>CM070662.1:28679102-29279102 GCA_036346575.1 Dendrocalamus sinicus
GTTTAGTCCCATATGGAGAATTGAATGGGAGTTACACCACTTTAAAAGGTGGAACGTGGTAACCCCCTTGTGGAATTGGAGAGAGCCAATACACGCGCGCGCTCGCTCGCTCGCTCGCCACGCCACGCCACGCCGCGCCGCAAAAGTGCGGTCTTGTGCGGTGTGTCTTGACGCGCTGTAGCGTGTCGTGCGCGCGCGTTTTCTTTATCTATTCGAAAATCGAAACGACTCGCAGTAACTAGCATTAACGAGTGGCTGGCAGTAACGGTGCAGTTACCAGTGGATTATGACTGCGGTTACTTCCGAGGTAATGGCTGCAGTTACTCTGGCCTCTTCGTTTTTGCTGTTACAAAAGACTCTCTACTCCATACGGGAAAGTGAGGGAGAATAGTATTCTGGTGGTTCTGTTTTTTGTTGCTGCTCTCTGTCATCTCCAGTCCAGAACCTTGCGCGCACAAGTTTCTGGACGAGTAGGCCTCAGCTCCGTCCGTTTGTGTACCGCGGGTAGGCGGGCGATCAAGTTTTGGGGAGCGATCGGCGCGACTACTCAATCAGCGACGTCTACTTCCTGGTGGTGGATCGTTCGCTGGACTGCACTGCGAATATCTTCCTGCATCAAGCTTCGTCCTGCATCACGCTTTGATCGACTACATCGAATAGGCCATCATGTCGACTGATGGTAACGGCGCCTCCGGTGTCTCGACGCGCCCCGCTTTGAGGGTATAACTCATTACTTTTACGTGTATTTGTTTCTGTGCGCTATGAAAATTTTAATAGATGTTTCTGTTAGCTTGTTCGTTAGCGAATATGAATACATCATTGATAGATCACTCATGCATGTTTATGTCATGTTTTATATGCTAAATTTCTGGATAAAAATATGCCGAAAATTGACTAGATTTCCAACAATCCAAAAACTTGATAGGTCTTTTTCGGTAGTTGGCTTTGCTGCGTCGCTTAAGCCACACCCTCCGTTTGATGGTTCAAATTTTAAGAGATGGCGTGCACGCGCGATCCTGTGGTTTACTGCCATGGAATGTTTTCATGTTGCACAAGGAAAGCCTCTTGGAGCCTCTGTCGATGAGGATGAACGCAAGTTCAATGTAGCGGATAACTTTTTCGAGGTGCACTTGTCAACATACTGGCAGATAACATTGTGGATGTGTACATGCATTTGCCTACGGGCAAAGATATGTGGAATGCACTTGAGGCTAAGTTCGGAGTTTCCGATCTTTGGCAATGGTGTATGTCATGGAGCGATTCTATGACTACAAGATGGTCGATGACCGTTCGTAGTAGAGCAAGCTCATGAGATTCAGGCGTACCGCAAAGGAGCTTGAGAACAATAAGTGCGAGTTACGGACAAGTTTGTGGTGGCGGTATTATCGCCAAGTTACCACCCTCTTGGTCGGATTTTGCTACTTCTCTAAAGCACAAGAGGCGGGAGTTCATGTTCTTGATCGATTGGCACTCTTGGTGTTGAAGAGAAGCGAGGCAAAAGATACTCGTGGCAAGAAAGTTGTTCTTGAGGGAGGTTCTAGCGCCAATTTGGTGCGTAAGAAGAATCCTCAGAGCTTTCCACAACAAAAGAAAAATAAGCCTTTTGTCAAGCCCAAGGCTACTCTGAGTTTAAGAAGAAAGGCAAAGGAAAGGGCAGTTGCTTTGTGTGCGGTGATTACGGCCATTGGGCTAAGGATTGTCCAGATCACAAGGATAAGCGAAAGAAGTCGCCAACATGGTTATTAGTGACGCTGGAGGAACATCGAGTGCACGTAATTATTTACCTACAGTTCTTTCTATTTGTCAATCACCCGAGTGGTGGGTTGACACCGGTGCTAATATTCATGTTTGTGCTGATATTTCCTTGTTTTCATCTTATCGGTCGGTCGAGGTTGCTCCTTGTTGATGGGGAGCGGTTCGCATGCAGCTGTTCATGGTGTTGGTACGGTCGATCTGAAGTTTACTTGGAAAGACCGTGCGATTGAAGAACGTGCAGCATGTCCTCCATAAAGAAGAATCTCGTTAGCGGATCTCTACTATGTAGAGATGGTTTTAGGCTTGCTTTTGAGTCCAATAAATGTGTCGTGTCTAAGTATGGAACATTTGTTGGTAAAGGCTATGAGAGCGGAGGTTTGTTCCGTTTTTCTTTGTTGGATTCCTGTAATAAAATTGTGAACCATGTGTGTAATGATGATGATGAGTCTAATGTTTGGCATTCACGACTTTGTCATGTTAATTTTGGGTGTATGACGCGCTCGGCTAATATGAGTTTAATCCGAAATTCACTTTGGTCAAAGGTTCTAAGTGCCATGCGTGTGTTCAATCGAAACAACCTCGCAAGCCTCACAAGGCAACAAAGAGGCGAGGAATTTGGCACCGTTAGAACTCATTCATTCTGATTTATGCGAGATGAATGGCGTGTTGACTAAAGGTGGAAAGAAATACTTCATGACGCTTATAGATGATTGCACTAGATTTTGCTACGTGTACTTATTAAAAACAAAAGATGAAGCGTTGGATTACTTTAAGATCTATAAAGCTGAGGTAGAAAACCAACTTGAGAGGAAAATCAAGCGGTAAGGTCGATCGTGGGGAGAGTATTTTTCAAATGAGTTTACTTTATTCTGCGAGGAACATGGAATTATTCATGAGAGGGCGCCTCCTATTCTCCCGAGTCAAGCGGGGTTGCGAAAGAAAGAATCGCACTCTAACTCGATTTGGTTAACGCCATGTTAGACAACGCGGGACTTTCTAAGGAATGGTGGGTGAGGCTATATTGACCGCGTGTCATGTCCCGAATAGAGTTCCTACAAAGAATAAAGAAGTAACACCATTCGAGGAATGGGAAAAGAAGAAGTTGATTCTCTCATACTTGCGCTTTGAGGATGTTTGGCCAAAGTTAACGTGCCAATTGTCAAGAAGCGCAAACTTGGACCAAAACTGTAGATTGTGTATTTCTTGGTTATGCTATGCACAGCGTGGGTTATAGGTTCTTAATTATAAAACTGAGTACGACATGCGTGTTGGTACAATCATAGAGTCCAGAGACGCTACATTTTTGAGAATGAATTTCCTATGAAATGTGATGTACCTAGCTCATCTAGTCAAGAACCTATAATTTCCTTGATTCCTTTGTGCCGATAGAACATGTTGAGGAAACGCCTATGAAAAATCTGAAGAGGATAACAATGAAGTTACTCGAAGAGTAAGAGACAGAGGATTGCAAAGTCTTTTGGTGATGATTTCATTGTATATCTCGTGGATGACACTCCAAGAACCATGGAAGAGGCATATTCTTCTCCGACGACTATTGGAAGGAAGCGATGCGGAGTGAGATGGACTCTATTATGTCTAATGGAACTTGGGAGGTCGTTGACCGTCCTTATGGGTGTAAACCTGTAGGATGTAAATGGATTTTCAAGAAAAGCTTAGGCTGATGGTACAATTGAAAAGTACAAGGCAAGGCTTGTGGCCAAGGGTTATACCTAAAAGAAGGCGAGGACTTCTTTGATACTTATTCACTGTTGCCGATCGACCACAATTCGAGTACTACTTGCCCTGGCTGCCTCTCATGGTCTTCTCGTTCATCAAATGGACGTTAAGACAGCTTTCCTAAATGGAGAGTTGGAGGAGGAGATCTATATGGATCAGCCAGACGGGTTTGTGGTACAAGGTCAAGAAGGAAAGGTGTGCAAGTTGTTAAAGTCTTTGTATGGCCTAAAGCAAGCACCTAAGCAATGGCATGAGAAGTTCGACAAAACTTTGACATCTGCTGGCTTTGTTGTGAATGAAGCTGACAAATGTGTGTACTATCGCTATGGTGGGGGAGAAGGAGTGATCTTGTGCTTGTATGTTGATGACATACTGATTTTTGGGACCAACCTCAATGTGATTGAGGAGGTCAAGGACTTTCTGTCCAAGAATTTTGAGATGAAAGATTTGGGAGTGGCTGATGTGATTCTTAACATTAAGCTACTGAGAGAAGGTGATGGTGGGGTTACACTCGTGCAATCCCACTATGTGGATAAGGTCTTGAGTCGCTTTGGTTATAGTGACTGCAAACCTGCTTCTACTCCTTATGATCCTAGTGTGTTATTGAGGAAAAACCGAAGAATAACAAGGGATCAATTGAGATACTCCCAGATCATTGGCTCATTGATGTATTTAGCTAGTGCTACGAGGCCTGACATCTCGTTTGCTGTGAGCAAGCTAAGCCGGTTTGTTTCAAATCCGGGAGATGATCATTGGCGTGCTCTTGAGAGAGTGATGCGCTATCTAAAGGCAACTGTGAGCTATGGTATTCACTATGCTGGGTACCCAAAGGTACTGGAGGGATATAGTGATTCAAACTGGATCTCTGATGCTGATGAGATAAAAGCCACGAGTGGATATGTGTTCACACTTGGAGGTGGTGCTGTTTCCTGGAAGTCTTGCAAGCAGACCATCTTAACGAGGTCAACAATGGAAGCAGAACTCACAGCGTTAGATACCGCCATTTGTTGAGGCCGAGTGGCCGTGAACTCCTTATGGATCTGCGGTGGTTGAAAAACCGATACGGCTATCTCGATGAATTGTGATAATCGATCAGTAATTATCAAGGTGAACAGTTCTAAGGACAACATGAAGTCATCTAGGCATGTTAAGAGGCGGTTGAAGTCTATCGAAAGCTGAAAACTCGGAGTTATAGCATCGGACTATGTCCGACAGCTAAGAATCGCGGACCAATTTACAAAGGGTTTATCACGTAATGTGATAGATAGTGCATCAGTGAGATGGGCTCGAGACCCACATGAGTCATACCACGTTGGTAACCTATTCTATGTGATCGGAGATCCCGTGAAGTAGGATGGTGAAACAAGCTGTTGGTTGACTGGGAGGAGAGACCTTTACAGGGCTCATTTCTTCAGTGATGCGCTTCTCTCCTATTCTGTATGGCAGGTTGGTTTTTACCTTAATGTGGTCCAAGTGGCTTTTTAAAGCAGAGATGTCGGCCTACAGGACATCTAAGAAAGAACACACCTATATGAGTTCGACTGCTGGTCGCAGTCTATGAGATTTGGGTGATCTCTAGATACTCATGAATAGGCTTGGAGTATGACTTATACGCTCCAACCAGAGGGGATGCTTTAGGCAGCCTAGTACTAGTAAAGGAATTGGGTAAAGCTTGTTCGCACAAAATCACAATTCAAGGCATAGTCCATTGTTCAGTTGTGGATGAGTGTAACTCCTTTCCTAGGTGGATGTTCAACTTAACAGTCTCCATCGAAACACTGGTATATCAAACAACAGCAGAACTGAGAGCATTTCTCGTGTGCCTTGAAATTTGGTGGGGATTGTTGGATTAATTGGGATTGGCCCATTTTAATTTAGCAATTAATCAAATGAAATTCCTAGGCCCACAACTAATGCTAGGTAGAAAATTGTTTAGTCCCATATGGAGAATTGAATGGGAGTTACACCACTTTAAAAGGTGGAACGTGGTAACCCCCTTGTGGAATTGGAGAGAGCCAATACACACGCGGCTTCGCTCGCTCGCTCCGCGCGCGCAGCGCCAGCGCCGCGTCGCGCCGTGCGTGTGCGTGTGCGTGTCGCGCTGCGTCTGCAGCGCAGCGTGTCAGTGCGGCGCGTTTTCTTTATCTATTCGAAAATCGAAACGACTCGCAGTAACTAGCATTAACGAGTGGCTGGCAGTAACGGTGCAGTTACCAGTGGATTATGACTGCGGTTACTTCCGAGGTAATGGCTGCAGTTACTCTGGCCTCTTCGTTTTTGCTGTTACAAAAGACTCTCTACTCCATACGGGAAAGTGAGGGAGAACAGTATTCTAGTGGTTCTGTTTTTTGTTGCTGCTCTCTGTCATCTCCAGTCCAAAACCTTGCGCGCACAAGTTTCTGGACGAGTAGGCCTCCGAAGCTCCGTCCGTTTGTGTACCTGCACGGGTAGGCGGGCGATCAAGTTTTTGGGGAGCGCATCGGCGCGACTACTCAATCTGCGACGTCTACTTCCTGGTGGTGGATCGTTCGCTGGACTGCACTGCGAATATCTTCCTGCATCAAGCTTCGTCCTGCATCACGCTTTGATCGACTACATCGAATAGGCCATCATGTCGACTGATGGTAACGGCGCTTCCGGTGTCTCCGGCACTGGCCCCGCCCGAGGGTATAACTCTGTTACTTTTCTGGTGTATTTGTTTCTGTGCGCTATGAAAATTTTAATAGATGTTTCTGTTAGCTTGTTCGTTAGCGAATATGAATACATCATTGATAGATCACTCATGCATGTTTATGTCATGTTTTATATGCTAAATTTCTGGATAAAAATATGCCGAAAATTGACTAGATTTCCAACAGATTATTCAAGTCACTTTGCATTGATTTAAGAGTGTACACAAGCACTCATTTTAAGTAGATTTCCCTACATCATATGAAGTCATATACCATATAGCATGTCAAAAACTAGTCTTTAACATGATTAAGCAAATTAGATTAATGATAAGCATCTCAATATTGACCAAGACGATTACAGAGTGTGTGTGTGTGTAAGTGCATGCGTGTCAAAAATCAAAGTTGTGAAACACATGTGGTAAGTGTGCGTGTAGAATAAAACTGAAAATTGAAATTACATAAAAAAATAGCAAAAAATAACATAATCGTGGAATGAAAAATAAAAGGAAAGTAACAGTTTGATTTTAATATGAACTCCAAATAAAAACCATTACAAAGCTAAAATTTAGGAATAGAAATTAGATGTAAATTAGCGATAGGATTTGTATCTAACCTAAAACTAAAATTCCAAATTAAATAAAAATAAATTTGAGATTAAAGAAAGGTCACATATCAAATACTATAAGAAATAACCATAATTCGAAATAAAGTGTACTGTGTTCAGCTGTACCAGCCAAAATCGATATGACTATCTCTCTCTGCGTACTGCCTCTCGCGAACAGCCAGAATTCAAATATTTAAGCCATAAGCCATCAGCTTAAAAGAACCCACCCTAAATTGTTCTTTCCGGATTTTGGCAGCCTAGATAATGTATTATCTTTTCTAGAAAACAAACTATTCATGTATATAATTAATTCACGATCTCTGAAAAATACAAGGGAATAAAAGAACAATTGCAAGCGTATGTAGCACATAGCAGAGCCGTTTTCCAACTGGAGCCGAGCATCTCCAATTGGTCTCCACCATCGGAGAATCCACAGCATGCACGCAGCGGAGCAAGCACAGAAAGCAGCGTGCTTTTTTGTGCTTTACACGCAAAACATAGTGTAGACGTGCGTACGCATGCATGCATATGCATCCAAGTCACGATCGATCCTTCCTTCCTGTCGAAGGATCGACCGTCGCGCGCCCACAGCCCACGGTCCAAGCGAGGCGGATGATGGATACAAGGTGAGAACGAATGATCGGAGAGAACAAAGCCGCGGAGACGCGTGCATATCAACGAGTAGCATATGCCTACCGCAACTTGTTGATGTATACAGTACTTCTTCCTCCCTGATGTACACAAGAGGGAAGATATTCGAGTTTGAAGGAATAGAAGAGAGAAGAAGATATATTTGAGAAAGCGAGGGATAAAGGTCCATCTAGGCAGTGTAGTGCCAGTGTGGCTGGAAAGTAATGGATGCAGAGATATATTCTTGATCTGTGCGGTTTGAGCGTTGTACAGATGGGAAATAACTGGATTAATTATGTGCGATTGGCGTTGGAATGTGATACGAATGTTAATGTATTATACATAACTTAAGAGAATGCAAGTACAGTGCAAGTTTACATTAGGCCAATCATAAACAAACTATAGGTCATATCAGTTATCACCTTGTCCGTTTTAAACTGATTAGCTAGGATTAGCCCAAGAACTAATTAAGCAACCGACGACACCTGAAGAGCAACCGCATGTTACAAATTGCACGGAGCAAGCTTCCGAAACCTCTATTCCTGCCCTGAGTCCAACCTTTACTTGACCCATCCAAGCTCCAGCAACACAACACACCAAACTGTTTACTATCACAGACTTCACAGAAACAGTGGTCAGTTGGATGCACTCTTCAAGACACCTTGTCCAACTCCACAGACCGCCATGCGTGTCTTCTTCTTCTCCCACGGTCTCAGTGTCTCACCCTGAAACATCCCATTTTGGGAGCTCTAAGAAAGTGTTTGACTAAAATTCAAATTTGAATTTCGAATCAAAGTTCAAACACAATTTCGAGGTGCTTTTCAAAATTTCAAAAACCTAAAGCTTCCCTTGGGCTTGGCCTAGCCTATTCCTTCCTTCCCCTGGCCCACCTGACCGTCAGTCGGGTCCATGTGGCCTAGGCTGGCCCATGCCATCCTCCCCTCGTCTTCACGTTGGGCACGGCCGTTCGCGCCCATGATCCATGCCCATAGCTCGCACGGTCAGCACCGCCCGTCCCTATGCGTTCCTATGCACCAAGAGCATCGCCAACTCCGTGTCGCCCTCGCCAGGCCTAGCCCTTTCTCCTCTTCTCCCTCTCTTCTCCATGCGTCATGCACCCGTGCTTGTGCCGCCACTCCCACGCTGTGTCCACTCCGCGTGCCTGGAATTCCCTCCCGACTGTTGTCTCTATGCGTCTCCTCCGCCTTTACTTCTCTTCGTGCTACACACCGGCTCCGCCCACCTCGCTCTCCTCTCCGCACCGAGCACCAACATCGCCACCCTTGGCCTCCGCTCGAGCCTTAATGGTGCCCAACGGTTGGAGATGCTCCGTCTTGACCCCAATTGCTCCCTATCATCTCCAATTTCCCCGGAGCACCTCGTACTCTCCTTCTTCCTTCCCTCCAGTCGCCCGAGCTACCGTCGACACCGATCGCACTTCGCCTCGCCTCCTTCCGTTTTCTTGCACCTTGTGCTTCACCTTGGAGTCCCGATGCCACCCCAAGCCACGCTGCCCCTCTTCATCATCTCTGGCAAGCCATCCACGTTGATCACCTCACCACCGACCGAGTCACACTGCCAGCCCGCTCTGCACCTCTCCGAGCTCCACCTCCAGTGAGTCCCTCTCTGCCCTGCATTACTTCCCTAGCTCGCAATCGGGTTCTAATGCCGCCCACCACCATGGCGCCATGCACCTGTGCATCTCCATCGCATAGCTCACCGTCGTACGCTCTTTGCACTGAATTGGGCCTTGCCGCCTTGCCTAGTAGTGCGAGCTGAGGAGGGGGTTCTGTTTTTGCCCTCCCCTCCGACCATTGTGCTTCCTCTCACTGGCGACGAGCTTGGCTCTCTTCAGCGGGAAGAAGACAACCATGTTCCTTTGTCGTTAGTTCAACTGCATAATTAGTTTAAGTTAATGAAAATGTTTAGTTTTTGCTAATCCTCACTGACAAGTGGGCCCTCTCCTTTACATTAAAGCCTCTGTCACTATTACATATGGGCCCCGTCAGCTTAAAACCCTATTTAAACCAATTAAGTGGGTCATAGCCACTAACAAGTGGGCTTGTTTTACTGTGCCTACAATATATGGCTCCACCTATCAGCCCCCAAGCATTTTTCTTTTAGAAAATAAATCAGAAATGAATTTAAAATCTGTGGGTCCCACCGTCAGTCTCCCTATTCTTTTTCAATGGAAAAATAATTTAATTCTGGTGGATCCCACCTATTAGTGAGAGAGTACTCTCTCTCTGTTAATTTTTGGATTTAATCTAAATTTAAATTTTAGAGAGCCCATTCTCACTCATTTTAACTCTAAATTTAATAAAATTTGTTTCTAAATTCAAGATCTATCAAATAACAATGGAATTGTTCGATTTGGAGTATATTTGTCTTACTTGCGTGTTTATTTGTTTTCCAATGTGATCATCAGGATAGAGTATGAGGACGCGGAAGAGCCACAGATCAAGACAACTCAAGATTTTTAGGACCAATCCACTTGTGAACCAAACAAGTCAATGCTTTCTTCATATTGAACGTACATTTTGTGCAAATTTATATTCGTTTAAATTATCAAATTGCATGCCATTATTTGTTATGCAAATATATGTTCAATTTAAGGTTATAGATACATGCCTACTTAATATTGTATTATTGTACCATCCTTTGGACACTTGAATCACATAATCCTTGACATCCTAGAAACTATAATGTTAATTTTACTATCTATAAGTCGTACTTAAATGTCATGCTTGTCAGGGCATTGCACTCTCATCATGTTTTAATCATAAAAGTTGATTTGGTTAGACATTAGAGGGAAATAACTAATATATTTGAAATGACTTAGTTTTGTACTTCTCAAAACCTTAAAATTTGTTGTTACCATATCTAGACAGATGGTATGAAGGTTAGTGCGGATGTAGCATGATAAATTATGATTTGTGGTAGCACCATCCAGATTATTGTAAGGGCTAAATTCTATTATGACTTCTCAAAATAAAATAGTATAATCACAAGTCTATAATGGATACAACCTTATTAACTAATTTGCATCCACCAGTACGGGTTGCACATTGGAGTGACCCACGAGTCGTGTTACTGGTTTTAAACTGTCGTGGACATAAGTCGTGTCGCTAGTGTAAGCCACCGTGTGGTGCAAGAGGGAGTCTTGGTGTGGTGGACGTAACCTCACTAAGATAAAATCTTAGTAGGTATAACTTACACTGAGTGATGCATTGTAAAGGTCTTGTGGTGATCTCCTTAATTCACATGTCCAATAAAATATGTGAAACATAACAAGTTGATTATCTCTTGTAGAGAAAGTGTATAGTCTCTGCAAAGTATAAATTATTTGAATAGTCATGCTTATAGTCAATGGTGGTATGGAAATTTCCTCGAGTTGGTATCTATATCTAAAACTCTGCAGGTGGTATGAAAACTTGTCGAGTGGATATAACCCTGAGCTTGGATTTTCTCTAGGTAGATGTAGCCCAGTGATGATAATGGGTGGACGTAACCCTAGTAGCAAAAACTAATATATGGTAAATATAACCATGTAATAGGTGAATGAAATCTGCACCATTATAGATATCACACACTTTTACTCTCTTTAATAAAATATGGTTTTATTAAAATACTAAGTCTCAGGAATTTTTAAATAATTGTAGCTTTTAAATATTACCTTTAGCTCACAAAAAGAACACAAGCCTATCTTTATTGAATCTTGTATGTATATTATTGTATTCTGTGCGTTGGCTTATAGAGCATTGTTACTTGTGTTCACCCTCGCTCATAAAATCCCTCAAAACCTGTGGACTAAGGACATTGTATGTACTACGACACCTCAGAGCTGATGGTGAAGAATATGGAGGATATTAGAATAGTCTCCAATAGTCTAGGTCGTACTCCAGTCATGTTGACTAAGTTAGTATTTGCGTGCACCAATATTATCTATGCTCTTGGTTAATATCGATTGCACACATTCTACCTTAGTCGCTTGCATATGGCGAGATGTGCCTTCTTCTTTCACTTTTGCTTTCGTTTCTGAATTTATGTAATATATCTATTTAGTCTAAACAGTTTTTATTAAAAATTTGACCAGATATGGTCTATTTAAACTCTGATTATGTAATATTAATATATGATATAGTTTACGTTATATATCAAATGATTCAGTAATATTTCTATAAGCACTATCTACTGATTCAGAAAATAATACAATAGTTTTATAGAGAATTCTATATTAGTTAAATCTGGGTCCGACACACCCATCACTGATCACTCTTATATAAGCCCATCAGTCCAAGCCCCAGGCAAACCACACAACCCACACGGCTAAACTCAGCCATGGCGTCGACGTCTCCGAGCTCCACAGCCTGGCTCCTCCTCGTCCTCTCCCTCGGGCTCCTCCTCAGCAATGCGCACGCGCTGACCCCTTCGCCGGCGCGGCAACTGCCGCGGCCGGCACCCGCGCCACCGGCGGCTGAGGCGATGGGCATTTCACCCGCGCTCGTCTCCACGCTGAGCGAGACGCTGGATGCGATCAAGAACGTCGCGTCCATCATCTCGTCGTTCCCTATCGGCGGTATCCTAGGCGGTGGCGACCTCCGCCTCTCCTCCGCCATTGCCGACTGCCTCGACCTGCTCGACCTCTCCTCCGACGAGCTGTCATGGTCGATGTCCACCGCCTCGCCGGCCTCCCACCCCGCCAACGCAGGGGCCTGCACCCCCACCGCCGTCCGCCTCGGCACCGGTGATGCCCACTCCGACCTCCGGTCGTGGCTGAGCGGCGCGCTCGGGAACCAGGACACCTGCAAGGAGGGCCTGGACGAGACCGGCTCCGTGCTCGGCTCGCTCGTCGCCACCGGCCTCCAGGCCGTCATGTCGCTACTCACTGACGGCCTCGGCCAGGTCGCCGCGGGCGAAGCCGCGATCGCGTCGTCCCGCGTCATCAGCGACCGGCGCGGCCTCCTTGAGACGGGCCCGCATTGGCTGGGCCCCAGGGAGCGCCGGCTGCTGCAGATGCCGGTGGGGCCGGGGGGCATGGCGGTGGACGCCGTGGTGGCTCAGGACGGGAGTGGCAGCTACACGACGGTGACCGCGGCCGTGGCCGCGGCGCCGACGGAGAGCGCGGCCCGCTACGTGATCTACGTGAAGAAAGGCGTGTACAACGAGACGGTGGACATCAAGAAGAAGAAGTGGAACCTGATGCTGGTCGGCGACGGCATGGGCGTGACGGTCATCTCCGGCCACCGGAACTACGTCGACGGCTACACCACATATCGCAGCGCCACCGTCAGTGAGTGCATCCTCTAATTTTTTTCTCTCGACCTTGCCGGAGTCAGTTTAGACGTATATGGGAGTGACTATTACACAGACTACTGAAATTTTTTTATCTCTCACTCAACTAAAGTTGCACTCCCAATCACCTGAAGTTACAGGTGATTTTTTGAAGAGGGTGCTGTAACTTCAAGTGACTTTGCAGGTGTTTTTTTGGAGGGATGTTATAATTTCAGTTAATTGAGAGGGTAACTTTAGGTGACTAAAAGATAAAAAAATTGGGAGTGTCTATACAACATTGGACTGTTTTTGAGGACAAAAACAGTCATATTTTGAGCCGTTAGATGGAAATCTAACGTACTAGATCATTTTTTTGGAGGGGATCATTTTTTTTAGGGGGGCTTGTATGGGTGGATCCGTTAGATGGAGATCTAACGTTCCAGATCAATCTTACTATTTTTGTCCTCAAAAATAGTCGAATGTTGTATAGCAATCCAGTCGCCTGTGTAATAGAAAAACCGATGTAGTATACATCAAAACGAGTTCACGACTTAGCATTAATGTACGTTAGTTTAAACCGTTCGATCGACATCCACAGCTTGACCGCGCAAACCACGGCCATCTGATTATAGATGCGACGTAACGTAGGAGTAGATCAATCATGTGGTCAATGAGTCCACAAGTGCATGGTTAAGGTCAAACTCCGGTTGTGAACGAACTCCACTGCACGCTGTTTCTGCATGCTTTGCTAAGCTCAAAGATTCACCTGAGAGTTAGCTCATGAGCACCCTGATGAGATGTGCCCCAGTACGTACGTAAGATGGTCAAGATGTCATCATTAGACAGTAGACTGTGGCTACGTACGTAAGTTCCGGTACGTACATGCATGTCCACTACTGTGCTGCGGCAGTGCGGAAAGAAAGCACGGCAAGTGACACCCAGTCACCGACACGGTACCAAATTACCAATTCACCAAGTGCCAAGGGGCACCAAACATGGACGAGCAACATGTTTCATGCGTTAGGGAGTCGTGACTTGACGTACTGCCGCGTTATTACTGTTTTATTTTTGTATGCATCTTCAAGCGGATGGTTGTTGTCATGTTTTTTTAGTTACGGCTGAATCATTTGAAAAAGCAAATTCATAAAACCGATCAGAGAAGAAGCCCGTTATCCTGTGTTCTTGTGCGGTTGTGCCTCACTTGTGGCGTAGGTGTGCAAGTGGCTAGCAGCTGGAAGCCTCCGGGAAGATGCATGTTGTACATGTGCTGATCTCCAGTCTCCATGCGCCCATACAATCTCATCAATATTCCTCTCGTTACCTGTCCAAACAGTTTCTAGTTTTGAGCTTTAAAAGTTGGTTTTTAAATGAAATAGTTTCTTAAGATAGTTTTTATAAGCTATTTATAAAAGTCACTTTAGAATCCGCTTTTAATAGAATGGCTTCTCAATACAAGTATTATTTATTTTCTCACTCTCTCACAATTAGTCAAAAGGCACAATCAAAAAATAAAGAAAAATCATAGTACTTTTAGGCAGCGCTAGCCGGCCGTGTACTACGTAAAGTCCTACCACCTACCCGATCGCCTTAAATACACAACATGCAGCACTAAGAGCAAGTTTAATAGAAGGGGTGACTGTCACCTCTAGGACTAGCCAAATAAGCAAAAAGAGTACACGTGGCTTATGGTGGAGGTAGCTAATACAATAAATTGAGTAGAGGTTACCTCTACTAAAGCACTCAAACATTTAATACTTGCATAAATATATCAGGGGTCATCTCTTGCATGAGAGGCAGCTTGCCTCTCTCTCCTTGTATGATGTGCTAGAGGTCACCTCTTGCATGAGGGGCATCTTGCCTCTCTCTCCTCTTTTCTCTCTCTTCCACATAGGATTGTGTTGACGTGAATTTCGCTAGAGGCGACTTAGTCAGCATTATTGTACTTGCTCTAACACAGCTTCTGGTGGTTGCCATGCAGCAACGAATTTAATGAACATATGTCGTAGATGATATCCATGGGCTGGCGGGCTCACCATGGGGCCCTTGCCAAGCTCGAGTGACGTGAACGTACGATATGTTATTGTGGTTTGCTTAGCGCCCCCAATTTTCAGGGAGTCTAGATATCATTTGAATATTTTCTTTCTAATTATTATCTAAATTTATAACTCTTAGATTAGAGATTAAGGGGCTCTTTGTTTTTAAAGAGGGAGATTTTTTTCAAAGAAAAGGGTTTAGTATTCAAGGGGGAGAGGAGACTTCATAGTCATTGAATTTTTAATCTAACAGTCATAAATCTAAATGATAATTAGAAAAAAATAACGAGATGATGTTTAATAAAAACCCCCAATTTTATTCCGTAAGAGTTAATTTCCCTGGTAGGCGTAGCAACTCCCAGAGGTAGACCAAGACCAGCACCGTGCCTGTATGTGCCTGTACGCACGTCGTTTTCCTTCTTTTTCTTTTGAGTAACCAAAGATCGGGCAAACCAGCGAAAAACACGCACACACAGAGGAGAGAGAGAGAGAGAGAGAGAGAGAGAGAGAGAGAGAGAGAGAGAGAGAGATCACCGACACAACAATGATTCGGCTGGTGCTGAACCGCTGGCCTAAAAGCTGCAGCGCCTCAAGAATCCGTACGTATCAATGGTTTCTGCGGGCGTCGAGGCTACGTATTGGCGTAAGCATGTCATGTGCATCTTCGTGCTTTCTCGGATCGGGTGGAGCCCTTTAGCTTCCACAGCTTGCTTATCAGCGGCTGGCCGGTGTGCCAAACTCTGGTCTGGGCCGTGATAGTTTCTCGCCGATCAGCACCTGCAATTAATCAAGTGGCCTGTGATTGATAAATGGGCTTAGCACTGTTTCTAGCTTCTGATTTTTAGCTTTTTAATTTTTTAATCTTTTGGTTTTTAAACTTTTTTGTATTTTCTCTTTTATTTTTTTACATTGTTATGATGATATAACTTTCTTATTTTTTAAAATTTAATTGTATTAAAAAATCTACTAGTATATACAGTCAAAAAAACTTTTACAGTGCCAAAAGCCAGAATGGGTACTAATTCTACTCAGTCTGGTCTGATCATTGATCAGGAGTTTGTACGTACGGAGTAGCGCATTATAACAAGCTTACTAAGTTTGCCATTGCATGACCGAATTGATTAACGTCATTGTCTGATCGGCGACACTGCTCTGACTGACTCAATTAAGTGAGCATATGATCTGTGGGCCCTTAGTTTCCCGCTCCAGTGAGCCTCACCTCACTCTCACTGCCCTGTACTCAAGGAGCACGAACGGATGCAAATCACATGCATGAAGACACCCTTTTGACCTGCCGACTGACCAGTCCACTCAAATCATTTTAATACATTAACATTTAACAGCAGTAAGTTAACACAGGTAGTGATTGTAAGTTTTTTTTTCACCTGTTGACCGGTGCATGCAGCTGTGAACGGCAAGGGGTTCATCGCGCGGGACCTGACGTTCGAGAACACGGCGGGGCCGGCGAAGCACCAGGCGGTGGCGCTGCGGTGCGACTCGGACCTCTCTGTCTTCTACCGCTGCGCCTTCGAGGGGTACCAGGACACGCTCTACGCGCACTCGCTCCGCCAGTTCTACCGCGACTGCCGCGTCACCGGCACCGTCGACTTCGTCTTCGGCAACGCCGCGGCAGTGTTCCAGAACTGCCTCCTCCTCGCCCGTCTCCCGCTGCCCGACCAGAAGAACTCCGTCACCGCGCAGGGCCGCCTTGACGCCAACATGACCACGGGCTTCGCCTTCCAGTTCTGCAACGTCTCCGCCCACGACGACCTCCTCCGCGCGCAGAGCAGCAACCAGTCCGGTGGCACCGCCGCGACTCAGACTTACCTCGGCCGGCCGTGGAAACAGTACTCCCGGGTGGTGTTCATGCAGTCGTACATCGGCGCCGTGGTGCGCCCCGAGGGGTGGCTGGCGTGGGACGGGGAGTTCGCGCTCGACACGCTGTACTACGGGGAGTACATGAACAGGGGGCCCGGCGCCGGCGTCGGCGGGAGGGTCAAGTGGCCGGGGTACCACGTGATGATGAGCCCCGCGCAGGCCAGCAACTTCACCGTGGCGCAGTTCATCGAGGGCAACATGTGGTTGCCGCACACCGGCGTCGAGTACACGGCCGGGCTCACGTCTTGAGCCTTGAAGCTGTGGCCTGTGAGGGTATAGAAGTAGTAGTGCTGTCGTCGTAGTACAATGCATACTATGTGTGGAGGGAAATATAAGAAAGAAATGGTGTATAATCTTTGGGGGATTAATTAGTTGCTTAATTGGTGGTTCCTGAGTGGAACAAAGGTACAACAGGCCCATGGAAGCGGTGGAGAATTGATTTTCTTTGCACGTTTGTGTTGTGTTTTGTTCTGTACTTGTATTACTCTGCGTTGAGAACACACGTACAATCACTCGGATATTTTCTTCCCAATAATCATTTAAAATTTCGGACCGTTGGATTAGAGATCCAACGGTCTCTTTTTTGAAGGGGGAAGAATTTTTTTGGAGGGGGGGTGAATTTTTTTTGGAGGGATGAGGAGAATTTATGACTCTTGGATCTCTAATCCAACGGTCACAAATCTGGATGATAGTTAGAAAGAAAATATCCGGATGATGTTTATCAATACCCCGTACAAGATACCAGTACATGAATGCGCGTTCACGTGTAAAGCATGCACTTCCAATAGCTACGTGCATGCCCGTTCACGGAGTCCATAGGAAGTGTCTATATAACTTGTGATTATTTTCTTCTCTAAATCAGTTCTTCACAGTTCAACTTCAATAGATCGTGAGCCAGTATACATGAATTTTATAGCAATTTTTTTTCATCCTGTGCTACTGTGAGATCACCTGGAACTGAATATGGTCTGAATCAGGGTTAACCCTTTTGGCGAAATTTCGGATTTTTCGTTTGTTTCGGTGTCCAGCGAAATAAACAGCGTTCGTTCAAAAAATTCATTAGCATTTGAATTGACAAGCCAACCGGCCGGCCAGTTTTAGCCCAACCACTCGCTCCCCTAGCCCAACTCCCCCAGCCCAACCACTCCCACACTAACCCCACTCGACTGTCGGTGCACACCCCGCGCCCTCAATCCCCCTATTACCCTAACCCTAGATACCAAATCGATCGACCACCGTGGCGCCTCTAAACTCTCCCTGATTGCACCACCGACGGCCGTGGCTCCTTCATCGTGGGTGGGCCTCGTGTTGGATATCCTCCTCGTCATTCTCTCCTAACTCGGCTACCTCACCGTACTCCTTGTCTGCTGCAACTGGTGAGTCGCCACGTGTGTCGCCGAGGTCAGGTGTTGTCCACACAGCTCCCGTGGCTCCTCTCCCCGGTCCCTACTCCCTAATTCCCTAATCCCCAATTCCCCATTTCCCCGTCGGCTGGCGGTGCATCTCCCCACTCCTCCCCAATTCTTCCCCGAGGAAGAAGAGCAGAGTAGCAGACGGTGACGCAGCAGTAGGCAGGTGCCCCGCCCCTTGGCATCAGGAGCGGTCAAGCCCCGGTCGTCACCTCCACCCTCTGTTTCCACTGATGGCACAGCTCCCTAATCCCCATTTTCCCATTGGCCGTTCGGAGCAGCAGGAGCAACAGCAGCCAGCAGCAGGTGTGTCTCTTCAGCCTTCACTCTTTATGCGCTTCACATAGCTAGCTAGGGATGGTTTCTTAGATCTTTGGATGATGCATGTCCATGCTTTGTAACAAATTTCATCCAAATTTTGGTTAAATTTCATCAAAATTTAAATGGCATTTGATTTTTTTGTCCGAAATTTTGCACAAAATGAATGAAATTTCGTTCTTTCGTTCATCTCGCTGACCTCCGAGATTTTTTTCAAAATGAAACTTTGAACCCTGGTCTAAATTCCCCAAATGAACATTGAAATGGGCTGAATGGAGAATTTAATCTGTGCCATGTTGCCACGCACGAGATTTCTCGTGTTTGTTACAGCAGCGCTACAAATTCGTCCATCCTACTATGCCCTCGTTGTGATCGCAGCATGATGGAGACGAATGCTTGCGGTTTCCTTCGAAAGAGGACGGTGCATCTATAGACAGGAAAACAATCTCCTCTATCCTGCAGTAAAATTCTGCCGTCGTGTCAATATGACGCCATGCATTAGCAATTTCACGCGAATGTGCCATGTTAATCCTCTTTTCCCCCCATGAAACTGAATGTTAATCCTCTCGCCATATGTTGTTTTCGCAACTCGCCATATGTTGTTTTCGCAAGAATCGGAGTTTGGTCGCAAGAAATTGCGACGATGCATGTACAGTATCCAAATCAATTCATACAAGTATACATGTACAAGTCATGCAATGTGCACGGAGCATGGTCTTTGTCATAGCACCTCTCCATCGATCAACAAGCTCCTACCAATTAAACAATTCCACACTTAAGGACCAAATCATCAGATCGGATCAGATCATTCCCTGTTCTTCCATGCACGTCACATCCTCGATCTCCTAAGAATCACACGCGCGCGCGCAGGTGGCCACCACAAATTTACTCACGCCCACATGCCGTACTTCACCGGCGTGCTGGTCGGCTTGATCCATGGCTCGGCGTGCAAGAAGCTCTGCACGGTGAACTTGGTGGCCTCCGCCTTGCTGACCACCTTCTTGTACCCCGGCCACTTGACGCGGCCCGCCGTGTCGGCGCCGGGCCCCTTGTTGGCGTACTCGGCGTACCACAGCGTCTTGAGCCCGAAGTCGCCGTTCCACGGGAGGTACCCGGCCTTGTCGATGAACCCGGGGATGTCGGAGTCCATGATGAGCGTGCGCGAGTACTCGCGCCACGGGCGGGCAAGGTAGCTGCGGATGGCGGGGCGGGACGCGTCCTTGAGCGCCGACTCGGCGGTGAAGCGGCAGTGCTGGAGCACGAACCCCGTCGTCTCGCGGCCGTCGGCGCGGCCCTGGGCGGTGGCGATGTTCTGCTGGTTGTCGAGCGGCCGGCGGAGGGTGAGGATGCAGTTCTGGAACACCGCAGCCGCGTCTCCGAAGATGAAGTCGATGGTCCCGGTGATGACGCAGTTGCGGTAGAACTGCATCTTGGAGTGCGCGTAGAGCGTGTCCTGGTAGGCCTCCATGCGGCAGTTGAGGAAGATGGACTTGTCCGACTGCACCAGCAGCGCCACCGCCTGGTGCTTCGCCGCACCGGCCGTGTTGCGGAACCCCAGGGCGATGCCCATGAAGCCGTCGCCTAGCGCATCTACGTACAATTAAACGTGCGCGCATGCACGTGTCAGTGAGGCCACGTACAGTATACAAAGAGGCGCGCAGATGGTGACGTTTGCTCTTACTGAAGGTTGCGGTTCTGAAGGTGGTGAGGCCGTCGGCGAAGTTCTTCTTGCCGGTGATGATGGTCTTTTTGGCGCCATCGCCGTACATGGTCACGTTCACCATGCTCTTGGTGATTGTCACGTACTCCTGATAGACTCCTTCCTTCACGTAAATCACGTACCTGACACGAACAAAAGAGCAAAAAAGACATCACTGCTTATGAGCACGAATGCACGACGTATATATGCTCAAGCTTTCGTGGGTAGCTTGGTTCGATGAGAAACGTTGAACATGCATGCAGTCATGCATGCGCGCGCACCTTCCAGTGTATTTCTTGGGCATGGCGCTGAGCGCGTCGTTGATGGTCTTGAACTTGCCGCTGCCGTCCTTGGCCACAACGACGTTGGGCGTGAGGTTGTTCTGGAACTTGCCCTTGAGTAGCCTCCTCCTCACCTGCCTGTTCACCCACAGCGGGGGGGAGTTCACCGGGCGGACCACCATGGGCTGCTTGTCCATCTCTTCCGCCGGGACCTTCACGAGCAGCCGCCGGTGGCTGGCTGCCGCCGGGATGTTGAGCGCGGCCAGTAATGACGAGGCCTTCTCGATGATGGCCAGCGCGTTGCTCGTCAGCTCCCTTCCGGACTCCATGGCGTTCCTCATCTTCGTCTTGAAGCCACCATCGGGGAACCCGTCGATGCACGTCTCCTGGTGCGCGATCACCGCGCTCAGCCACACGCGGAGCTGGTACCCACGCTTGGTGAGCCCGTCCATGCCGCCCGCGTCGATGCCCCTGAGTGTGCGCGCGAGGTCGTCCCTGGCGTTCTGGTAGATCTCCTTGCAATCGGCGACAGCGGCATTCACGCGGGGATCGTCGCTGACGATCAGCCCCGACCGCTCGAACGCCTTCTCGATGGAGTCGCCGATCACCGACACGGCGGCACGGACGATGTCCTTGGGCGACGACGCGCTGGCATTGACCGCCTTGGCGAGGCTCTTCTCGCAGGCGTTCCTGTAGTCCGTCTGAGCGCACATCGCCTTGATGCTCTTGGACACGTCGCGCATGTTCGACTGCGAGCCGCCGCCGGACGGGGAGGAGGAGGACGAGGAGGAGCTAGCATTGTACGCGACGGCCGCGCCGCCCATGACAATGAGGATAAGAATGACTGACGCGCCCCCAGCGGCGATCATGAGGCGCCGGCGCTGCTGCCGCTGCTTCTCGGCACGCCGGCGCTCGGTGAGCGGACCAAAATCCGAGAAGGCCGTCGACATGGTCGGCAATCTTTCTTACAAAAAAAAAAAATCTTTTGCTTCTTTCTCTATCCCTCTGCCCTTACCTCGCCAAAGGCAGAGAGGATGGAGAAAGAGCAAGGGAGTGGAAGGAGAGGTGGCCTTGTTTATTTGGGATTCCGGGGAAGCAAGGGAGGACAGAGATTTCAGGAAGTCAGGTTAATTTGGGAGTTGGTTCATGCTCGTTTCCTGCCATGCAACAACAGCTGCTAGCCTGTCCCAACATGGCTGGCTAACCATTCTTGCCTCATTGCAACCAATAACAAGTTAGTGCGTTATACTTCTGCGAAAGAAGACACTTCTCCCTCTACTTACCATCTTCTTAAAAGGAACTCGTAATAGAATTGTATGAATGTATGGTGCAATCAGAGCGGATACGAACGGATATCGCTTATAATGTATCATATTTCGTATTTTTTCTCAGAGTCGAAGTTGAATTTGATACGGATAATACCAAATATCCATTTCTCTATTCCGTATTTGTTCCATAAGCTTTCAGATGGTCGATCGGATGGAAATCATCTGCTTCTTTTGCACCCCTACATATGACATTAGACAGTAGAGTGCAAATAGAGTAAATATAGAGAGACTAATCACTAAGATGTTGAAAGAAGAGTACTCGGTATTCTCGGCTTGTTTAGATGTGACAATCCACACACACACACACACACACACACACACACACACACACACACACAAATTTGAGTATCGTGACTAATATAGTTATGATGAGAAACGAAAATGTCATAGATTAGCTATCATTCCATGACGATTCAAGTGATTTCTTCGTCATCAAAGAAATTATTATTCGTGATTTATTTTTTGGATGACGAAAAAGTATTGTCAAAAAGAGTTAGGGCGAATGAGGCCATTGTGAAGTAAACCCTAGGTATAAAGTCACAACTTCCTATCTCTCCCGTATAACTCCCGCCGCTTCTACCCGTGACTCGTGAGGCCCATCACCGCGTCTCCGCCCCACTCGCCTCGCTGCCTCGCTCTCCTCCCGACCGCCCGCCACCTCCTCCTCCCGAGGCGCCGCGCTGCCGCTGCTCACCACCGCCTCCTCCGCCACCACCCGGCCGCCGGCCTCCTCCGCCCCAGATCCGCCGCCTCCTCCTCCTCCCCCCCCGGCCGCCGCCTCCTCCGCCCCGATCCGCCGCCTCCTCCTCCTCCTCCTCCGCCCACCCGGCCACCGGCCTCCTCCTCCCCCCCAGATCGCCGCCTCCTCCTCCTCCTCCGCTCCCACTCGGCCACGGCCTCCTCCGCCCAGATCCGCCACCGAGGCGGGCGGCGCACGCCGCGCCGGAGATGGAAACAGAGGCGGCGCAGCAGGCGAGGCAGCGAAGGATTATGCATAATTTGTCAATGCCATTTGGGAGCGGGACACTATAGGTAAATGAGTGTATCTAGCGTCATATAGTTTTGTAATTAATCTTATGTTTTGCGGACACATCTTCTCGCTAGACATGCTAATTAATGCCGAGTGTGCACCGCTTCTATGGGGACATTACAGGTTAGATCCTTTTCTTGAATATGTTGAATGCACTTAAGCCGTCTAAGATAGAATTAGTCATACTCGTGTTAGATCAAAGTGCCTGTTAGAAATGTATCGACAACCATGAACCACTACGTATATTACTAAGCCGACTGCTCCAAAGGAGCTCGGGAACCTTACGAATCTTGTATCTCTCAGAAGATATATATTTTCATAATTTCATGACCCTATTTCACCTGAAATCTCTACTAAATTTTTAGTCATGAAAAAGGCCATAAGTCTCCATTTATCTTTTGCACCTCGCCCTTAATATATTCAATTGTATAATAACCATGGTTTAAATTGAGAATGCGTGCTAACAACATCAAGTTTGCACTATTCAGTAACAGAGTACAAAATTGTGAATGAAAGTACTATGAAGGGTAACTACGATGACAGTGCTCATGCTTCCCATATATAGAAATTCCAGTCGACAATTTTGTACGGCTAACATGGATTTTGTGGTGTATTTGCAGGAGCTTTAGCTCAAACAATTTTAGTGGCTCCCTTCCTTCGGAATTAGGGAACCTGACCAAACTTGAGCAACTGTACGCCATAGACTAATTTTTGGGGACTTCATCCTTTTTCTTCTAGCAAACCATGTTTTCCATTTGGCTTGGACTGGTCGGCTCCATGCCTAATGTGTGTTGTTTTTGTATCAATCAATTGCAGGTACATTGACAGTGTTGGCTTAAGTGGTCCACTGCCATCATCATTTTCCAAGCTTACAAGAATGAAAACACTGTATGCCTATAATATATTCATGATGAATAATTTCATCATAAATTACACGTCTGGACCACATGTCATGACGAAAATGATTGTCATATATATATATATATATATATATATATATATATATATATATATATATATATATATATATATATTATGCTTTTATGACAAAAATCCATTTGTTTCTAAATAAAGTCACAGTGATATATATATATATATTATCTTGTTTCTAAATAAAGTCACAACAGACTTCCTCATATTATTTAACATATGGATATATACAGACGGATATCACTCATTCCGTATCATATTCCATATTTTTTCTGGAGTCAGAGTCGGATACGGATAAAGCCGACTGCCGAATACATATTTATTCCTTCTATATTTGCTCCATAAATTTTTGGTTGGTTGGTCAAACGGAAATTATCCGCTCCTTTTGCATCTCTACATGCAGTGCAAGTGTTGCGTGTCTGATGAAATTCAGAGAATGTTGTGCATAGTGTCCGGTTGTTTTTGATGGTCAACCGCGAGCTCATCGGTTTGAATGTCACCTGTGAAGTTTTAATGGGCCATCGAGCCCATAGTGTTGGCATGTTGGACCTTCTGGATCATTTTTCTTTGAGTAAATTTATGGAACTGCACATATTCCACCAAATCTATTACTAAACTACAATTTCCAAAAAAAAAGTTCCCACGTAACTGCAAATTATTTACTGAAATAATCGCTAAACTACATTTTTTAACAGCTTTTGTTCCAGGCAACGGCTTCTGACCATCCAAGCCCACATGTAATGAACCAGCCAATACTTTTGGTTTCTCTTAATTTTGCTAACTTCATTTAGTTTCCTAATATGTTTTAGTGTAAAATTTTTTCTAGTATTTCTTTGTCACGTGGATCGTATGTGTACACTTACTAGCAGTCTAATGCGCCTTTTTTTTTTGAATTTTCTATTTTTTGTTCGAAATTACAGAAATATACCTGTGGGAACATTTTTTTTACACAAATAGGCTCCAGTCGCCCAACGGGAGGGCGACTGGCCATTGGGCGAATAATTGCTGTCGCCCTCCCGTTGGGCGACTGGAGCTCTAATCACCGAACGGTTGGGCGATTGGAGCTAGAGTCGCCCAACGGGAGGGCGACAGGGGGTTAAAAACGGCCGTGCGCTCGGCCGCCACCGCCCCCACACACCCAAACACAGTCACTCGGCCGAGAGAAGAAGAAAAGAGAGGAGAAGAGGAGAGGAAGGAGGGGGAGAAGAGAAGAGGAAAGGAGAGGGAGAGGAGGAGGAGGAGAGGAGAGGGAGGAAGGAGGAGTAGGAGGAGAGAAGAGGAAGAACCAGATCTAGGTATTTTTTTATTTGGTATATTGTAATTATAGTATATTTGTTATTTAATGTTAGTGTTAGTAAAAATTGTAGATGTAAAAAATTTAGTTAACATAGTTATAGGAAATTAGCAGGCGTAGAAACGGAGAGGAGAGGAAGAAGCAACAGTAGATGTAGATGTAGATAGAAATAGTTAAATATTTGGTATACAAAATTTATTAAAAATGTAGTTTTAAAAAATTAATAGCCGTAGAAGCGTGTAGTTGTGTATAAATTAGGGAACATAGCTCTAGAAAATTAGCATCAGTAGGAAATTTGCATGCGTGCACAATTGTAGTTGTAGAAAATTTAGTCACCGTAACGTATAGATTAATCGTCCGCTGAAATTTGTACGTATTAAAAAATTCAGTAAATATTTATGTTAGAATTTAATTAATTCGTATGTACAAACGTTGAAAAAATGTTGGAAAAACCGATAGGAAGTTCATAGTACGAGGTTATTGTAGTGGGTTACGACATGCGAATGATCGGTGAAATGTGAATTGCAGTATGTCAGTACTTTGGTACTGTACGATGCGATTTGACATGCAAAATTAAAACATATATGCAGACCGATATCAGCAATGCTAATAGCCACTACATTGAGAGTGCATTACGGTACTGGAACCGCTCGTGAAGGTCCGAATGGTGTGGATTTGAGCCGTTTTTTGCAAGCCACTCTAGTATATCCGGATGGTAAGAATGCTCGAATATCAGATGTGATGTATTGGCTGACCCGGAGTTTTTCGTTGGACCCCGAGGTGTGCAGCATCGTTGTGCAAGGGCTTTAGGGCCGGTCTCCCACGAACATCAGATGGGAGTTGTGGACATTGCTACGCACTACTGCGTGGAAGGGCTTTGTGCAAGGGTGCCGACACCGTGGATACGAGTGTGTTCTGCTTGTGCAACCGTGCTCATTAGAAGCTGTGCAAGGTCATGCGTCCAGCCTTGCTCCAGAAGAGGATCAAGTTGGCGAAGAGGATCAAGTTGCTCGTGATGAAGCTAATGCGGTACATGGGGGAGAGTTACAATGGTCAAGCCATGCAAAGGGAACAGGACAAGCCGATGAAGGGGAGCATATTGAGTACATCGTGCAGCAGATGGACTGTGATGACCAGACGGCATGGGCTGAAAAGGAAGCTGTACAGACGACGACGAGGATAGTTCAGATGAGGATGAAGCTCCCGTTCCGCAGGAATGGAACCGGTTTAATGCTGAGGGTGTTTCCGCACATGATGAGTATGAATCAGCGTGGGAGTATCATGAGACAGAGATTCGATTACATTCTATGTTTGTTGACAAGGCAGTGCTGCAGGATGCCATCAAGCTGTGGGCCCTTTTAATGCAGCGGACTTTTCGGGTTGTGAAATCTAGCTAGGAGCAGTACACCATGAAGTGCGAGCAGGTTGGTTGTCCTTGGAGGGTACACGCACGTAAACCCAAGTATGAGACTCACTGGATTGTGTCGAAGGTGGAGCTGTACTCTTGCATTCTCAGCAGTATTTTTGCGAGGCATCGTAACTTAACGTCCACCTTTATAGCCAATTTGATGTACGGAGAGATAGTGGAGAAGAAAGACATGGAGGCCACGCTTATCATGGTAGCTATCGAGAAGAAATTTAAGTACAAGATTAGCTATATGAAGGCGTGGTGTGCCAAGTAGAAGGCATTGAAAAAATGTTTCGGGTCTTTCGAGGCGGCATACGACAATCGTCCTTGTATGCTTAAGGTGTTGCAGGACAGGAATCCGGGCATGTATATCGCTGTGCAGGACAAGCCGTCCACAAGTCCATCAGGATATACGATGTTGCAGATAGCCTTGTTAGCATTTGGTGCTTGCATTGAGGCATTCAGGCATATGCTGCCGGTGATCTCAGTTGACGGGACCTTTCTGATAGGCAAATATAAGGGCAGATCCTAACGACCATAGGCGTTGAAGGCAACAACCAAATATTGCCACTAGCCATCACATTCGTGGAAAGCGAGAATTATGAAAGCTAGTTGTGGTTTCTTAGACATGTCAGGGTTGGAGTTGTCGGCATTCGTCCTGGTGTGTGCGTAATCCATGATCGCCACGCCGGGATTGTAAAGGCTATAAGAAAACTTCAGAAAAACCCCGAGGAGCCCTTTTCTTGGCCGGACATGAGGAATAGGTGGTGCATTCATCATCTAGGGGCGAACTTTTTCAAGAAGTTCTTGAAACAACCGTTGATGAAGCTATTCAAGAGGCTGGCTATGCAGAACCAGTGGAGAAAATTTGATGCTTTGTGGGCGTTGTTGGATGAGCACAGCAGGAAGCACGTCGACGAGAGGAGAAAGGGCCGGTCATGCCTGGGGCGGCACAACTGGAATGCTTGCCAGCACTTGATGAGCCTAACCTAGTTGGTCCAAGAAGGAGGAGCTCACGAAACATAAAGTGTTTCTCGCACTAGATCAAAGGAGAACCATTGGAGAAGTGGTGACATGACATGACAGAAACAGCACGGCCTAGCTTTCCTCAGTGACATGACATGACGATGCAGCTTTTTACAGTGACATTACAGCAGGCCTAGCTTTGCGCAGTGAGAAGACCGAACGTGCCAGCTTTCCTCAGTGACGTGACATGACGACGCAACTTTTCACAGTGACATGACATGATGATGCAGTTTTTCGCAGTGACATGATAGCACGACCCAACTTTGCGCAATGAGAAGACCGAACGTGCCAACTTTCCTCAATGACATGATGACGCAACTTTTCATAGTGACATGTCAGGACGGCCTAGCTTTGCGCAGTGAGAAGACCGAACATGCCAGCTTTCCTCAGTGACATGACATGATGATGCAGCTTTTCACAATGACATGATAGCATGGCCCAGCTTTGCGCAGTGAGAAGACCAAACGCGCCAGCTTTGTGCAGCAACATGACCGCACATGCCAGCTTTTCGCAACAACAAGACCTCACCACCCAGCTTTACCAGCTTTACACACTATAAAATGAGGTCGAGGAGATTTCTCACAGAATATTACGCAACCAAACCGCACACTACACCACGCTTCCTTCACTACATTGGGATGGACAAAAGGTAGAAGAAGCAATAGGACACGATGATGAAGAATGGGAGGAAACCCGCGACCTAGTACGGTCAACTGCCGCCCGCAATGAGAAAGTAAGGACTGTTGCGGCCTGGGCAGAACAAGCACAGCGTGCTACGAGGTCAGCTCCCCGCAATGATGAGCCCCCGTAGCAACAACCCCATCCTGAATGTTCCTACCGAGCGTTCGCCACAACTCCCACCCGAGGGGGAGACACCCCCTTTGTTGGTGCGGGGATACATGCAAGTTCTTCAAGTCTAAGCACCACATCAACCTAAGTATGTGTTGTAGGGGTGGCCCCCACCTAAACCCAGCAGGCCTGATAGGAGGTTATAAGGCCCAGACTAGGCCATGTGTAATGACATAAACGCCCCTGAAGGGGATGATCAACTGTAAGGGTATAATTGTAAAAGCACTCCCCATGTATATATATATGGAATACAGGCCATGGGGAGGACCTATGCCATTACTCATCTCCATCACTCTCCACTACCATCTCTCTCTCTGTTTGGTATGTAGCCACAACAGTTGGCGCCGTCCGTGGGGAGGGACAGGAGCAAGCCCGAAGCTTGAAGGAGGATGGCACCGAAAAAAGCTTCGTCGGCGGTGGCGAAGGGGAAGAAGATGGTCGGGGCGGAGCGTCGCGTGAGTTCCAGGGCTTCGGCAGTGGCTGCCACGGGCGCGGCGGTCGAGGACGTTGGCGCTCGCGTGGCGGCAGCCGACCCCGTCACCGGCGCTGCGACGACCAACCACGTCACCGGCGCTGCAACGACCAACCACGTCACCGGCGCTGCGGCGACCGACCCCGCCGACGTGACAGCAGCCAACCTCACGCCGCCGCGCGGCGCTCGCCCGTAGCGCGGTCCGGGTAGTTGGAGGTAGCCACGATGGAGCGACCGGCAGCTCGGGAGCTCGCGACGCGGTCGTGCTGCGCCCGTCCGTCCGTTGGGCGTGCGGCGCCCCGCCGCGCAGCGCGGCGATGGAAAGCGCCCTGCTGGTGGCCCTCAAAGCGTTCCAGCAGGAGCTGGGGGATCTTTGCGGGGCTGTCCGAGACATACAAGAGGCTCGGAGCCAGTAGGCCGCGCCGGTGGTCGCTCCAGAACGCACGCCGGAAAGGGCGGACAGCCGCGACGCCCCCACATCCAGCCGTGCCCCGCTGCGGCGCGTCGATCCAGAGTCCCCGCTCTTGGCAGGACTACAGCAGGCGGCGTGGCCCGAAGATTTCAAGTTCCCCAGCGTCATCGAGCCCTACAAAGGCGACACAGACCCCCGCAAGTTCATGCGCGTGTACGAAACGCAATCGAGGCCGCGGGCGGCGATGATACCGCAAAAGCGAAGGGGCTCCCCCTCGCGTTGCAGGGAGTGGCGCTCTCCTGGTTTTTTACCATAGAGCCGAACTCCATCTACGTGTGGGAGCAGAACCGCGACCGCCTTCACAACAACTTTCAAGGCAATTATGTCGAGCGGGTCGACGCGGACCAGCTCTTCGCCGTGAAGCAGAAACCTTCGGAGAAGCTCCGGGACTACTTCAAACGCTTCGCGAAGATACGTTGTCAAGTCAAAGACGTTAACGAAACCACCGTGGTCAATGCGGCCATACAGGGCCTTCGTCCGGGCCGGATGGCCGAGTATAACGCGCGGAAGCCAATCAAGATAGTGGCGAAGCTCTTCGACAAGATGGAGGGATACGCGCGGGCTGAGGAAGATGCGCGGAGACGCAACACTTCTACCCTCGATCTTGCTCAAGCGACACGCTCGACATACGAGGAAGGGGTGGGCGACGACCCTTCGAAGCAGGCCCGCAGTCGACAGCCCCAGGAGGACCCCCCTGGGAGCAACACCACCGGGGAGCCGGAAGGCTCTCCAGAGAGCAGACGCAAGCCCCGGCGTCACCAGCGCAGACCGCAAAAGGCCCGCCATACCTTCGTCATCGAGAACGCCCTTCGAGGTCGCGAAGGCGAACTCGGCCGCGATGAGCGACCCTGGGCGGAGCAGGAGCAGCTCTATTACGGAAAATGGTGCGAGGTACATGGTTATGGTAATCACTACACCAAGGCGTGCACCGCGGTTGTGGAGTTACAACGGGTGATGGCCGCACCCCGGGACTCGCCCCTTCGGCTCCTCGCCGAGGTTCAGGAGCGGCATCCGAGGGGCAGCCCCTCGCAAGCCAGGGAGGACGCACGGGGCCGCCCCGTCAACGTCATCACCGGAGGCTCCTTATCAGGGGCCCCCGCGGAACAGCCGTAATCGTGGCTGCCGCCCCGCAACATCACCTTCACCGTGAATGACGCTAGGGGCGTGGAGTTCCCACATCATGATCCCTTGGTCATCCAGGCCCACATCGCGGGCTGCGACGTCAGGCGCATCCTTGTCGACGGGGGGAGCTCTGCGAACATCCTGTTCACATGGGCCCTCGACCGTATGGGAACCCACCGAAGTCGCATGGAGCAGGCAGGAGCTCCGCTTCAGGGCATCGGAGGTCAGCCGATGCAGGCCATAGGGCAGGTATCCCTCCCCGTCACGCTCCACCAAGGGAGTAACATCCGGACCCACCAGGTCATCTTCGACGTTGTGGACATCGCACACCCCTACAACGTCATATTAGGACGACCCGCCATCAATTCCTTCGAGGCGGTCCCACACCACACCTTCTTATGTATGAAGCTCCTGGGCCCGGAGGGTGTCATCACCGTCTTCGGCGACCAAGACCGCCAGCGATCGGCGCATCAGAAGTGGTCCAGACGCCGCGGTGCACGCCCTACGGACGTCTTTGGCGACGCGCCCGCCGGGATGGACGCCTAAGCCTCGGCCCGAGGGCGGAGTCAAAAGGGTGCCGCTCCAGGCGGAGGGGCAGTTTGTGTCCATTGGTGAGGGGCTTCCCCCACAGGTCGAGCAAGATTTGCTGCAGGTGCTTCGAAGCAACACCGACATCTTTGCATGGTCACCAGAAGATATCAAGGGCATGGACCGCGCCATAATCGAGCACCGTTTGGCGGTCCGCCCCGACGCCAAGCCGGTCAAGCAAAAACTTCGTCGCATGTCCAAGGATCGGCAGCAGGCGGCCAAGGTGGAGGTGGCAAAGCTTCTTCGAGCCGGGGTCATCCGCGAGGTCCACCACCCAGAGTGGCTCGCCAACCCAGTATTGGTCAAGAAGGCTAGCGGGGCCTGGCGTATGTGCATCGATTTTACGGCGCTCAACAAGGCGTGCCCAAAGGACAATTACCCTTTGCCGCGCATCGACCAATTGGTCGACGCCACTGCGGGGTGCGAACTAATGAGTTTCTTAGATGCCTACTCCGGTTACCATCAGGTATACATGGCGGAGGACGATGAGAGCAAGACTAGCTTCATTACACCAATCGGCACCTTCTGTTTCATCAGGATGCCCTTTGGCTTGAAGAACGCGGGCGCTACCTTTACCCGCCTCGTCGCCATTGCCCTGGCCGCCCAGCTCGGGAGGAACATCGAGGCCTACGTCGATGACGTGGTAGTCAAAACCCGGCAGCTCGCTTTGCACGGCCAGGACCTGCAGGAGACCTTCGACAACCTCAGGAAAGCCGGCATCAAGCTCAACCCCGACAAGTGCGTCTTCGGCGTGCAGGCGGGCAAACTCCTGGGATTCCTCGTGTCCGGGCGGGCATCCAGCGAACCCCGATAAAGTTGACGCTATCTTGGGTATGGAGCGCCCAAGATGACGAGGAAGTCCAGAGGTCGGCGGCCGCATGGCGCCTTGAGCCGCTTCCTATCCGTGCGGCGGGCGAGGTTTGCCATTCTTTAAGACACTCGCGCTCGACGGATTTCGTTGGGACGGTGGCATGCGGAGGCCTTCAACGCGCTCAAGAAACACCGGTGAGTCTCCCACTCGTCGCCCCGCACGCAGGCTCCCCTCTGCTCTATCGGCGCCTCCACCACGGTGGCCGCGCCGCCCTCGTCTTAGAGGAAGGCGCCGTACAACGGCCTGCATACTTCGTCTCTGAAGCCCTTCAAGGCGCCAAGACGAGATATAGAGAGCTTGAAAAGCTCGCCACGCTGCTGGTCATGGTTTCCGAAGCTCGGCACTATTTTTGGCCCATCCAATCACAAAGGCCTTCCTCATTCCCACTGGCGGAGATGCTACACAACAAGGAGTCCACAGGGCGCATCGGCAAGTGGGCTGCCGAGCTCGCCCCGTTTTCCCTGACATACGCCTCAAGGACGGCAATCAAATCTCAAGTCCTCGCCGACTTCCTTGCAGAATGGACCCCGGCGGCTCAGCCTGCTCAAAAGCACGACGACCCGGTCTGGACCCTCACCGTCGATGGCGCCTACGGCGTCGCGGGCGCGGTAATTGTCACACCCGAGGGGCAGCGCCTATCGTACTCGGCGCACCTCGCGTTTTCGGCCACCAACAACACAGCGGAGTATGAAGCGCTGCTCTTCGGCCTGACCAAGCTCAAGGCAATCGGTGCACGGCGAGTGCTCGTCCGCACGGACTCGCGCTTGGTGGTCGGCCATGTAGACAAGTCATATCAAGCCAAGGACCCCGAGTTGGCTAAATACCTTGCCGCCGTGAGAGCACGGGAACGACATTTCTTGGGCATCACGGTCAAAGCCATCCCTCGCGCGGAAAATGAGCAGGCCGACGCTCTCGCGAAGGCGGCTAGCCAGCAGCTGCCACCCCCTGACGAGGCGTTTTACGAAGTATTGCCGCAGGCGGCCATTGCGCAGGACAACCGGGACGCAGCTCTTGTTCACCACGTCACCCAGCAGGGCGACTGGCGAGAGCCCATCTTTAATTTCCTACAGGGCATCGCCGAGCCAGAAGACCATGCCGAACTCCGGCGTCTGCAACACCGTGCCCGATCCTTCCAGGTGTTTGAAGGGACACTCTACAAGCAGGGAGTCTGTGCACCACTCCTGCGCTGCCTCTCCCGCAAAGAAGGAAAGAAGCTCCTCGAGGAGACCCACGCGGGGGCCTGCGGGTCTCACCTTGCGCCGAGGTCATTGGTCGGCAAAGCGTTCAGGCAAGGCTTTTACTAGCCGACTGCCATCAATGACGCCCAGGACCTCGTGCATCGATGCCAGGGGTGCCAGTGGATGGGGCGCATCATCCGCCGGCCCCCGACGAACCTCAATCCCATTCCCCCGGTGTGGCCGTTGGCACGCTGGGGCGTCGACATAGTGGGACCGCTCCCCCGAGCCCCGGAGACTGCGCGTTCGTGGTCGCCGCTCGAATACTTTCCAGTGGCCGAGGTGGTAGCCCTATCCAAGATAACCTCGGCGGCCATGCAGCATTTCCTCTGGCAGAACATCATATGTCGCTTCGGCGTGCCCAGGGAACTCACCGTCGACAACGGCCTGCAGTTTGACGCCGCCCCATTCAAGGAGTTCTACGGCGACATTGGCATCACAATTCGGTTCGCCTCGGTTGGGCACCCCCAGTCCAACGGCGCAGTCGAAAGGGCGAACGGTGCCATCTCCGTCGCCGTCAAAAAACGCCTAGTCGGGTTGCCAAAGGGCAGGTGGCCGAGCGAGCTCCACAGCGTCCTCTGGTCTCTCCGCACAACGGTAACAAGGCCGACGGGGTTCACGCCCTTCAAGCTTCTTTTCGGCGACGAGGCGGTCACGCCCGAAGAAATCAAGGCTGGATCGCGGAGGGTCCTCGTCCAAGCGCCCGATGAAGAGCGTCGCATGTCCTTGGACCTCCTCGACGGGGCGCGATCGAGTGCAGCCCAACACATCGAAAAGTACGCACGGCAGACAGTGCGTACTCGAGACCGATCCATGTATCCGCGAAGGTTCAAGGCCGGGGATCTCGTCCTTAGAACGACGCTTCATGTAGAGACCGTTGGCAAGCTGGAGTCCAAGTGGGAAGGCCCGTACATTGTGGCTGAAGCACTGCAGAAGGGAGCATACCACCTCGCCACACTGGAGGGGCAAACTCTCCGCCACACATGGAATGCGGACAAGCTGCGGCGATACTACGCCTAGAAGCGGGACAAAGGTTATAATGGCACCAGCCCCTCCTTGTACGGTGCTCGCCTGCGCAAACGGGAGTTCAATAAAGCTCGATGTTTCCAAAAGTATCATCGCCTGACCACAATATGTAGCGGACTATAAGTAAGACGTAGCGTTGAGCTCAGCTTCCGCACGCACCAGTCTACAGACTATAAATAAGACGTAGCGTCGAGGTTCACCTCCGCACGCGAGAGTCTGCGGACTATAAATAAGACGTAGCGTTGAGCTCAGCTTCCGCACGCACCAGTCTACGGACTCTAAATAAGACGTGGCGTCGAGGTTCACCTCCGCACGCGAGAGTCCGCGGACTATAAATAAGACGTAGCGTTGAGCTCAGCTTCCACGCACGCACTACCACTGACTCTAAATAAGGCGTAGCGTCGAGGTTCACCTCGCGCGAGAGTCCGCGGACTATAAATAAGACGTAGAGTTGAGCTCAGCTTCCGCACGCACCAGTCTACGAACTCTAAATAAGACGTAGCGTCGAGGTTCACCTCTGCACGCGAGAGTCCGCGGACTATAAATAAGACGTAGCGTTGAGCTCAGCTTCCGCACGCACCAGTCTACGGACTCTAAATAAGACGTAGCGTCGAGGTTCACCTCCGCACGCGAGAGTCCGCAGACTATAAATAAGACGTAGCATTGAGCTCAGCTTCCGCACGCACCAGTCTACGGACTCTAAATAAGACGTAGCGTCGAGGTTCACCTCCGCACGCGAGAGTCCGCGGACTATAAATAAGACGTAGCGTTGAGCTCAGCTTCCGCACGCACCAGTCCACGGACTATAAATAAGACGTAGCGTCGAGGTTCGCCTCCGCACGCGACAGTCTACGGACTATAAATCAGGCGTCCTCGGCCCAAAACACAGCTCACAGCATTAAGAATACATGGGGCATCGTCCTATTACAAAAATATGAGGTCAAATGATTACAGGTATGGGCGCACAAGCGCCAACCCCCCTCCGCCTCACATAATCAATGCCTCAGTCTTCGCGCGGTGCTGAGGGGCCCGTGCCACCGCCCGGGCCTCGGGAAACCTCTTCGAGCCAACGGAGGAAGTCCCCTCCCCCGCGCAGCGTTTGCTGTACCGCAACCCTCGCTGCATCCTCCCCGACGCGACTCCAAATCCGCCGGTGGAAGTTCCGGAGGCTAGGCTCGATGGAGCGAATAGCATCCGCGGCGCCCGCCGCCAGAAGATCGGTGAGGTTTGCGGCTCACGCATATGCCTACACCCACGGGTGTGGAGCATGCCGAGGGCAAGGCACGCGCCGAGATAGCCGCAGTGCTCCCTGAAGGTCTGGGCGCTGCGAAGCGCGACGCCGCCCCCTCCTCGATCAGCCCGAGCGTCTCCATCAGATCCTCCGGTCCGTGGGTGGCGTCGGGCACGTCAACGCACAGATCACAGAGGGCCCGGTTCAGAGACTCCATGGCCCCCCCAGGCCGACGTGGACGCGTTGTCCAAGGCGCGGGCCTTCCCTGCAAGAGTCTCGGTCAGCTGGGTCTTCTCCCCCTCCAAGGCGACAATCTGCTGCAGGAAGGAGGCGCGTTCCTCTGCAGCGGCGCTTTTGGCTTCCTCGGCCTCGACTTGCAGGGCTGACAAGGCACCCTCCAGCGCGCGGAGCTCTTCGTCCTTTGTCGCGTGAGCGTCATCCGCTTCGTGAAGCCTGGCTTCTAGGGCCCTCCGCTCCCGGATGCGGGCCTCGTCTAGCGTGTCGCTAATGACAAGCGTCTAAAAGCAGCAATGTAAGTCACCAGGCGCCCAGTAGCGCCATACAAAATGCGCGGCACAGGTACTCACCCTTATTTCTGAGGCCCGCAGCGCCAGCGTTAGGTGGTCTCCCTCTCATGATGATAGCATCCACCGGTCAAGGCTGCCACTGGCGCGTTCCGCGGCCATGGTGAGAGCGCGGAGTATCTCCGGTTGCGGGAGGTAGTCGGACAGGACGGGTTCGGACCCCACCGCGTCGAGGGCTGTGGAGGTGTCGGCTGCTGCGACAGCGGCAGATACCGGCGCGACACCCTGTACAAGGTTTCGGACTTCGCGCACTCCCCCGTTGCTCGATCCTTCACCGCGTCCGGGAGACGTCGTCTCGCCTGATGCTGACGGAATGAGCGAGCAGATCGGAGAGAGTTTCGCGAAGTCGAGCGGAGAGAGGGACCCACGCTTACCTCCTGCCCCCCTCACCGCAGCAGGGGGTGGTGCTTGTTCGGCCACCAATCGCGGCGTGAGCGCCTCGGTGGTAGGGGCAAGGCCCCCTCGGCGACATCGGGCGTCACAATCCCAAGCATGGGGCCTGCAGCGTTGTAGCGACCCTTCGGAGGCGGGGGAGACTGCACCCGAGGGCGTTTCGGCTGAGGAGCCGAGGGCGATTCCTCCGACACGTTAGCGGCCGCAGCTCCTACTCCACCTTCGGTCTCCGCCGCGCCAGACGTGCCCCTGATGGTAGCAGCGCCAACGGCCACGGCCTCCTCGTCAGGCGTAGCGTTCCTTTCTGGGTTGACGGGCTCCGGCCTAGTGAAGGCCGTGCCCGTACGTCCAGCAGCGTCTCCGGATAGTGCGGCCGGCGGAATCAAGGCGGCGCACCCCGCCGAGCTAGTCCGGCCGGGCGCGTCACCGGTCGAGCATCCTGCCCCAGCAGCACCAGCTGTAGAGGCGGCGGGCAGGCTGAGTATGGCAGCATCGGAGCGAGCCCGACGCCGCGAAGATGAGGCGTCTGCGCGGCCGCCACCGCCATGATGACCCGAAGTCCCCGCGGGAATCTCCGTTGGTATCGGGCATTCTGGCATAGCGATACCCAAAACTTCGCATGTGCGGTTCACCCGCCCTGCCTTCGCCGTTTGGGTCGCGGCCTCGCGCAGCTTGTGCTCCTCAAGTGTGTATGGGCCGAGGAACACCTCAGTCGCGCGCTCCGCGTCTTCTAGCCGAGCCACTGCACAGGAGACAGCAGGGCGGTCATGTGAGAACAAGTGCGGATACGTCAAGAGATGCTTGCGGCACTCTAGACAACTTACAAGGGGCGGAGGGCGGAGGCAGGCGGGACACAGGCGGGCAGATCCCGTCCGCTCGGTCATCGCCCCGGCCCGTGTATCTCCACCGGGAAGACAGTGGTGCCACCCCATACATTGTGAACTCTTTGGCCAGGTCGCGCATGCTCAGCCGGCGGGCGACGCCGACAAGTCCCCAGAGTCTCTGCGCGTCGTCAGCCTCCGGCTTCACGCTTGGCGAAGTATTGAACGAGATGGGCCCACCTCGGCATAGCAGGCCACCCGGGCCGGTCACGTGGTAATAAAACCACCACCGCGTCCAGCCGGACTCCCACTTCCCCAGGGCGGCCGGCGCGGGGAACAGCGTCGTGCAAGACGATCGCAGCACGAAGTCCACACTGCCAAAATTGGAAATAGCTCCATCTCCAGTCTTTCTGGGGCGGCAGCAGGCGTCGTGCAGGGTGGCGAACAGGCTCACGCTGGGATGCCGGCCTTCCGTCCGCGTCGCCCAGGAGAAGACAGCCAGGCGGACTATTGCGCTCGGTGCCAGCTGCACTAACTCCAACCCATAGGCCCGCAAGACTTCGCCCACAAACATCTTTGAGGGCATGTGAAGGCCGGCGTCAAAGAACGCGACGAAAACGATCGTCTCTGTCTCCCGAGGCTTCGGCTCCGTTTCGTTGCGACGGGGTAGGCGAGCCCCGTCCCGATCCTCGATCTTCCCGTCACGAACAAGCCGCTGCAGCGTCTCCTCGGTCACGCGGCTCTTTCCCAACACGCGGGAACACCGGCCCCCCGAGTATTCCATGGCGTCCCATCGCCTGTCGGCATGCGAGCGCCCCCGCAGCACCAGCTCGTAATCCCTAGAAGGGAAGGACAATTCGTCCCAGCCAGACGAGGAGCCACCACTGGGAGGGCGAGGCGCGTCGCCATGGCTGGCCATTGTCTCCTAAAGGCAGGGTAAAAGAAACAAAGGCAGGCAGTCGCGCTACTACCGGCACGGAATAACCCAGAACTAAGCGGCAAGCGGGACAAAAGCGCTCCCATCCCGGTGGGGGCACCTTATAAAGCCCGCTTGCCTCCCCCACGGCCAGTAGGTGCAGTTAGGCCAAAATCCCAGCGGTTCGAATACGCACGATCTGGAAAGAAGAACCGCTTGTACACGGAGGGCGGCGGGTAGGTGGCGAGCAACGCACAACCCCAAAGACGCGCCGACACGCGTCCCGCCTCCACAGGAAGCGGCGAGCGATCGCGAGCACGCAACCGCTCACATCCCACGCGCGCCCGGCCGCAAGCGCGCGTGCCCCACCCACGTGGCGAAAGCGCATCGCATATCGCGCACCGCCCTCGACAGCAAGCGGCGTCGCGCGATTCCACCATCATTTAAAGCGCACTATCAAGCCGCGAGGCCGTGGCGGCGAACGCGAAAGCCGCCTTCACAACACCCGCCTTCACCGCGCGCCGCCACGGTTCGCCCCGCCCCAACATGGACCCCGGCCAAGAAGTTAAAACCCGCCCGACAGCTCCGCGCCGCGTCTCGCCGGCTAGGCGCCCGGCCACCGCCACTGCTCGAAGGTAGGGGACGGGCGCGCGCGTCTATTGCGCTAGCGCCCGGCTCCGCGCCACCTGCTCGAAGGATAGGGACGGAGCGCGCGTGTTCATTTCGGCTGGCGCCAGCTCGCCGCCACCCGTTCAAGGGTAGGGGCGGGCGCGCGCGTCTACCGGCTGGCGCGCGGCTCGCGCCACCCGTTCAAGGGTAGGGGCGGAGCGCGCGCGTCTACCGGCTGGCGCGGCTCGCGCCACCCGTTCGAAGGTAGGGGACGGAGCGCGCGTCTACTTCGATCGCGGCCCTGGTCAAGTTCGGCAAAATTCACAGCCGCGAGGACGGAGGGCCAAAGGACTCGGCAACATGGCTTCGGCCCTGTGAAGCCCTTCTCCATGAGAGGCTCCTGTTGTAGGGGTGGCCCCCACCTAAACCCAGCAGGCCTGATAGGAGGTTATAAGGCCCAGACTAAGCCATGTGTAATGACATAAACACCCCTGAAGGGGATGATCAACTGTAAGGGTATAATTGTAAAAGCACTCCCCATGTGTGTATATATATATATGGAATACAGGCCATGGGGAGGACCTATGCCATTACTCATCTCCATCACTCTCCACTACCATCTCTCTCTCTGTTTGGTCTGTAGCCACAACAGTATGCGTTACTGGGGTTGCGCAAATTACTCCAGTGACTACCCCGACTGCCGTCTAGACACTGCAACCTATCGGCAGCCGGTAAGGACCAAGTGCACCATTTTCCCCCTACATTTTCTCCTTCATAGCATGCACTAACAACCTCTTCCTTGTATTTACAGTCCCCAGAACCCCTATGTGCCTACCGCAAATGGATCGATCTTGAGATCCACCCTGAGGACCAGTGGGCCCTCGACTTCGAGGAGTGGAATGCCGTAAGGTCATTAGAGATCTGGGAGAAGGAGCACCACAAAAATGAGCAAACCTTGCGTATACAACGCGAGATGAAAGCTCATCTCGAGGCGTGCACGTGTAGGGAGCAGGAGGCTCGCGAGAGGGAGCGCAAGAGAAAGAGGGAAATGGCGACCAAGGCAAAAGAGGCAGCCGAGGAGTTCAACGCCGAGCTGGCAAGGAAGAGAAAATGGCCCCGGTCCACACAGTATGTCGTACGAGTAGTTGGGTGGGTTAGTCACACATGATGCTATATGTTATGCATATAATCAAATAGTACGTGGCATATTACTCCCAACTGTATTACGAAGTCTATTTAAATTTAGACAAGCTTATTATCTCGTCTTTTCGCATTGAATGATCCACATAGCAAGTCATCTAACAATATTAACATACCGGTTTTCTCCGTATACGAATTCCCAGTAACATCACAATATCACTTCACATAGCAGGTCAATCATTCTTAAAAAAAAATTCCCAAATTTTGTTACGCACCTACAACATACAATGAACATAAACTTTTATTACAAATACAGCAGATTATTTTTCAGTTATAAACTACAAAATTGATAAAATGTACAAAATTTACGGGGGATAGCGCTCCAATCGCTCTCTGGATGGGCGACTGCCCATCAAGTCGCCCAATGGGGGGCGACTGGAGCTCTATCGCCTGGCTATGGGGGGCGACTGGAGCCTATTTGTGTAAAAAACGTTACCGCAGGTATATTTCTGTAATTTTGAATAAAAAATAGATTATTCATACAAAAATTTCTTTTTTTGACCTGCAATGCAGGGCAGTAGGGGCTGCAACAACATACATCCGTCATTTCAGTAAAACAAAGCCGGGGGAGTTCTCGGCCTCCCACCTATTCCACGTCATCTTTCTTACAAAAAGGCCCCTACATTTTTCGAAATCGTGTAAAGGTCCTCAGTTCCTGCAAAAAGACCCTTGCCCGGTTTTTTTTCCCGAAAACTCTCTCCACTTCACCGACATTGCGTATCCTTTTGCAGGATAGCACCCCGCGGTTTTTCAAAATTACGTACGGGTTCTCGTTTAGTTACGTACAGGTGCTTACAATCCTCAGTTTTTTTTTGCTAAAAAGGCCTTTCGTTTTCTGAAATTACGCATGTGTCCTCGATATTTTTTAAAAAATTTCTCACAAATTGTCGTCTCTTTTACTTCGATCTACACGGTAGTTAGCGAGGCGTGCCGCCGCGCTTACGCTACTAGTAAACCGACATATCGTAGTTCTTTGACCTTGGTGAGCACTTGTTTCCATCACGCTGTCAATTTGATCCATTTTCGGGCCCTCCTTCCAAAACGACGTGTAGCTACGCGAGCCCTACCTGGACAATCTCTGACCTCAACTGAACCCAACTCGTGCAATCTTGGGTGGTAGCTGTCAGTCTACACAAGATGGCCCTACTCAAAAGGATTTATTTAAAATGGCTTTTGGCTGAAAATCACTGTAGCTGACTAAAAAAATATTGTACCTGACGGTGGTTTATTTGGCGTAAATAAATTTAAAAAATTTAAAAATAGAAAAAACAGGTTAGTACGTTACGAACAATACAAACGAATACAGGAAAAATAGAACCGATAAAAAAGCTCAAAAAAGCCAAAAAAAACCAGAAAAGATGAAATTGTTGGAAAATAAGCCAGAAGTCCAAACTGAAACAAGCGAGGCCAATGACACAATTTTTGGTTTTGGGCTCTTGTTGGACCATGTAACGATTTCATGTTTTGGATTTTCCGAGTCCAAACACTGATGCGTACTGTCATTTTCCAACCGTTCACGTCCCCCTCAAATTACAAGACATCTCCATCCATATCATCACAAAAATAGACAGAGATAGGGGTAACATCATCTCAAATTCTCAACAAAAAAGGGTGATCCTGGTGATGATTCATGTTGCACAAAAAAATGGCAAAATGATCCACAGGCTGCTGTTGCCAAACGAAAACATATGCCAGCTACAGCTTGGTATTCTACTGTACAACCGTGTCATGTGAATCCAGAGCGTTCCATGACCAAATTGACATGTATGCACATGCATGAGCGCCACGTGTGGCAGGGCGAGAGATGAATGAAGCGAAACGAAGATTTCAGGCCAGAAAAATAATGTCCTTCTGGGGTCTTGGTTTGGGAGTATTTAATTGCTTGGTTGCATGATCGATTGGCATCAAGATCGTAGAGGGCGGTCGGTCCAGGTGGCCCACCTGAAAGCGGCTCGCACGGTCTCACGGAGCCACGGAGCCCCAGCGCCGCGCGTACCCTGCCAAACGACGCCCTAAAAATGTTCATAAGAATCGGGTTACTTTCGTGTGATGGTCTCGTCTCTCTTGACTCATGATGTAACATGACCCTATTTTTAAAATAAGATTGAAAAGGTTTTCGTAACAATTCAAAAGTTGAGTTATAGATAGAAAGAATATATAACGGCTCACGAGTATTTTAAAGAAATTAGCTTGATTAAAATATGACTTAACGATCAAAATACATCATTTTTACGGGTATCCAAGCCCAACTTAATTTACATTCAGAGATCCGAAGAAATCTCATGAAATGCTTGAGTGCAGTTGTAAACTTAACACGAAAACTGAAGTACCCTTCTTCTTGTGTCTTCTATTGAAAGTAAGTAAGATTGAGTACACTAGGTAAATACGAAGGCTATATAACTAATGCGCAAAGAGATCAAATGGATCGAGTCATAGGTTGTAATATGATAAAAATAGATGCAAGTTTGCTAGTAAAAACTATATATTTAAAACAGTAAAATAATATTTAATTAACAAGGGTTTTATCATCCAAAATTTTTATATTAAAATCCTCCTGATTCTACTTATGTCTTGTTATTAGAATCACACATGGAACACAACATTATTGATCGGAGCATGACATATTCGAATAACATTTATTATACTCTACAGAGTTGTTTAACTTTATTCATAAGATATCTCAGACTCTTAATGTCAAGCTATAGATACGCAACATATTAATGTGCGATTGAGTTAAAAAAAAATAAGATCTTTCACTGCTCTCCTTTTTCTAGCTTCTACTTGGTAGGCTCATGGCCACCCATTATCTGTAATTCATTGGTTAAAATGGAAACCGTGAACCAACTCTGAGTGGACCTACCGTTGCAAAATATGGAAGATAATTTTCAATTCTGGCTTCCCATACCACCCCAAACAGATCACATTGCAGATTGCGGAGCCAGATGAGGAAAACCTAGACCCCTCAGATCCCATTTTTGGCAATCTGCCATTGCTCATCCGTGAGAAGAAGACTGTATCTTACAATGTAATCATTCATATTGCAAAGGTAGAAGATTACTGTCACATTGAGATCTCTTCATCATCCTCAGATTTTTCATGCCCCTCCAGCGACGATGACAACCACCATGGAGGTCAGCCGGAAATAGGACCTCACGGCTCTTCGGGCCTTAGCCCTAGGCAACAATTTTTCACCTTCGTTCCTAGCCATTTGGATGGGGCTTCAGGATGAGCTACGTTGAGTAGCGCCAAAGACAGCAGCCACAACACTGCTGCAACAGCCGTTGCGCAGACTCTACCTAGAACCTCCCCACCCTACCCCTTTGTTGCCGCTGGCGGGTGAATTTGGACCCCTGGCCCCCTTCCTGACCAGCTTCGTAGGACCAGCCAGGCTCCGCTCAGAGCCGATGCCGCCACTAGTGAGTGGATCTGGTTCTTCATCGGCTAACCTAACTAGCCCGACCACCTCTGCAAGAACTGATGTGTTTCGCCTAGATCCAGCACCCGGCTCCACTCAACCTTCGCTGCTCCAGCGATGCATCCTATAGTCGTCGGTGGAAATCTGTCTTCTGGCCACTCTAGCATATCCGGTGGGAAGTGTCGCGGGCAAGGTGGGGCCCACTTTTGCTCTGCAACTGCTCACTTTCGGCTCAGTGGACCTGACTGTTGTAAATAATCTTGTTTAGAAGTCGTACACAAGTTTTGGAAGTAATCGAATCCAAAACAAGTAAGAAATCAAAGTCTAAAACCGAGTCCTAGATGAAGTCGTAACCAAGTCGAAGTCGATAAGACTCGGAGTCGAGTAGGTGTTGAGAACCCGCAGCAAAGTAGGACAACCGGTATAAAAAGAGGCTTAGAGCCATGTATTCGTTGTACCAAGCAATTGAGAAAAGACCAAAAGAGGAGAAACACGAGCATTGTTTTGTCGTGTGTTTGCGTAAGACGTGGTCGAAAGGACTCACGATCACCGCAAGCGTGATCGGAGGAGTTACGACCACGGCAAAGGAACAGCGATTTTACGATCACGGCTAAGGAGTCGGCGGTGGTCGAACGAGCTCGACTACACCGAAGGCGAACGCGGTCGGAATCGACCACCACGCTGAAGGAAGCGAACGTGGTCGTGCGGGTGTTCGACCACGGTGAACGATGATCGCCAAGATCACCGCGTGATCGTGAAGGCTTCGATCACGGTATCTTGAGCGCCGGCGGAAGGCAAGGCGCAGCGAGATCGCGAGCGTCGTAAATTGCTACAAATAAATTTACGACCACGCTGAAAAGGCGACGGAGGGGAATTGAGGCGATCGGAACTGGTCGTAAGCATCCGTAAGGTCATACTCAATTTATCTCGTCGAAACGACTCTAACCGGTCGTAAAGATCCTCGGAGATCGTAAAACCCTTTACAACAGCTTGGTATCGAGCCGTGGTTAAACATGGTCGACACGGCGGCGAGCGTGTCGCTGCGCATGCCGATCCTCGCCTCGACAACTATCCGTGCGGGCGATGAAGATGAAGGTCAACATGATCGCGCAAGGCGTCAGGTGCGGTCGAACCAAAGGAGAAGGACAAGGTCCTTGATGATCGCCTCGACAAGATGGCAATGGCAGCGATCTATCAAGTCGTGCCCGACTCAATGATGCGCAATAGTCGGCAAGGAGACGGCGGAAGTCCGACTACTCGCGAACTATGCATGAAGGAGTAGATCGAGTGAAGGAAGTTCGACTTCAAACCTTAAGAAGTGAGTTTGAAGCCATGAAGATGGGGAAGAGTCGACCGTGGAAGAGTTCTGCTGTCGATTCAACGAAGTCGTGAACGAGATCAAATCTCTCGCGACGACTTAAAAGATGAGGTGGCGATGAAGAAGTATTTGAGAGTGCTACAGAGAAGTTCCTTCCGGTCGAACCACGCTTATGTACTCGCAAGACCTCTCAAGATGAAGATTGAGGAGGTAACCGAGCGCCAAAGCACACGAGCAGCTCCTAAAGAGTTATCAAGAAGACAACGGTCGCCAAGTCTGCTCGTAAGAGAAGATGCGAAGACCGAGGAGACTCGCCATCGAGGGGCGGTCGTGGTCGTGGTCGTGGCACATCGACCGCCGCGGTGCATCTCATGGACGAGGTCGAGGCTACGACCACGCAGGTCGTGGACGGCGGTCGAGGAGGTGGTCGTGGAAGCGGTGACCGCCGACCGACAAGTCCGATGTCCAGTGCTACGCGTGCGAAGTTTGGGCACTACGCACCGAATGTCGGAGCCACATCCAGCGCCATAACGCAAGAAATATGGTCACTATGCTGCGAATTGCCGGAGCAAAAAGAAGGGAGAGGAGGTCAATTTGGCTCAAACGTGCGAGCACAAAGAACCAACACCGCCGTTGTCACTCGCGACCGTAGATGAACCGCCAATGGTTCTGCGTTAAACGAGGAGAAGGTATTTCCAAGTCCGATGGAGCAGACGGAGAGTGGTATCTCGACAACGGAGCCAGAACCACATGACGGGCATACACTGATGTTTCACGACTTAAACGAAAGTGTGCTCGGAAAAGTACAATTCGGAGATGGCTCGACTGCTCGAGATAAAGGGAGAGGCACGATCTCGATGCGATGCAAGGATGGTAGCGAGAGAAGATTGTCGGATGTATATTACATACCGAATCTACGGCAACATCATAAGCCTTGGACAATTGATCAAGAAGATTGTCGAATTGAGCTCAAAGGCAACTATCGAAGGTGTTTGACCACGTGACGTCTCATTGATGAAGGTACAACGGATCGTGAACCGCTTGTACAAGATCAAGATCAAACATGCAAGCGTATGTTTGAAGACCACAATTGAAGATCCCGCTTGGTCAGGCATGAGAGATTTGGTCATATAAATTTCCAAAGTCTCGAGCAATGGCGAGAAAGAGATGGTGGTCGGATTACGAAAATCGACCACCTGCAGCAAGTCTGCGAAGGTCGTCTGTGGCGAAACAAACTCGTGCGCGTTTCCACAGCAGACGAAGTTTGAGCTTCGCAACCACTCGAACTTGTTCACGTGGATCATGCGACCAATCACCCTCGCATCGATGCCGGAATCAATACTTCATGTTGATCGTGGATGACTACTCTAGAGCCATGTGGGTGTACATGCGTAAGAGCAAAGATGAGGTAAAGTCGAACTTTCGAAGTTTATTGCTCTTGCTTAAAGCGAAGTCGATAAGAGGGTAAAAGCATCAGTCCGATCGAGGAGGAGAATTTCTCGCAAAAGAGTTTGACTCAATTTGTGAAGAGAAGGGCATTGCAAGATTCTTCACGGCCCGTGCTCGCCTCAACAAAGCGGAGTCGTAGAAAGAAGAAACCGAACCGTGGTTGAAACCACACGGTCTTCAAGAGTCGATACCGCCCGGAGGTTTTGGGCGTGCCGTAAGACATGCGGTCTATTTGTTAAATCGTGCAACCACACGGTCGTTGAATGGAGTTACTCCATACGAGTTGTGGTCGGGAGAAAACCGAACGCCGATCACTTAAAAGTCTTCACTGTTTGGCACATGTGAGATCATCGACTTATCCGAGGAAGCTAGACGATCGAGCAAAAGGATGATCTACCTCGCCTCGGAATCGGTACCAAGGCATATAGGTGCTATAATCCAATCGAAAACAAGCTACATGTGAGCAGAGATGTGGTCTTCCAAGAAGACAAACATTGGGAGTGGGAAGAACATCAAGACATTGAGAAAGATAAGTCAAAGTGGATAACTTTCGATGTCGAAGAGGTCGACACCGACAATACGACAATGGAGGAAGGAGCTATGATCACACCTCAAAGCTCGGACACGATTGATGCAAATGATCGGAAGCCTCACCGACATCAAGATGAAGAAGACGGCAGGTGTCGAAGATGAGGAGCATCGATGAGATCTATGCTCAAACTAAGCCAATACAGTATGAATGAGCGATTCTGACACAACAAATGAAGAACTCAAAGCTATGAAGAAGCGACGGAGATGAACAAAGGAGAATTGCTATGCAGAAGAGCTAAAATCTATTGAAGACAACAACACTTGGGAACTCACCGATTTGCCAAAAGGTCATCGAGCGATCGGGTTAAAGTGGGTCTTCAAGGTAAAGAAGGATTCAAGGAGAAGTTGTAAAACACAAAGCACGACTTGTGGCGAAAGGGTATGTTCAAAAACAAGGCGTCGACTACGAAGAAGTTTTTGCCCGATGAGCTCGTATGGAGACTATACGACTACTTCTTGCATTGGCAACAAACGGTGGATGGGAGATTCACCACATGGATGTGAAAACGTTCTTGAACGGAGACATTGAGGAGGAAGTTTATGTTTCTCAACCGCCGGTTTTCAATCCAAGAAGCAAGCGAGAAAGTCTTGAAGCTGAACAAAGCTCTCTACGGACTTAAGCAAGCACCACGAGCATGGAATTTGAAGCTTGACAAAAGTCTAACGCACTCGGGTTCGTAAGAAGCAACTCAACATGCGGTATACTCAAGGGAGATGCGAAGAACAGATCGATCGTGGGCGTTTACGTGGGCGACTTGATCATTACCGGATCGAGTTCAAGAAGATTATGAGGTTTAAAGAAGAGATGAAGAGGCTGTTCAAAATGACCGATTTGGGACTTCGTGCTACTACCTCGGCATTGAAGTAAATCAAACCGACAACGGCATAACACTTTGTCACCGGGATATGCTCAAAAGATTCGGAGAAGTCGGGTATGGAAGAGTGCAATCCATGTCAAACCCCAATGGAGAATCATCCGAAGTTGAGCAAGACAGCCCAGATCACCGCTGATGCCACGACTTATAGGAGCATTGTCGGAAGTCTACGGTATTCGGTGCACACCACCGATATCTCGCTTTGCGGCCGGATACGTAAGTCGTTTCATGGAGAAACCGCTCAGAGCATATGAATGCCGTGAAGCACATCCTGAGATACATCAAAAGTACTTTGAATCTTGGGATTCAGACAAGAAAGGAGGTGGAAAGTCGTTGCGGACGGCAGACTCTGATGATAGCGACATGGCGGGAGATGTCGATGATCGAAAGAGCACGACGAGTATAATGTTTGTGCTTGGGAGAGTCCGATCAGCCGGCAATCTCGTAAGCAAAAGGTAGTTGCATTATCTTCGTGTGAAGCCGAGTACATCGCAGCAAGCGCAGCATCTTGCCAAGGAGTCCGCTCGCTCATCGTTGAGTGAATTGTCGATGAAGAAATTCGAAGGTAATGCTCTGTGGTTGATAACAAATCGCTATTTCATCGAGCAAGAATCCAGTTCTACATGATAGAAGCAAACACATAGACACAAGATATCATTATATCGTAGATTGTGTCGAAGAGGAAAGATCGCTATCAACTATATCGTAACCAAAGAAATGTAGCGGATATATTGACAAAGTCATTGGGGCGGATAAAGTTCTCAGAGATGAGGAGAAAGATCGCATGATTGAAGTCGAGAAACAAGATTAGGAGAGAATGTTGTAAATAATCTTGTTTAGAAGTCGTATACAAGTTTTGGAAGTAATCGAATCCAAAACAAGTAAGAAATCGAAGTCTAAAACCGAGTCCTAGATGAAGTCGTAACCAAGTCGAAGTCGTATAAGACTCGAGTCGGAGTAGGTGTTGAGAACCCGTGTTAAAGTAGGACAACCGGTATAAAAAGAGGCTTAGAGCCATGTATTCGTTGTACCAAGCAATTGAGAAAAGACCAAAAGAGGAGAAACACGAGCATTGTTTTGTCGTGTGTTTGCGTAAGACGTGGTCGAAGGACTCACGATCACCGCAAGCGTGATCGGAGGAGTTACACGACCACGGCAAAGAAATGATGATTTTACGACTACGCTAAGGAGTCGAAGGTGGTCGAACGAGCTACGACTACACCGGAAAGGCGTAACGCGGTCGGAATCGACCCACCACGCTGAAGGAAGCGAACGTGGTCGCACGCGTGTTCGACCACGGTGAACGATGATCGCCAAGATCACCGCGTGATCGTAGAAGGCTTCATCACGGTATCTTGAGCGGTGAAGGAAGGCAGCGGCAGCGAGATCGCGAGCGGTCGAAATTGCTACAATAAATTTACGACCACGCTGAAAAAGCGATCGGAGGGGAATTGAGGCGACGGAACTGGTCGTAAGCATCCGTGAAAGGTCATACTCAATTTATCTCGTCAGAAACGACTCTAACCGGTCGAAAAGATCCTGGGAGGTCGTAAGACCCTTTACAACACTGACCCCTAACAGCAACGAGAGGCGAGCCATGCTGCTCCAGTGCTTGATCGGCACGTCGTCACGCCATCAGCGAGTTCCGTAGAGCACGCTAGCCTCAGCGCTCTGCGCACAGCATCACAGGGCATGGCACTCAAGGGAAGGAAATTGACCTACAAGCAGCGCCCCATCTTGCCAGCCTCTCTTGTTGCGATGCCCTCCACAAGTCATCTATTATCTCATGTCATACATTGGATCGCACTACTTGTCATGCATGCCAAATCGGCAAGAACGTGCATCTTCCTTTCTCTAGTTCTAGTTCCTCCACTTTGGAGCCATTTGGGTTAATTCACTGTGATATCTGGACCTCACCAATTTTAAGTAATTCTCATTACAAATATTATTTGTCAATCATTGATGATTTTTCTTATTTTTGTTGGACCTTTCCTTTAAAGTAAAAAATTAGACGTCCGCACTACATTAGTTCAATTCCACGCATACGCACATACTCAATTCACTCTCCTGTTCGTGCAATTCAGGATGACAACAGGACTAAGTTTGTCAACTCGGCATTCTCCTCCTTTTGTGATGACCATGGCATCCACCTACGCCTCTCCTGTCCCTATATGTCACAACAGAATGGCAAGGCTGAACGCACACTCCAGACCATCAACAACACCGTGCACATGCTCTTGTTTCATGCCTCCATGCCTGCCTCGTACTGGGCCGAGGCGCTCACCGCAGTTACTTATCTCCTGAACCGCTGACCATCCTCCATAAAAAATCTCACTTCCTACCAAAACCTCTGCAAAAAAATCCCCTGATCTCGCTCATCTTCACATCTTTAGGTGCCTTTGCTATCCAAACACTTCCTCTATTGCACTACATAAACTCGCCCCTCGCTCGGTTGCTTGTATCTTTCTCGGCTATCCCTCCTTGCATAAAGGATATCGCTGCCTTGACCTCACCACTGGTCGTATTCATTTTTCAAGACACATCACATTCGATGAATCCACTTTTCCTTTTGCCAGCTGCCAGACATCTAGCCTCGTGCATTCCACTTTGTCTCTGGATTTTTTGTTGGAATAGGTATAGCATGCGACATCTCTTTTGCCCCCACGCACCACGTGTCTGCTGCTTCCCTGCTCCCTGCTGGGCGCATGGGCAACACGGCCTCGCTCGCACAGTTGCGACATCCTCTACCTGCATCTGTGCAATTCTACACCCAGCGACCTCGTCTTGCAGGGGCACGTTCCTAACTAGGCGGCTCCAGAACGAGCCCCTGTCTCTGCGCTTGTGTGGTTGGGTGACCTGGTGGGTTCCATCTTAGTGCTCACACCAGCCACCCTGCTCCTGCACATGATGATTCGGCATCGCATCCTCCCATGGAAGGTCCCTCTGCTTTGATCGATCACGGTTGGACGACCACGGCCGGATGATCATGGCCAGATGACCACGATTGGTTGACTATGGCCGATTGACCACGATCGGACGATCATAGTTGAATGACCATGGCTAGACGACCATAATCGGTCTACTACTGCATTAGTTCTTGCGCCGCCTGGGCCACTGGCTCCCGTACTTGCATAGGCCCCTGGGCCGGCTGGGCCAATCCTTCAGCCTGCCCTGGACCGCATCTCATGGTCACTCAGGCACGCGATGGCGTGGTCATGTTGGTGCACCGGCTCAACCTTCTCGACGACACACTCCTCGGTCTCTCTGATAGCCACTAATTATCGGAGCACCCTTGCAAACTCCAATTGGCATAAAGCATGTCCGATGAGTATGGCAAACTCATGGACAATGGCACCTGGTCACTTGTTCTATGGCCACCCGGCGCCAATGTCATCTCTGGCAAATGGGTTTTCAAGCACAGGTTCCATTCTGATAGCTCCCTTGCTCGCCACAAAGCGCTGTGGGTGGTTCATGGGTTCTCTCAGCATCCCTGCATAGACTTGATGAGACCTTTAGTCTTGTTGTGAAGCCCTCTACAATCCACATCATCTTCAGCCTTGCCAACTCCCATGCCTGGCCAATTCATCTGTTGGATGTCAAGAACGATTTTCTCCATAGTAATCTTGATGAAACTATGTATTGCCAGCAACCTTCTAGATTCATGGATCCCTCTCGTTCAGAGCATGTCTGTTGTCTTCACAAATTACTGTATGGATTGAAGCAAGCACCTCATGCTTGGTACCATCGTTTTGCCTCGCACATCCATATTATAGGGTTCGTCGCTTCGGCTTGGGACACGTCCCTATTTGTGTTAAAGGATGGAGCACACCTCACTTTTCTCCTTCTCTATGTCGATGACATCATCCTCATGGTGTCCACTTCATAGCTTCTGGAGCACATCACCCATCGCCTCCACTCTGAGTTTGCCATGACGGACCTTGACGAGCTTCACTACTTCCTTGGCATCTCTATCACTCGGACAACACATGCGTTATTCCTGTCTCAGCGCCAGTACGCCGTCGACTTACTTCAGTGTGTTGGCATGGTTGAGTGTCACTCTACGGTGACTCTTATTGATGCCCGTGCTAAGCTGTTCGCCTCCGACGGCTTTCCTGTCACTAATCCAATGGAATACCGGAGCCTCACCGGTGCTCTCCAATACCTGACTCTCACACGTCTAGACTTGGCATATGCCGTTCAGCAGGTGTTCCACGTGAGCCTCACCTCGCCATGATTAAGTGGATTCTTCGCCATGTCAAGGGCTCCTTGGATCACGGCCTCTCCATCGGCTCCTTTGTTGCCTCCACACTGACGGTCTACTCTGACGCCGACTGGGCCGATCGCCCAACTCTCATTGCTCCACGTTGGGCTACTGGGTCTACCTCAGGGACAAGTTGGTTTCATGGTCCTCCAAGCGCCAAACAACTGTGTCACGATCTAGCGCTGAGGCCAAATACCGAGCTTTCGCTCATGCCATTGTCAAGTGCTGCTGGTTACACCAGCTTCTACAGGAGCTACATCATCCCCTTGCCATGGGCATAGTTGTATACTGCGACCAAGTTAGTGCCATTTACATGTCATCAAACCCCGTTCAGCACTGCCGAACCAAACACATCGAGATCGACATCTATTTCGTCTGGGAAAAAGTGTCTCTTGGTGAAGTGCATGTTCTTCATGTGCCGTCTTCTCATCAGTCTGCCGATATCATGACGAAGGGGTTGCCTACATAGCTGTTCACTGATTTCCGATCCAGTCTTTGTGTTAAGTCACTTCTTGTATCCACGCAAGGACCGCGGGCGGGTATTAGAGATAAATTTCCTTATACAGTTAGCTATAGATAGTAGTCTTTTTCTGTTTCTAAAGCTAACCACTAGTTGTATCAATTTCGGATTGTACTTCAACTTTCCTATATACGCACGGCTATTATCGATGCTATATATGTGCGTACGCCTAGACGTTTATGCGGTGCCATGCTTGCCTCTTCTCTCTCTCTCGTTCATTCCGTCTCAGAAACATCTTTTCTTGTGGATGAAGGTGCAACCCTTCCAGAACTTCCTCTCAAGTCACCAATTATTATTGCCCTGCCCGGATAAACCTTCGAGTGCTGATAGATCCATTTCAACAATACCTATTTTACAAATGCCTACTGCTTCATCACCAAACAATAGCCTGCAAGCAATTGATATGCAAAAGGATGATTTGACATTTAATGGTTTTAGAATGATGGACCAAACAGTAGCAGCATGCTCTCCTGAGAACGAAAGCTGCGAAAGAGTGGGAGTTGGTTCTACCCAAACGACATCTGTTCAAATCAATAACCATAATGGAAACATTGCCTGTTTGCTGGGTATGGTCCGTCGGTCATCTATTGATCCCTTGGTTCAGAAGTCAAGAATTTCATTTTGTCATTGGCCTGCTTGTACTAGAGATGTCGGTAGCAAAATGAAGTTTGAAGAACTCCAGCCTGAAACTAGACATGCACTGGGTAAGGACTTCGGTGTATTGCCTACTCATCCTACAACTTTGGTGTCTGTTGAGAGCGATCATTCATTTGCCCATAATTCTGAGATTTGTGACAATATAGCAGCCAAGCCGTCTGTTCCTCTCAACGTACATATTTCTCACGACGACGACATTTCAAAGGATGATGCAGTTGTAAAAAAAAAAGATGAAATTCCAGCATCTCCTGCTGACAACCAGAGTATATTGGTTTCTCTGTCCTCTCGTTGTGTACGGTAAGGAACTGTCTGTGAGCGCCGACACCTTCATCGCATAAAATATTATGGCAACTATGACAAACCTTTAGGCAGATTTCTTCTTGACCAGTTATTTGATCAGGTTAGACTGACGTCTTTAATAAAGTATGTTTGTTTTTTATCTAGAAAAAGTATACTTGTCTTAAAATTTTATATTCTGCGTAGCCTTGAGCCCTTGACATTTTGCTTCAGAACAATCATTGCCTCTCTTGTGAGCTGCCTCCGGAGGCCCGTGTTTATTGCTATGTTCAGTGGCGGATCCAGGTTTCCGTCAAACCTCGGGCTAAATTTCAATGGATAAAACTTACACTAAATATAGACATAACAAAAAGATATAGCACAAATACATAATTGATATGACATTTGAGCCATGTGCTTAAGAACAAGAAGAACGTTTAAAGAATGTAGTAAAGTAGAGAAATACAATTTGAGTACCTAAATAACAAAGATTTGATCCATCCTTGATCCTTCAGAGGTGCCTATATTTCTTAATCAATAATTGAACAAGAACCAAAACCTGCAAAGGCAACACACAAAGTAAATCAAAACAGGGATATACACAAACAAAATATATGAAATTTAAATGTCTTGCTCCTCTTCATTTCATATACCTAATTCTAGATAACAGCAAAAAACATGGCATTCAATATTTCAATACTCATATAAAATCCCTAATATGTTATATCAATTCACAGCCCATAATCCCTAATTCCCTATCTCTCTCTGACTCTCTCGCTCTCCCTCCCCTTTAATTTCAGATCTAGCCAGAAATTCAATTCAATTAGTTTGTCAGATTGAAAATATTTATACAATTCATAGTTCAGACTCGAAAAAATAAAACTCCTCATGTTATGTCTGTACAACTGTGTTTGGTAAATGTATACTTGATACTTCTCTTTCCCTAATTAAATGTACTTTTCTGCCTCTTACATTAGTTTCTGGTTTAGAAATCTAAGACCAAGAATGCTATTGGACTAGTAGGTTATTACTGAAGGCTGACGCTATATCAATATCATGAACACATGAAGTCTTGAACTGTTGAATAGGCAGCCTCAAAACATGGCATTCAGTACTCAGCACATGGCATTGATAAATTCATTCATTCAATATTTCAACATTAGCCCACCATCATGATTCATGAACACTCGAATAGCCGAATAGGCAGCCTCCAAAAGTCAAAACCCTCAATTTGCAACCTCAAAATATTTTCTGATAAGCGCCCCCATCCCCCCACCAATGATCAATCTTGAATCCTCAGATTTATTTTCCCCTAATTCTTGAAACTACCGTTACAGTTCCTCCAAATTCTAAAACACATACAAAATCTGAAAAAGGGGGTATAGAATCTGAAAAAGGGAGATTTTCACCTGTGACCTATCGATTGGGGTTGGGTATGACCGGAAGAGTGCAGTTGTGGAGCAGTAGAGGGGAGGGCGGGGGCGCCGGGTGGTAGTCTACTAGTACTGGAGTAGCGGTAGCCAGTTGCTGCTGCCCTGCTTGCGCCGCGTCGCTGCCGCTTCTTGAGGTTGAGAAAATGAGGAGGAAGTGGAGCTGGAGTACTAGAGGAGACGGCCAGACGGGAGGTGGGAGCTGGCGCTGGCAGGAGGTGGGAGGCACCGGCGCCGGTGCTACCACGCTAGGGTTTCATAGCTAGAGGAGACAAAATGACGATTCACCGGTCGGCCAGTGCAGGCTATTTGGATGAAGTGAAATGGGCGTTTGGGTGCGTTGGTCGACTAAGAAAGAATGAGGCCATGAGGATGGGGTGGTGGGCCGGCTACATTACTTTGATTTGGGCTGAGTTATTCAAAAATTAAATACTTTAATGCTTTTCCATTCTAGGCTGGGCCACTTCACGCCTCCTTAGGTTGGGCTGCGACGCCTTGGGCTGGGCTACTAAACAATGCATTTTTCGGCCCATATATTAAAAACTTGCACTGATAATTTTTTGGGCCTCGGGCTATAGCCTACCTAGCCCGAGGCCCAGATCTGCCCTTGGCTATGTTCACCCCAAGGCAGCTTAATAATATCAGTGAGGAAACTAACAGATAAGTTGCCTGGTAAACATGATTGTAAAATATGGATGTGGCATAGATGTTTACGCTGTCCTCGGGTTAATGGCCTCCCTTCAGCAACTAAAAGAGTAGTGATGTCTGATGCTGCCTGGGGCCTATCTTTTGGTAAATTTTTGGAACTTAGTTTTTCAAATCATGCAGCTGCAAGTAGGGTAGCTAGCTGTGGTCATTCTGTTCACAGGGATTGCCTTCGCTTTTATGGGTATACCCTCATCTCTTTTCTATTTTGTATCAAATTGGTAAAGACCGTGCCTTACATGTTTGTATTTCAGCTTTGGTGAAATGATTACTTGTTTCCAATATGCATCAATCAAGGTTCACTCTGTGTATTTACCACCACCAAAACTTGATTTCACTTCCCAGCATCAAGAATGGGTAGAGCAAGAAGCAAATGAGGTAGTGTGTTTAGTGTTATGAGCTCACTTATGTGATATTTTCTGGCTGATGTTAATGGTCAGTGACTCAGGTGGTTGACTTAGCCGAACATTGCAAAATCTAGCTCATTTCTTTCACACATTAAATAAATAACAATTAAAGTCTAAATGCATTGTATGTATTAGACCAAATCTGCTAAAAAGCCAAAAACTTCAACTACTATCTTCTTAGGGGTGAGATGCTCTTCTTAGAAAATCATGGCGGCGGCAGCTAAAATGTCAAGAGGGGGTGCTGCTGTAGGAGTGGAGTCAATCTCCATTGGTGTAGGCAACTGCTAAGAACTCTCTCCCTCAACAAAAGTAAAGTAAGTTTCATACTGCCCTTCTTCTTCTTAGCCTGGAATACATCGACGATGTGTTGCAGCTCTTTATAGATCCGCGACCAGTGCCCCCACTTGCCACACTTGTAGTAAGTTTAGTCTTGCTGACCATAGGGCTTGTTGTCCTGCTTCGGTTTGCTGGCTTTATTCACCTATGGAGCATTTAATTTGCCTTTCTGGGATGCGGCTTTGCCCTTCCTTCTCCTTTTCTTCATTATAAGCTTTCATACCCTGTAACTCCCAGCATTGGCCTCACGGCCAGCGGAGCTCCCAAGTGGCTGTGTGATAAAATTCTTATGGAGAACTTCATCATGAGCCTCTGCAACCTGCATGATATCAATCAACTCGGCATACTCCTTGTAGCTGTCTTAACTATAGTTGCGCATAGACTACACTGCATTGGGGTGGAAGAGGGTCTTCTCAATTTTTTTGCTCATCTGTGATCTGCCCCCCACAAAGTTGAAGCTTGATACAAATTTTGTGCAGAGCAGAGTTGTACTTCCTGACCATTTTGAAATTAGCAAATCTCAGTTGGATCCACTCTCGCTCTTCTTGAAGGAGAATGGTGTACTTTAGCTTCTCGAACTGCTTCTTGAGTGCAATCCACAATGCTAGCGCGCTCTTCTTTGCCATGTACTCATTCTTGAGAGTAAGACAAAGGTGGTGCTTGAGGAAATGAAGTGCTTGATCATTCTCCTTAGGTGTGGGTTTGTTATCTTTTGGTGCACCAATCCCGATGGCAGCATGGAGCTTCCTAGCTCTAAGTACGATCTCGATATCAGAAGCTCAAGTCAAATAATTTTGGCCATGCTGGACCAACTCCTCAAACTCCCGATTCGTGATGCTTGTTATGTACATGTGCATGAAAGAAATATATAAATTTACTGTAGGTAAAATATGTATAAAATAAATTGGACAATGGTACAACAGGTTCTCGTAATGTTCCAGGATTTTCTATGCATGTTCTATAATTTTACTATTAATTTATGTGATTAAAGGCAATTTAAATAATTAGGATTAATCAAAATAGTAAATAAATACAAAAAACTTATAAAGTACTCAAAATTTGAATTTCTGAGGCCATTTTATGTTGGAATATGAATTTTCAGTAAATTCTGCAATTTCTAAGGGCTTATCTGCTAATTTTCAATTCTGAAAAAAAATTCATGCAATTACCCGATATTTCGAGGGCCCTTTTGCAAATTTTGGGCGCTGGCCTGCACCCCTCCTTTTTTCTTCACCCACCTGCCCTAGCCGTGTCCCTGCCCATTTGGCCCATTTGAGTCCGATCAAAAGGGAGGGGTAGGGGAAACCTATTCACGCATAGTGGCGGTGGAGGCGCAGGGCGGTCAAGATGCGGTGGTGTAGGCGTGATGCAGTCGGGAGTCGACGACACAGTTGCGAGGCCGCAGAAAGAGGGCGGCCTAACGGCAACTCGTGCGGGAGTGGCGGCGGTGCGTGGGTAGCCGGCGGCTCATGCGTCGGCGCGAGTGGCCGGGGCTCGTGCGGGCGTCTAATCGCGGTGCCGGCTGTGCGAAGCCAGCGATGGTGCTCTTCTTAGGCAGCTCGGCCATGCGGGGCTGATGGTGGCCCATCTCAAAGCCGGCGGTGGCTCAGCCATGTAGGCAGTGTTCAGGTGGCCGCGTGCAGGTGGCACAGATGGGCAGCGCAACGAGCATCAGCGCATTCGGTCGCATGCAGGCGGCGCGATGGCTCAAGCGGCCATGCGGGTGGTTCGTGCGGCGCATACGATCGGCGCGCATGCCATTCTTTTCAATCTACAGTGCAATCAACATTTACTCTTTTGCATAAATCTACTGATCAGCTTGACCGCCGACTTCAAGTCTGCTCAAAGTAGATTTAGAGTGGATTTGCACCATAGAAAAATAATCTAAAAAACAAAATTTTGCAGAATTTACAATGATCTAGATTAGGCAATTCAATTTGCAAGTGATTACCTTGTGATCCATCAAAGCGATTCATGCTGATAACATGTTGAGGAACCGTCGTTGGTGAGTTCAGTCCGATCGATTCCTCCTATGCCAAAGTAGATGGATCAAATACAGAATAATCACAAAACAATGCAAGAATTGGACACAGAGATGAGGGGTTTCTTCTTCTTTATTGCCTTTTGTTGTGGCTACAGACCAAACAGAGAGAGAGATGGTAGTGGAGAGTGATGAAGATAAGTGTAATGGCCTGCCCTCTCCCCATGGCTTACTCTCATATATATATATACACATGAGGAGTGCTTTTACAGTTATACCCTTACATCCGGTTATCCTTCCGGGGGCGATTATGTCATTACACATGGCCTATTCTGGGCCTTATAATTTTCTACCAGCTGCTGGTTTAGGTGGGGCCACCCCTACGACAGAGCCTCTCATGGTGAAGGGCTTCACAGGCCGGGCCATATCGCCGAGTCCTTTGGCCCTCTCGTCCCTCGCGGCTGTGAATTTCTCAAGCTCGCGCCGGGAGCTGAAGTCCGGGATGGTGGTAGCGAGGCCGGAGCTCGAGTTGAAGCAGCGCGCGTCGCCGCCCCTACCTTCGAACGGGTGGCGGCGAGCCGGGCGCTGTCGGTAGACGCGCCGCTCCGCCCCTACCCCTCGAATGGGTGGCGCGAGCCGGCGCCTGGTCGGTAGACGCGCGCTCAGTCCCCTACCCCTCGAACGGGTGGCGCGGCCGGCGCCTGGTCGAGCAGACGCGCGCCCGCCCCTACCCTCGAACGGGTGGCGCTGCCGCGCCTCTTGCGTAGACGCGCGCTCGCCCCTACCCCTCGAATGGGTGGCAGCGGCCGGGCGCCTCCGGCAGACGCGCGCACGCCCGCCCCTACCTTCAACGGGTGGCGCTGGCGGCGCCAGTCGGCAGACGCGCGCCCGTCCCCCCCCGAGCGGGTGGCGCGGTGCCGCACCTGGTCGGCGAGACGCGCGCCCGCCCCTACCACTCGAGCGGGTGGCGGCGCGGTGGCGCCTCTTGGAAGTAGACGCGCGCTCAGTCCCCTACCCTCAACGGGTGGCGCTGCCGGGCGCCCGGTCGGCAGAGCGCGCTCCATCCCCTACCGTCAAGCGGGTGGCGCGGCCGGGCGCCTGGTCGGCAGACGCGCGCCCGCCCCTACCCCTCGAGCGGGTGGCGCGGCCGGCGCCTGGTCGGCGCAGACGCGCGCTCGCCCCTACCCCTCGAGCGGGTGGCGCGGCCGCGCCTGGTCGGTAGACGCGCGCGCCGCCCCTACCGAACGAGCGGCGTGGCCGGGCGCCTAGTTGAAGTAGACGCGCGCTCCGCCTACCGAACGGTGGCGCGGCGGCGCCTATTCGGCAGACGCGCGCGCTCCGCCCCTACCCCTCGAGCGGGTGGCGTGAAGCCGGCGCCTATTCGGCAGACGCGCGCTCCGCCCCCTACCCCTCGAGCGGGTGGTAGCGGCCGGCGCCTCGTCGGCGACGCGCGCTCAGTCCCTACCCCTCGAACGGGTGGCGGCGGGTGGCGCGCTAGTCGGCGACGCGCGCTCGTTCCTACCTCGAACGGGTGGCGCGGGCCGCGCCTCTTGTAGACGCGCGCTCCGTCCCCTACCCCTCGGCGGCGGCGAGCCGGGCGCTGGTCGGCAGACGCGCGCTCGCCCCTACCCCTCGAATGGGTGGCGCTGCCGCGCCTCTTTGAAGTGGACGCGCGCTCGCCCCTACCCCTCGAACGGGTGGCGCTGGCCGGCGCCTGGCCGGTGACGCGCGCTCCGCCCCTACCCGCCGAACGGGTGGCGCTGGCGGCGCGCTAGTCGGTAGAGCGCTGCGCCCGCCCCTACCCCTCGAGCGGGTGGCGCGGCCGGCGCCTGGTCGGCGAGATGCGCGCACGCTCCGTCCCCTACCCCTCGAACGGGTGGCGCTGGCCGCGCGCTTAGTCGGCGAGACGCGCGCTCGCCCCTACCTTCGAACGGTGACGCGGAGCCGGGCGCCGAGTCGGCGTAGACGCGCCGCTCCGCCCCTACCCTCGAGCGGTGGTCGCGAGGCCGCGCCTGTCGGGCAGACGCGCCGCCCGGGGCTGTTGTGACCTTGCGATGCCGTAGCGCGCTTAATGGCGGCCGAATCACGCGACACACGCTGGCAGAGGTCGCCGCCGCGTCGTCGCGATGCCGCCATGCCGCAGGGGGCACGTGGCGACTCACGGCCCAGTGCGCTATGGGATGTGAGCGGTTGCGTGATCGCGGCCGTCGCCTCATCCCCGAGAAGTTGGACGCGTGTTGAAGATGTGGGGCGTTGTGCGCTGCTTGGCCACCTACCCAAGACGCCCTCTAGGTCCCGCGGTTCTTCTTTCCAAATCTCGGACACCAATCGGGGAATTTGATCCGCTGCGGCGTTGAGCCACAAGGCAAAGCGGCGGCCTTTATAAGGTGCTAGTGTTGAGGTGGAGGCACCCTTTCTTGCTTTGCTTTTTGATCTGCCGCTTCGCTTGCGCCCGTGCTAATTGTCACGCCAGTTGCTCCTTTGCCTAGCCTACCACCCCCACAGCGGTTCCTTGCCTAGCCAGGGCGAGGCGACCCATCCTTCCAAGGAGTACAAACTGGTGCCGCGGGGGAGCTCGCGCACCGACAAATGGTGGAACGCCATGGAGCACTCGGGAGGCTCGTGTTCCCGTGTGCTGGGGAAGAGCCGCATGACTGAAGGGACGCTGCAGCGACTCGTGGATGAGGGGAAGATCGTGGATCGCAATAGGGCTCACCTACCCGTCGGGACGAGACGGAACCGAAGCCCGGGGCCATGGAGGCGATTGTTTTCGTCGCGTTCTTCGATGCCAGCCTTCGAATGCCCTCCACGTTGTTCGTGGGCGAAGTCCTACGGGCCTACAAGGTGGAGCTAGCCCAGTTGACGCCCCACGCGATACTCCGCTTTGTTGTCTTCACGTGGCGTGCGGGCGAGGGGTGGCGCCCAGTCACGAGCTTATTCGCCACCGCACGACGCACACTGTCGACCCAGAAAGGTTGACGGGGCGGTGTCCAACTTCGGCAGTGTGGACTTCGTGCTCCGGGCGTCATGCGCGACGTTGTTCCTCGTGCCCGCCTCGTGGCAATGGGCGGCGGCCGACGCGGTGGTGGTTCTATTACACCGTGACCAACAAGAGCGTAATGCGCGCCGAGGTGGGCCGATCTCGCTTAACAAAGACGCCGAGTCAAGGCGGAGATCGACGACACGCAAAGCTGGCAGAGCCTTGTCGGTGTCGCCGTCCGAATGGCGTCGCGACCGCCGAGGAGTTCACGATGTATGGGGGCGCCACTCTCCTCCCGGAAGTATGTTGGGCAGAATGGCCCCGCGAGGACGGTTCGACCCATCCGTGTCTCGCCGCGCCCTCCGCCCCTTGTAGTCGCCTAGCACGCTTTACGCGCCATTGTATCTGCTTGGCTTCCGCCGATCGCCGTGATCTCCCGCGCAGCGGCTCGGCTAGAAGATGCGAGCGCGCGGTTGCGGTGCTCCTCGCCCGCATACGCCGAAGGAGCACTGGCTCGCGAGGCCGCATCAAAGCGGCCGGCAGGCGGGTAAACCGCACTGCGAGGCTATGGGCATTGCCGCGCCGGCGCGTGGTGCCGAAGAGCTTCCGCGGGCTCCGGCGCTTAGGACGGTGATAGCCCTACGGGGTGCTATCTTCACGACGCCGCCCGTTCCCGGCCGCCAGATATCGACCAGGCAGCCCCGCGCTAGCCCACCGAGACGGGCGTGCGACCGGCGGTGGCCCGCCATATCGCCGGAGGGGCGCAGCGCGCGATCCCCGCACCTTCTCGCCGACGCCACGAGCCCGTGCTCGGCTCGCGGCCCTCGTTGAGTTGGAACCCACAACCCGGGTGGCGTTGTTCTGGCGAGCAAACCACGGGAAGGTGCGTTATCAACGCAGGCCGACGCGGGCGTGCCCTGCGAGGAAACCATGGGGTGACGGTGGCCCGAGCCGGTCTTGCGCGGAAGAATCGCTCGGCCACCGCAGCGAATGCCCTCGACAGCGATCCCCGCCGCCAACGAGGGGTCGAGTCGCTGCTGCGGGCCTTGCCGCAGATTACGGCGCCGGCGCGCCGAGAAGACCTTCTCCCGACCGCCGAGGCGCCCGCTTCCCCGGGTGGTCGACCGCGCCACCTCCTACCGTGACGAGGGGCGGGAGGTAGGTGTGAATCCCTTTCTTCACGACCGCGAGACTCTCTCCGACCGCTCGCTCATTCTGCCGACATCGGGCGAGGCGACGCCTCCGTATGTGGCGAAGGATCGAGCAATGGAGGTATCTTGTGGTCGGGAGCCTCGTGCGAGATGCCCCGCAGTGTCCGCCTGCGACGTGGTCGTGGCCGCGATAAATCTGGCGCGTTAGGGCGGGCTCGCCGCTCGGACTTCCTCCTCGCCGGAGATATTTTGCGACCTCACCGCCGCGCAGAGCGTGCCGACAACGGCCTCAACCGAGGTGCCGTTGCCCCTGCGCAGGGACCTCCTAGCGCCGCGCCGCAGCCTCCGAGATGAGAAGCATGTGCACTTCAGCTTGTAAGGTACTGCTGGGCCGCTGATTTGTTGTTTCGCAGACGCTGCCTCACCGGGTCCTTTGACGAGGCCCGCGTTCGGAGCGGAGGGCTCTGAAGCCGCCTCCACGGCGTAAACATCGCTCGCCGCGAAGGATGGAGACCTTCGCGCTGGAGGACGCCCAGTGGCCGCACAACTCGCGCCACGGAAGCTCGAGCGCCGCGGCCGGGAGCGCGCCGCCGTGCGTGCGTGATCGCCGTCCTAGAAGGGGAGAACGCCACCGGGCGGAGTTCGCTGCCGAGACCGCCTTGTCTTGGAAAATGCGTCCACCGGCATGGCGGGCCATGGAGTCCACTGAACCAGGCCCTCGAGATCTCGTGCGTCCGAGTGCCGACACTACGCCTGTGCCGGAGGCCACGCCGAGACGCCGCCGATCGAGGAGGGGCCGGCGTTGCTCTTCGTGGCGCGTAACCTTTGGCGAGCATCTGCAGCTATGTTGGTGCGTGCTTCGCCGCCTCGCTTCATACTCGTGGGTGTAGGCATACCGCATGAGCTAGCGAATCCTCAATCGATCCTCCCGACCGACCGGGCGTTATGTCGGGCGCCATCCGCTCCATCGGGCCCGGCCGCAGAACTTCCATCAACGGATGCAGGGCCGCCGGGAAGGTGCGGCGAGTCGTCGCCGCGGCGAGACGTTGCATGGGGAGGGGACTCCTCCGCTGGCTTGAAGGGGTCCTTCACGCGCGCGATGACGGCTCGGCTCGCTCGCACCGCGCCAAGGCCGAGCGGTTGGGCGGGTGGAGCAGGGGATGGTGTCTCGGTTACGACGCTTGTAACCATGTAACCCCTTTGCTTTTATAATGGAACCAAGTAGTACTTTATGCTTGGTGTTACCTTCCGCCAACGCGGAGGGCGGTCTGCGCATCTCGCTTATACTGCGTGGAGCGGCGCGTGCGGAGGCGAACCTCGCGCTCGACTTCCTTTATAGTCCGGAGACTCGCGCGTGCGAGCTAGGCTCGACGCTTCGCCTTATTTAAAGTCCGTGGACTAGTGCGTGCGAGCTGGGCTCGACGCCACGCCTTATTTATAGTCCGCGACTCGCGCGTGCGAGGCGGACTCGACGCCACGCCTTATTTAAAGTCCGTGGACCGCGCGCGCGGAGCTGGGCTCGACGCCACGCCTTATTTATAGTCCGTAGACTCGCGCGCGAGGCGGACCTCGACGCCACGCCTTATTTAAAGTCCGTGGATCGTGCGTGCGGAGCTAGGCTCGACGCCACGCCTTATTTATAGTCCGCGACTCGCGTGCGAGCCGGACCTCGACGCCACGTCTTATTTAAAGTCCGTGGATCGTGCGTGCGAGCTAGGCTCGACGCTACGCCTTATTTATAGTCCGCAGACTCGCGCGGCGAGGCGACTCGACGCTTCGCCTTATTTAAAGTCCGTGGATCGCGCGCGCGTGCGCTAGGCTCGACGCTACATCTTATTTATACTCCGTAGAGTGCGCGCGGAGGCGTCCCCCCGCTGCGTCTTATTTATACTCCGTAGAGTGCGTGCGGAGCTAGGCTCGGCGCTACGTCTTATTTATGCTCCGTAGAGTGCGTGCGGATCTAGGCTCGACGCTATGTCTTATTTATACTCCGTAGAGTGCGTGCGGAGCTAGGCTCGACGCTACGTCTTATTTAAAGTCCGTGGACTGGAGCGTGCGGAGCTAGGCTCGACGCTACGTCTTCTTTATAGTCCGCAGACTCTCGCGTACGGAGGCGGACCTCGACGCTACGTCTTATTTAAAGTCCATGGACTGCGCGTGCGAGCCGTGCTCGACGCTACGCCTTATTTATAGTCCGCGACTCGCGCGTGTGGCCGACCTCGACGCCACGCCTTATTTAAAGTCCGTGGATCGCGCGTGCGGAGCCAGGCTCGACGCTACATCTTATTTATACTCAGAGTGCGCGCGCGAGGCGCCCCCGCTGCGCCTTATTTATACTCCGTAGAGTGCGTGCGGAGCTAGGCTCGGCGCTACGCCTTATTTATACTCCGTGAGAGTGCGTGCGGATCTAGGCTCGACGCTATGTCTTATTTATACTCCGTAGAGTGCGTGCGGAGCTAGGCTCGACGCCACGCCTTATTTAAAGTCCGTGGACGCGCGCGTGCGAGCTAGGCTCGACGCCACGCCTTCTTTATAGTCCGCGCACTCGCGTGCGGAGGCGGACCTCGACGCTACGCCTTATTTAAAGTCCATGGACTGCGCGCGGAGCTAGGCTCGACGCCACGCCTTATTTATAGTCCGCGGACTCGCGTGTGGAGCCGGACCGACGCCACGCCTTATTTAAAGTCCGTGGATCGTGCGCGCGAGCTAGGCTCGACGCCACGCCTTATTTATAGTCCGCAGACTCTCGCGCGCGAGGCGGACCTCGACGCCACGCCTTATTTAAAGTCCGTGGACCGCGCGCGTGGAGTTAGGCTCGACGCTACGCCTTATTTATACTCAGTAGAAGCGCGCGAGGCGCCCCCCCGCTGCGCCTTATTTATACTCCGTGAGAGTGCGTGCGGAGCTAGGCTCGACGCCACGCCTTATTTAAAGTCTCAGGATCGCGCGTGCGGAGCTAGGCTCGACGCTACGCCTTATTTATAGTCCGCACTCGCGCGCGAGGCGGACCTCGACGCTTCGCCTTATTTAAAGTCCGTGGACGAGTGCGCGCGGTTAGGCTCGACGCTACGCCTTATTTATAGTCCGCAGACTCGCGTGCGAGGCGGACTCGACGCCACGCCTTATTTAAAGTCCGTGGATCGTGCGTGCGAGCTAGGCTCGACGCCACGCCTTATTTATAGTCCGTGGACTTTGTTCGCTTCAGCGCGGACATGGGATGCTCGGGAAAAGCGACCTTTATTGAACTCCGCTTGCACGGCGAGCAACGCATAACAAAGGGCTGGTGGCTCTACGCCGCTGTCCCGCTTCCTAGGCGTAGTACCGCCGCAACTCCGTCCGCGCTCCATATATGCCTAACGCTTGTCCTTCGAGCGCCGCGAGGCGGCGCCCCCCGGCAATGCCTCCGCCACGATGTACGGGCCTTCCCACTTGACTCCACTTGCCAATGGTCCCGCTGGAGCACCACTGAGGACGAGATCCCTGTGCTTGAACCCCGCGGCATATAGAGCGGTCCCGGTACGCATTGTCCGCCGCGCGCATTTCGACATGGTGGGCTGCGTCGCTCGTGTCCCATCGAGGAGGTCCAAGGACACACAGCGCTCCTCTTGGTGCTTGGGCGAGGACCCTCGCGAGCCGGCCTTGATTTCTGCGGCGTCACCGCTTCATCACCGAAAGGAGCTTGAACGGCGTGAATCCTGCCGGGCGCGTTATCACAGCGGCGACCAAAGAGCGCCGTGAAGCTCGCTTGCCACTTGCCCTTCGTAATCCAACCAGCGCTTTTTGATGGCGGCAGAGATGGCGCCATTCGCCTGCTCGACCGCCCCGTTGGATCGGGATGCCCTAGCGAGGCGACCTGAGGGTGATGCCCATGTTGTCACAATAATCTTTGAAGAGGGTGGCGTTGAATCGCAGGCCATTGTCGGCGTGAGCTCCGGGCACACCGAAACGACATATGATGTTTTGCCATAGGAAGCGCCGTATGGCGCGAAGTTACTTTGGCCGGGCGATCGCCGCCATCCGAGAAATACTCGGTAGCGACTACCACGAACCGGAGGTCCCCGGAGCTCGCAAGTGGTCCTACTATATCAAGACCCCAAATGCGCTAGTGGCCACACCGGGAATGAGGTTGAGGCTCGTCGTGGGCTCGCGGATGATGCGCGCCATCCATCGGCACCCTTGGCACCGACGACGAGGTCCTGGCGCGCCGGTGATGGCGATCGGCGAGAAGCCTTGCTCGAACGCCTTGCCGACTAATGACCTTGGTGCCGTGGGATCCGCATACGCCGCGTGGATCTCCGCCAAGAGCCCTTTCCTCCCTCGATCGAGGCGGCGCAGAGCGGTCGCAAACCTCTCTTGTAGAGTATCCTTCGAACACCTGGAAGGACCGCGGCGCGGTCTTTGCAAGCGCCGCAGCTCGGCAGGTCCTCCGGCTCGACGATGCCTTGCAAGAAATTGAAGATGGGCTCGCCAATCTCCCGCTGATCAATGCGATGGACGAGTGCCACGCCCCGTTGTCTCCGCGCGATGGCCGCCTTTGCTAACATCTCAGAACGCCCCTCGGGGCAACGCCGGCTGGCCGCTTTAGCGAGGGCGCCGGCTTGCTCATTCTCCGCACGGGGATGGCCTTGACAGTGACACCCAAAAGTGCCTTTCCCTCGCCTCACCGCGCGAGGTACTTGGCCAACTCCGGTCCTGGCTTGATATGACTTGTCCACATGGCCACCACTGCGCGAGTCGGTGCGGACCAACACCGCTCGCGCCGATTGCCTTGAGCCGCCAAGCCAAAGAGCAAAGGCCTCGTATTCAGCCGTGTTGTTGGTGGCGGGAAGGCAAAGCGCGCCGAGTACAAAGAACGCCGCCGCCGGGCGTGCGATCACCGCCCCTACGCTCGCGCCGCGACGCCGTAAGTCCGCGATTGTAAGCGCCGAGACGGATCATCGTGCGTGCGACGGGTTGGGCGGCGGGGTCCATTCGCGAGAAAATCCGCCAGACTTGGGATTTGATTGCCGTCGCGGCATACGCCAAGGAGAAGGAAGCGAGCTCGCGGCCCATTTGCCGATGCGCCTGTGGACTCCTTGTTGTGTAGCATCTCTGCCAGGGAAATGAGGAAGGTACGTGATCGGGTGAGCGAGAAAATAATGCCGGCTTCCTCGAGGCCATGACGAGTGCGTCGCGAGCTTCAAGCTCCATATATCTTGTCTTGGCACCTTGAGAGCTTCGAGACAAAGTAGACGGGCATGCTGCATGGCGCCTTCCTCTAAGACGAGGCGGCCGACCGCGGTGGCCGACGCGCCGATAGAGCAGAGGGGAGCCTCGTGCCGGGCGACCAGTGGGGCTTGCCGTGTGCCGCTGAGCTCGTTGAAGGCCTTCGCAGCCTCCGCCCCAACGAAATCCATCGCACCGCGAGTGTCTTGAAAACGGCAGCCCCGCCCGCCGCCTCGGATAGGAAGCGGCTTAATGCCGCCATGCGGACCGCCACCGCCGACCTCCTCGTCCCGGGCGCTCCATACCCGAGATGGCGTCTACTTTGTCGGGGTTCGCCGGATGCCCCGCCGGATCGAGGAAACCTAGAGTTTGCCCGCCGCACTCAAGACACATTTGTCGGGGTTGAGCTTGATGCCCGCCTTCCGAGGTTATCGGTCTCCCGAGGTCCCGCCGTGCGAGCAAGCTGCCGAAGTTTTGACCACCACGTCATCGACATAGGCTTCGACGCTCCTCCCAAGCCGAGCGCCAGTGGCAATGGTGCTTGATCGTGCAAAAATAGCACACCCGCAAGTGCAGGTTGCCACCGAATAGCGGCGAGTGTCGTGTTCTCCATGTGGGACTAGACCGAGGCTACCGGTGCTCGCCTAAAGCTAGGTCAATTGAAACGGGGAGAATCTAAACTACAACGATCTCTCAAGCAATCGAATGAACGAACTCTAACTCACATAGACAAAACTACGAACTAACTAAACGAACGACTCACAAACAATGACACGAATGACATGACGACTAACCGACGACCTAACTAGCTATCGACCGCTGGACGTAAAGAGGAAGTCGAGAAGCACGAAGGAAGTCGAGAGAAGCGAGGAGAAGACGATCGACGGCTAACTAGACGGCGGCGGTGGACAACACAACAACGACTACGACTACGATCGCTCGACCTCGCTAACGACCAACCGCAAAGAGAAGAAAAGGGAAGATCGAGAAGCACAAGGAGGACTAGAAGCAAGGAGGGAGTCGAGACAGCAATGGAAGGGAGATGGTTGGCCGGCTAGCTAATTCGACGAGACTCTCAAACAAACAAACATACATACTAACCCTGACAGTAGGACAAGCACAGGACATCGAATTCACAGGAGAAACACACACACTGAACATAAGCACAGACTAACCTAATGCCAACAACGACAAATTAACACAAAGCATAACTCTCATGAACAGAACCTATATCCATATCCATGACATCACAATGATCAATGCTAAATTTGCTAAACAACTTCCAACAAAGAATAACAGATTATATAAACAACTCAAAACATTGCTCACTCATTTCACAATCACAGATCACAAGATGACATTCAGTGCAATAGATCAAATTCTACAATTCGCCATCACATTGAGACATCAACCACAGATTAACAGAGCATAATCCACAGAATCACAAGTTAGCATCCACAGATATTTCAAACTACTCCAAATCACAGTAATCGATCTGCAGCAAATATGAGCAATAAATGAAGAACAACAAGGAGAGAGGGAGAAGAATTAGAGCTAGAACGAGGGGGATTAGCGCAGAGGGCGGAGGCTCGGTGAAGTGGATGCAGCAGGGAGGCGGTGTAGCGGTCGCCGGCAGATGGAGTAGCGTCGGCGTAGGATAAAGATGAGGTCGTCGATGCTGTCCAGTCGGTGAAGAGGAAGTAGGGGTCGGTGGCGTTGGAGAAATTGTCGGAGATGTCGATGGAGGAGCTCGATGGTGAACTGGATGCAGGCGGCGGCGCTGTCGGTGGAGAGGAAGAAGTCAGGGCGGATGGTCTCGGTGAATTTGAAGTAGGGGTCGGCGGCGGCCTGTGGAGGAGATGGAGGATGCGGCGGCGGAGAGGCGAAGGAAAGGGAAGAGAGGTGGTAGGCGAGAGGCGGCGCAGAGGAGGGCAAGAGGAGAAAAGCGGCGCGGTGGTGTGGAGAGGTGGTGCGCGAGGAGAGCAGAGGAAGATGGAGGCGCGGCGGAGAAGAAGTAGAGGAGCGGCGGAGAAGATAGCGGCGGGAGAGGTGGCGAGCCGAGAAGCGAGGGAAGGAAGTGAGGCGATGGGCGAGGAGGACTGGAGGACGCAGATGGGAGATGCGGTCTTTGGTGGAGATGGGGTTTTGGTGGAGTTGATGGGGAAGAAGGAGGAGAAGGAAATTGGGGCTGTGGATTGGGGATCCGGGAGGAAAGGAGTAGCACTAGGGGATCAAGGAGAGAGCTTGCGGGAGAAGGAGGAGCTAGGTGGAGAAGGGAGGCAGAGAGAGATGTGTTGGGGGAAAAGCAAAGGAGGGAGGAGACTGGGGGAGGCCGGTGATGGGAGGAAGGAGGAAGGGATGAAGAGGTTGTGACGCAAGGGAGAAGGTGGAGCTACATGGAGTTGGTACTGGAGGAAGGGAGAGACGCAGGGAGGAGAAGGAAGATGGGGGTTTCGGTTGTTGGGAGAAGAAGGGATTGCGGCGTAGGAGGAGGTATGGAGAAGGGAGGAAGGTAGGAGGAGGGGAAGAAGAAGAAGAGGTGAGGGCTTCGGATGAAGGGGAGAGGGATCAGGAGTTTTTTTGGCGATTTGCAGATTAGTCCTCGACAATTTCTAGGGTTTACAAATAGAACCTTCTCCCATTTCATTTCTTCCGTTCTAGCCCTTCGGAGCTCCGTTTTCCACACGGTTTGATCCATCGCATCCGTGACGACGCGTATATCTATACGGAGCAGCCCGAGGGTCCAGATTTGTCGTTTATGCGCCTCGATCGTGCCGGGCTGCAGAAAAATACAGAAAAATGTAAAATGGTCCATTTCGAGCAATTAAATATAGAAAATAGTGCAAATGATGATAAACGGTCCCAAAATACGAAAAATAAGAGGGTAAAATGGCATGTAAATATATGCAAATATGACGCATGTCATACCCCCAAGCTTAAACTTTTACTTGTCCTCAAGTAAATGGCGTGATATTATTGAACCCGGACAACAAGTCATTATGGCAAAAGACTAGATAAATGCATGTAATAAGTCAAGAGGCATACACAATATAAAATGAGATTGTCTAACTCGAGTTTGAGGACCATCCAAAATGAGAATGAATCAAGCAAAGATCTCAAGTGATAACTATAGCATTTGACCAAATCAAGTTATACTCTCAAGTAATCACATGAATTCCAACCAAAATTGTAAAGCATCGGAACTAGGTATAACATCAAGAATGAGCATAGCGAAGGGTCATGCAAAGGCATATGCTATTTGAGACAAAGAGACTAATACTCGCATGAAATTTATGAAAAACCCCACACTTGAGCCATGATACCTTAAATTTTTGATGATTTTAAACAAGTTATAAACACACACATTGGGCACAAGTGCCGCTTATTCCAACCCTTGGGCTAGCTAGCCACTTATTCACACATTCGAACTTCATTTGGGCAAAACTGCCACTTATTCAACACATTTTCGAACCAATGTGACAAAGTCACTTATTCAACTCACTCCTCGCAAACACAATTTTTTTTCTTCTTTTTTTTTTTAAGATTAAGCATCTTTAACCGGCTTTCATTAATGCTAAGTAACACGTGTCCTGGGACATGGATACCTAGATAAATCAACCAAGTTATTGGCTCAAGATAGGACTACCCTTTTCACAAATTTTACATTCAAGCAAAGTATCAATATCTAAAATAACATATGCCAAAGCATGAAACTAAGATATAACCATTCAAGAGGCGATGACTAGAACCAATTCAATCCGCAAATGGTCAAAACACATGCGTAACTCGCAATGAATCGAATGCTTCACAAGGTTTCTAAGCACATCAAGGATAATAAACAAAACTCAAGCTCTATATGATGCCAAGTGACTTAAGACATTCAAGGAACTAGTGACAATATAGCTCAATTAAGAAAATTTCGACATGACCTTTCTTGATTAATCAAGGCATGGGCTCACATGGCCAAGATATACAATAAGCATAACATGAGAGCAATAGTAAAGGTCACAAATCATCAACATACGCACAATATGAAGCATAAGAATGACCATATATCATCAACTACACGACAATAAGCTCAAATGCTCACAAATATAAACAAACATGCTAGAACATCATCCATACACACACAAGTCCTCCCCCAAACTTAAATTGAGCAATGAATCAAGGATGCACCTAAAGGGGCAAGAAACAGCTCACCGGGTGTACATGATGTAATGGAAGTAGGCAAATCATCCCATGGCTTCTCGCACATGCAAGGATGAGGATCTAGCACGGGACCTGAAATAAAAACAAAGAAAAGAAAAGAAAAGAGGAGAAACTAACAAACAAAATAGAAATAAAAGGAAAAAAAAGAAGCTCATTTGGATGTAGCGGGAGGAAGGCCGAGGACGCGATATGGAAAAGGTACATGTCCCCTCCTCATGAAGCAAAGATGCCTCAAATCCACCAGATCCCAAGGAATATCGACTCGAGCCATGTCTGCTCGTAGTCGATGGTACACAAGCGTAACCCTGCAAATAGACTCACAGATATGGCATGTATGTGTGATAGGGTTGACACCCTCTAAGTCATCAATCGAATATCCAATCATGTAGGTATATCGATAAAGTACATCATGAGGTCTATCAGTGAGATGAGCACAACTAGTAATAGCATATGTCTCATGCCCGAGCCAAGGAAATCAAACTGAGGTGGTCGGGAAGAGTTTCCATACTACAAGTGTAGGCGAAAGAGAATATATGGTAGTAGAAACCTCGGAGGGATGATGTCGACCGAAGAAGTAGCTAGTGGTGGATCAATAGAAATGTGCTCCTCCTCGACATCGGAAGCAGCCCCCTCATCAAGATGTGGAACCTCAGAACTCAAAAGTGTATCCATAATAAACTCATCATCATCTGACACAAATCTCTCATCATCTAAATCTATCTCGTCACAACTCAAGAGTGGATCTACCGCAAACTCATCCTCATAGTCAGGAGTGAAACAATCATCATCAGGAGGTAGGTCCTCATCATCTAGCTCAATAATCTCTCTCTCAGAGTGAATAGGCAAAGGATCCGACCGAGATGCCTCTAAGTGTGTCCAGAGTGTCTCCAACAACAGCCCTCGCTAGCAAGATCAGGTGTAAGACTGGAGGTCGACACTCATCTCTATCCGTAACTATCTCTGTGGTACTAATGGAAGGCTGTGAAATGGTAAAACTATCCATCCAAGTAGAACGGTGCTCATGATCGCCTCAATCTCATCCTGAATCGCCATCGCACGATCACCACCGGGAGAGTGCAGTCATCGATTCCTTGCACAATGCATCAAGTCCGGCACCGATCTTCATGTGAAAGAGGTGGCTCATGGGGCTGCTCTAAGGACTCGGACATAGGAACTATGGCGGCTCGGTGAAGGAATAGGTGAAGCTGCAGCATGAGGTGTCGAGATCCAATGCAAAGTCTCTACTCATTCTACTCTCATGATCTCCTATAATCCTAGAAATCCTCTCCTCAAATCTAGACAACTCATCGAACTCGGGTAGGAGTGCGATCTTTGAGGTACATGATAGTGGTGGTGTGACAAATGAGAAATATCCCGATCTCCATATCTAAAACCCTGCAATGGTATACTAGAAGAAAATGATGAGATATCGTGGTTGTTGTTCCCATATGACAGACTCAGTGCTCGGGCCATCGGGGTGATAAGTGTCGGTATGGCCCACTCGGTGAGCAAAGCTCATCCGTAACACTCTGAGTGGACAAATAACCACGGCACTCAGCGGGTGAATGGCCCGAAAACCACAAGCTTTGGCATATAGGAACAAGCGGAGAGTGGGCGTCGATAAAGAACTATCTTGATCGTGCCCACTCAGTACACAACTCCTCGCTCTAAAGCATAGCGCTCTAAGCGCGAGAAAATAGATTTACCTGCTTGAAGAGTATCATAAGTGCTAGGGTGCTCACAAAACCACGAGAATCGAATAGTAAGCCATAGCCTCAATAAGTACCAATAAACAAAACTCAAGCTCTATATGATGCTAAGTGACTTAAGACATTCAAGGAACTAGTGACAATATAGCTCAATTAAGAAAATTTCGACATGACCTTTCTTGATTAATCTAGGCATGGGCTCACATGGCCAAGATATACAATAAGCATAACATGAGAGCAATAGTAAAGGTCCCAAATCATCAACATACGCACAATATGAAGCATAAGAATGACCATATATCATCAACTACACGACAATAAGCTCAAATGCTCACAAATATAAACAAACATGCTAGAACATCATCCATACACACACAAGTCCTCCCCCAAACTTAAATTGAGCAATGAATCAAGGATGCACCTAAAGGGGCAAGAAACACTCACTCAGGTGTACATGATGTAATGGAAGTAGGCAAATCATCCCATGGCTTCTCACATGCAAGGATGAGGATCTAGCACGGACTGAAATAAAAACAAAGAAAAGAAAAGAAAAGAGGAGAAACTAACAAACAAAATAGAAATAAAAGGAAAAAAGAAGCTCATTTGGATGTAGCGGGAGGAAGGCCGAGGACGCGATATGGAAAAGGTACATGTCCGCCCTCCTCATGAAGCGGCATGCCTCGAAATCCACCAGATCCCAAGGAATATCGACTCGAGCCATGTCGCTTTCGTGTCGATGGTACACAAGCGTAACCACCGCAAATAGACTCACAGATATGGCATGTATGTGTGATAGGGTTGACACCCTCTAAGTCATCAATCGAATATCCAATCATGTAGGTATATCGATAAAGTACATCATGAGGTCTATCGGTGAGATGAGCACAACTAGTAATAGCATATGTCTCAAATGCAGAGCCAAGGAAATCAAACTGAGGTGGTGGGGGAAGAGTTTCCATACTACGAAGTGTAGGCGAAAGAGAATATATGGTAGTAGAAACCTCGGAGGGATGATGTCGATCAGAAGAAGTAGCTAGTGGTGGATCAATAGAAATGTGCTCCTCCTCGACATCGGAAGCAGCCCCCTCATCAAGATGTGGAACCTCAGAACTCAAAAGTGTATCCATAATAAACTCATCATCATCTGACACAAATCTCTCATCATCTAAATCTATCTCGTCACAACTCAAGAGTGGATCTACATAAACTCATCCTCATAGTCAGGAGTGAAACAATCATCATCAGGAGGTAGGTCCTCATCATCTAGCTCAATAATCTCTCTCTCAGAGTGAATAGGCAAAGGATCCGACTGAGATGCCTCTAAGTGTGTCTGTAGTGTCTCCAACAACAGGCCCTCGCTAGCAAGATCAGGTGTAAGACTCGGAGGCTGACACTCATCTCTATCCAGAACTATCTCTGTGGTACTAATGGAAGGCTGTGAAATGGTAAAACTATCCATCCAAGTAGAACTGGTGCTCATGATCGCCTCAATCTCATCCTGAATCGCCATCGCACGATCACCACCAGGAGGTACAGTCATCAGTTCCTTGCACAATGCATCAAGTCTGGCAGCCTGATCTTCATGTGAAAGAGGTGGCTCATGGGACTGCTCTAAGGACTCAGACATAGGAACTGTAAGCTGGCTCGGTGAAGGAATAGGTGAACTGCAGGCATGAGGTGTCGATCAATGCAAAGTCTCTACTCATTCTACTCTCATGATCTCCTATAATCCTAGAAATCCTCTCCTCAAATCTAGACAACTCATCGAACTCGGGTAGGAGTCTCATGCCGAGGTGCAGGATAGTGGTGGTGTGACAAATGAGAAATATCACGATCTCCATATCTAAAACCACGCAATGGTATACTAGAAGAAAATGATGAGATATCGGGGTTGTTGTTCCCATATGACAGACTCGAGTGCTCGGGCCATCGGGGTGATAAGTGTCGTAGGTATGGCCCACTCGGTGAGCAAAGCTCATCCCGTAACACTCTGGAGTGGACAAATAACCACGCCGGCACTCGGCGGGTGAATAGCCCCAAAACCACAAGCTGGCATATAGGAACAAGCGGAGAGTGGGCGTCGATAAAGAACTATACGATCGTGCCCACTCGTAACACAACTCCTCGCTCTAAAGCATAGCGCTCTAACCGCGAGACAATAGATTTACCTGTTCTTGAAGAGTATCATAAGTGCTAGGGGTGCTCACAAAACCACGAGAATCAGAATAGTAAGCCATAGCCTCAATAAGTACCAATATCAATCAACCTGCGAGAATGGATACGAAAATCGCGAAAGAGAGAAGTAACTAGAGAAAGGGTTAGGGATTAGTAATATATCACAAATATGAACAATAACGAAAAGAAAGACAAGTCAGCGCAAACACAAAAATAAGCAAAAGAAAACAAACAACGACCTAGTCTATAGCCTAACACTGTCGCTCTAAGCTAGTCCCAGAACGGCGCCAAAATGTGATCGTGCAAAAATAGCACACCGCAGTGCAGGGTTGCCACGAAATAGCGCGAGTGTCGTGTTCTCCACAGGACTAGGCCGAGGCTACCGGTGCTCGGCTAAAGCTAGGTCAATCGAAGCGGGGAGAATCTAAACTACAGCGACTCTGAAGCAATCGAATGAGCGAACTCTAACTCACATAGACAAAACTACGAGCGAACTAAGCGAGCGACTCACAAACAATGACACGAATGACACGACGACTAACCGCGACCTAACTAGCTATCGACCGCTAGACGAAAGAGGAAGTCGAGAAGCACGAAGGAAGTCGAGAGAGAGCGAGGAGAAGGCGATCGACGGCTAACTAGACGGCGGCGGTTTGGACAACACAACAACGACTACGACTACGATCGCTCGACCTCGCTAACGACCAACCGCAAAGAGAAGAAAAGGGAAGATCGAGAAGCACAAGGGAGGACTAGAAGCAAGGAGAGTCGAGACAACAATGGAAGGAGATGGTTGGCGGCTAGCTAATTCGACGAGACTCTCAAACAAACAAACATACATACTAACCACGCGATAGGACAAGCACGGGACATCGAATTCACAGAGAAACACACACACTTGAACATAAGCACGGACTAACCTAATGCCAACAACGACAAATTAACACAAAGCATAACTCTCATGAACAGAACCTATATCCATATCCATGACATCACAATGATCAATGCTAAATTTGCTAAACAACTTCCAACAAAGCAATAACAGATTATATAAACAACTCAAAACATTGCTCACTCATTTCACAATCACAGATCACAAGATGACATTCATTGCAATAGATCAAATTCTACAATTCGCCATCACATTGAGACATCAACCACAGATTAACGAGCATAATCCACGAGAATCACAAGTTAGCATCCACAGATATTTCAAACTACTCCAAATCACGATGTCGATCTGCAGCAAATATGAGCAATAAATGAAGAACAACAAGGAGAGAGGAAGAAGAATTAGAGCTAGACCGAGGGGATTAGCGCGAGGGCGGAGGCTCGGTGAAGTGGATGCAGCGAGGAGGCGGTGTAGCGGTCGCCGGCGGATGGAGTAGCGTCGGCGTAGGATAAAGATGAGGTCGTCGATGCCGTCCGATCGGTGAAGAGGAAGTAGAAGTCGGTGGCGTTGGAGAAATCGTCGGAGATGTCGATGGAGGAGCTCGACGGTGAACTGGATGCGAAGGCGGCGCTGTCGGTGGAGAGGAAGAAGTCGAGGCGGATGGTCTCGGTGAATTTGAAGTAAAAGTCGGCGGCTGTGGAGAGATGGAGGATGCGGCGGCGGAGAGCGAAGGAAAGGAAGAGAGGTGGTAGGCGCGAGGGGCGCGCAGAGGAGGGCAAGAGGAGAAAAAGCGGCGCGGTGGTGTGGAGAGGTGGTGCGCTGGAGAGAGCGAGAGGAAGATGGAGGCGGCGGAGAAGAAGTAGAGGAGCGGCCGGAGAAGATAGCGGCGGGGAGAGGTGGCGGCCGAGAAGCGAGGAAGGAAGTGAGGCGATGGAGCGAGGAGGACTGAGAGGCCTTGATGGGAGATGCGGTCTTTGGTGGAGATGGGGTTTTGGTGGAGTTGATGGGAAGAAGGAGGAGAAGGAAATTGGGGTGTGGATTGGGGATGCGGGAGGAAAGGAGTAGCACTAGGGGACCAAGGAGAGAGAGCTTGCGGGGAGAAGGAGGAGCTAGGTGGAGAAGGGAGGCAAAGAGAGAGGTGTTGGGGAAAAGCAAAGGAGGAGGAGGCTGGGAGGCCGGTGATGGGAGGAAGGAGGAAGGGATGAAGAGGTTGTGGCGCAGGGAGATGGTGGAGCTACATGGAGTTGGTACTGGGAGGAAGGGAGGCGCAGGGAGGAGAAGGAAGATGGGGTTTCGGTTGTTGGGAGAAGAAGGGATTGCGGCGTAGGAGGAGGTATGGAGAAGGGAGGAAGGTAGGAGGAGGGAAGAAGAAGAAGAGGTGAGGGCTTGGATGAAGGAGAGGATCGGGAGTTTTTGGCGATTTGCAGATTAGTCCTCGACAATTTCTAGGGTTTACAAATAGAACCTTCTCCCATTTCTTCCGTTCTAGCCCTTGAGTCCGTTTTCCACGGTTTGATCCATCGCATCCGTGGCACGCGCGTATATCTATACGGAGCAGCCCGAGGATCCAGATTTATCGTTTATGCGCCTCGATCGCGGACTGCGAAAAAAATACAGAAAAATGTAAAATGGTCCATTTCGAGCAATTAAATATAGAAAATAGTGCAAATGATGATAAACGGTCCCAAAATACGAAAAATAAGAGGGTAAATGGCATGTAAATATATGCAAATATGACGCATGTCATACCCCAAGCTTAAACTTTACTTGTCCTCAAGTAAATGGCGTGATATTATTGAACCGGACAACAAGTCATTATGGCAAAAGACTAGATAAATGCATGTAATAAGTCAAGAGGCATACACAATATAAAATGAGATTGTCTAACTTTCGAGTTTGAGGACCATCCAAAATGAGAATGAATCAAGCAAAGATCTCAAGTGATAACTATAGCATTTGACCAAATCAAGTTATACTCTCAAGTAATCACATGAATTCCAACCAAAATTGTAAAGCATCGGAACTAGGTATAACATCAAGAATGAGCATAGCGAAGGGTCATGCAAAGGCATATGCTATTTGAGACAAAGAGACTAATACTCGCATGAAATTTATGAAAAAGCCCACACTTGAGCCATGATACCTTAAATTTTTGATGATTTTAAACAAGTTATAAACACACACATTGGGCACAAGTGCCGCTTATTCCAACCCTTGGGCTAGCTAGCCACTTATTCACACATTCGAACTTCATTTGGGCAAAACTGCCACTTATTCAACACATTTTCGAACCAATGTGACAAAGTCACTTATTCAACTCACTCCTCGCAAACACAATTTTTCTTCTTCTTTTTTTTAAGATTAAGCATCTTTAACCGGCTTTCATTAATGCTAAGTAACACGTGTCCTGGGACATGGATACCTAGATAAATCAACCAAGTTATTGGCTCAAGATAGGACTACCCTTTTCACAAATTTTACATTCAAGCAAAGTATCAATATCTAAAATAACATATGCCAAAGCATGAAACTAAGATATAACCATTCAAGAGGCGATGACTAGAACCAATTCAATCCGCAAATGGTCAAAACACATGCGTAACTCGCAATGAATCGAATGCTTCACAAGGTTTCTAAGCACATCAAGGATAATAAACAAAACTCAAGCTCTATATGATGCCAAGTGACTTAAGACATTCAAGGAACTAGTGACAATATAGCTCAATTAAGAAAATTTCGACATGACCTTTCTTGATTAATCAAGGCATGGGCTCACATGGCCAAGATATACAATAAGCATAACATGAGAGCAATAGTAAAGGTCACAAATCATCAACATACGCACAATATGAAGCATAAGAATGACCATATATCATCAACTACACGACAATAAGCTCAAATGCTCACAAATATAAACAAACATGCTAGAACATCATCCATACACATACAAGTCCTCCCCCAAACTTAAATTGAGCAATGAATCAAGGATGCACCTAAAGGGGCAAGAAACAGCTCACCGGGTGTACATGATGTAATGGAAGTAGGCAAATCATCCCATGGCTTCTCGCACATGCAAGGATGAGGATCTAGCACGGGACCTGAAATAAAAACAAAGAAAAGAAAAGAAAAGAAAAGAGGAGAAACTAACAAACAAAATAGAAATAAAAGGAAAAAAAAGAAGCTCATTTGGATGTAGCGGGAGGAAGGCCGAGGACGCGATATGGAAAAGGTACATGTCCGCCTCCTCATGAAGCGAAGATGCCTCAAATCCACCAGATCCCAAGGAATATCGACTCGAGCCATGTGCTCGCTCGTAGTCGATGGTACACAAGCGTAACCACGCAAAATAGACTCACAGATATGGCATGTATGTGTGATAGGGTTGACACCCTCTAAGTCATCAATCGAATATCCAATCATGTAGGTATATCGATAAAGTACATCATGAGGTCTATCGGTGAGATGAGCACAACTAGTAATAGCATATGTCTCGTGCGAGCCAAGGAAATCAAACTGAGGTGGTCGGGAAGAGTTTCCATACTACCCAAGTGTAGGCGAAAGAGAATATATGGTAGTAGAAACCTCCAGAGGATGATGTCGGCCAGAAGAAGTAGCTAGTGGTGGATCAATAGAAATGTGCTCCTCCTCGACATCGAGCGACCCCTCATCAAGATGTGGAACCTCGAACTCAAAGTGTATCCATAATAAACTCATCATCATCTGACACAAATCTCTCATCATCTAAATCTATCTCGTCACAACTCAAGAGTGGATCTACCGCAAACTCATCCTCATAGTCAGGAGTGAAACAATCATCATCAGGAGGTAGGTCCTCATCATCTAGCTCAATAATCTCTCTCTCAGAGTGAATAGGCAAAGGATCCGACTGAGATGCCTCTAAGTGTGTCTGTAGTGTCTCCAACAACAGGCCCTCGCTAGCAAGATCAGGTGTAAGACTCGGAGGTGACACTCATCTCTATCCGAACTATCTCGTGGTACTAATGGAAGGTCGTGAAATGGTAAAACTATCCATCCAAGTAGAACTGGTGCTCATGATCGCCTCAATCTCATCTGAATCGCCATCGCACGATCACCACGGAGAGGTGCAGTCATCGGTTCCTTGCACAATGCATCAAGTCCGCGACTGATCTTCATGTGAAAGAGGTGGCTCATGGGATCGCTCTAAGGACTCGGACATAGGAACCGTAAGTCGGCTCGGTGAAGGAATAGGTGAATGCGGGCATGAGGTGTCGATCAATGCAAAGTCTCTACTCATTCTACTCTCATGATCTCCTATAATCCTAGAAATCCTCTCCTCAAATCTAGACAACTCATCGAACTCGGGTAGGAGTCGATCTTGAGGCATGCGAGGATAGTGGTGGTGTGACAAATGAGAAATATCCCGATCTCCATATCTAAAACCACGCAATGGTATACTAGAAGAAAATGATGAGATATCGTGGTTGTTGTTCCCATATGACAGACTCGAGTGCTCGTGCCAATGGACACAAATCGCCCCTCCTGAGCGGCACCTTCTTAACTCCGCCTTGGGCGAGGCTTGGGTGTCCACCGGGCGGAGGGCCCATCCTGGCGCGGGAGAGGGCATGCACCGGCGATCTGGAACGGCTGCCGCCGCCAGCGCCTTGCCAGTCTGATCGCGAAGACGGTGATAACACCTCCGGGCGGGAGCTTTACACACAAAACGCGTGGTGCGGATCGCCTCGAAAGAGTTGATGGCGGGTCGCCCGTGTATGGCGTTGTAGGTGCGGGATATCTGACGTCGCCGGTGACTGCTCGGTCGGATGTTACCTTTGTTGCCCTCCGACGGAAAGTGACAGGAAGGACACGTGCCCCAAGGCCCGCAATGGTTGGCCCCGAAGCCTTGAAGTGGAGCTCCGGCTGCTCTAGCGGCCGGGGATCGCCATGCGGTCGAGGGCCTCTGCGAACAAGATATTAGCGGAGCTTCCCGCTTGGCAGGGCGCGCCGATGTCACAGCCGTGCTATGTGGGCTTGGATGACTAGAGGTCTTGGTGAGGTACTCCACGCCCCTGGCGTCGTTCAAGTCGAAGGTGATGTTGCGGGCGGCATCCATAGCTGCGTTGCTCCCGGGGACTTTGAAGAGGACCCTCGGTGATGACGGCGGCGGTGCGATCTGCGCGCCCTCGATTGCGGTGGCTCGTATGGGGCTATCCCAGGTGCCCCACGGGCTCCGGCGGGGGGCCGAGGAGGCCGAGTCCGAGACCCGCCGTCACCTCCGCAGCTCCATAACGGCGGTGCACGCCTTGTGTAATGATCACCGTAGCCGTGTACCTCGCACCACTTGCCATAGTGTAGGAGCTCTTGTTCTGCGTGGGGTTGGTTGCCGCAATCAAGTCCGCCGTCCGGTCCCTGTCTCCCTTCCGTGAGGCGGGCGGGTCCTGGCGCGCCTCGGTGTCGAGGACATGACGGCCGTCTGCGACTGCGCCGACGGCGCGAGGTTTAGGCTGCTCCTTGAAGAGCCTTCTGCACCCGGCCTTGCCGCCTCGGGAGGGCCTCCTTGGGGCTCTCGGGCGGCCCGGCCGAGAGAGGCCACCCGCCCAACTTCACGCGGCGCTCCTCATGGCGGCGAGGCCGAGGCTGCTGCGTCTTGGCGCATCCTCTTCCGCCGCACGCGTACTCGTCCATTTTGTCGAAGAGCGTGGCGGCTGTCTTGATTGGCCTCGCGCGTTGTACTCGACCATCGGGCGGCGAAGGCCACCATGGCTGCATTAACGGCGGTGGTTTCATTAATATCTTTTACGGCCTCGAATCTTGGCGGCGCTTGAAGTAGCCGGAGTGTCTCCGAGGGTCTTTGCTTCATAGCGAAGAGTTGATCCGCATCGATTCGCTCGACACGCGTCCTGGAAGTTGCTTTGCGAAGCGGTCGCGGCTGCTCCACAGCGTAGATGGGCCCGCTCTATGGTAAAAACCAGAGCGCCCCGTGCGGTCGAGGGAGTCCTTCGCCGTGGTGTCGTCTCGCGCGGCCTCCATCGCGGTTTCGTACACGCGCACGAACTCACGAGGATCCGTGTCGCCTGCATGCGGTCGATGATGCTAGGGAACTTGAAGCCTTGGCCACGCCGCTGCCGCAGCGGCCAAAGCGGGGATTCGATCTACGCACCTGGCGGGGCGCGCTAGGCGTGGGGCTTCGCGGTGTCGCCTTCTGGCGTGGACTCGGGCGCGATGCCGCAACTGCCGCTCGAGCCTCTTGTATATCTCGGATGGCTCGCGAAGGCCCTAGTTCCCGCCGGAACGCGTTGAGGGTGCTAGTAGGACACTTTCCATTCTTGGTGTCGTTGAGACGCGCGAACGCCCGTGACGGGTGGTGCGAGGACCATCGCCTCGCGATCTGCAGATCCACCGGATGGTTCGTTGCGGCTACCGGCCGTCGACCAGCTTCTGGCGAGGTGGCGAAGCGCGCTGGGCGGGTCGGTCGTTGCCGCGCGGCGTCGATGCCGCGACCACGCGTCTGCCGCCGCCAACTCCTTCCGGCGGCCGATCCGAAACCACAGTGTTCGCGCGCTCAGACCCACCGTCTTATTTCCTTCGCCGCGGTGAAGCTTTTGGTGCCATCTTTTTCCTTCGATCTTGAGCTTGTCTTCGTCCTCCCCACGGACGGGCGCCAACCTGTTGTGGCTACTGAGCCAAGCAGAGAGAGATGGTAGTGAGAGTGATGAAGATAAGTGTAATGGCTGCCTCTCCCCATGGCTTACTCTCATATATATATACACATGAGAGTGCTTTTACAGATTATACCCTTACATCAGTTATCCCTTTTGAGGCGATTATGTCATTACACATGGCCTATTCAGGCCTTATAATTTCCTACGAACTCTTTGGGTTTAGGTGGGGGCCACCCCTACGACACCTTTCTTTTTTTACATAAGGTACACATGATAAATTGGGACCCCCTTATTTATAGATTAGGTGGAGGGTGCCCACTAATGAGTTGGACTTGCATGCCCAAGTCCAGATTTCCCAACAGAAAAGGCTGGAAAGGGGGTGAATCTGGGTCACAAACAAGATAATTAGCAATAACTACAGTTAGTGGGATTAATTATATAGTATCATAGGATTAGTAATAACTATAATTTATTGAGATCAATTGTATAGTATTATAGGATAGGACATGGCTCGAACCTACTAAATCAAACTGAGCCTAATCTGGCCAAGAGTCGAGCAGCCCGTATGTGGGCTCAGGCCACCGGATCGGGTCCATATGGGCCAACTGCATGGACCAGTGTCTAGGCCCACTTAGCCTGATAAAACTCCGTACATGGCCACGGAGCCCGTGAATATTGGGCCTAGTAAGCTGCCACTTGGCTTCCTCTCTCTCAAAAAGAAAAAAAAAACTTTCATCACCTGTTCCTCAGTTCCTCTTGACCTTCTTCCTCCGCTTCCCACCACTTGATCCGAGCCCCGCCGGGGAAGTCCATGGCGACGACGGCGTCCTCCCTGCCCGACTCGGAAGCCGCCACCAAGAGCTACAGATTGGCATCCGCATGGGACAAGGTCGGTCCCCCCCTCCCCGGCCCCCACGTCGGGTGGGTGTGAGATCAACGGTTTGGGATGTGATCTGAGGTCTTTTTTTTTTTTTTTTTGCTTTCTTGTTGCAGAAGGCGCCTCTCACGGAGCAGCAAAATGCTGCGATCGCCGCGCTTGCCCACGCCGTGGCCGAGCGGCCGTTCCCGGCCAATCTGGTGAGACGCCCGCGTCTCAGAATTGTATGTTTGTTTATACTACGCGTCGTTATCTCGTTGGTGGCGCCGTAATTTGGTTTAATTTGTTCCGCTATGTTAGGGCTGCACTAGAACACTGTCAATTTGGGTTTTTATTCAAGGGATCAAAGATATTTCATCAGTATTCAGTAGTAATAGAGCGTGCATACTTTGTAGTGCAGGGGTTAGGTGAATTTATTTATTTTTGTTGCGATTGATGTAACATTGTTAGCTCACCCGCCTTAATTTAACTAGTATTAGATTTGCAATCATGTTTGAAACTTTAATTGGGGTGTCAAATGGTTTTCAAGGTGGGTGCATTTGTCCTTGGGGTGTAATTTCATTGTATGGCTGCTTGTAACTTAGATAGTCGGGTGTATTCTCTGTACTCCTTCTCCCCCTATTTTATTTCCCCCTTTTGGGTTTAGATTAGTAGTGGATGCATTGCATTGGCATCGGGGTTGTTTAAAATGTATTTCTGGGTGTTATATCAGGAAGATGGGGGTGCGGTTGTACCAGAAAAAGAGTCTGCTTTGGAGGAGGAGGGTGCAATGGATGTGGTCTTGGTGAATACACATCAGGTTGGTTTTCATTATCTTGCTGCTTAACTTTTGCATAATTCCTGATGAAGTACCACTTGTATTTATTGATTAGAGAATTTTGTAATCGCATTTGTGCCTTTTCCTTATGCTGTATGTTCAACCTTAAGTTGTTTCAGGGTAAAAGGTGAAATATTTCTGCAGATTGAGCTAATATTTTTGTTATCACCTGTAGTTCTACAAATGGTTTGCTGAATTGGAATCAGTTATGAAATCTGAGGTTTGTGCGTATTCTATTCTTCAGTTAGTGATGGACAACTTGCGATGACTTAGTGAGTTTTCACCTCTAGTTTTTTGGCAGACGGAGGAAAAGTATCGTCTCTATGAGAGTACATTAGAGGAACGTGTTAGCACTTGCGATGGTATCCTTCAACAAGTATGCTTATGAACCCTTCTGTCGGTTTATGTTGAAGAAATTTTGTAAGGAAAATATGCATTGTTATCCTTTCAGTTTAACCTTAAGTACCTCCATTCAGGTGGATGACACACTGAACTTATTTGAAGAACTACAATCCTTGCACTCAAGTGTTGCCATAAAGACGAAAACTTTGCATGATGCTTGTGACCAACTTGTATGCCCCTTTCACTTGTTCTTGTGGTTACTTTTTGACTTCTTGTTGGAACCAACTATTCATAGTGCAATTTCCACTGGAAACGACCTTTAATTCATTATGTATTGTGCAAGCCATCTTTACGAGTGTCTTCAATATTACCGAAATTTGACAGATTACATGCCTTATATGCCTCTTGCCTTATGGTCAGCTTGAGTCTCATGTTAATGATCTGATTACTGGTATATTTTGTACTCCTTAGTCTCCTTATGGCATCAACTAAGATATATTTTCTTAACAAAAAGTTACAAAATTCATTAATTCATTGATATTTTGAACAATTGATTGTAAGAGGACTCTTGATATACAGTTTCTGCATGGATCCGTATGGAGTATTATGCATAAAATTTACATTATGAATTATGCAATTAATATAAACTATTATGTTATTTTAACTACGTGGGTAAGGATAGAATAGGGACTCAACAAATTAGGTTGTTGACAAAGTCCACTAGGAAGGCATAATTTTCTGACATTGGGTAGAAAATTTAGAAAACAAACTAGAACATTATCTTTTGTTTTCAGTGACTGTATTCTCATCTATCATACACGCTTCATGTCACGTACTAGATGTAGGCGTAACTTTCCTTTTCTAACTATCTTGTTGTTTTGTTTAATAGTCTAATAGCATATTTAGGTCGTAAACGTCTGTTTTTATTGCAACTTTGCCATCTTGCATGCTGGTTCCTCTTGTGATTTTTGCTTTAGAATTTCAGTCAATGAACTATCATTTCTAATTCTAATGCAGTTGGTGGAGAAACAAAGGCTCATTGAGTTCGCCGAAGCACTTCGAAGTAGGTTAAACTACTTCGATGAATTGGAAAATGTAAGGTTTGGCATCCCTAGTTTGTCCTTTGAAAATGAGTTTCTGTTTGATTTCATTCAAATATTTGGTTGAACAAATTCTCTTTCAACAATTTCTTGATTCACGACGAGCACCGTTTACCAAACATAGTGATTTCTATAATACACCAATTTGGAAATGTAACTAATGAACTTAAGTGAAAGCTTACATAATCAATAAACTTTCCAATGTTTTTGCTATTACTATGTTAATGTTTGCATCCTTGCTCGTTTGTTAGCCTGAGTGATTGATTGGCATGTGTTATGAATATTGTGTGTATATTTATGAGGCCCAATGGGCAATATATATAGTACAAGGGACTATATGCAAAGACAACCTTACACATATAAGTAAATACAAAAGAGATATGCCTACTCTAACACCCCCTAAACTCATGGTGGATCACACACTGAATTTGGAGAGAAAATACAAGTGTGGCACTCTAGTTTGTGGTTTCATGAAGAAATCAACAATCTGTAAATCTGAGAGCACAAACTGTAGAGCAAGCACTCTCTCTGCTGTGAGCGAGTGTATGAAGCATTCACACCAATGTGCTTGGTGAGCTCATGCTTCACTAGTTTGCGGGCTCTACTTATAGCACCTGTACTGTCAGACAAAAGTGTCACGGGTCCCATCACAGGCACTCTAAAATCTGCAAGTAGCCACCTCAACCATGTAACCTCTGCTGTCACTGCAGCCATAGCTCTCAACTCTGCCTCAGCACTCGAACGAAAAACTGCAATCTGCTTCTTTGTTTTCTAGGCAATCAAGGAGGAGTCAAGAAAAACATAGTAATCAGAAAGAGAACGACGATCAGAAGGATCACTAGCCCAGGTTGCATTAGAGTACAACTGAAGCTATAGTGAGTTGGAGCTAGGGAAAAACAAACAATGAGAAATAGTCCCGCGCAAGTAGTGAAGAACACGAAGGTGACTATCGTGAAGGTGGGTAGGGCGAGCATTGAATGTAATATCCCGGCCCAGCCCGGCCCAACCCGGCCCATGCCGTGACCCATATAAGAGAAATATCGGGGAAGGAAGAAGTAAAAGCCGATTTTATTTCCTCCTGCTCACTGGCCGCATTGCTTCCCCTCGCGCGTCTTTGTCGCCCACCAGTTAACCCGCCGACGCCGCCGTCGCCTCATTCGGCCGCCGTCTTCCCTCGTGCGCGTCGTCTTCGCCGGTGCCGCTGCTCTTCTTGCCGCGCGCCTGCTGCCGTGTGCCTCGTCGTCGCCACTCGCCCGGCCGCGCGCCACCTTACCTTCCCGCCTCGCGCGCCTAGCTTCGGCGCTGCCCCTCCGTTCCGCTTGGCCTCCCGCTCTGCCTGCCATGCTCCACGGAGTGGAGGCGGCCAATGAGATGAGCGAGGAGGGCCGCCTATTGAGGAGAGACGGAGGAGCCGGCTGCAGTGAGGAGAAGAGGAGAGTCGGCGTGGAAAGAGGAGGCTGCAGGCCGCCCTTGGGGAGAAAAAGAGAAGAGAGAGCAAGTCGTCGTAGAGTAAGAAAAAGGAGGAGCCGCGTGAAGAAAAGAAAAGAGGAGCGCGCATTGTGGAAAAAAAAAAAGAGGAGAGGAGCCGCTGAAAAGGAAAGGCCAGAGGCGCTGGTCGAGAAAAGGAGAGAGAAAGGAAAGAGAGGAGAGGAAAGAAAGGGAAGTTCGACCCGCCGCCAGATCTGCCCGATCCGACTGGGAAAAAGGAGGGCTGTCCGTCGATCGCTCGGGGCGGTGTAGCCTCGAAACCTTCTCCTGTTTATTTGCCGAGTCGGGCATTATTAATACCGATTACTCGAATTGATGCATGTGATCAGTTAGATATCGTTTATTAATACGAATGCCTGGACGACGAAATTGGTACTGCCACCGTTGATCTGGTCGATCTGTGGCAGAAGAGGGAGAAGGAAAGCATAAATTGAGGTTAAACAGTATAATTGATTAAAGTGAGATTAAATGTGTAGAAATTGATCGGCGAGTATAAATAACGTGATCGCTCAAATTATAGACTGGTTAAGCATCGGGTCAATGAGAGGTTGCCCGGTGAGACAGAAGTGAGTTATGTTGATTGGACATTAGAGCGATGTTATTTACTCGTAATTGAATGTATTGCATGAGTGGTGAATTGAGATGACTAATATTTGTTCAGGTGACGGTTCGAGTCTGGTGCCGTCCACGCACCGTCCGCCAGGTTAACAGGCAAGTGCATGGTAGAACAGTAAATTGTGATGAATGTTTGTTATTCATGTTTCCATGCCATGAATTACAGTGTTTATGAGATGATGCTTGTGATTATGTTCTGATCATATCGTGATGAGTGTCGTCTATGATTAGACATGCACATTTGAAGCATATTGCGTCATGCAAATGCATAAGAGCCAGGCCGGTGAGAAAGTCATGACTAATCCGTAGTGCTCTTGAATAAGAGCAAGGTCGGTGAGAAAGTCAAGTGACTATTCCGGAGTGCTCTGGAGTAAGACCTACAAAGGTAGGCAATCGAGTGGTCCATCGACGGGTGGACGCTCCGCTATACCGGTATCAGCTACAGTTTGCATACAGATGCATTGCATCGCATTGCATTGCATTCTGAGGAAGCGAATGAGATAGCGAGATGAAACCTAGAATCTTTGGTTCTGACTCATAAATGTGAGTTGATGGTTCTGATTGCATTACAGATGTGTTGCATCGCATTGCATTACAGATGCATTGCATGAAAGTGACAGAAAGTGATCAGACATGACTGAATCTGAGTTAATGTACGGACTACAGCTACAGAGTATGATTTACTGATTTACGATTCTGAATTATATTACGATTTCTGATCATAAAGTGGATTCTGACTTACGATTCGTGAAATTGATTGAATTGCTAAAGTGATGTTCTTGTTTTATCGTGTGCTTCTTTGAGTCTTGGACTCACTCTTGCTTTATTGTTGTTTTTAGGTGAAGGAAGACAACATGCATAGGCGGGAGTAGCGCAATCATTCACGTATCACAGTAACTCACAAATCATCTACAGCTGACATATTGACTCTTTGATAGTCTAAGTGCCTTTCTAGTAATTATCAAAGTCATATCTCTGCTGCGTTTAGTGTCAAGTGTCCGGCTTTTGTCGTGCAGTTGCTATTTGAATAAAAGAATTGCTTTTCAAGACCAGCGGCGAAAGTTGGAATTAGTGACATTACAGAGTAGGTGGTAGCACTTTGGGCTCAGGGAGGGGCCGGGGTGTTACATTGAACTAACTCAAGATATGAACAACATGAGCAATATCAGGGCGAATGCTCATAAGATACACTAGACAGACAACAAGATGGCGATATCAAGTAGGATCCTCAAGAAGATCACCATCGGCGGCACGGAGATGAAGAGATAGCTCCATGGGAGTCTCAACAGTGTGAGTATCAGTCAGACCAGAACGATCAAGAAGATCTTGAATGTACTTCTGCTGGGAGAGGTAGTAGCTCTCAGGTGTGGAAGTGACCTCAATCCCAAGAAAGTACGTAAAAGAACCAAAATTAGTCATCATAAACTGCTCATTGAGATGTTTCTTCACATATGTTATGAACAAGGAATCATTATCAGTGATAAACATGTTATCCATATATAGAAGAAGCAGTGTCCTACCCCGAGATGAGACATAAACAAAAAGAGGTAGATGTAGGAACTAATAGTGAAACCGATAGTGGTAATTACTGAGGTGAAACGTGCAAACCAGGTACGAAGAGCCTGTTTGAGACCATAAAGAGCAAGATGGAGATGACAAATGTGCCCATATGGAATAGAATATCCAGATGATGGCTACATGTAGACCTCATGCAAAACACTAGTAAAGCATTTTTAACATCTAGCTAAGAGATGGATCATCGATGAACAGAAGCAACCACAACAAGAGTGCGAATAGTGGTCATATGGGCAAAAGTCTCATATTCACGATCGTACTCTTGGTGAAAACCGCGAGGAACAAGATGGACCTTGTAGCACTCAATAGTATCATCAGACTGGGTCTTAATCTTGTACACCCACCTGCACTTGATAGGGCAAGCATGTATAGATGTTGGTGCAATATCCCAAGTCCCTGTATGCTAAAGAGCATTTAACTCCTCTGCCATAGCGAGCTGTTACTCAGAATGAGGAGCAGTCTCATGATAAGAACTACGCTCACTGACAGAGAGAGAGAGTATGAGCTGTCGGAGCAAAGCCAAGATGATCAGGAGGCTGAAGGGATGTCCGGTCATAAAGAGCGTAACGAGGAGCATCATCAGGAGAGTCAAATGAAGGTGGGTACGATACCAGTAGAGGAAGCTGGTGTTAGTCGCTGGATTCTTGCTCTTGGTGATAGCAAGATCCTTACTCTCATCGAGAGGATAACACTTGGAGATGGGGCAATTTTCTAGGTTTATTTCTCACACAATGCCATGCCAACCTGAGGGGTTTTGATACAAATTTATAGGTACATTAACCACCAAGCATATGCTAAGATGCTAGTCTAAGATCTTGTCCTAGATGCTAGTCAAGATCTTTGTCCTAAAGCTAGTCTAAGATGCTGTCCTAGATGCTAGTCAAGATCTTGTCCTATAGTCTAAGATGCTAGTCTAAGATGTTGTCCTAGAAGGCGGCAAAAACACCATATCTTGCAGCACCCCACAAGCACCACCAACACGGACTTATCCATCACTCTCCCCTAAGTCTTGTGTGTCTCCTTGTGAGAATCTGAGCCATCCCGATCTGGCGAAGTTCACGGAACTTGATCCGCCCAAGAGACTTGGTCGGGAAGTCGACGAGCTGGTCTTGGGTGTTGATGTAGTTGGCGGACACTCCCTTCATCCGGCGGCTTCGATGAAGTGATACCTCACCGGATGTGCTTGCTGCGCTCATGGAAGACGATCTTCGCCAAGGCCAAGGCGGACTTGTTGTCCACCCCGAGCTCCAGCGCCTTCGCGTCTGCCAAAGAGATCGCCAAGCGGCCGAGCCACCACGAGCACGAGTAGAAGCGGTAGTGGCTGCAATGTACTCGCCTCGCGGACTAGACAAAGCCACCACTGCTGCTTGACCGATCGCCGGTGATCGGACATTTGCCGAGGAAGTCAGCGTCCCGTTGGTGCTCTTGCTCGTGTCGATGTCGCCGGCGTGGTCGCCTGTCGCATGCGATGAGTGCGCGCGCCGGCACCTTGGGTAGTGCAAGCCATAGTCGGAGGTGCCCGCGGCGTAGCGGAGGATCCTTTCACGGCTGCTGGTGCTCGTCGTCGGTCATTGCATGAGCCGGTGGCGTGGCCGACGCAGCGAACGCCAAGTCGGCCGCGTGTGGACAAGGTAGTGAAGGCTGCCCACAATGCGCGTCTTTGCGTCGCGTCCGCCTCCTCCGCCGTACTCTCACGACTCGGCTTGACCTCTCCTCCATAGGAGTGGGTGGGTTGCGATCGGTGAGCCGCCACTCCACGATGCGCTTGGCGTGGCGATCGCGAAGAGAGATGCCGAGCTGTCTGGTGGACCTCGATCCCGAGGTAGAAGGAGAGGGCCCGAGGTCGCTAATCTGGAAGGTGGCCTTCATCTCGCCTTGAATGCCTCGATCTCCTCCTCCTTGGTGCCGGTGATCACAAGGTCGTCGGCGTGACGCCTATCGGCCAGGGCATTGCCTCCTTGCCTCGCCGGTGAGACCGCGGCCTCGTGGCGCTCTGCTGGAATCCCATTTGCTTAAGGGTGGAGTCGACTTGGCGTTTCAAGCTCGCGGTGCTTGCCGCAAGTGTGAGGGCCTTGCGCGAGCGAGAACCTTGCTCTCCTTGCCGGGATGATGAATCCCGGGTGGCGAGCGTGAGACCTCCTCCTTCAAGTCGCCCGTTGAGAAAGCGGACTTGGCGTCCATGTGATGGGCGCACCGACCCTCTGGGTGCGAGGGCAGGAGGAGGCGACGGACTCCATCCGCGGCAGCAGCGCGAAGGCATCGTCCGGTCGACTCCTCCGCTGGGCGAAGCCACGTGCCACGAGACACGCCTTGTGCTTGATCACCTCTCGGCCTCGTCTTTCTTGAGCTTGAAGACCCACTTGAGAGAGATGGCGTGGTGGCGGTGGAAGATCGGCCGGCTCCCACGCCTTGTTTCGCTCGGCGGCGTCCATCTCTGCATCGCGGCACACCATGTCGCGTCTCTCCGCCTCGGCGAAGGAACGAGGCTCGCCGTCGTCTTTGTGCGAGTGCGGCCCGCCTCGAAATCGCGCTGCGCCAGGATTCGAGGCCGCCGCTCGCAGGAGGTCGTCCATGGTGCGGTGATAGCGCGAGGCTCGCCGCCGTGGTAGGCGTCGTCACGATCCTCGTCGTTGGACGGTGAGTGGCGAACTCCATCGTCGGCGCTAATGTCGTGGGCGAAGGCTGCGGTCGAGCCTGAAGGAGTAGGCGCCGGTGTAGGAGAGCGGCGTGGCGGCGGTCTTGGTGGTGGACTCGCCGAGCTCGTGGGCTTGCGAGCCTGGTGGTGGCGGTGATGGACTCGCCGGAGGTGGTGGCGAACGAGGTGGTGGGGTAGGCGAGCTCGGTGAAGGCGAGTTCTTGCTCCCCGCCTCCTCGAAGTGGGCGTGGTCGACGGCGAAATCGGTGGTCGTCGGTCGGCCGTCGTCCACCATCTTGCCCACGCGTCGGCCTCGCCGCCGTCGAACACGGCGTCACACGTGATGCGTGCGCGCCGTGTCGCAGGTCGAGGACGCGGTAGGCCTTGGCGCCCTCCGCGTGGCCGATGAAGACCCTGGCGTGCTCGGTCGTCGAGCTTGCCGACGTGGTTGAGCTCCTGACGGCGGCGGCACCAAGACACGGAGGTGGCTTCACCGCGGCTTGCGCCGTGCGGAGCCTCGTATGGCGTCTTGCCGTCGAGGGCCTTGGTGGGAGCGGTTGAGCAAGTGGGCGGCGATCATCACGCCTCGCCCGATGGGAATGCGGTATCCTCTCTGTTGAGGAGGCGCGGGCGGTGGCCACCAGTATGCAGTTGCGGCGCTCGGCGACGCCGTTACTGCTGCGGGGTGTACGGCGCGGAGAAGTGATGATGGATCCCTGCGTCGCGCGATGCGCGTGAACTCACCGCCGTTGTCGTGCGTAGGACCCGGCTTGCGGCGCGCTCGCCTCGCAGCGGCTTGAAGCGCTTGATGGCGTCGCGCGCCGCCTTGGCGTCGGCGGGGACAGCCCACATGGCGGGACACGTCGTCGGCGGGAGGAAATGGCGCCGGCCTCCGGTGTAGCCGGTGTCACGGCCCGAGAGGTCACCGTGTCGAGCTCCAGCTTCTCCTTGGCGCGAAGCTTCGCTGGCGAGGAAGGGGCGCCGCGGCTTGGCGTGGACGCAGTGTCGCGAATCGCTCCACGTGGTCGGCGTCGCGGCATGCCCGCACCATCTCCTTCTTGTCGAGCCGCCTCGGGGCCTCAAAGTTGAGGTGCCCAAAGCGCTCGTGCCACCTCAAGCGTCGTCGTCGCGGCGGGCTGCAAGACGAGGTTGCGCCACTGCGCGTGAAGGACGTGGCGGTTGCTCTGTTGACCTTGACGAGGAGCCGCGGCGATGATCCCGTCACGCGACACCGTGCTCGATCTCCACGCGCGTCCGTTCTCATCCATTGTCCCAAGCCGATGATGGAGTTCCTCAGCGTGGGGATGTAGTAGACACCGGTGGCGGCCGGTGCTCGCCCGATCTTGGCGGCGAAGGCAGCGAGCCGACGCCCTTGATCTCCACAGCGGGCGTCGCCGAACTTGCGGTGCCTCGAGCGCTGGTCGAGCTCGGAGAAGAACTCCCGCCGCCGGTCATGTGGTGGGTGGCGCCGGTGTCGAGCACCACCCGTCGGTCTTGTCGTTGCGGGCGCCGCCGAGGAGGCGTGTGCTTTGGCTCGTCAAGGTGGAGGAGAGTCGCCGCGGCGGTGCGCTGAGGTGGTTCGATGCTCGCATGAGCAATGAGCGAGCCGTTGCTCCTCCTCCGCTTTGTCGCGACGTGGGCTGGCGCGTCGTGGTATCCGACAATCCTTGGCCCAATGACCGGGCTTGCGCAGATTGTAGCAAGTGTCGTCTCGTCTTGGCTTTGCTTGCCGGCGTTGCCGCCCTGGCGCCTCACGGTCATCACCCTTGGCACGTCCTCGCGCCCTGCACGGCGTCTTTGCGCGGCTTGCGCGCTTGCCACGCTGCGGCCGCTGTCGTGGAAGAAGGCTCCCCTTCTTCCTGTCACCTTGGCCGGCACCCACTGCTCCCGAGTGAGGAGGAGCTTCCGCCAATGGTGACAGTCCCGAGAGGCGCCGTGGCTCATCGCTTGTCAGCGACCTTGAGGCGACCGCGCCTCCTCGATCGTCATCGTGGAGAGGTCCAGAGAGACTCGACGGCGAGCCATGCGCTTGTACTTCTGAGACGCGGCGGAAGAGCTTTTCCACGCTCTCTCTCGCCGTAGGTGTCGCCGCCAACCGCACCATCTTCTCGCGGCGAGTGTTGAGACGAGAGCAAAGTCATCAACGTCCTCACCGGCTTGAAGGCGGTTCTCCCACTCCTGCGTAGTGCACGTAATGTAGACTTGCGGCGCGGTCGCCGTGCGTCTTTGCGGCGATGGCGTCCCAAGCCTCTTTGGCGATCGCTTGTTGGTAGCGAAGCGCATCTCGGCGGGGCTGCGGCGATGAGAGCATCCGCGCCATCGATCTGGTCGTGGTCGGCGTCGCCGTCTGGGCGCATCCCACATATGCGCGCTGGAGCTTTACCCTCATCACCGCGGCTCGCTCGACGTAGTTGGTCTTGGTGAGGTAGGCCACCGCCGCCAGGCCGACGTCCCGGCGCGACTGGTACTCGTGGTGCGGCGGCGGGGAGAGCCGCGCGTCGCTGTGAAGGCCGCGCTCCGTCGACCCGCACGCCGCCGCCGTGTGCCTCCTCCAAGCGCCCGCCGCGCGTCGCGCTGTCTGGGCTGCGCCGCCGCTGGCGTGGCGTCTTGGCGCGCCGCGCTATCGCGCCTTCGCCTCGTCGCCTCCCTCTCCAGCACTCAAGGTCGCGTCGGCCGCCATCAGCAGATGGAGTTCTTTATTCTTTGCCGCGCGAACCTCGACCTCGGCTGCCGCCGCGCGCGATGCATCTGCGCCGCCGCCCGCTTCCGCCTCGCTTTGGCCGCTGCCCGGCTCGCGCGCCCCTTTGACCTTTTTCGCCCTTCGCGCGCGCGCCTTTGCCGCCCTTCGCTCGCGTTCGCTACGCCGGCGAGTCGGCTTCCTGCTGCGCCGCGTGCTCGAGGCGGCGGCCGGCCGAGACCGTCCTGCGGACATGGCGCGCCACCGAGGATCTGTTGCGTGGAGAAGCCGCCTCGATGAGTTGCCGCTCGTCACGAGCGCGGGGGGAGGCGAGCAGAGGCGGGCTGCTGCTGCTGCTGCTAGTTGGGGCAGTGCAGGCCGGCGGCATTTGGAGAAGGGATTGAGCAGGAGATGCTTAGGCTACAGGATAGTACGGCTCTGATACCACTTGTTAGTCGCTGGATTCTTGCTCTTGGTGATAGCAAGATCCTTAGTCTCATCGAGAGGATAACACTTGGAGATGGGGCAATTTTCTAGGTTTATTTCTCACACAATGCCATGCCAACCTGAGGGGTTGGGGATACAAATTTATAGGCTGTTAACCAGCCAAGCATATGCTAAGATGCTAGTCTAAGATGCTGTCCTAGATGCTAGTCAAGATGTTGTCCTATAGTCTAAGATGCTGTCCTAGATGCTAGTCTAAGATGCTGTCCTAGAAGGGCAGCAAAAACACCATGTGCTGCAGCCCCACAAGCACCAGCCAACACAGAGACTTATCCATCAGCTGGCGGAGGATGAGGACGCCTGTAGTAGTGAATACCAGAGAACCGAGACAAGTGGTGCGCGAGGACAAGAGGCGATCTTTGCGGGAGGCGAGCACGAAGCGAGTGCTGAAGGAACCCCTATGGGTAGACCCCGGGAAGATTGTGATAGCGGAGAAATGGGTGAAGAATAAAAAAGAGATAGCCATGAGATCATCTTAATAGTGGAAATAGGATGAGGAGTCGAATCTCGATTGAAGAAAGGCTGAGATTTGTCAAAGACAATGTCTCAGGACATCCTAAGCCGTTGAGCAGAAAAATCATAGTAGCGATAACTCTTATGCTCAGAGCTATAACCAAGAAACACACACTGATCAGCACGTCCAGTTCTCAGCGAGGTGACTCCATTCAGCAGCTCTGCCAGGCTCTTCTTCAACAGCTCTCTCATAGCTCAGTAGGTTCTGCTAGTCTAACTCAGACATCTTTAGGTACTTCTTGGGTTTTAAACTCTGGTGCTTCTTTCCACATAACATCAGACACCACATCTCTCACTTTTGTAGGACCTTCTGTTTCTCCTATCTTTGTTCAGACAGCTGACGGTACTCCTCTGTCTGTCAGCTATCAGACACTTTTTTGTCCACTGATTTTTCTGTTCCAACTGTTTCTCATGTTTCCCAGCTTACCATGCAGCTCCTCTCAGTGGGTCAGCTCACTGATCTTGGTTGTAGGTTTGGTTTTGACTCTCACTCCTACTTCGTCGAGGATCGACAAACAAAGACGGTACTTGGGACTAGCTGGCGCCGTAGGGATCATCATGGTCTCTACATCCTTGACTGCCTCTATCTTCTATCTACTTTAGTTGCTCGTATAATTTCCATGTCTACCTCCACCGCCACTGCTGTCACCACCACTGGAGCTTTTGCGCAGTGGCATTACCGTTTAGATCACTTGTGTGGGTCGCACCATTCTTCATTGGTTCATCAGGGTGTTCTTGGACGTGTTATTGTTGACACGACCATATTTTGTCTGGGTTGTAAGCTGGGCAAGTAGGTACAACTTATCATTCTAGTGAGTCCTTGTCCTCTCGTCCTTTTGATTTAGTTCATTCAGATATATGGGGACCTACACCTATTATCCCTAAAGGCGGGCATAATTTTTATGTAATTTTCATTGATGATTATTTTCATTTTACATTGATGATTATTTTCATTTTACATTGCTTTTCCTTGTGTCTAATCGTGGTTAATTTCTTGCAATCTATCATAGCTTTGTAACGATGGTTCGTACTCAGTTTGATTGTTTCATTCGTACTTTTCACAATGATTTTGCTGGAGAATACTGTTCTGGCGTTTTTGGACAGTTTCTTTCTGAGCAAGGCACTCTTTACCAATCTTCTTGTCATGGTATCCATGCTCAGAATAGGGTTGTTGAGCGCAAACACTGTCATCTGATTGAGACTGTTTGTATTTTTCTCCTTGTCTTTCATGTTTCACTATAGTTCTAGGCCGAGGCTGTTTTTATGGCTGCATATCTCATCAATATGTAGCCTCCCATTGCCCTTAAGGGTGTTAGTCTTATAGAGCGTCTCCACTTTCAAACCCCTTAGTACGCTTACTTTCGTGTTTTTGGATCCATCTATTTTGTCCTGCTATAGCCTTGTGAGCACACAAAACTATCGGCTCTGATAGCATATTATGAATATTGTGTGTATATTCATGAGGTTCAATGGGCAATATATATAGATAGTACAAGTGACTATATGCAAAGACAACACTACACAATTAAATACAAAAGAGATATGTCTAATCTAACAGTATGGACCCCTTTGGCTCATTTGTGCAAAAAAGTGAATTGTCATTTGGTGGTTCAAGCAGTATACAAATATAATTTAACTTCTATGGATGTTCTTAAATCTGAATTGTGTGCCTTACAGTTCGTGTTGTCATCGTGTGATTAATGATGTAATGTACATGCTGATGACTACTTTTTAAGACCCTGCTGATTGGTATTGTTAAGCATATTCCATAGCTGTGAGTTCTAGAACATTTCTGGTTGCTGGCCACACTTCGCCACCAACCAAGCATTTTTTCAATTTATCCAAATGGTGACTTCAGACATTTTCTTAGTGTTGCTGGCATGTGTATCTTTTGAATCAAGTTCTATTTTTCTGAATAAGTTGCTTCATATGGTCTAAATACCTGTTTCCATTTTTCAGGTCTCAACTAACTTTTATTCTCAAACTATGAACATTGGAAATGAACAATTTCTCCCACTGTTGAAACGGCTTGATGATTGTATCTCGTAAGCAGTTGTTGCATAATATCGCTGTGTTTAGTTTTTTGTGCTAAGATTTATGGAGCTCATGTAGTATCCTCTTTTGGTGGTTATATTATAGATATGTTGAAAATAATCCACAATATGCTGAATCTGCTGTTTACTTGGTCAAGTTTCGCCAACTTCAGGTAAAAGAACCACTTGTGATGTGAACTACATTTACAGTCATAATGAATTAGAGCACCTAACCTGATAATTATCTACTTCTTGTATTGCAGTCTCGGGCATTAGGTATGATTCGGTCCCACGTCCTGTCGATACTGAAAGCTGCTTCTTCCCAGGTGATTTTCAGTTGCATTTGGTGGGTAAAAGTGATGTAAGTATTAGTTACTGGATAATAGCTTGACTTATTTGCAGGTTCAAGCTGCAATTCGAGGCAGTGGATCTGGCAAAAATATAGTTACAGAGGGTGTGGAAGCTTCTCTTATCTATGTTCGTTTTAAGGCAGCAGCTGGAGAGGTATAATTTTTCATTAAATGAATTGTAGTTTATAGAAAGTTTAAACCAACTATAGATACTTGCTTTTATATCAATTGAGCTCTAGTAAAAAACTCGACCTGCGGGGGGAGGAAACCCCCCGGGCATCATGCTTAAGAAGGTCTTCTCACGCAGACCGAGAAAACTCCCGAACCCCTGCTCCACCCTTACACAGCGGCACCACACCCGACCTTTGTGAGACGACCGGCGGATCCTTTGGATCAACACCCTGGCGGGTCCTTAGACCCGTGCTTTGGTGTGGTAGCAGGCGAGGGGATTTTTTCCCCCAAGCCTGAAATTCGCTCCCACTGGGAGTCGAACCCAGGACCTGGGGGGTGCTACTGAGGCGCTCTAACCACTCGGCTAGAGGCTCTTTCGCAATTGAGCTCTAGTAATATCTCACAATTATAATTATGTTGCTTCTGATTCTTGTTTTGCAGCTAAAACCGATCTTAGGTGAGATTGAAAGTAGATCTTCTAGGAAGGAATACGCGCAGATTCTTTCAGAATGTCATAGTTTGTTTTGTGAACAGAGGCTGTACTTGGTAAGTTAAAATGGTATTTAACTATGCTCTGTTTTGACCTTAACTTGATTATTTCTTATAGCTTTTGATTTTAATTCTAGATACGAGGAATGGTGCAGCAACGAATTTCTGAGTTTGCTAGAAAAGAGACCTTGCCTTCTTTAACAAGGTCTGGATGTGCCTATTTGATGGAGGTAACTCTAATCAGCCTATTCAGATTTCATTTGTGTAGTGAATTTTTGTTGGGGTTTATCGTTTATGTAAGTTACAACTTACAATTATATGTAATAGCATACTGAAAAGTAGAGGAAATATTATGCTTTGATGCGGGGTGCCCGATCTTCACGACGTAAGATCGATAATGATAACTTGGATCCGTGTAATCTGACGAACCGATGGCGCCAACCACTGTCAGAACAACAACCTGTGACAAAAGAATTCACCCAACTACACGCTCGTGATCCTGTCTATCCGACCACAAAGGGTGTGTTTGGTTGATGGGATGGAGTGGGATGGGGTGGGATGGGGATAGGATGAGATGGTTCCACAAAAAAAGTGGAACCACATGGTCCAGCATCTAAGAAGAATATTCTCTAAATTTGCACAGGCTCATCCCACTTTGGACCATTCCATCCTACCCCATCCCTCAAACCAAACACATGGATAGACTTGGTCAAAGGAACCATCCCATTCCATCCCACCCCATCCCAGCAACCAAACACACCCAAAGTAGACGCATTGCAGCTCCTGAAAATCATAAGGAATCACAAGAACAACGATGTAGAGAAATGTCCAATTTCCTTCTAGGTTGCAATCAGATGACAAACTCTAGGAAGAACAAGCATATAACTCTCTCTTGAAAATAATAGATTTAATCGTGGTCTCCTAAAAAGTTACATATTACAAGGCTTGTATAACCCTTGGGAGGCCTCCAGGTCTCCTACTCAACTTCTAAGTGTTTTAGACTCGGATTCTCACAAAAAGAAAATAAAAATAAAAAACCATAACGCTTTTGAAGATAAATACTCTATGACTTACATTAGGGATTTTAGAAGACAAAGACTCCAATAGTGGAGATGCCAATATATAGATAACCATATGGGCCAATAGTATATGGGCCTTGATATACTTAACATACTCCTCCATTACGTAGCCCTGAAATAAACTTTCCAACGAATCTAAGATCACCTCAATCGGACCTCGTATGTGAAAGTTATTGCCTTTATACGCCAGGAATACGATCAGAGATACGGTCATACTGTTCCGAACACCTTCAAGTCAATCAAACGGCTGCAAGCGTCTCCAACAAATCCAACGGTGGGATCGTTCGGCCTGGTCCAAATGTTACCATAAATATCGACCGTCTAAAGTTGATCGAACGACGCAGAAGGGCGAATGTTCGTAGCGGTCCGAACATCACCGTCGATATCGACCGTCCAAAACCGATCGAACGTTACAGAATGAACGAACGTTCTGAGTGGTCCGAACGTCTTCAAGGCAATCAAGTGGTCCGTTGAAGATCGGACGATATGACTCATTTGGAGTGGGCCGAACGTTTCCAAGGCGATCGGGCGGTTCGTGGAAGATCGGACGGTGCGATCGTTCGAAGCAGTCCGAACGTCTCCGAAGCATCTGTCCAATGCTGATCGGATGGCTCGGACAGTCGAAATCATTCGGAGTCGAACATTCCGAAAGTCTTGCGAGCGCCCGATGTGGATTGAATGGTCTTGAACACATCTGAGGTCGATCAGACTGATCCAAAGGTAGTTTTTGATACCAATTGAAATCGTTTGAATGTCCGAAGCATCTTTGTGAGTTCGTTTGCTGTTGTGGTCGATCCGACGTGGCAATGATGACTTGAACGTGTCTTCCCTTGCTTGACTTTAAGTATTTCTTCTCCATTAGCTTCTTTTCCATGGTTTCAATTCTAAAAACTTCACATCATTCAAACCTGAGAACGCAAAACACATTGGAATGAGGTAGTATCCAGTTCTCACGTAAATTATAACCAAATTCAATTAGGAGCGAATTCACCTGTTGATTAATTTGTTTAGCTTATGCTCCTATAATCGGTCCAATTGGTGTCTTCGCGATGTCCTCATCATGCTTTGTATATCCAGTGGCCTAATATTATGTGTTCACATATGAAATGTGTTAAATAATAAGTAGTTCCACTTACTATGCATCCTGAGTATGATGCACTTATATTTTATCTAAGCTTGAGTTGTTCTTGCGGTTCAATTTTCTTCATTGTTGTATCATTTTGATTTCTAGAAAAAATATTTTACTAGTTTTCCTGCTGCTTCTCAGGCATGCCAGTTTGAGCACCAGCTTTTTGCTCACTTCTTCCCAGCATCCACATCAGATGTTTCAAGTATTGCCCCTTTAATGGACCCATTGTAAGCTTATTTTCTTCCCGTTTGGTTCTGTTACTGTAATTTGTGTATATGCTGGCAATCTTACAAGTTACAAATGATTTATTTGTGCAATTCACCAAACTTAATAATCACAAAACTAGACTCATGGGATTTCTTGTGTAGTGTGCATGCTTTTTTTAATTAATGAGAACAGTAGGAAGAGACCTACTGAAATAATAATTCATTAATTACAAAATGTAGTACAAGAAAAGGGTCCACTGGATCAAAAAATATGGCACATGCCCTATCCAACATAATTACAAGGATTTAACTTGGAAGATTAACATCAACTAATAATCTCCTTTGCCTTCTTAAATGAGCTTTGTGGAAACTGTCACATAAGTCTGGAAAGCAGATATTCAACTGTTATAAACTCAACTGTTTTAAGTAAGATGATTAACTGAATTGCTTTTCCATTCAGGTGCACATACTTGTATGATACTCTAAGGCCTAGACTGATATATGAAGGAAACATTGATTCTCTCTGTGAACTCGTTGACATTCTGAAGGTTGAAGTGCTAGGAGAACAATTGAGTAGACGTGGTGAATCAGTAGTGGGGCTCCGTCCAATGATGCAGAGGATACTTGCTGATGTTCACGAGCGGTTGGCATTTTGTGCTCGCACTCATATTCGTGAGGAGGTACTATTTTAAATGTCTTTCTTTGATGAGTGACTTCGTTTTATCACAGTCATCATGTTGTTGTTTTACTGTCTAGCACACACATATTTCCATCATTTGTTTTCATATGTAGTGGAGTGGCTCCTTAAATGTAACACCCTATAGCCCACTAATCCAAACTGTACCATTTACATCTATTGCTGCTAGAATCCGGCAGCATCTTCTCTGTTTAACTCAATGGCATGATAAGCACACACGCTTACCGATGAGCATTTAAGCAACTGTACAAATTTACCAACTATTGAAAGAAACACATGAGCCACAATGTGTAGCATTTCCATTAAAACACATTTTTAATGCTAACTACCAAAGCGCGCTATTAAAGTCTGATTATGTCAACTAAAGGTGACCTGTGAATTACTGTTTGCACGAGAAATAAATATGCTACTCCTGCCTATGCATGCCGCCTTGAATTCACCCAAAAAAAATAACAAATCAAGCGTGAGCTCAAAAACTCAGCAAGTATATAATAAAATAGTGGCGACAACATAGCAATTCAGTAAACCCTATATCCGAGAACTGTAAAACACAACCTCTGTAACTGTTAGTAAAACCTATATCTATGAACTATCTATGAACATAATCTTTGTCACTGTTTCATTGTCTTATGTTTCTTTCATGCAATGCAATATCCACATGTACCTTTTGAGCTCATACCTGTAGAGTTGAGTGTTCACCCGTCGATGAACCACTCTCGCCCCGTCTTCTTTCATACGGGCCTCAATCTTAATTCCTGTGGAGTGCCTACTGCAGTAAGGTCTTACTCATGAGCACTCTGGATTAGTTATATAGCTTTCTCATCGACCTAGCTCATGCACTCCAGACTAGCTATATGACATACTCACCACCCTGGCTCATATGCATTTTGCAGGATGCAACATTCTTCCAACATTAACAATTAATTCTACTCAAACTCCACTCACAGAGTGCTTATTGAAGTAGGTTTTTATCTTCCTACTCCCATAGGATGCCTACCGAAGAAAGCTTTTATCTTCCCACTCCAGTGGGATGTCTACCGAAGGAAGCTTTTATCTTCCCACTTCTGTGGGATGCCTACTGGAGTAGGTCTTTATCTTCCCACTCCCATGAGATGTCTACCCGAGGTAAGTCCTGTGTATGAGTGCGATGCATGATGTAACATTCGTCCAACATTAACAATCAACCATGAGCGTCACTCATCCCAGTACAATCAACATGTGAGCAGGGGTATCATTTCTTAAAATGCTGTAAAACATGGTATGGAAAAATAAGTATCAAGCATCTATCACAATTCACTTTTCTACTATACACTTGCCTGTTTAATCTCGAGGACGATGCGTGGATGGCACCAATCCAGAGCCTCCACCTATATAGCATCATCCAGTCTCAATACCATAGTGATTCACGCACATAGTTGGACATTGTCCTACGCCCAAACTTGTCACAAGCATCAAAATGCTCAAGGCTAAAGATTTTGTCGCACACATTAAACCTTGTTTCTCCCTTTGTTATTATTTTCTTTACTTTCCCTTTTCTTTTTTCTCTTCTTTTTCTCTTCTCTTTCTTTTCTCTCCCGATCTCTCGTTTCTCTCATTCTTTTCTCTCTCACCCAGCCGAACCTTATCCTCTCCTCTCTTCTTCACCTCTTGGCTCTTCTCTCTTGCGACTCAACATGTCGCCACCCCCTACGGGCTCATCGGCCATGGCGTGCCACCTCCTCTGCCGGATCCCCTATGCCGCTCTATGATCCCCCTGCTCCAGCTCTCCTATGGCTTGATCGGTCTTGGCTTGGCGTCCTAGGCTCCGTCTAGGGTTTCTTGCCGCGGGGTCGCCGCCCGCCCATTGGTTGCCGGCAGCTTCCCTGGCACCTATCCTTAGCTCCTCTCTACTTTCCGCTTGGGCTCACCTTGGATCAAGGCTCGCCACCGTCGGGATTCAGGTGTGCCTCCCTGGCTCAACGCCGCCGTGGTTGGGCGTCTCGGCTTCCTTCGTTGGACTCGTGCGCCCTCCCCCGATCAACTGCCTCCATGCGTCGCTTCCCGTGCCCCCATGCTGGTTGTTGATTCGGCCCCTCATCGCCAGCGCTAACTTGGGCACCCTGGTTGTCCAGCTTAGCCGTGGTCGGGCACCACGACTCCGGTCTTTCCCATGGCTTGCTATGGCTTCGCCGGTTCACCTTTACCCTTCTTTCTACCCAGGACGGTCCACTCTTCTCCTCCTTTTACTTTACACATTTTGATTTAGTTTCTATTTTTTTTTGCTCTACTCAATCACACAAGGCTGGGGAAAGTTTTGCGCCTTTGGCCATCGCGTCGGGGCTTGGTGGGCGGCATGTGCCGAGGAGCATGTCGCCTCCCAAGGGCTCACGACGGTTCTTTTGCGGACTCACCGCCGTCGCGTTGTGGTGTGTTTGTTCTATGCTACCGTGAATACGCTATGGGATGGGGGTGAGGGCCTTACTTGGTTTGGGTTGGGTGGAGATAAGAAGGCGATGACGATGGCCATGGTGGTGATGATGCTCTCCATGCATTTTCGTCAATCTTTCTTACCTCCTTGTCCTGGTCCGGTTCAGCGTGGTCATGGTGGTCCTTGGCGGCTTGGTTGCTGTGGTCTCCGTTTTCACGCCATCAATCTTCCCCAACCCCCTGTGGCCTCCTCTACTCCTTGCCTCCACTCATCTGCTCTCACAACCTTTCTTAGCTCTCTCTCTCTCTCTCTCTTTGTTGGTTTGTGCCTTGGGCTTACTCTTCGGTTCTGGGACAGAGAAATGGGATGAGAGTAAGGATAAAATGGCATTGGCTCTCTCTCTCTCTAGTTGGCTTAAGAATGGAGGCAAGGTTGGGCAGCTTCTCTCTCTTGGCTTTGTGCAATATCTTGGCTGCCCTTGCCATATCTTCTTGCCTCTCTCGATTTGCTATTTGCTTATGGACCATTGGTCCATAGGGTGAGCGTGGCACTATTCTTTGTTTTTCTACTGCAGAAGGTAAGTCGGTAAAAAATGTGGGTGTCAAGTTCCTTTGCTGCTGAATGATGAGGCTCACTTAAGCGAGAGGCACCGGCTGGCTTCGGATGGTCTAGGAACCTCGATGAGCGCTATTGATTCGGCATTTTAAAGCCGGAGGGCTCTGGCGACACAACCTTTTTTTTATCCTATTATTCTCCCTTGGATTGTCTTTGTTCCTCACTTTTCTTTCTACTGGTATTACACAAATCAGCTACCATGTGGACTTATGTTGAGTTTGTTGTAGAACCTACAAAAATCCTTAGTAAAAACTTGATAATTCAAATGGCTGCTTTAAACAACACAATAATCATTTGAACTGCTTGGTTTCCATTTTGGCCATCTGTATGAACATGATTATGCACATGTGAGCCTCTGCATGTGTTGCATGGGTAATGGTGAGGGAAATGGTTGGTTGTTGCATTGTTGTAGGTTGTAAAGATCAGCATATGTGTTGATTGTGCTATTCTCTGGACAGTGAGCATATTGACGGCTGTTCTTCAGGGTTGCTCTTGAAGCTTCCCCGAGTTTAAGTAACATCTGGACAAGCTTAAGCTCTATCAGATCTGAGTTGATATGATAGCACTCTCGCTTTCTTTTTCTTTTTGAAGTAACTGTATTCCATGTTTACATTTTTGGCCTTTCGTTTATTGCCCTGTCAAAAGGATTTAGTTATTTCATTCCATTGTTAAAACAAGTTTAAACTCTTTTTTTAGTTGAAACAGCTATTGTTTAATTCATTGCAACTCTTTTGCTTAATCTTTATCGTCTCACTTTTTTTTTCAGATTGCAAACTTCCGCCCTTCTAATGAAGATCTGCATTATCCTGGAAAGCTTGAGAGATCCGTAGATACAACTTCAAGTGCTAACGTTAGTTTTCTTCTTATTTCATAAAAAAATGGTTATTTCCTATTTAACTCCTTATGGTCCTACACATTTTATAAGATCCTGTATTAGAATTTGGCTGTCTAATAGTAATGCTTGCAGGTTCTTGTATATATTTTATCTGACACAGATTTGTGTGCGTAAGATGATACTTTCAGTTTATGAGTAGATTTTGGACTTTCTTCTCTCCCTTCTCATGTATGCCAATATCACATTTTTGCATGATGGTTGCATCTGATCTTAAGAAATCACATAGTGCTTATAAATGAATCAAGTTAATAATGAACATGAGAATATCTAGATCTAGTTGAGACACAATAATTAATTTTATTGCTTATGTTTCAATCTGTAGGTTAGTGACAGCTCAGACATATATGTGACATGGTATAGACCATTGGAGAAAACAGTGTCGTGCCTATCAAAGTTATATCACTGCTTAGAGCCTTCAGTTTTTACTGGATTAGCCCAGGTATTGGACCTCTCAAAGCTTAAGATAATTTATCTTGTTAATTCTTTTTTTTATCGCTTGATGACCTGGTCATTCAACTTGACATATTACTTAATTATCACAGGAAGCTGTAGAAGTTTGCTCAACATCTCTTCAGGTCCCTTCTCTCCTTTTTCTAATTGTCCATGAGATCTAAAGAACATGCTATTTGCAGTTTCTGTATTATGCTACATTGTTTGTTATGCTCAGCAACAAACTGTTGATCCTGTGAACAGAATGCAAGCAAGGTCATTGCAAAAAAAGCAACCCCAATGGATGGGCAGCTTTTCCTAATTAAGCACCTGCTTATTTTAAGGGAACAGGTGGCCAAACAACTATCTATTATCTCATCTTGAAATTTCATTACATATATTAATCCATGATGCTTTACATGTTTTCAGATTGCTCCATTTGATATTGAGTTCTCTGTCACACATAAGGAGCTGGATTTTTCCCATTTGCTGGTATGTGCTACTTTATCCTTTGCATATGGAGTATTAATTGTTTATCCCTTATTCCCTTGCATCTTCATGGGAACTTCTTGACTTGAAGCCTGATGCTTGCAGTACTGTTCATGTTCTGGATTACATTTGCTTTCATTATACTATTATATATACACCATTGATGCTTGTTTTCCAAAACTGTTTCGCATGTTTCCTTTTTTGAATTTTATGTTCATCTATTATGCATGCAAAGATAGTTCTAATGTCAACTAAACTTTTACTAGGCCATCTGCTACATGACATAAAAAAAAAACTGGTGTGTTCGATAGCTCTCATCACCATAAAATCAATTTTCTAATAGACCGTCTGATATATGAAACAAATTAGCTCCTGTGCTTGATTCCTTTCATTTGATATTTGTGGTAAGACCATAAGAGTTATTACCAACTAGGCGTCTCTGAGTTGGTGGCAAATTTTTGTTAATATTTTCTTGTGCCCTTGTGATAAATGGCCTTGTTTCCATTTATGGTCCTCTTCTGCTGAATGAAATGTTGAGAAAGAGGTCTTTGTTTTCCTTGTTGCTTTCATTGGTAGTAGATTACAAATTAGGGGGAAACGACCTCCCACTAGTTGGGTCCAATAGGCAAAAAATGGCTATTGTGTTCCATCAAATTAGACTCAAGCATTGGTCAGCAGAACTTGGAACCACAAGTTGCTGCCCCTATAAGTGATTTTCTGGCAAGAGCAATTAAGATGCACCTACATCCTAGTCTTTGTTAGAGAAACTTAAATCCTAGTTGTATATGGTTTTTTCAAAATCTACTCTGCACTTAATACTTTCTCTTTCCATCTAACTTGTACTGAAGCTCTGGTAGACTTGTTTCTTGAATCTTGGTTAACCTTTTGGACAGTCTAATATTGCTTTTATTTAATTATGTGAAATTCCACAGGTCCAAAGCTTTTGTTGTTATCATTTATTTATTCTTGGGCTCTATCATACAAATGTTAAATATCATGTGGATGGATCATATCATGTGGATGGATCATCTCTGATAGCTAACTAAATCACGTGTTTGTTTTACAGGATCACTTAAGAAGGATTCTTAGGGGCCAGGTCTCATTATTTGATTGGTCAGGGTCAACATCACTTGCTAGGTCCTTTTCTCCCCGTGTTCTGGAGAACCAAATTGATACCAGAAAAGTAAGTAACTTGAACTGATAAATTTTGCTTTTTGGCCTAAAAGTTTAGGGGAAAATGTTTACATTGATTTCTCATTAGTTGCTACTAGAAAGTTGGCATTGCATATTTTGAAAATTGAAAACAAAGGGTGCAGATGTGCATGCATTTGTGCATACATAGGAATATAGGACCTTGCATGTGCAAGTGCAACCTGACATGTCCTGAAGTTGTTGACACTTGCTAAATAATGGCTAAAATAGGCAATACTTCAACGCGATTGTCTTGGCGTTGGCTAGTTGCTCACATCCTCTTTCAGTTTTCTTGATTTCAGTTAATTTCGCTAGTACTGCTCTTTTATTCCAGGAACTGGAGAAAAGCCTCAAATCTACTTGTGAGGAGTTTATAATGTCCATCACTAAATTAGTAGTGGACCCAATGCTTTCTTTTGTTACTAAGGTATGGTCTATGGAAACTTAGCCCCCTTTCAAGTGTAAAAAGGGTCAAAGCCTTTGTGGCTTTGCATTTTATTTTGCTGTAATATATGTAGTTGGCCCGAACTGTTGTTAGGGCATCACCAATGGTCTGAGTCAGCTAGCTATATGTATGTACACATCAGCATATATCCTATGTGGAGGAAAGAGAGTATGCAAAAAAAACCGAGCTAGCTCTTCTTTAAACACTAGTCTATAACGCAAAACAAGGCAGCCTCTATAAATGATAGTCCTTTTCTGTGTGTGCATGTAAGCATCAAATAGCTATCCTTATATATAGTTCTTTAGAATGCTAACTTTTAGTGTGTACTATATAAATGATGTGGAAGTCTTCTAGTTAGTTGCTATAGCTAGAACCATTGGAGATGCCCTTATCTTGTGTTGTGATTATCCCAATCCCTAGTTTTAATTAGGCCATCATTTTATACCAAGCATTAAAGCCAGGATGCAAGATGGATAACCACATTCTACTGGAAAAATCAATGTTATAGACTAGTAGGCTATACTCTAATGTGGATGTAACATGATGTTTCATTGTCTGGCAGGTAACTGCTGTCAAAGTTGCACTGTCCTCAGGTAGCCAGGGTCAGAAGTTGGATTCTGTTCTAGCAAAACCCCTTAAGACACAAGCATTTGCTTCTCCTGATAAAGTTGCAGAACTGGTTCAAAAGGTACATGTCAAATTGTCAATATGAAGCAAGTTACTACCATGCTGCTTTTCCATATGTAAAAATTCCTTCTGCCTGAAGCAGGTTGGGACTGCTATTCAGCACGATTTGCCCAATGTAATGACCAAGATGAGGCTGTATTTGCAAAATCCATCTACACGATTGATTTTATTCAAACCCATCAAGTAAGGATCTACATCCCAAAGCACCCATAAACCCTCTATTTTGTTTTCCCTTCTTGCTTTGTAAAGAATTCACCGCCGTTATTTGTTTAATGCAATTATGTTTGATTTGGCCAAAGTCAGCAAGCAGCATAAGTTTTTTGCCATAATAAATCATAAGAAGATATAATTCACATAAATCTAACCCCTGAACCATATGGTAAATTGGTATGTAGTCTATCCTGGTCTGGAAATATGGTCATGAGTAGGGATGGCAATTGTGCTCGTGTACCCATGGGTAATACTCTAATGGAGTCGGGTATGGGATGGATTCTTTACCTACGGGTAGGAAAATAGGGGGAAATTTCTGTCCATCGGGTAAACGGGTACGGGTATGAGTTAGCTCTACTCGTACCGGTCTCGTCCGTTTATCCGTGAAATAGACTACAAGTGGACCCTTCTAAAAGCTGTAAACTCTAACATCCACCACGTTTCGTCACTACTCACTGACTCGGTCTCCAAATCTCGGGCCTCCAATCCACCAAAACCTCCCAGCCGCCGCCTCTCAGAGACCCCATGGAAACACTCCTCAGTAAGCCACACAGTACCTCGCACAGGCCTCACAAGTCACACCCCATGGAAACACTCCGGCTGTCGGTGCTCGGGCGCAACGAAAAAGATCAGCGTTGGAGAGGCTAAGCACGAGCGACGAAGATCCGATGCAATAAAGAAGATCGGCGACGGAGGTGAAGCGGCGCGCCTCCAGGCGGCTCGGGCGGGAGAGCCTCCAGGCGGCGACGAGCCTGATCCGGCGAGGTGCGTGCCGGATAGCAGCCGGCAGCTCTGGCGAAGCGGGGAGAGCCCGCCAGAGGAGTCCATGACGGCGGCGACGAGGATCCGAGAGAGCCGAGCGGCGGCAGCGGTGGTCCTGACCGGGGCGACGAGGATCTGAGCCGGGGAAGGCCTAATGGCGGCGGATCCACTCGGATCCGGGCTGAAGACGCCAGCTGCGGCGCGGAGGTCCTGCCAAATCGAAGCGGGGTAGCGACGAGGATCAAAGGCGGCGGCGCGTGTGTAGACCTCGGGGCAGCGTCGTCGGCTGACGAGGAAGCCAGATGCGGGTGCCGTCGATGACGAGCGGCTAGTGCGGTGGTGGTCACGCACAGGGGACGGCGAATTTCGATGGTATAGTGTGTTTTAGTAACCATTGTTATGTCTCCAGTGAGGAAATGAGACGCATTAGCTGTTTGTTAGGGTTATGTAGGTTGAAATATGAGATATTTGTTTCCCCTGGTGTGAGGAACTATATTCATTTGTATTTCCATTGTTGTTGTTGAATGTGTGAATTTGTGATGCATTGGTGATGTTTGAATGTGATGTACTCAGTTCGCGGGTAAACGAGTATGTCCGCGGGCGACGGATTTGGGCGTGGTTTTTTACCCGTGGTCCTTCGCGGGTATGCCCGTGGGCGTAAATCGGGGTCGAGGGTACGGGTATGGGCGAGCACTATCCGTACCCACTGCGCCCGATTGCCATCCCTAGTCGTAAATCGGGGTCGAGGGTACAGGTATGGGCGAGCACTATCCGTACCCACTGCACCCGATTGACATCCCTAGTCATGTGTTGTAACCAGTTGGTTACTTACTACCCGTTTCTAACGTGGGCGCCATGCTGGGCATATATACAAATTTGTAGCTATCTGTGGGACTTCTGGAAGCATGGGAACTCCAATGCTCGAGGGGACATGTCCACCGAATTTTTTGTACGGATAATCCATTTTTTATTCGAAATTACATAAATATACCCGCGGGAAAATTTTTTGCAAAAATAGACTCGATCGCCTAATGGTTGGGCGATGGAGACTTCCTTAACGGACAGCGACACAATATATCTCATTTGCGGTGAAGCGACTACATTAAGTCGCTCTTCCGTTCGGCGACTTAACGATAATCGCTATCCCGTTAGCGACTAGCATGCGATCGCTATCCCGTTAAGCGTTGCATGTAGCCGTGATTGTTTTAAATTTTGTGAATTTTGTAACGTTGAACCGTAAAAATACGGTAAAGTTGTAATAAAAGTTTATGTTCATTGTATCTGTAGGTATGTAAAAGTTTTTAAATTTTTTTATGAAAGATTGAGTAAAACGATCGATACATACAGTGTTAAGTGAGATAGTTTATGTGGGGAGAGAGATGATAGACTATGTAAATTTAAATAAACTTCATAATATATAGCGAGAGTAACATGCCGCATGTTTTTCATTACATGCATAACATATATAGCATCGCAACACGCCTCATTTGGTCACCCCGTGTGCCTCTGTCACCGCGCGCGTCCTCCCATCTGGCCTCGCTTGGCCCTTCTCGGTGCAACGGGTTAGGACGATCCAAAAAGTAAAACGAGCGGGAGGGTGTCTATCCCGCCATGCGCTTGGTGGAGTCAGTGCACCTCTGGTTTGTGTGCCCTCCGGCACCGGGAGAACATCGCTAGAGAGAACCTCCGTCTTCGCGTCGGGCTTGCCGGACCACTCCGCGGCCCGGTCCACATCGTCAGGGCACAGGGAGGCAGCGTCTTCTTTGTAAGTACTGCAATATTAATATCGTTAGTTCGTTGCATGTCGTCTTCGGATAAACACGATATAAGACCCTCTGCGTACCGTGTGGCGCCATCGAGTGGGAAAGACGGTGGTGTGCGTGGAGGCGTGAAGTGAACCGGTGTAGGAGGCCTGCCCGGCTGAACCCCTGGCTGCTCCGGTGAGGCGGTGAAGGACGTGTCCATGTCGGTGCACGAGTAGTGCCACGCTGGTCGGGGTGGCAGTGGACGAGCAGCGGCGGCGGTGGGCGTGGAGACCGCGGTAGCCTCGTGCGAGACGATGAGGCTAACAATACGTCTACACCCATCGTGCATCCGAGCGCGCAAAGCCGACGCCTCATCATGGGTCACCGCCACCACCGTGAGCCTCTCAAATCTTGTCTGCGAGTCGGCACATAGGACGAAACGACGTCGGCTGAACACAAAGACATGAAATGAAATGGTCGATTATCGAAGCGACATTACCATTCGGGAATCTTTGAAATGACATTTAACGTCTGCGAGGTGAGCATCGCGCGCGAGTGCGCGAGGTGCGTGTCCGTCGGAGCGGCGGCGTGTGTGGCGGCACGGTCTACCACATATACGAGCACTGCACGGGTTTGTGGTGGTACCGTGAAGGTACTCCGCGTACTCCGTCTTTGTCGTCAGACGGCGATCCTCCTCCACGCGGTCGTCGAGCGCACCCTCCCACTGCTCGACCCAGGGATGCATTTTCAACGACCAGTCCGTCCCTCTTTTCACTCCCTTCGCGCTGTGCCTGCGTATAGAACCATTACGTAATGTGAGATACTTGCGAACGCAGTAGTAAGTATAGGTCCACAAAAACAGGTTGAGTGCTTCTTTCGAACAAACTTCTTGAGATGACCGCATGCCATAGTTGGCGACTAGCCTATCATGAAGCGCCTCGAACACACGCGAGCTCATCCTGAACATGTTCCGGCAACGCCGATCATCGGCAAGTTGCAATGAAACCCATTGCCGTCCAGTCACTACTGGAACTCTTGGGGGTGGGTCAGAGCTGATTTCCTCATCTTCGCCATCGGCAATGGCCAGGAAGGCCAGCCATCACTGCACACAGCTAGACCAAACAACATGCAGCCCTCTTTCAGATCATAGAACACCAAGCAAATACCACATATGAGCTAGCTGAGAGCATTGCACAGCCAGAGCAAACAACATGGAACTAGTAATGTATGGGACTGGCCTCAGGTCACATAGCACTATATCACAGAGCATTGCATAGTCAGAGCAAATCACAAGAGTGACCCAGAACTATATGACAGAATTAGACGACAGAGCTAGATGACACATGCACAGCAAGTATTACAGAGCAAGATGATTGTTGTAGGGGTGGCCCCCACCTAAACCCAGCAGGCCTGTTAGAAGGTTATAGGGCCCAAAATGGGACATGTGTAATGGCTTAAATACCCCTGACAGGGAGGTATTAATGTAAGGGCACGATTGTAAAAGCACAGCCCATATGAATATATATACAAGGGAAGGTTAGGAGAGAGGAGATCACACTCTCCCAACTCTCCACTACCACATCTCTCTCTGTTTGGTCTGTAACCACAACAGTTGGCGCCGTCCGTGGGGAGGACGGGAGCAAGCCTGAAATCCGAAGAAGGATGGCACCGAAAAAAGCTTCGTCGACTGCGGCGAAGGGAAAGAAGGCGGCTGGGTCGGAGCGTCGCGTGGGTACCAGGGCTTCGGCATTGGCTGTCGCGGGCGCGGGTGACGGCGCGGGCGTGGTGGTCGCGGACATTGGCGCTTCGCCGCGACGGCCGACCCGCCACCGCCGTTGTGACGGCCGACCCGCCACCGCGGCTGCGGCGGCGACCGACCACGCCACCGGCTGCGACGGCAAACCACCACGCACGGCTGTGGCGGCAAACCGCCGGCGCTGCGACAACGACCAACCCGCCACCGCCGCTACAACGACCAACCCCGCCGGCGCGGCGGCGACCAACCCCGCCACCTCGCCGCAACGCTCGCCGTGCGCGGGCCGGCGATCGGAGATAACCACAACGGAGCGGCCGGCACTGAGGCGATTGTACGTGCCGACCGCGTCGTGCCGCGGCGGCCGCCCGCCACGGCGGTGGAGAGCGCCTTCGGCGGCCCTCGGCCGCGTTCGGGGGAGCTAGGGGATCTTCGCGGGGCTGTCAGAGACATGCAAGAGGCTCGGGCCGCAAGCCGCGCCAATGGTCACGCCAGAGCCCGCGCCGGAAAGGGCAAATAGCCGCGACGCTCCCACATCCAAAGTGTGCCCATGCGACGCGTCGATCCACGATCCCGCTTTGGCGAGGACTACAGCGGTGGCGTGGCTCGAAGACTTCAAATTCCCAAGTGTCATCGAGCCTTACAAAGGCGAGACGGACCCCCGCGAGTTCGTGCGCGTGTACGAAACCGCAATCGAGGCCGCGGTGGAGCGACACCACAAAGCGAAGGGCTCCCCTGCGCTGCAAGGAGTGGCGCTTTCTGGTTTTACCATAGAGCGAGACTCCATTTACGCGTGGGAGCGGATCGCGACCGCCTTTACAACAACTTTCAAGGAGCTATGTCGGCGGGTCGACGCGAACCAGCTCTTACGCGACCGCGAAACCTTCGAGAAGCTCGACTACTCAAGCGCTTGCGAAGGTGCGGCTGTCAAGTCAAAGACATTAATGAGACAACCGTCATCAACGCGCCATCTGGGGCCTTCGTCCGGGCCCCATGGCCGAATACAACGCGCGGAAGCCTATCAAGGCAGTCGCCAAGCTCTTCGACAAAATGGAGGAGTATGCGCGGGCAGAGGAGGAGGCGCGGAGACGCAGCGCCGCCGCTCCCGACCTCGCCCAAGAAAAGCGCTTGCCACATGAGGGGGGGGCGAGTGATGATTCCTCGAAGCGGGGCACGAGACGAGAACCCGGGAGACACTCCGGTGGTAGCGATACCGGGGCGGAAGGCTCTTCAAGGCGGCGCAAGCCCCGCGTCGCCAGGCGCGAGCTACAAAGGTCCGCCATGTCCTCGGCATCGAGAATGCCCCTCGAGACTGCCCCACCTCGCGGGGAGGGGGGGGGATGGGAAGCAGAACGGTCGCGACGGACGACCCGCGCGAACAAGAAATTCTAGATTACGGCAAGTGGTGTGAGGTGCACTTCTGGCGACTACCACACGAGCGTCGTCGAAGTCATGGAGTTGCGACGAATGACGGCGGAGCTCGGACCGCATCCGGCGAAGGCACGTGGTCTTTGCTCCATCAGCATCATCACTAGAGGGTCCCTATCGGGGCCCCCTTGGAGCAGCCGCAACCGGTGTGGCGGCGCGCAAGAGGCGTCGACATAGTGGGACCACTTCCCGAGCCCCGGGGACTGCGGTTCGTGGTAGTTGCGCTGAATATTTTCCGGTGGCCGAAGCGGTAGCTCGCCAAAATAACCTCGGCGGCCATGCGGTGCTTCCTCAGACGAACATTATATGTCGCCGGCGTGCCGAGGAGCTCACGTCGACAACGGCACGCAATCGACGCCACCATATTCAAAGAGTTATGTGGCGATATGGGCATCACGCTTGGTTCGCCTCGGTCGGGCACCCTCGATCCAACGGGCGATCGAGAGGCGAATGGCGCCATCTCTATCGCCGTCAAAAAGCGCTGGTAGGGTTGCCAAAGGGCAAATGACCGGCGAGCTTCCACGTCCTCTGGTCCCGCCGCTGCGGTAACACGCTGGCGGGGTTCACGCCTTTCAAGCTCCTTTTTGGTGATGAGGCAGTGACGCCTGAGGAAATCAAGGCTAGCTCGCGGAGGGTCCTCGTCCAAGTGCCCGTCGAGGAGCGTCGCGTGTCCTTGGACCTCGATGGAGCGCGGGCGAGCGCAGCCCAACATGTTGAAAAATACGCACGGCAGACAGTGCGTACTCGAGACCGGTCACTATATCCGCGAGGGTTCAAGCCTGGGGATCTCGTCCTCAGAGTGGCGCTCCATGTGGAGACCGTTGGCAAGCTGGAGTCCAAGTGGGAAGGTCCATACATCGTGGCGGAAGCATTACAAAAGGGAGCATACCGCCTCGCCACACTCGAGGGGCAAACTCTCCGCCACACATGGAACGCGGATAAGTTGCGGCGATATTACGCCTAGAAGCAGGACGACAAGTATAATGGCATCAGCCCATCCTTGTACGATGCTCACCGCGCAAGCGGGAGTTCAATAAAGCGGCCGTCGCAGAAAGTACCATGTTGTCCGCCACAATGTGCGACACCGCGCACTCGAGGTCCGCCTCACGCGCCCACTGGACTCTAAATGAAGTCGTAGCGTCGAGGTCCGCCTCCGCGCGCGCCGTCCGGACTCTAAATGAAGTCGTAGCGTCGAGTCCGCCTCGCACGCGCCGACTCGGACTCTAAATTAAGTCGTAGTGTCGAGGTCCGCCTCCGCACGCGCCAGTCTACGGACTCTAGATAAGACGCAGCAGGGGGACGCCCTTGCGCGCACTCTCCGGAGTATAAACAAGACGCAGATCCTGTGCACGCACAGGCGTTGCCCCGGTGCGTACTCCTCGGAGTATAAAAGCAGCATACAACATTAAGAACGGGTGCTACTTCGGTTTACTGCAAAAAATGTCGGGGTTACATGACCACAAAAGCAGGAGCGCGCAGTACACCACTCTCCTAACCAACCGCTCATCCTTCGTGCGGTGCCGAGGGGCCCACGCCGCCATTGTGGCGCCGGGGAACCCCTTCGAGCCAGCGGAGGAGGTCCCTACCCCCATGCAGCGTTTGTTGCACCGCAACCCTGGCGCGTCCTCCCGACATAGCCCGGATCCGTCGGTGAAAGTTTCTCGAGGCGGGCTCGATGAAGCGAATAGCGTCCGACATCGCCTTGGCGGGCGGGAGATCGGTGAGGTTCACCACTCATGGACATGTCCGCACCCATGCGTGTGGAGCATGGCGAGGCGAGCATGCGCCGAGAAGCGCAATGCTCGCGAAAGGTGCTAGCGCTGCGGAGAGCAACGCCGCCCCTTCCTCGACCAGCTCGGCGTCTCCACCAAGTCCTCGGCCCGTGAGTAGCGTCGGCACATCAACACACGATCCGCGGCCCGGTTCGAGACTCCATCGCCCTCCACGCCGACATGGGCGCATTGTCCAAGGCGCGGTCCTTCTCGCAAGAGACCACGGTGGGCCTTCTCCTTTAGGCGGTGATCTGCTGCAAAAGGAGGTGCGTTCCTCCGCCGCGCGCGCTGGACTTCCTCGGTCTGTGTTGCGCGGCCGCCCGAGCGCCCTCGGTAGCGTGAAGCTGTTCGTCGCCGTGGCGTGGCGTCATCCGCGGCACGAAGACCGACCTCCGGGCTCTCCGCTCGAAAGCGGGCCTCATCCAGTGGCAGGCGATGACAAGCGTCTGGGAATAGCAACAAGTCGGCGGTGCCGGTAGCACTCTAGCAACGCGGCGCACATCCTTACCCTTATCTCCGAGGCTGCGGCGCGGCGTCGGGAGGTCTCCCTCGCCGACGGCGGCATCTGCCGATCCAAGCCGCCGCGGGCGCGCTCCGCAGCTGCGTTAAAAGCGCGAAGTGTCTCCAGGCGCGGGAGGAAGTCGGAGAGAACAAGCTCCGCCCCCGCCGCGTTAGGAGCTGCGGAGGCTTCGGCCACTTCAACGGCGGCAGACGTCTGCAGGACGTCGCGCACACCCCCGTTGCTCGATCCTTCACGTCCGGGAGACTTCATCTCGCCTGATGTCGACGGAATGAGCGAGCAAATCGGAGAGAGTTTCGCAAAATCGTGCGAGGAAAGGGAGCTGCGCCTACCTCCTGCACCCTCCGCCGCGACGAAAGGGGGTGCCCGTTCAACCGCCGACAGAGGCGGGTGCCTCGGTGGGCGGTGAGAAGACCCTTCGGCCGCGTCGGGCACCACAACTCCAAGCACAGCGCCGGCGGCACCGCATCGCCCCCCGGGCGAGGAGGCTCAGGCTCGAGGCGTTTCGCTGTGGCGCTGCGGCGATTCTTCATGGCGCTAGCAGTCGCAGCTCCTGTCGCGCCCTCAGTCCCTACCACCCCAGCGCGTCCTTGGCAGCCGCCGTGGGTGGCAAAGCACCGCCGACGCGATACTCTTGCCGAGGCGGCGTCCCGGGTTGGCGAGTTCCGCCAGCCGAAACCATGCGTATGGCCTCGGCAGCGCCGGCGGATGGTGCCGCCAATGGGCTCGAGGCAGCGCGCCCACCCGCTGGTCGGCCAGCTCATCGCCGGTCGCGCGTCTGTCCCAGCGGCGCCCGCCGCCGAGGTGGCTGGCGGTGGTGCGGCAACCTCGGGCGAGCCGGCGCCGAAGGCAATACCCCGCTTGGCTACCACCGCCACGATGGTCGGGATCCTGCGGGAGCCTCCGCGCCCACGCGCTCGGGCACGGCAATGCCGGAACCTCGCCGCGTGCGATTTATCCGCCCTTATTTGTTTTGGTCGCTTCCTCACGCGACTTGTGCTCCTTGAGCGTGTCACGGACGAGAACGCCACAACCGCGCGCTCGCATCTTCTAGCCGCCCTTGCACAAAAGATAAGTCTTATTAGGCGGGGACTACGCAGACACAAATGGATGCGTACCAACGCACTGCACGACTTACAAGGAGTGGAGGGCGGAAGCAGGCAAGACAGTGGCGGGCGAACCCCGTCCTCTCGATTGTCGCCCCGTCGCGTGTACTTCCACCGGGAGGAGAGGGGTGCCACCCCGTACATCGTAAACTCTTCGGCCAAGTCGCGCATACTTAGCCGGCGCGCAACGCCAGCAAGCCTCCATAGCCTCGTGCGTCGTCGACCTCGGCTTCACACTTGGCGAGATATTGAGCGAGATTGGCCCACCTCGGCCGCAGGCGGGCGCTCGCGGCCGGTCACGATGTAATAAAACCACCGCGCGTCGGCGGACTCCCACCTCCCAAGGTGGCGGCGCGAGGAATAGCGTCGTGCAGGGCGCTCGTAGCCACGAAGTCCACGCCGCCAAAGTTGGATCTGACCCCTCCCGACTTTCTTGGGTCGCGGCATGTGTCGTGCGGGGTGTGAAGCAGGCTCACGCTGGGACACCGCCTTGGTCCGTCTTGCCACGCAAAGACGACTAAGCGGACTATGGCGTTTGGCATCAGTGTGCTAATTCCAACTCGTAGGCCCGCGGACTTCGCCCACAAACATTATTGAGGGCATTCGAAGGCGGCGTCAGCAACGCGACAAAAACGATCGCCTCCATCTCCGGGGCCTCGGCTCTGTCTCGTCGCGACGGGGTGGCGAGCCCCATCACGCTCCTCGATCTTCCCTTCCGTACAAGCGGCTGCGGCGTCTCTTGATTACACGACTCCTCCCGGCCTGCGGGAGGCGGCCCCGAGTATTCCATGGCGTCCCACGCACGTTGTCGGCACGTGAACGCCCCGCGGCACCGGCTTGTACTCCTCTAAGGGACAGACAACTCGTCCGGCTAGGTAAGGAGCGCCGCGGGATGGTGGGAGATATCGTCCTTGCCGGCCATGTCCTCTGCGATCGGGCGAAAGGCAAGGTGGGAGCAAGTTGCGCTACTATCGAGAACAAGCGAGCGAGAGACGGGCGAGGCGAGCGTCCCGCTACAACGGTGGCACCTTATAAGGCCCGCTCGCCTTCCCACGGCTACAAGCGCGGCGAGTTAACCCCGCGTTCGACTACCCAAGGCTTGGAAAAAGAACGCCAACACATCGAGAGCGTGCACGGTAGGTGGCGGACGGCGCGCAACGCCAGCGGCGCCGCCACGCGTCCGCTTTCTGGGAAGAGGCGGCGCGCGATCACGCAACCGCTCACATCCCACGGCGCACCAATCGCAAGCCGCCGCATGCCCCACCCACGGAAGGCGGACGCGCAGGCGAGGCGGCTGCGCCACAGCGAGCGGCGTCGGCGCGATTCGAGCACCATTAAGCGCACTACGGTGCGGGATCATAACGGCGGCGGCACACCGACGCGCGCGGCGTGAGGCCCGCCTCCACCACCACCTACTCGACTGGCGCGGCTCGCGCCGCCACCCGAAGGTAGGGGCGGGCGTCTTGCCGCTGGCGCGGCTACCGGCTAAGGCGCCGGCTCGCGCCACCCGTTCGAAGGTAGGGGCGGAGCGCGCGTCTACCGGCTAGCGCCCGGCTCAGCGCCACCAGCTCGAGGTAGGGGCGGGGCTCGCGGAGCTCTCTGGCGCGCGTCTACCTCGGTGCCAAATCCGGGCATCGGCCTCGGATCCCGGACCACAGCACCAATGCTCCGCAAGTTCGGAGAAGTTCACGAGCGCGAGGGCGGAGGGCCAAAGGACTCGGCAACATGGCTTCGGCCTGTGAAGCCCTTCACCATGAGAGGCTCTGTTGTAGGGGTGGCCCCACCTAAACCAGCGAGCTGTTAGAAGGTTATAGGGCCCAAAATGGGACATGTGTAATGGCTTAAATACCCACAGACGAGGAGGTATTAATGTAAGAACACGATTGTAAAAGCACAGCCCATATGAATATATATACAAGGGAAGGTTAGGAGAGAGGAGATCACACTCTCCCAACTCTCCACTACCACATCTCTCTGTTTGGTCTGTAACCACAACAATGACATTAGTAGAACAACCACTAGAAGTAACAGCACAACAATTATTGAAGAGCAAGATGCCATAAGTAGAACTACCACTAGAAATCACAGAAGTACCAGAAGCACTAGAAAACAGTCAAACACAGACCTAAATGATAGAACTGAAAGTGCCACTACAACTAACAGAACTGACCGCAGTGCATATGTAAGGTTTAGAACACACCGAGCTGACCATGATGGCCACATAATAGCACAGATCACACAACTAAATAGACAGTCATCTCATTGATAATGAACTCAACAAATCAGGCTGTGGATAAACTGAGATACTGTGACCGACAACTAACACACCGATAGAGAGAACAACTCTCCAGGGATGGTCTTTCAACCGAGTCAGATAATAACTCTCAGGCCTTGTCCTTCAACCTCTCCCATGTCCGCTTGACCCAGTCAAGTCGACCCTCGCTTGTTGCTAGAGGAAGTTGGTGCAAAGCTCTGGCTTCATGAACAACTGTGAGGCGTAGTAGTATTCGTTGCTTCCTTCGACAGCCCCTGTGTCGTTCACCAGCTTCACGAGTCTCATGAACTCTTCCCTCGTTGAGTCCTACATAGGGGACGTGGCACTCACGCCGGATAGCCGACTGGAGGGTGTGTACGTCCTCTCATATATGTCCATCAGACGCTTGAGTTGGGCATCACGGTCGATGCACTTCTCTGGCCGGCTGCTACTTGGATAGGTTGGTACTAGCCGTGGCCTCTTGCCCCGAGATGAGCCTGATGTTGAACCACTACCCGTGGTCTGCAGTGGGGTAGCGATATTGCCGGCATCACATAGTGGGCTTGCGGGGAGATCCTTGTTGTCCGAGTCTAATGGGTTGACACTCAGCACAAATGCATACTCGCTTGTGCTGGTGGCGTTGGCGAACATGAGTTCTATCAGGTCCTCATGTGGAAGATGTTTGTCCTTGAACTTGGACATCCCTGACTTTCCCAGCAATGCCAGGAGAAAAAGAATATTAGTCCATCATTGTGGCATTGTGCGAGCCGAATCCAATTGAAAGAACAATGCACTTGGCAGTGCCAACTTACCACAATGGCAACTACCCACCACGAGTCGTCAGCGGCGATGGAGCCGGTCTCAGGGTCCACGCTGAGGCCCGTTTCATGCATCTTCAATCCCCTCCATTTGGCGTAATCGCGTTTCAGGCTCTCCCACTTGTTCTTCATTTACTTGGTCGTGTTTGAACGGCCGGTTCGCTCATTGAATTTGCGGACAAGGTTGTTCTACCCTTGCCTGTTCAAGCGTGCGTAGGGCCGGCTCTATGCCTCAACCTCTTTAGTGCATATTTTCAGGTAAATGCATGTAGCGTCATTGCTCTAGGTTGCCGAGGCCATCTGCAGTCATGGCGGCGCCAGCAATTGCCAGTGCGATGAACAAGTGCGCAACAAAGGGGCGTACACATGTGGGACCAAACAAGGAAGCTAAACATAACCGGCGGCAAATCATCTCCAACTAGCTCTACCGTCAAAGCGAAGCAAAATACGTACGAGAGTAAGACGAAGCGAATAGGCCGTACCTTGCAGCGGGTAAGGTGCTTGGTGGGAGGACCTCGTCGCAAGCTCCTTGTCCGACTCAAGGATGAACGGGCACAGATCTTGGATTCGGACCGAAGGAGGTGGCGCGTGTTAGTGACTGCAAGCGCTGCACCTCGGCGACGCCGGAACTCGGGCCGTCAGAGCTCGCTGGAGGGGGAGGGCTGCCTGCACAAGTGGGGAAAGAGGAATGGAGTTGTTGGGGGGGTGTCGGCACCCAGGCAAAGGCGATTTATTGCTTTGAGAGCTTCTTCGATGAGCTGCAGCACCGCATGCTCCGGATCCAACCGGCTTCTGGCTTCTCACAACTGGAAGCGGAAGCTCATTGGAGTTTGACCTTTACCTAGTAGTCCACTATTTTCACAAATCTATGTACTTTCTTACACCATTATCAATCACGGTACTGTTTACTTGTGTGCACCATTCAGACTTTTTATCGGAGTTCCTTGTTTAGTTCAGTGAAATATAATTTCAGGACACCTGATGAATGCTGTGGTCGGTGGAAGCATAAGTTTGAAAAGTGCTATCTGTGCTTCTGTACTTTTTAATAAATTGTGAGTTTAACAAAGCGAAGCTGTACTTCTGAAAACAAGAACATTAATTCATCTCAAATGGATTGAGATTAACCGAATACAAAATTAACCTTTATTTCTAAAATTGTTTAACTATGTTAATACTAATACCTATGCCAACAATACTTACTATAAACTGGAGAAGAGGGTTGAACATTTTATGTACTAGTAAAAGTTTGTCTGTTCTGTATATTTCTTCTTATTCCTTTCTTCTTTGTCCCAGGACAAATATAGTTGAGGCTCATATACAGCTACAATCCCTTCTGACGTCAGAATACTCAGCTGATGAAATTCAATCTATTGGTATGTTGTCTATACCTGATCTGCAGTCTCAGCTCGACAGTCTTTTGTAGCCCGTATCCAGATGCACGGCTACCTTATGTCCGTTTGACTGTTTGAGATAGTAATGATGTTCACTGAAGTTTCAGAAGTAAAGTAACTCAATTGTTCAACCAGAGTGATGTTGTAATTTTTTTTTAAATGAAATGTAAGCACAATTAAATATGACATGGACCATGGTGGACGGCTAATACAAGGTGTCGATGTGTTAGCCTGCCAGTTGGATCATTTGATTTACTCCTATATGCCTTCAATATGACATGGATCATTCGATGGACCTTGGTGAACCGGAATTTTCTCAGGGCATAAATTTTATTTACTTTTGCGGAAGAACATATACTGAGGGTAGCTTCTCGCTACCAAGGCATAATGTCCCCATTAGACGCTCATAGTCTTTGTTCCCTTGCACAATTTGTGAGTAACTAAAGTTTTGCCGTCCCTGAGGACGACATTATTTTCGTGTTGAGGTCAGTGAGGACAGAGGATAATACCATTCTTGATATGATGTTCCCACTGTGGCAGCAGTGGTGGATCCCACAGCACGCATTGCATCTTTACGTCTGACAAATGGCTCCATTTTGCCAAAAAGTGGCGCTCCACTTCCATGCAGGTTTGTGGCATGTGATTGTTCTTTTCCCCTTTGATACGCTCATAGTAAGTGGAAATTGTTCTGTCTGGTGAACTGCCGCCGACCATCACAATTCACAAACAAGTTGGCACTTGGTAGCATCTAGGAATGCAAACGGAGCAAATACGGACAGATATTGCTTATCCTGTATCCTTTTCCATATTCTTTGTTGGAGTCGGAATCGGACACAGATAGTGCCAGATACGAATGCGAATGCGGATATTCTCGGTCACGAATACGGAGCGAATCCATACCGCTCCGGATACGGTCAGTCTTGGTTACGAATATTTAGTCGAATAATGCGCGAAAGCAAATTTCATATGATGATAGGGACAAATTACGTAACTAGTAAATTTTAGCTAGCAAAGTAGTAAGTAAATGGTAGAGCCTAGTTAAACTAGTGGACTAGTAGCTAACTAGCTACATGCAATATGGTTCAAAAGTACGAATTATTTATAGTAAAGTAGTCAAGTACATCACTAGTTCATTTAAATTCATTACATTTACATCACATGATAAGTTCACAATGCAAATCTTGTCTAGCAAAAATCTTGTCACAGCAGGGGATGCTCTTGTGCTTGCACAAATGCTCGCACTTCCACTTACAGCAGCCATATCAAATTATCAATATCCTGCAACCAAATCAGAAGAAGGTTAGTCCAGCTATGGACTACATGTCCTAATTTATTTTTTTTTACAAAAGGCTATTTTTAATTGAAACTATAACTTCATAAACTCAATTTTGCTTTCCTAAAATTATCATAATTCTAGTAATATTGCTCATTCAAAACAAAACATTAAGGAAGTTGTAATTTAAGACATTTTCATACTGCAGATTGATTCTATAAGATAACTTTTCTGTTTGTGCAGATACATAAGAAGAAATCAAGTGAATCTGGGATTTGATATATTTGAAACAGAAAATGTATCTTGGCCCGGATATGTAGGGTTTGATGAAGTGAATGAAAAAGTTGTCACTGTTTCAAAGAAAGATTGATACAAACTTTTAAATAAACTATTTTGATGGCAGTTTTATTCATTTTTCTGATAAAATAAAAACTGTTCTTGTAGTGAATACAAAGTCTTTGATCTGAAGGACTACACCTTTTTGGATTCGGTTCCTGAAACAAATATAGACTATATACAGAGCAGGTATTATATACAAGGGAGCTAGATCACTTAGATATGACAACTTGTTTGATTCTTATCCATTGAACCTTGCATCTATTGCAAGATTCCATTCAAAAAGAGTACTCAAACTGAAGGAAGCTGTATTAACAAGCTATCGCCGAAATGAGGTTACATATATATTATTTTCCCTTCATTAATAAGTTTACTGTTTCTCTAGTTTTACACTCGTCTTGCACAATGATATGTCAATCAATTGAAAACATCCCTCACAGAATGCTGTTGTATGTAATACAGGTCAAGTTCACAAAGCTAACTTTGGACACTTTCAGAATGCTGCAGTGTTATGGAGAGTCAAGGGGCTCCAGGGATGAAACTCGGAGTTCTTGCTAAGGCTGCAGATGAAGCACGGTCACCTGGTTACTGACTCATTGATAGGAGATTCTGGATTACTAGTGGTAAGAAATGGAGAAATATATAAGAAAACAAACCCAATGATGGGCGGCGACTGCGGTCTGTAGGGGGCGGAGGCGGGCGACAACGCCAGTCTGTGGGGGAGAAGAGGCGGGCAGCAGCACCGATCTGTGGGGGCGGAGGTGGGCGAAGGCGGCGTCGGTCCGTGGGGGCGGAGAGGCAGGCGGTGGTGGTGTCGGTCTGTGGGGGAGAGGAGGCGAGCGGCAGCACCGATCTGTGGGGGCGGAGGTGGGCGAAGGCGGCGCCGGTCCGTGGGGGCGGAAAGGTACGCGGCGGTGGCATCGGTCCGTAGGGGAGGAGAGGCAGGCGGTAGCGCCGATTTGTGGGGGCGGAGAGGCAGGCGGTGGTGGCATCAGTCCGTGAGGGAGGAGAGGTGGGCAGCAACGAGGATCTGTGGGGGCGGAGATAGGCAAAGGTGGTACCGATCTGTGGGGGTGGAGAGGTAGGTGGCGGTGGCGTCGGTCCATTGGGAGGAGAGGCAGGCGGCGGCGGCACCACTGCTGTTTCGTGTGGAAGGAGAGTCGAGTGGGGATCTGTCGATCTGAGACTGATAGGAGTCGCATCGTTTGGGAGCCTCGGACGGAGAGATGGACAATCGGAGTCGGGAGACTCGGGAGTCAGCGTTCTTGCCGGATAGTTATTGGATAACAATCCGGTAACTATCCAAAAAAAATATTCAGATAGCTTCGTATTCGTTGGATAATGACTTTTCTGAATCCGTATTCGTATCCGACAGAAAATATCCGATTCCGTTTCCGTATCCGGTAAAAAACTCCAGATATCTGAAAATATACTCCGAACTGTATCCGAATTAAAATAGACGGACGGACGGTCGAGAAATATCCGTTCCGTTTACACCCCTAGTAGCATCGCAATAGCGGCCGGAATTTACATAGCATCGCAATAGAGGCCGGCATTTACATACACCGCGTTACAACCTCAAGCTAGCTTAAGGCCTTGTTCCAAATTACTATTGCTTTTGTTTTTGGCTGAAATGATACTATAGCGGCTATTAAATTTTTCTGAGGTATTTAATTAAAGAAAAAGGAAAATAAAAAATACTGTTATATCTATACGGATAATGTAAAGGAAAAAGGAAAAAAGCCATGTTAAGAAACTAACGCGTTTCAAACAGCTTTTAGCTTCTAAAAATCAAAAGCCAGAAATCATTGTTGTTTGGAACGAGGATAAGGTGATCAACATGGGAAGGTAGTTGGGAGAGCAAAGCATGATCTTGTCGTTGCAATGGCATAGGCTTGAGCTATAATACCAGAAAAAGAGATATGATTGGGGCGGCTGGGCCAGCCCAAAGCCAAGCCGACTCGACCCGACCCACATCGATCCCCTCATAAGGGCAAGCCACGGGTATGCAGAAGCCTTATCCTCCCCCTAGCCACTCCCTCCCCCATGCTCTCGACATTGCCGCCCTTGCCCCCATGCACGCCACCTCAGGCAATCGTCGCCGAGCCCCCGACCACGAACGCCATAGCCTTACGTTGTCGCCCCTATGCATCGCGGCCCGTTGCCACCATACCTCCCTTGTGTATTGTTGCCTACCAATGCCACCACTCGTAGTCGCTCCAAGCTGGCGCCGCTGGCCATTCCCAGTTGCGCCCTGCCCACTGCTGCCCACCTCTGTTGTTAGCGTCTGCCGCCGCTACTTCCCATCGGATTGCTTGCTATGTTGGATTTCAGGATTTAAAGTAATGGATGCTTAATCACCGAGCTAGTGGAAAAGGTGTCTGGTAAAGGGGGTTATATGTGCTAGGTTTGCACATAGGAATGATGTCGTTTCATATGTGAACATGTATTGCTATAGTGTATTGGAACTGAATGATGCTTGTTTAGGTGGAGATTCAGGTTTGGTGCCATCCATGCATCGTCCACGAGATTAAACAGACAAGTGTATGGTAAAACAATAAATTAGATTGATAATTGTTACTAGTTAAACTTAATGCAATATTTACCATGCTTTATTGCTATGTCAACGCTAGCATGCGCACGAGAGCCGCACTATTATAAAAGAGACTATACTAAATTGCTACATTACAGATAGTTCATAGAGAACTGTCTGTGCTGTAATTATCACAAATGATTTTACAAGCGTGACCGTGTACTGTCTATGATACGCAACTATGATAGACGGTTAATATGAATACCATCTGTGATATTTTCACATACAGTTATTAATATGAACCGTCTGTGATAATGCAAAACATCACAGACGGTTTGTATCAATAACCATTTATGATAATTCACAGATGGTTATTGATATAAACTATCTATGATAATGACAAACATTATCGATGGTTCACATTAATAATCGTCTATAAAAGTTCACAGATGGTTATTAATACATATCGTCTGTGATCGTTTCATATCATAGATGGTTTGTAGTTGGAACCGTCTGGGATATGCTACGTTATTAAATAGCCAGCATGGTCTCGACAGATCTGTCTTCATTGCGCTGCATTGAAGGAGGCGGCCGGCTTTGGAGAGTTCGATGAAAACATACCGCTTGTAGATCTAACTTGTAGATCGATTTGTTCTTGGTGATTAGAGGTTAGTATTTGCTTCTAATAACTTATATGCCTTGTAATAGAGAGATGATAGCTAGGTTTAGAGAGATGGTAGTTTGCTCCAATTTAAGAATGGGTCAGTACCCCTAGTTTACTTCAATATATTCTTACTTGATATATATATATATATATATATATATATATATATATATATATATATATATATATATATATATATATATATATATATATATATATATATATATATATATATATATATATATATATATATTGTGTGTGTGTGTACACACGCACATACATACATGCATATTGCTTCATGAATACATGGCTAGCTACTTAATTTAGATATGAACGATTTATTATTAGGTGAATGACAATTATGTGTGTAAGTGGCTAGGCTGGTTAATTAGCTATAGTAACATTAATAATCCAATTTGACACTAATTTGTTACATACGTAGTGTAGATGGACCGAAGCTGGATGTACGTTGAGAACCGTGTGAGTGAAGATTACATTAATAGCTTGTTTGCTTTTAGAAGAGTGGCGAGGACGATATGTTGAAGAAGGGAATACAATATATATATTGTCCATGCATTGATTATGATAAATTGAAGATGTTTACCAACTCAGCTCAGATCGAAACTCACTTGATTCGAAGGGGTTTCAAAAAGGGGCATACATGTTGGACCAGTCATGATGAAGAGAAAATTATACAAGAAGGTAGTTATAACATCGTCGAGGGAGACAATGATATGCCAGTTGTGGATTGTGCTTTCAATGAGGATAGGTCGTATGATGATAATCTGGATCAGATGCTACACGATGCATAATAAAACTATAGTAAGAGAGAGTTTGGTAAATTCGAGGGCTTGCTGCAGGACCTTGAGAAACCTTTGTTACTGGCTGCAAGTTGCAATACATAAGGTTGTCATCTATTTTTGAACTATTGAAATTGAAGGCAAGCAATGGCTGGTCCAACAAGAATTTCACGGTGTTGTTAGGTCTCCTAGCGAACATCCTTTTAGAGGGAAATATATTGCCGAGAACCACCTACCAAGCCAAGAAGATTCTTTGTCCATTGGGAATAAGAATAGAAAGAATACATGTATGTCCGAATGATTATATCCTCTACCGTAAAGAGTATGCAAACACTACAACACAACAGGCCTTCTATGACAATTAAATATTGTCACAAACAGTGGTTTTTTGTCACTGTACCCAATTTGTGACGACTCGGTGGCGAAAGGCTCATCACACGAAGGTGCGTCTCTAAACACCTTCCATGATGAAACAACAAAAAACGTCATAGTTTTAGTGACAGTACATTTTCGTCACAATCAACTATGACGCTCCAGATTGTCATGAAAAACGTCACAGATCGTTACCTAGGGAGCTGCCACATGGACGCTAACGTGGCGAAGTTGACATGGCAGATGACGTGGCAAGTGACATGTAAAGAATATCGTGACAAATTTCGTCGTGATAGATTATTGGGCTTGGCCCATTTAAATTTAGTTTAGACTAAAATTTAGCCTGTTCTTAAATAGGCTTTAGGCCTGATTTTTGCCCATTTAAAACCCATTTAGCTTTTTGATTCGTGGATAAATTCATGAGCCTTATTATTTGGGCTTTAGCAGCCAGAACTGTTTCACCGTACCTATTTGAAAATTGCTGCAATAAACAACAATACATTTTATCAATTCATTGCATACATACAAAGATGAGAGTTCATACATCAACCATAAATTTGGAAACAGCAACATAGTTTGACCAAACTAGACCCATCAGACCATAGTATAAGTTCACCAAATAGCACAAGTAAGAAAGCAGTACAAGTTCAACCAAAACTCCAATTACAAAAATAAAACAAAGAAAGTCACCTAACTTTAAAGCAACTAACTGAACAGCTCTAACATCATAAGAAAAGTGATGGATCTGACATAAACTTGTATGTGCTCATGCTCACAAGCAGGCCCTGAAATTTCAAGGAGGAGTCACCTGACTCTGATTAAAGTTAAGTAGTTAACGAACTAGCTGTTGAGTATCATATTGTGCCTTCTTTACACTATCAATCTCTTGTGCATATTCTTTTGCGTGCGCCTTCAAGACACCAACATCTTCCCGAAGTCCTGCAGATTCTTGCTTCTCCGTCTCTAGTTGAGCCTGGAGATCTTGCACCTGCGCACTAACAACGCCTCTTTCACTTGTCTTTCACCTGAGTAGCAACCAATATGCATACATCAAGACTAAGCAATTTTGTTGCATTGCTGGTGTTCTTACCGCGACATAAGCATGTGCAAGGTAACAACGAGAACCCGTCATTCTTTGAACCGGACTTTCTCACGGTTCGATTGGTTTTGATGCATTTGTCTGAAGATCGCATAATTGTATAAGAGAAGAGGAATACAACAGTATACTAAAAAAGAATACAAAATGATGAGATTGATTTTTGACAGTGCTTCCAAAGAAATCTGGAACAATTAATGAGACATAAAGACAGACTATGCTATACCAAAAATAGCTTTTTGTTTTGTAATCTACATCATCTTCAACTTACACTTGCAGTTTATGGTCATGCAGGTACACAATTTATGGACTTAAAGAATACAAGTATAATCCCATTTGCACTCCAGCTCAGAGATACAGAATGGCATCAAGACATCTGCACTATAACAGAGTGGACAGCAGAATTATAAATGTGTAGCTAGATAAAATATAACTCTAGCTATGATGAATTCAGTTTAGGTTAATAAGTAAACGTGTAGCTTGGAAGCATTCAAAAGAAATTGAACCATCTTTATGTCTAGAAACAGAAATCCGCCTCATTTGCGAGCACATGGATTTGAAACTTAAATTACTAGGAGCACTTGGAAGAGCCAAAAGCATACTCGGATAATTTTTTCACCTTCTTCGATTAGAATCCAACATCACAGTACTTGCAAAAAAGTTTTTGTACCCAATCAACATCATAGAGGTTCTATTAGCTGTGACGTATGCAATTTTAAAACAGCTCAAACATTATTTCCTTTGATTTCAAAAGTGACAAAAAGGTTTTCTTATACACTCAATTTTCTTCTCCCGTAGCAACGCAAGGGCACTCAACTAGTTGATATCAAGAATCTGCTGCCTTAACTCTAAATATTTGTTTGTTTAATATTTCAGCAGCTATATTCCTCCATCTTAAAATTCTAGCCCTACCAAGTTCTCATCATGTGTTATTTTTATAGACTTAAAACAGCCAGTACAACGTGGCTATATTTATAGATACATGCATACGATTTATCAACCTAAAGTTACCGGATTCAGATGAGACACTTTTGTTTACAACGTGGCTACTAGATAGCGAGACACAAACAACAATCAATACAGAGGTTGGCCAGTGAAACACTTTTGATATGCAACTTCCAAACTGCACATCGTGTGCGAAAATCTATCTAAGAGCTAGCAGAGCTTAGCTGTGAATATCAAGCTAGTACATATGTGACGTACCTTGTGCTTTGAGCTTGACCACATGTCCACTAATGCTCTCCATTGATCATTAGTCATACACTTCAAAGCGGCGTTGTCCTCACTTGATTTGCTGCACCCCATCAAAGTACTTCTTTTTCACCTATACCTCATCACATGCGTTGTCCACCCTTCATCATATCAACACATGCATCTTTTACAGCATTACTATCGGTGTCCATGGTGCTCGGACTAACGCAAATTACTAACATCTAATTTAACTAACACAAAGATTACTAACATCAAAGCAGATAACAAATTACAGAACCGATTGTATAATTAAACTACGCAACATTATCAACACTAGAATAACAAGCAATTTTAAAACAATCTCTCAACAATTTTAGATCAAACAGAGAAGCATATCCTCGATCACATGCATCCATCACAGAGAGAAATAACAGAACACAATCACATTGCTGCCCAAACATTCATAGTTCATATAGCATCACTAATCAACAGTTTAACGATCCACAATTAACGAAATTAGCAATTAATCAAGCAATCAATTGAGCAACAAAAGTCGGTAAAAGAGTAAAGGAGAAGAGATGGAGATAGACCGAAGAGCAAGTAGTAGCAGAGGAAGTCGTCGGTGTCGGTGGAGAGGAAGTCATCGGAGATGGTGAGGAAGAGGTCGCGGTGGTGAAGTGGAGGAAGTAGGGGTTGCGATCGCCGAGGATTGCGTCGGGATGGCTGCGCTGATGGAGATCGGCGGCGTGGGCGCTGTTGTTGTCGGTGCGGTGGTGGCCGTGAGCGTCGACGACGGGAGGAGGCGCGCCCGGTGAGCGGCCGGATGTGGAAGTAGACGGCGGCGGTCGGTGGTAGAAGAGCAGGAGGAAAGGAGCACAAGGAGTAGGAGATCCGGGGGCAACGGAAATGAGGTGGCGGCGGCTGACTCGGTGGAGCAGGAGGCGGCCGAGGCGGTGGAGGAAGCGGAGAAAGGGAGTGGCCGAGAAGAGGAAGTAGATCGGCGGGAGAGGCGAGGCGGCAAGGGGATCTTAGCGGCGCGGATGGGAAGAAGTGGCGCACGGGAGTGATTTGGAGGCGGAAGAGGTGGCGCTGCAGGAAGAGCAAGAAGGGAGGTGCGCCGGTGGATGGAGAAAGCGCGGTCGGTCCGGAGAAGGGAGGCGCGGTGATGAAGAGAGGCGGGGAAGATGCGGTGGAGGAGAAGGAGCGGCCGCGAGGTAAGGCCGGTCTCGCCCGGCGCCGTGTATGGAGATGGGAGGGGGTCGAGCAAAGGGAGGCAAGGGAGAGAGAACCGGGCTCCCGGCCAGAATGCAAAGCGGCTAGGGTTTAGGAGGAGTTGGGGATTTGGAAATTTTCCGATTTAGTCCTCCCAATATCTGGAATGGCGAATAGGTCCTTTCTTCTTATGCTTTCTTCCATTCCAGCCCTTCTGAGCTCCGATTTTATCGCGGAAAGATCCTACACATTCATGTTGACACGCATACAAGCTATGCACGAGCAGCCCTAGAATGCTAAATCTATCGTTTATGCGCCTCAATCGCGCCGGCCTACAGAAAAATATGGAAAAATGTAAAATGGTCAATTTCGAGCAATTAAATATAGAAAAGCGTGTAAATGATGATAAATGGTCCCAAATGCGAAGAATAAGAGGGTAAAATGATGGTAAATATATGTAAAAATGACGCATGTCAGCAAGTGGGCTAATCTTGTTTTTCTTTTTCATATTTTCAACTCTTGATGACACGTGGGCCCCACACTGCCACGTTTGTGATGTGGCCGAGTGCGGTTTCTTGGGCAAGTGGGCCCGTGGATGCTATCGTGGAATATATAAGATTTGTTTTTTTATTCACTAAATAACTATGACAAAGCAATATATTGTCATATAAATTTGTCACAAACATTATGCTTAACTAGTTAATGACGATTTTGGATTGGACTTTATGACGAATAATATATTTCTGTCATTAAGTAGGACCGGCTAATGAAAAACATCATAAACGAAAGCATTTAATGACGGATTGTTCCATTGTCATCACATATTCGTCATAGAAGGCCATGTTTCTTGTAGTGAAACTTACATATTTGTCTGGTATGCAAAGCATCCTGATGCAAGCGTAAGAATGACTCCGATGACGGCGAGGGTATCAAGGTGAAGCAAGGACCAACCTGGAAACAATATTGATGTGTACCTAGAACCATTGATGGAAAATCTTGTGACACTGTAGAACAAAGGGGTACAGGTATGGGATGCGGACAAACGAGAGAATTTCACTTTGCACACCATGTTGTTTTGCACCATCAATGATTTTTCTGCTCTTGGTAACCTATCGGGGTTGAGTACAAAAGGAGCCAAAGCCTATTCACACTATTTAGATTATACCAAGAGTGTGTGGTTGAACAACTTGCGTAAAACTGTGTACATGCGTCACTGTAGGTTTCTTCCACGGTATCATCCATACCGCAAGATGAAGAATAATTTGATGAAAAAAAGAGGATAACTTGGCACCAAGGCCTTTTAGCGGGAAAGAGGTCTACTATATAATCAAGGATATCAATGTTGTGCTTGGAAAGGGATGTAAGTTGAGAACCCGTCAAAAGAACATGTGGAAGAAGAAGTCAATATTTTGGGACTTGCCTTACTAGGAGCACTTAGAAGTTCGTAATTGCATCGATGTCATGCATGTAGAGAAGAATGTATGTGATAGCTTGATTGGTCTCTTACAACACTCTGTCTAAGTCTGAGAGAACTGAACCGTGTCAGTGCTTGCGTGGTGTGAAAGTTCTGTTCGGTCACTCCACCGCATGAAGAAATTTGTTTCCATGGAAGATTTAAAATTAATTGGCATGAAGTCTTATGACTGTCATATGCTAATGACACAACTGCTTCTTGTTGCAATTAGAAGTATTTTTGCTGAACAAGGTTCGAATGACAATCATGAGGTTGTATGATTTCTTTAACATAATTGCTCAAAAGGTTGTCGATCCTGATGGACTAGATGCTCTACAGACTGAGGTGATGACGACTCTATGTCATCTTGAGATGCATTTCCCTCTATCATTTTTTGATATCATAGTCCATCTCATTGTCCACCTTGTGAAAGAGATAAAGATATGCGACCTCGTATTTCTACGTCATATGTACCTGTTCGAGTGGTGCATGGGAATTCTCAAGTCCTATGTATGCAATCGATCTCAAGCAGAGGGTAGCATCATCAAAGGTTATGCAACCGAAGAGCTTATTGAGTTCTGCGTCGATTACATGGCTCAGGTTGAACCGATAGGTGTGCCTGATCTCGTCGCGAGGGGAGGGCAGAGGGTATCGGGACCATTGGAAGGAAAGAATAACTCTTGATCTGGATACGTACACTCAAGACTATTTCATGGTCTTACAACACTTGACTGAAGTGTCCCCGTATATTGAAGAGCACAAGGACATACTACGCCAAGAGAATCCAGGCCGGTTGGAGGTTTGGATCATGAGACAACACAACCGTCGATTCAACGAATGGTTGAGGGTGCGATTTACTAAGAGGTCATCAAATGAAATGCTGCAATGGCTGACAAAAGGGCCAAAATTTACAATTGTGACATGGCAAGGATATAACATTAATTGGTACACATTTTATACAAGAGATTAGGACAGAAAGAGTACATTTCAGAACTCAGGTGTCCACATAGATGCATTTCATAATGAGTAGTTTAGTAAAGCTGGCTCAAGCACCTACTACGGGCTTGTAGAGGAGATTTGGGAGCTTGACTATGTGATTTTCAAAATTCCTCTATTTCAGTGCCATTAGGTCCAACTCTTACAGGGTATAAAGGTCGACAAGTACGGCGTCACTATTGTCGACCTCGAACGCGTAGGATACAAAGATAAACCATTCGTACTCACGAGGCAGTTGCTTAAGTTTTTTATGTAACTAACGTGGCAAAAAAGAAGCGCCACGTAGTTCTTAATGGAAAAAGAAGGATTGTCGGAATTGAGAATATCGTGGATGAGGAAGAGTACAATCAATTTAATGATTTGCCTCCATTCGAAGACAACATCAGGCTCGAGGAAGAACTAAGCAATGAAGCAAGCTATATGTGTATCGACTATCATGAAGGGCTTTATTGAAAAGAAAATAGCTAAGTGTAATGATTCCACACGGCAAACACTTATTTCAAAATTACATCTGTGATTGTATATGATGTTGGAACTAATCTTGACTACGCTAATTGCGTTGAGGCATGGTCAAAACTGCAATCGAAGGCGTGGTCAAAGTTGCAGTTGAAGGCATGGTCAAAGCTACAGTCAAAGGTGTGGTCGAAGCTACAGTCGAAGGTGTGGTCGAAGCTACAGTCAAAGGCGTGGTCGAAACAAAAGTCATGACCATGGTCGAAGTGGCCGTGGTCGTAGGAGTTAGTTTGTAAGTGGTTGAAGCTTACATTTTTCATAGGGCATGGGTAGCACTTCTTGACGAAAATAGAACTATCACAGATGGTTCCACAATATAACCGTCTGTGATACTACAACATCAAAAATGGTTCTATCATGGAACCGTTTGTAATGTGGTTTATATCACAGACGGTTTTGTAAGAGAACCATCTATGATACTAATATCACAGATGGTTATTTTAAAAGAACCATCTATGATAATTCCTCCTATAAGTAGTGCCCCGCTAGGGTTTGCACCCTCATTCACTTACTCGGCCACATTCTTTTGCCACCTCACCTCTCCTCCCTATCGCCTTAGCTCGCTGTCGCCCCTAGTCGGATCAACAACCTCGCCGTCGTCCCTGCTGGATTCGTTGTCACCCCAGCAAGATCTGTCATTGCCCCTATCGGTTTCGCTGTTGCCCTAGCCAGATCTGCCGTCGCCCCCACCTGGTTCAATTGCCTCTCCTCCCTATCACCTTAGCTCTAGCTGAAGGTATGGATTTGCTTCATCTTTTTGCTTCATTGTCTTTTCTGTCACACTAGCCATCTTTGTAGAAATAATTCGAGACAATGTTTTTTCTATTAAGTAGAACATATTTTTGCTACATCTATCTAGACAGTATTGTTTCTATTAAGTAGAACATATTTTTGTTAGAAATACATGCCGAGAGATGAAATAGCTAGGGAATGAATTTAGAGATAAATTGTTGTACCTCTTATTTCTATTGTTTTGCAGCAATAATATACATCACCGAATGTTCTTACATGTCCCCTCCTTCAAATTGGAGTAGTAGTTGTAGCTAGGGATAAAATAGCTAGGGAATGAATTTAGAGATAAATTGTTGGAGCTATTTGTTTCTGAGTTAGAGGGTCGTGTTATTGCTACAAGTTTTATTTAGAATGGCATGTTAATGTGTTCCAAAAGGACCTTGTAGCAATAATATATGCTAAAGAGACCTTCAAAGGGCATGAAGCAAATCACATACTCTAGTGTCCTCTGTGATTCACTTTGTTATTGCTACAAGATCTATTTGGAATGACAAATCACACATTTCAGTATGTCAGGTTCTACAGAGTAAGTTATACCTATTGTTTCTTCCTCCTCATCATGCTGTGTGTTAGACTTAGTTGCTGTCTTAGGTATAAAAGAATATTTGGGCTATCACACCCTTCATTTATAAATAAAGGGCATGGTAGTCCAATGGTTCTCTTACACCTAAGACAACAACGAAGCCCAACACACAAAATGGACGGTAAGATGAATGATCTAGAGGTTTGTCAATCTGCTAATAATTATTTTCTGATTATCAGTATATATGTAGGACGCTGAAATGGGGCACCGTGGTGTCTGGGCACCAAGCCTCCCTGCCTTTAGATTGCTTTTAGATGCATGCAAGTGCAATGGTATATAATATATCAGAACTGTTTATATATATATATATATATATATATATATATATATATATATATATATATATATATATATATATATATATATATATATATATATATATATATATATATATATATATATATATATATATATATATATATATATATATATATATATATATATATATATAGTAAAAATATTGAGGACTACTAGAGTCGGACTCCTCAATGCATGTCGTCCGATCGCATGCACGCACATTTAGCCGGAGAAAAGGCGATTAACGGTGGGACACTGCTGACCCGTTGCTTCTCCAAAACAGGAATCTCCGCCACTCGGTCACGCCTCTTTCCCCAAATCACGCATTTCCCCCGGTCTCGCTTCTTTCCCCAAATCGCGCGCTGATGCTTCACCGGAGGCCAGCTCCGCCGTTCTCATCACCTAGTCACGTCCATGTAGAGGAGGCGACGGCCGACAGTGGCGGCCCGAGAGGGTAGCGTCGACCCAATGGTGGTTGCCGTACAAGGCGGGGCCCCGAGGAGTTAGCGGCGGTGACCGCGGCGTCTGGATCCATCGGGGAGAGCTAGATCCGGGAAGATGGCGGCGTCCCAAAGGTGGCAGCGGCTCAATAAGAGCTCAGATCTGGCGAGTATGAGGGCGATGACGACCGATGATGGAACCGACCACAAGTGAGGGCAGCGGCGGTCTCCATGAAGAGGAGGCGATGGCCGATCAACCTGCCGCTCGAGTTCTTCGGGATTTTCCGTGCTCAGCGCGATCTCCCACCCCGCGACCGCTTCGGCTCAGCGCGACGCCGCGCCGGGCGCTCGGCGCGGCGCACCACAATACCTGCCGCTCCACGGCAGCCGCAGCGGCGCCTCGCCGTCTCGGCCTCCGCCACCGAGAAACCAGCGGCAGCCCGAGCGGTTCTACTTCAACTTCACGGGTTCCCCTTCCCGCTCGGCCCCTTCCTCAACAGCGCACCACCCGCACCGAGGTTGGTGTCGCTCGCGAATCGCCTCGTTGCACTACGTCTTTGCCACGGAAAAAGTCCTCATTTTCTTTCTCTCGCCGCGCACCGTTGAGCGACCGAATCAGGCCGTGAAGGGCAGCATATGGCTGTTCGGCGGGAGCGAGCTCGGGATTTAGCAGCATCTCCACCAACATCCGCATGACCGTCGTCAAGCTCAAGTCTGGCGGGCTCTAGGTGCACGCCCCCATCGCGCCGACCAAGGAGTGCACGCCCCCATCATGTGTGCTGGCCTTTGATGCCTCTTTGTTTTTCTTTTGTCTTTTTGGTTGGTATTTTGTCGTGTTGCATTCATCTTCATACATGTGGCAAAATTTAGATTGCAAATGGTCGGGTCTTGGGACTGCAGAATTTCATATTAATTGTTTGTCCATATTGCTTCTTTTTGCGGTTCTGAAGCCATTTTGTTTGTTTTATTTAAAATTGTCAATCTTGTGTTGTAAAGTAGAAGATTACTTGACAAAGCTTACATCTGTATTCTCTAAAACAATTCTTTGTTTGTATTGATCTACCAACTGCAAGTCACCAACATAATGTCACTACTAATTCACACCCTCTCTTACTGTACTCAATTATGTACCTATTATATTGGCATTTTGCACACCATGATCAAGCCAACATTAATTGTTAAGTTAGGACCCAATTATAGTGATTGAAGAGTAACCATGGTTACTGAATGTAATTTCAGTTGTAGTTTTTTCTTGCGAAATGGGGAATATGCAACTAAAGAAAAGGGTATATCATACACAGTAAACATTTATTCCTACTTATTTAGGATTCTAATTTGAAAAGGGTATACTAAAGAAAAGGGTATATTCATACACAGTAAACTACTCTACTTTGCAGGGCTAAGTAGCTCTTACCTCACATATAAAACTCTGGAGTGACTAGTCAATCCAAAAATATTCGAATAGGCACTACTTAACTTTCTTAAAATTGCTATTGCTAGAATTATCTGTTGGACATTTCTCTTTAGGAAAAGAGTACATGCAGTAAAAAAGCGTACTTATAAAGTAGAACCAACCTTATTTGGCTCTAGATTTATCTTTGGAAATGGATAGCTGCTTTATTTTTCAGTTTATATAGCCATCTCTTTAACATGCAGTATTTACTATAAATAGATGATACTCTGCTTCATTAAATTTAGTTTTATACTGGAAATTTAGTTCATGGATGACTTTATATGTAGATACGTGCTATTGCCTCAGACATTTGGTGGGACCCTGAATTATTTCGTGTCCAGTTCACCGGTGGTGCAATCAAATATGATGTTTCCAAGTGCGAAATAGTAAGTCATTTCACGTTGCACATAGTAAAGCTATTCATTAACATATATGGACAATGTCAGACCCGGATTTTTCAATCCAGAATCTACTGTGTCTACTGCACTATTCCCTGGATCAGTAGTTTGTGCACACAGGAACATTGCTAAATCATTTCATACATCGCATAATCATTCATTATATTACATAAATTGAAATACACCACGTCGGGTGACAGAGTTTACAAAAGGGCCGGTTAGGCCAAATGTCTTTATTACAAACATGCAGCGGAATCATAGCAAAAGTAAACCCAAAATCCATAGGCAAGCGACTGGAAGGGTAATATGTGCATTATATGTCCCCAGCTAACTAGTAACATACGTGCACACAAAGCCGGAAGTCCACTTGTCTATGTCTAACCAACGGGGCCTACGCCTTAGTCTCTTTCGTTATCCTTCTCCTCCGTAGCAGGTGTATCCTCGTAGGCATAATGCTCTTGTGTTCCTGCTTCTAAATTTTGTCGCAAAAGCGAGAGTGAGCACTCCGACCCCATGCTCCGCGAGCCAACACACAGAATGCAATATTTAGCATGTATGGTTAATCAAAGGAAAGGTTGAGGCTCTTTTTAGTTTTGCGTAGAGTGCTTTTGAATACAATTACTTTAAAATTCCTAAGACCTAGCATTCTGAACCAAAGTACAAGCTGTAAATGAATGCAGTATTACTAGTGATTCAGATTCCATCCACCGTTACATGGTATCTGCACCATATAGCAATTCTTCAGCGTTATAGCCGCTTAACTTACCACTGGGACGACACCCAGGACAATTCCAAACTAGGGCCTTCCACTGCCCTTCATTGTTCCAATCCCATCGATAAATAATTTTGAAATAGAACTATATCTGGTTAAGTTCCCATGTCTACCCTTGACCGTGGGCACGGCTATTCGAATAGTTTTAGACTCTGCAGAGTTTGTACACTTTCACCACAAGAGATAATCAACTCATTGCCCCACATGATACCTTAGACATGTGGTCGAGCAGACCATCACAGTGACTTTTCAAAGTATCTAGTCCCTTCTGTCATCTCACCTTATGGAAAGCGCCCACTTGCGGTGGGTCCCATCTATCTTGCGGGATGTTTCCCACGACCACTCGCAGCAGCTCGGGCTTCTACCTCCCATAGCGTGGGACAGGTGGAAACTTCACCCACCACCGGTGTCCTTGAGCCCCCTTGCCATAGCGTAGCCCCTTCACACCCCTACCGGTGAGATGAGTCCGGGTTTCGATAAATTTACTTAGCCAAGTTGTATTTCTGAGACTTGTGGTTGTCTTGTTTTACAGAGGTCATGACAAGATTCGATCCTTAGTGGTATCTGGGCGGTCTACCACTAACCCGCTTTGTGCATCCACTGCACCACACTCACACCCTCAAACCAATCCGCCTAGATATTTAAGCAAGTTGGGGATTTTGAGGGTATAAAATAGTCATGTCCAAAGTATACCAGTCATTCCCATCATGACTGCCCAAACCACTTTCTCATGATTAAAAGCGACCATGATGTCTGGGGCATTTCAGCGCCCCCTGAGTATCTATGCAAAACTAAGCATAGCATATAGTTAGGGACTTATTTTCAAAATATTACTATTATAATTTTGCTAGGGCTACAAGGTTCACACATTGAATATTCCAAAGGAGAGGATAATATTATTCAAGGTAAACAATGGCATATAACTAGAATATCAAATTTAGCATGTATTTGCATAAAAATAACATCATGCAAGTTGTTAATTTAAAACAAAGTAATTTGCATGAAATTTAGGTTCAACATGATCAAAGTATTGACTCACCTTGGTCACAGTGGTCTGGTGCTTGATTATCCGGAGCTTCTAGGGCTGCTGCCTCGAACTCTTCTTCTTGAGCCTCGTAAGCTATTTTAATCGTACGAAAATTTGGATAAAAAGAAAACATCAAATCAACAAAATATCATCAGAAATTCAAATGAACTCTAAAAATTATGATTTCAGTTCCATTGGACAGATCTTGATTTTAGATGAATTTAGAAATTTGTCTCACTCAATTTGGAATTAAAATGAATAAGTTATGCCTATTTGAATATTTCAGTCCAATTAAATCTAAAAATTAATAAATTTCTGATAGTGGGGCCCACATGTCATATATTTTATTTTTATTTGCTTATTCTTGTGTCTATGGCCAGTGGGGTCCACATGTCGGCGTGCATTAGTCACTGACAAGTGGGGCCCTGGACCCATCTGCCAATGCCAGCCGCGGCGTGGGCCAGCGGCCCCCACCACCGACAAACGGGCCCAGTGTAGCGAGAAAATTAAAAGAAATGCTCGACCGCTACGCGCGGAGCCGGAGGCTCGAACGCGCGCCGTGGGAGCAGGGGGAGGGAGAGACGAGCGGTGGTAACCAAGTGAGCGGGGAGGCGTTGCCTACCCAGTATGGGGAGTAAACCCTTTTGAGGTATGCCGTGGAGGAGGCCGGGCAGAGGAAGAAGAAGGCGGTGGCGACGGTGGCGAGCGGTGGCCGGAGAGGTTCGGGAGCTTCGTGGGATACAATCCCCGCGTGATGGTGAAGCTTCTGGTGAAGTTGGCGGAGGTGAAGGAGCACGGTGGAGAGCCGGCGGCGTGTGACGGCGGCAGTCCAAGGGGGCGGCCGACGCCGGCGATGCTCAGGCGATGGGAAACCCGATGAAGGAGGGGGTCGGCTTCGCCTGGCTTCCACGCAGCTCTGGGAGCGAGGGCTGGTTCGGGGGCGGCCGGAATCGACGGCGGCTCGGTCGTCGGCCGTGAGGAAGACGAGAGTGCCGACGGGGAATTGGGGCACTACAGCTCCATTGCTTGCAAGGGAGGGGGTAAAGGAGGTGTTGCGACTCCATTGCGACTTCCGGGAGGGGTTCTTTTATAGCCGGGAGAGGGGGCGCGTGGCGAGGCGGCGGCGGCCTCCGCCCTGTTCGCGCTGGCGGGGGGGTGGAGGCAATCTCCTCCGAGATTGTGTGGGGGAGGGAGATGATGGTTCTTTGAACTTGGCCCCGGAGGTGTGAGAGGAAGAGGGAAGGATCAGCTGCGGCAGCGCGAGAAGGAGCTAGCGCGGGGAGGGAGTGGCGACGCTGGCGCGTGGAGAAGAAAAGGGCCGAGGGAGGAAGAAGGAGCGGGCGACGCCCGGGCCCGCTCGCAGAGGGAGAAGCGCGAGTGGAGGCGGGTCCACTGCGCAGGCGCGGTCGGGGCGCGGAAGGAGACCGCGCGGCCACGCGGCAGCGGGAGGAGAGGCGCGATCGGGCGCGGGCCGCGTGGCAGAGGCGGGGCGGCGTGCGCGGGAGAGAGATATGGGGCTTTGGGTGGCCGGCGGCTGGTGCAGCTCCCATCCATTTTTCTTTCCTTTTTATTTTATTTTGCTTTTACATTTGAATATGTATATATATACATTTACACGCATATATCCTAGGGGTATATACATGTATACATATTTTATTTCTCTCTGATTTTTGTGTATGTACATATATGTTTATTTATATATATATTGATATTCATATGTGTTTGCATATATATGTAAATGCTAGCCTCCTTTAATTTACTTGCCAAAATTTTTAGGGATGATATTTCATGCTTATTTACATTTCTCCTTTGGCATTTTATGGATCATCTTTTCAGATTCTTTATTTGATGCTCATGTTTTATCATTTTATGTGCTGATTTCTTCCCTCTTTTTACTTTTGAAGTTCCATTAAATTTACAAGAAAGTCCATAAACTCCAATTCAAATGGAAAGCAAATAAAATAATCCAAAAACTCCACAATTTAATATTTATATTTTTCAGGATGTTACAGACAATGACTCATTTCTAACTTTATGTAGATTTTTGTCCCATTATGTGATATGAACCACCGGTCATGCTTTGCATTTAACTTACGTAAGCGATTGGTGCACATACTCGATTCAAACAAGACTGGAAAAGGTGAAGACATAGATACTGGCAGTAATCACGTTTGGATTCGTCCCATACTATTCAAAGCTGTGCAGCAATGCATGACACTATTCTTCAGTGATTGGAGTGAAGATATTACTAAGTGGGATTGTAAGGAAGCTATTGTGCCTATACATTATTCTGAGTATGAAACTCAATTATCTTTTCATACTCAAGTTATCAAATACGTGGGAGATTCATTCAAGCTGTATTTTCTCACTGACAATTTGATTTTTGCAGAGTTGACAGTGGCATATACACAATTCAGTTCATGAAGAACTGGGATGGTAATATGTGTGTCCGAGATATAAATCAGGTATATTTCCCATACATTCACTCTTTCATTGCAACATCATTTTGTCATCTAATCAATGTATTTAACATGTTAACAATTTTTATTATAGGATTGTATGGACACTTTCAGAATGGAGATTTTGATGGACATACTTACCTTGGAAGCAAATCTATCATCACCACCTGATTTCGTCAAAGAATTATTGAAGCAGTACACTGATCATAGAGACGCTACTAAATGATGCTTTTAAAATAAGAATATTTTGTTTTGTTATGAGACTATTTTTTGCTTGATACTTTCTGGATTGTAATAATGCTATGCATCAATACAGCACATTTGCCTCAATGCAAAACATTGTTGATGTCATACATACATTATATTTTTCAGTACTAAAATTGTGATGACTTCATACTCATTCTATTGTTTTTGTCACATACATTTCATCTTGCTTGATGCTCCATTTGCCTCCATCATATATCTTTCATCACATACATTTCATCTTTGCTTGATGCTAGAAATTTACTTATCATATCTATCCTTTGGTAACGAGTATGTTCTTTGTGTATCATTTATATCCTTTAGTTTTCTTTCGTTATCTCGTAAGCTGGCCCAATATACCTATCTCATTGCTAACGAGTATGTGCAATTGATTTTATCGATTACCATGGTAATTGAAGCATGATCCTTATTGAACATTTGAGTTATTTATTGCAAAAAATTTCCTGAGTAAATGCATTTGCAGGAAAATCATTTTAAGATAACTTTTGTTGTCCGATTCAGCTAAAAACATCACATAAGCTTTCCACCTAAAACCCTAACATGACGTACAAATTCGCCGTTCTAAATCATTCCGTACGACGTATAAAAAATAATGGAAGTCAACATACACGTATTTTCCTATGCCGTTCATCTCCATCAATCATTTTAATATAACATTTGTTGTCTGATTCATCTATAAAATTCACATACAATTGTGGTTTTCAGTTGTTTGTGTGTGCACACCTCCGAACGGACATTTGTATACCAGTTTGGAGTTGCGTAATATTTTAAGATAACATTTGATATCCGATTCAACTAAAAAATTCACACAAGATTTTCATCCAAAACAATATTATGACGTACAAATTCGCCGCTCTAAATCATTCAGTGTGTCATACCCGTTTTCGTAAGCCGATTGTCTCCACGAACCATTCAACAAGAATTTGTTGCTCGATTGATACGAAAATTTCACATAATATTTTCGCCTTAACTGCTAACATTATGTACAAATTCGCCGCTCTAAATCAGTTTGTGCGACGAATAAAAATTATTGGAAGTCAACACACGCGATTGTTGTCCGATTCAATCAATAAATCAAAGATATCAATTTTTTTGTCCGATTATGATGAAAAATTCACACAACATATAAACCGAAACCACTATCATGATGTACAAATTCGCTGCTCTAAATCATTCCCTTCGACATATAAAAAAAGGGAAGTTAACACATGCAGTTTTTCCTGCGCCGTTCGTGTCCTTCAACAATTCAACGCGCATTTGTTGATCGAATGAGATGAAAATTTCACATAAGATTTGTACCCTGACTGCTAACATGACGTAAAATTTCGCCGCTCTATTTCGTTATGTGGGGCGTATAGAAAATAATGTATGTGAACATACGCATTTCTTCTGCGCCGTTCGTCTCCTTCAACCATTTAAGATAGCTTTTTTGTTATTCAATTGAGATGAAAAATTCACATAAGATTCTTACCTCAAATGCTAACATCACATGCAAATTCGCCACTCTAAATCATTCCGTACGACATCTTAAAATTAATGGAAATAATGCAAGTCAACATACGCGTTTTTTCTAAGCTGTTCGTATATATCATCCATTTAATACAGCATTTTGTTGTCTGATTCAGTAGAAAAAATCACATAAGATTATAACCTTACCTACTAACAACTCGTACAAATTCGCCGCTCAGAATCATTTCGTGTGGTGTATAACAATTAATGAAAGTTAACACAGTTTTGCTTATGCCGTAAGTCGACCACTTAAAAAAAATTTGAGTATAATACTCGATTTGATCACAATGATTCATCACACATCTTGCACGTAATGATATTTTGCATGCACAAAAGAATATTAAATTTATATGTACAAGCGAGCATACTTCAAATAATGTCGTACAGATTTACATACGTACTCCATGTTAATTAATACATGGTCGATACACATTGAGCAAGTATTCTATTTATGGCAAATAATGATCTAAACACATACATACTTCTACGTTAATTTAAAAGGATCTATACACATACCTATCTCAACGTTCAACAGGAAGCAGTATTCACAAATTAATGACACATTAGTTTTTAAAACATAATTGATGATTCATTCAGATCGCTGGTGATTAATGACAATAACAAATCCGGGTCGCTGGTTATTTATGGAAAGCCGGAGAATTTCTTACGGACACGCACAGCAATCCGTAGAAATTCGGATTGCACGCACAGCAAATGATGGGATTCAAATCGCTGAATAATTATGGCAATAAAAATCCGGATTGCAGTAATCAATGTGACGTTTGAATTGTAAGGCAAACACTATGCGCTAATGGATATACCCGTTAATCTCATACCTACTACAAACTAACACATCTCAATGATCGAACGGTAGATAGGTTAGGTGCCTGGACTCCTAGGAGTCCCATTTCGCCTTCCTATATATATATATATATATATATATATATAGCTAATGACTTAACACTACTCCTAGCGACAACGCGTGGAATCCGACAAAAGTGCAATCGATCTTGATGAACTCACTGAAATTCGAGTAAAGCTCTCCCGATTCTTGATAGTGGAGGTCATAAACAAGATTGGAGAGTTCTACCCAACGATAATCGGATGTTGAAATATTTGATACAATTGTAATCACTCAATTGTGCTTAATCAAATAATTCATTCAAATGTACATCATGTAGTTGAGATCTGTGTAATAATTGTCGTGTGTTACATATGTGATATGTTTGCTTGTTTTCAGAGGGCATGGCTAGAATTTCCTGAGGCTAGCCGAAAAATAGGAAATAATATAGGTATTTAAATAGCTATCATAGGTGATTTTTAATATTAGGCATCTGTGATATCTAAGATATCACAAACGGCTATGTCTGAGAACCGTATGTGATATATGACATATCACAGACAGTTTTTGGTATTAACCGTCTATGATACTTGATAATCACAAACAATTTTTTCTAAAAAAACGTTTGTGATACTTGATATGTCACATAAGACTATATCAAAGAACCAGCTGTGATACTTCATATATCATAGATGGTATTTTCAAAAAATCATCTGTGTTGTAATTATCACAGACGATTAGATAGCCGTCTATGATAACCACCTATTATCACAGACACATAATTTCAGATGGTTCAGAAACCATCTTTGATGATGGTTCCAAACCATCTCATATTGCCACGTGATTAGCTGGGTGTGCGGCGAAGAGATCATGACAAGACTTTTGTAATGCAAAGCCGTCAACCTGGTTACGCCCCTCTAAGGTTTCACCACAACATAGAATCCACTAAGTTGGGGCCCCTCTTGTGTCGTATGAGACTTCTCACAGCCTACGCCACACTCACATTCAATGTATAGCGAGACTCAGGTTGGGGCTTGCAAATTAGTCAAGCAGATCTGTCCCATACCAGACTTCTGGTAGTACAATATGGCTTTGTAGCAGTAGCTCACATATTGGTCCTTAATTGACTTAGGCAAACTTTGCACGTACCTCTTGTGCCAAGCACCCACGTTGAGCCACCAAGCAACAACGTGTACCAGCAAGCACCCACCATTTAACCATTTGTCTAAACCTAAACCAAGTTTTATATTTTAGTTTGTCAAATATTTCATAACCCTTCATGACTCACTAAAGTCAAGAATATATTTTAAAGCTTATCATTTTATGTGAAAAAGTTATCTAAGTCTAAAATCATTTCTAAGCATGTCTAACCATTTCTATAAAGTTTTTCAGCTAATACTAGTGTACTAACTAGAACTTTATTCTAGGATGACAAGTTATTAAGTTGAACAAAGTCATAAGAATTAGGTATTAACTAAGTATTTAAAACTAGAATTAAAATCCATTGGATAAACATAAGTATGCAGAACAATTTGAAATAACATAATTTTATTTCCAAACTAGGATCAACATGATTAATGTGTGTAACTTGCGTTACTTCATGGATTGGTAAGAGTAGTCGAAGTAGTACTCCTCGGAAACGTCGTAGTCTATATGTGAAAACAATCAAACAAACTAAATAAAATTTAAATAAACTCCAAAATTCAAAATAAATGTAGAAATGGGTATATTGGGATTTTAGATAAATTTAGGAAAAATAGTGGGTTCCATTGGAGCTAGGATGAAGGAGAATGAGCTCTCGGAAGTTTTAAAATTAAGAAAATAAGAAAGAAAAGATTAAATAGAATTTATGGAACTATTTTCCTAAAGAAAAAGGGCTTTATGACGTTATCATGGGTTTTGGTTTTTGGCTGAATTATTTTTCTAAAGGAAAATTGAGATTAATGCATCATGATGACTTTAGTAAGGGTTTTTGGATTTCGGCAATATTTTTCTTAAGGAAAATTGGACTGAGAGGTTGACAAGTGGGTTGGGTCTGTGGACCGGGTCCACAGTGGGCCAGGACCAGGCTTGTGTGGCAGAGGGAACTGATGGGGTGGCCGTGAATTGGCATGGCATACGTGTGGCGCCACGTGGCTGCTACCTCAGTGTTGTGTGCTAATGTGGCTCGGCCAATGGCAAGTTACGCATGAGAGCTGAGGGTAGACAGTGTTGAGGTCTAGGTGGGCGGCGGCGAGGGACACTAGCAAAAGGGGAATGTGAGGAGGTGTTTTCACCTTGGAGCGACACTCAGGGACCACTAGAGGCCACTGGTGACATGGAGAGATCAGTGGTGATGCCTTGGCAAAGAAGCATGGCGGAGGGGTCGGCAAGGTCAGTGTTGGCACGGGAAAGCTTCTGGTGGCGATAGTGAAGCTCGGGCAACTTCGATGCATCGGTAATGGCTCGCTGGAGCTGTGTCGAAGCTTGGATGAGAGGTGAAGACTACACTGGGGATCCGTAGGGCTCGGGAGAGAGAACTGGGGGGTGGGGAGGAGTGGTGCGAGGCGTAGTGGTGCTGAGGGGTGTCTTTTATAGGGCCGAGGGGGAGGCACGATGTGGGGATTGCTCGCCGGTGTTAATGGTGACGAAATCTCGGGAGGGGAAGATATGGCAAGGGGGAGGCGTGAAAGGAAGGGAAAAGTGAGACTCACACAATATGGGACAGTGCGAAGAGGTTTCCTTTTGGGAGAGGCGGCTAAAACGGAAGGCAAGGATGGAATCAAAGGCGGACTTAGCACCAGTGCTCGGAAGGAAGAAGGAAATCAGAGGAAGAAGAAAGGAAAGAGAGGAGAGGGGCAGATAGGTCCGAAAAACAAAGTAGGTTTCGGCCCCAAAGATTTTTTGGAAATTAAAAGAGTTTCCAAATAATTAAAGGTTGAGGAATTCAAGAAAGGCTTAGAAAATAGCAAATAAGAGCCAAAAATTCCAAGAAAATTCTCATAAATACTATGAAGCAAGGGGAACAGAAGAAAAATAAATTAAATCCTATTGGGCTGCAATTAAACACATGAAGCCTTTTTTCTAGCTCTAGGCTTAAATAAAAAGGAATGGAAAAAGGGGAAAGAAATTCTAGAAAAACTTAAACAAACTCAAATAAATTAAGACTAAAATTTTGGAATGTTACAGTGTAGGACGCCTCTATTTCCTCGGGGAGCCACGCCGATGCTGCCAGCCTCGCACCACCTTTCTCCCGTCTGTCACTTGCGCTGCCTTTCTCTCCTCCTCTCGTGTGCGCCACCCTTCTTCCCATCGGGCAAGAAGAGAAGGAAGGAAGGGGAGGGAAAGAGGAGTCGGCCGAGAGAGGGGGGAGCCGGTTGAGAAGAAAAGAGGAGAAAGAAGAAATGGAGAAGAAATAGGAAGGAAGAGACAGAGGAAAGAGGAGGAGAGAAGGCTGAACCAGCACCAGATCCGACCAACAAAAGGAAGAAGGTGCCCCGATCGTGCTGTTTGTCGCTAGGGTAAAGCCTCGATTCCTTTCCTATGATGATGATGGCTAAGTGATGAAGAAAGTGAGAGTGGTAAATAATTATGAAATTCATGCATTGCATTAAGTGCATATTTATGGCATGAAAGAGACTCACTTCGGTGATATGAAAAAACTACTTCAGTAGACACCTCCACGAGATGGACGAAAGGCCTACTTCAGTAGGTACCTCCACAGGATGGTGATATTGAGAGGGTGGTGCATCGACGGGTGTCCACTCAGCTATATAATATAAGCTAAAGAAGGAGTAGAGATGTGCATGTGCATTTGCATTGCATTAATGATAATGAAAAATTAATGCAGACTGAAATAGTAAAGAGTATGAAAGAGTTGACGGATAATGACCAGTTAATGAGAATGTGGTTTAAGATGGAGATTTGTGCATTTGCATTGTTTTTGTGCTAAGGAAATGTGAATGCATGAGAAAGGGTTAATGAAAAAGAAAGAGTACATGGATAATGAACGAGTAATGAGAATTTGTGTTTACTGTTTTTCTATATCATGCATTGGGAATAGGAGTAGCATCTCAGTACCACATCCAATAATAATGATCTAGAACATTACCTCTGTTTTCTTTAAAATTGCCCTACTAAGTAGCTTGCTAATATAAACTTAGTCAATAGAATCCTTGTAAACTGATGATGAATGTTAGGAAGCTTTTATGGCAATGTATAATTTCTCAATAATGTTTTATTGGCGAGTTTAAATATGCTCTCGAACGCATGGTTCTAGGCATTCTCAGGGCATGGGGCTTGAGCGTTCTCAAGCATGTGGTCTTGAGCGTTCTCGAGCACGTGGTCTCAAGCGTTCTTGGGCGTGGGTGACCTAAATTTTTTTTGTGAATTTTTTATTCTTACTCTGGTTATCTAGTCATGTTTATTATGAATTAGTTCTTTTGGAGGGCTAGTTCAGGAAGATTTCAGTTATGACATGTCTACTCTAGTTTATACATAGTTGTTTTAATACATATTGCTAAATGTATGTTGTTTACCATTCATTGTGTTATAACTAAAGGAGATGCTGCTAAAATCTAGTAGTGACGATGGTGAATTTAAAGAGATAGTGAGTAGTGGTAGCATTCCAGACTAAGATTGGGTTGAGGTGTTACATGAGCTTCAAGCCCATTCATTCCTCCTGTCGCAATACAATCCCCTTGCTTTTTAGCGCGAGGCTCATTGGGTAGTTCTGAACTGTTCACACATATGGCACTGTAGCCACCATTTTTTTTCTAATTTGACCCTGAACACCTTTTTTTTTACAAATCTAGCTTCCTCCTTGAGCTCGACAGGTACGTACTGAGATATGAGAGCTCGGTAGGAGGTGGGGCAGCACAACAGTGCCTAATTAACATTGATTAGGCTTAATTACTGCTAATCATATAATGTAATGCTCTATTAGTGATAATCATTCTTCAATTAGCCACTAATTAAAACATGCTGATGTGCTGTTGTTCGAGAGCTCGTCTGCCAAGCAACCATGCTCGGCAGATGCTATCAAGTTCTGGTGGATCGGCAGTACCTGCCGAGATGTTACAGCATAGTAGACGATACGTGTCACCTGACACGACTATAGAACTTAGAGAAAGAGCTAGATTTATAAAAATAAATATCTAAAACTAAAATTTTAAAAAATAACTATATATATATATATATTTATATTTATATATAAGTTCGTTCCTCTTGCTTTCAACCGAGCTGGCCGGGGGTGAACGCATTGCACAGCTCGATCGATGAATCAGCCTCGGAAGTAGCGCATTCATATCCCGTCCCATCACATACGGGCCTGTTTGGTTCACGTACGAGTAGAGCCTGGCTCGTATCTGAGAGCCAGGCTCTCGTGGGATAGGTTGAGCGCATGCAACGCTGTCGTGTTTGGTTCACGTCTGAGTAGAGTCCGGCCGAGAAGAGATATTGTTTGGTTGCTGTATGCGAAGATATGTTGCATGAGATAAAAATAATATAAGATTATGATTATGATTATGAAGATATGTTATATGAGATGTTCGTATCTTATTATATCTTAAACTTCTTCAAAACACATTAATAATACTTGATATTTACTAATATACACTAATAACATCATCAACTGACTAATCACCTGCATCCCACGAGCTTGGCTCCCGAAACGCCCGATTCCCACGTTTCTCGAGCACGGCTGCGGGGAATCTTGCATGAGCGAGCGGTGAACCAGCGACGAGCAACCAAACAAGGAGACCCTGCATCCGGCCAGCCTGGTTCAACCGGATGCAGGCAACCAAACAGGCCCTACATGGTGCCCCGGGCCAGCTCGGGAAATGCTACGCGTACAAAAGACACAAACAAGATCCCTTGGTCGCCACACATTAACAAGGTCTCCAATCCGATCAGTGGCTCACATAGCTAGGGGTGCAAACGAAGCGGATACGGACGGATACTGCTCATTCCGTATTCTTTTTCATATTTTTTGTCGGAGTCGGAGTCGGATACGGATAGTGCCGGATACGAATACGAATACGGATATTTTTGGTCACGAATACGGAGCGAATACATGCCGCTCCGAATACGGTTAGTTTCGGTTACGAATATTTAATCGGATAATGCGCGAAAGCAAATTTCACATGGTGACAGAGACAAATTAAGCAAACTGAGATCTAATACGAGTATATCGACGTTGCAACAGTTACCGAAACAAGCAATCTTATATAAATAAATGATGCTACATTTCAAGAAGAGTTGGAGATCCCACCTGACCGGTGGAGAGGCTAGGTATCCGACTACGTTTCCGTATCCGGTAACTATCTGAATAACTATCCGGTAACTATCCGGGCATCTATCCGGTAACTATCCGGAAAAATATCCGGATAGTTTCGTATCCGTCGGATAATGCTTGTTCCGAATCCGATTCCGTATCCGACAAAAAATATCCGAATCCATTTCCGTATCCAATAAAACCTTCGGATATCCGAAAATTTACTCCAAATTATATCCAAATTAAAACAAACGGACGATCAGTCGGAAAATATCCACTCCATTTGTACCCTACACATAGCTACGGATGCATGGATTATGATTGGATCGGACGTGGCGTGGCGTGACTTCTGTGGTGTGCGTTCGTACTTGGCTCGCTGTAGATATTTTCGGTAGGGACGGAGAAGGACAAGCTGAGCATATTGTTGGGACCACCTACATTAATGCATCGATAAGAAGAAGGTTCAATTTTAGTTATAGCTACTGATTTATGATTTTTTTAAATAAATAGATAGAATTATTTCTTTGTTATTATTTTAAAGTGATTTATTAGAATATTTTTAAAAACGGTTTATCAGTACTCGATTTATTTATGTAAGTGTTTGTACTACATTAAAAACCATTAACCATAACTAAAAATAATCCACACGAAATGAGGATTAAAGAAGAAGGCGATGAGACGAAATGGAATTGAAAAGCTTGATGGGTACTACCGGAACATGTGACAGGCTGGTTTCCCCCACATAAGGCATGTACAATGGTATGAGCTAGTTACTAGCTCTAAGATAACTTCTCCAATGATATTAACTTTTAGCACATAGCTCATAACATGAATAGTCCCATATGACATCCTCATATAATCTTGGAATGTGTGTATGAGATTAGCTCTTGATCAAAAGCTAGCTTTTCTCTCTCTTCTATTAAAATATGAAATAATATGTTTAGAGCTAGCTCATAATTAAGTCATCATTGGACATGCCCTCATAGAACCAACGACATGCACGCGCGTGCCCTAGAGAAAAAGAATTGCAGGCACCACGAAGCCGATCGAAGCCTCCAATCCAAGTCGCACTCGATCGGTGTAATAAGACCAAGGAAGATTTTGTTGGAAAAGTTGCAAATTTGTCATCCGGAAATTTTAAATTTTGCGTGTGTATGCATGCCGTCGAGGTTTAACTACAATTTCACCAATTTATTGTGATCAGTTGGGATTGGGATTTAGGGAGCCCGTGACCTGCATGCCTTAATTCAGTATCCAGACAGGAGCTCATGTGACATGAAAAGACACAAAATCGACATCAATAGGGTGAGGGCCAATAAATTTTAGTCTAACCCAGTCAGATATTTCGTTGTCCATATATATTTCAACTGAAGGCATGCAGATATTTTTAGGTATTTCCTTTGTCCTTATGGCTAGATGTCACAGCAGAAGCAAACATGCACGCATGCCATACTAGCAAATAGAGAACTAGAGTTCTAGCTTGATGAAGTATTTGAAAATGAGCCTAGATAGTGTCCTGTTCGGAAAAAACAAACTTTGTTAAATCCTTGATTACATCTAGCTGTTAGTTGGTAATAAACGAGCTAGTTAGGACTAGTAACTTTTGTTCGGTAAACTAGTTTGTTTATGGCTGAGGTATTTTTGCAAAGTAATATATATGGACTATATGGACTAAAAATCTAGCACATAAATTTATCATTAATTCGGTTGACAAAAAATCACCCAACTTCGTTGAATTGGACCAGTGACTCTCAGTTCCACTAGTAGTGCTGGTGATGGTTAAGGAGGGCACGCTGCACCGAATTCTCTACTGCTTGTTTTTTCGACTTTTTCTCCACTCATTGTCGATCACACATGAATCACTCCTGAAAACTCCTGCACTGCAATCTGAACTTAAATTTGGTGAACAAAGGTTCATGTTTACCTGACCTGTATGTCATGGTCTCTATTTGTAACCATTAACTGAACAGGTGAAGGCCGGCGTAGCATCCACTTGGGGGCACGAGGGTCTTGTGTTGCCTTTGTTTCTCCTGTTAAGCACAGAGACCCTATAAAATGAGGAAAGAACACAACAAGAAAAAGATGAGAAAGATCGACGCATGTGGTACAGCCTTTTGACCTTGGTGTCACAGCATTGTTCTAAATTAAACAACAAACATACAATACAATGATATACAACTGATCACCTTGAAGCATGCAGCTAGTAGCCTGTGATTTGCTGTAGGGCTTCATTATCTACATGTAAGTACAAGAGTTTGGCATCCTGTGTTGAGACCCAAAAAAAAAGGGGAAGATTCTTCACGTACATGCCCTTTCGGAATCCTCGCTAGTGCGTTGCTCTTTTCCGGAGCCACGATAGGTCGAGATTAGGCTCGACCTCGGCTTGCTAACACCCGTAAGTACAACTAGCCAGATGGCGATGGGATCCTCGTTGTACATGCATGTATTTGTTTTTCCTCGAGCATTGCACTTGTACTGAAGAGTAAAGACCAAATAGGTCACTTGATCTAGGTAGGACGTAAGACGACGAATGCGAACCATGTTGTCTCATGCATGATCACAACATTTTGTCTCTCAAGGCTATCATCACAAAATTTCACCAACAGGACCAGTTATGACCAGCATGTGCACTGGTACAAGCATCTTTCTGCTCTGCATTGACCATTGTACATACAGGAAATAATACGACAGATTTGTGTTTTCTCATCATTGTACCTCCTGCATAGCAAGGCATGACAGGCATGGTCCATTATTTGGAGGCTAACAGCAGAAACAGGAAAAGGCTTGGACATCTTACGTCTGTGCTGTGCATGAGTGCATCTTTTCCTTTCTTTCTCCTCAGTCATCCCCGGTACTTGGAGCATCAGTCCAGAGGGCTTTTGTCAGGGGCTTTTGTCTCCAAACACTTTATATTAATTTATGGATGCTTTACTCCTTACTTCAAAAACTCATATGATAGCTATAATTAGATAAGTTAAATTTCCTGATGGAGGTTTTTTTTAGAATACGTGGGGGAATTGTGCATTTTTCACTGATCGAGGAATCACCTATGGGGAAATTTTAGTTCTTAAAAAGTGTCTATAAAATAAAGAAATAAGTTCATATAATACACTAAACTTTGCTTGAAAGTCCGTTTAGCACCTCGAACTATGAAACTAGACATTTGACACATAGAACTTTATAATCCGGCTCAAATAACATCTTGACCTGATTTTATATGGTGGTAGTGTCGTGTGCCATGATAAGTGAGCGGTTTTGCCACGTAAAATGACACATTAGCCAAGTTAGATCAATGATATATAGGACCATAAGAGTTTCTCCACCACTAAGCTTCCAGTCATGCTTCCATAGCCACCACCCTTGTAGTTCCCTCCCTCTCCATTTCGATTTAGAAGAGAAGGTCATATGTGTCCCACCTATCATTCATATAAATTTGATCAATGTATCATCCTACGTAGTAAAATAGTGCGCTTATCGCACCACGCAGGCAATATCACCATCCAAAATCGGATTGGAGTGTTATTTAAACTGGATTGCAAAGTTTAAAGGGTCAAATGTTCAATTTCATAGTTTAGGATGCTAGACAGACTTTTGAGTAAATTTCAAGATGTTATATAGACTTTTTCCAAATATATATAATGAGTGATCAAAAGCATACGCGGACTTCTATAATTGAATTGTTTCGTCATGTATCAAAAACAGTTTAGTAGGTCGGTTTGGGAATTATCCCGAGAGCTTTCGTATCTCCGGTTGCCCAGCTAGCTATTACTTTCCACGGTCAGCAACAGCAAGGATTTCTTCTAAGTAGGGCTGTAAAAAAAAGCTTGAAGCTCGTGAGCTACTTGAGTTTGGCTCGTTCCAGATTCGATTCGAGCTCGGTTCGAACTTTAAACGAGCCGAACTCGAGCTTGATCTCGAGATCGCGAGCTTTGCCGAGCCGAGCTCGAATAGTTCGCGAGCCTCGGTTCGAGCTTAAATAGTAATACATATTAATTCTTACCGAGCTTACTCGAACTCGAGTTTTTCTTATTATTGAAAATTAGTGTATATTTGAATTATTTTAACCATTATCGAGCTTACTAGAGTCGAACTTGAACTTAAAATTTTCTTATTATTAACAAATAGTGCATAATAAATCATTTAAATTGTTAACGAGCTTCAACGAGCCGAGCTCGAGCCTACTCGAGCTTAGGCCGAGCCGAGCTCGAGCCCAGATCCAAGCTCGGACCCCAACTCGAGCTCGGCTTGAGCTTCTACCGAGCTCGAGCCTGGAAGGCCAAGCTCGCTCGAGCTCGGCTCGTTTACAGCCCTACTTCTAAGCTTTATCTTAGAGAAAAGTAGGGGTGAGAAATTGTAACGGATAATCGAGAAAATACAAATATGATAAACAAAATTCGTATTCGAAAATATTTGTATTCATATTCGAGAATATTCGTATCCATATTTGATAATATTCATATTCACATTCGTATTTGAGAATATTCGTATTTGTATTCAAGACTATTCGATTCGTATTCAATCTGTTTCCTATGCTTATTGGCCGATCGACCCAACCTGGTGGCCAAGCGGAAATCTAAGGAATTACCCGGACAAATTTTGTGATTTGAAATTTGAATTTGAGCGGTTTGAAACCGATAACCGCTCTGGTAACTGGTCAAAAACCAGTGAAAAACCGGCAAAACCGCTAGAAATTTATTCTATGAGATTTATTACAGAAATTGTAGGAGGATATTCATATTCGACCAATTAAATACATATTCAATTCAAATTCGTATCCATTACAACATTCGATTCGTATTCGAGAATATGTGAATTCATATTCGTATTTGTTTTAAAAAATATAGATTTGTATTTATATTTGAGACTATTCGATCATATCTGATCCATTTCCATCTCTAGAGAAAAAAGACATTTTATTTCTTTATATCCATCATCTTTCTAGGTTACTGAAAAAATTATATGCAAGCATAATTGGTGTGTGTGTGTATACTCACTCATAATTCATATGTTCTTACACTCATTGATGCGAGCTTGCATGTAAGCAAATCTAGGGATACAATTGGAAATATAGGTAATACACTACACCACACTCCATCTCGGTCTTTAAAAAATCCATCTTGAAAGGAAAAGCGTGCTAAAGTTTGTGTACTCTGTCTTGAAATTTCGTGAAAAGGCCTCACAATTATTGAGATTCCTCTTTTATGTACTTCCACGTGAGTGGCGAACGGTTACTTGAAGACATAAATACCATTATTTCTTGCCGAAATATTAGGACTGTCCTCTAGGACCACTTGATCTGATCTGATTTCTCTAGTGGCGTTAAGTGATCACTATAATATTCTCATCTCACATAATTAATTGTTTTCTTTTTCTTTGCGCACTTTATTGAACATTTTTTCATTAATTAGTGGTCCATCTTCTCTGTCTTTTCAAAAAGAATTCACTTGTGGTTTAGAAACAAAAAGAGAGTTCAAAGAGTTATACAAAATTTGGTGTTCCACAAGAAATTCAAGAAAAGCAAAGGCATGGTTGAGTAAATCATCCAAGGTTAATTAACCTGAAATGGTAAAAAGAGAATGAAATCGTATAGTCAAATGAACCAACGCATTCAATACGGCCATGCCTCCAACATATTCTTTGCACCTTTCACATCTTTACAGAATTTATACTTTCAACATCTCAAAAAATAATTAATACTTCAAAAGGAGTAAAGGACTAAACCGTGGCCAATATATATTTGACAACGCCGTGACTTTTTATTTGAGATTTTAATGCCAAACGATAAATACATACGTCCGTACAACGTGTACGTACGTATGTATGTATATAAAGAATGCTGAAATGGGACACTATGGTATCTGGGCATCAAGCCTATTGCTTTTAGATGCGTATAAGTGCAAGGATATATAATATATCAGGCAAACCCGTTAACATTCATTAATTCGAAAAGGCATCGATTTGGAAAATAAATCATTGATTTAGCGTGCTAAATCAATCATGGAACCTGGGTACTATGGTGCCCCTATTATTTATACTATATATATGCCTCTTTTCTACTCCTAGGTATAGTTACTCCTTATGCCGTATCTTGCAAAGTAGGGAGCATCTAACGCAACGGACGGTATGTAAGGGTATATAAGACTGGTATGTATACTTTTTTAAGGTGGTATGTACAGTTTTTTGAACATACTCTTTTTACGTATGAATATGAAGGTATTAGCAAAGTATGCCAAAAACCATGTGCTCTCATAATTTTTCCATGTGGCTGGCGTTGGATTATCTAAGAATTAGTATATGAGTATACCTAAGGTGATAAAGGAGTATATTAAGTTCGTTTAGGTGGTATATCATAGATGGGAGTAACTATACCCAGGAGTAGAATATATTTTTTCTATACATACATACATACATACATACATACATACATACATACATACATACATACATACATACATACATACATACATACATACATACATATGTGTGTGTGTGCGCATAAATATAGGAAAATGATTCTATACTCTTGGGAGTACGTACTTTCACTTCTTATATACTGCTTAAATGATGTTGTTATATCTTTTTATACTTTCAAGTATACTCTAATAATAATTATAAGAAACTCCAAAGTAAGTTTCATGAAAAAAATTCATCGAAGTCCACTTTTTATAATATAATTTGTGTATAGACTCTTTTTATATATAAAAAGGATATATAGCAAAAAAATAAAGGACTTTGATGAAATTTTTTTAAGCAAATAGTATCTTATAATTAATATTTAAGTGTACCAAGAGTGATAAAGAGGTATAACACATTCGTTTAAGTGGTATATTGGAAGTGGTAATATGTACTCCCGGGAGTACGAAAAATGCTTCATATGCTCAAATGAGGCACCATGATTTCAAATACGTGAATTCAACCCAAATTCGAGTGTATTTGTTTGAAAATATTAGTTTTAGGGTATATACCCATCTATAACAATTCAAATGAAATGTATAATTTGGAAAACTATGCTTGATTTCAAAGTTTCAAATGAAATTAGATCACATGCTTTTATTTACATATAATCAGCATATACGTACAACCAAACTATCTTCAAAAAAGGCAACTGCAATTTGGATTTCAATTAATTCAAACTTGTTTGAACTATTTAGTAAACTAATTAAACTCGATATCCAAAAAACTTTAAAAATTTTCGCACACGATACATAGGGGAAATACCTATTTTAGATCATGGTGCCCAGGCACAATGGTGTCCCAATTAATTACGTTATACATATACATATACATATTACTAATCAATGCCTACACATAGAATAAGTGCGCCCCTGACCGACCCAACCAACCAACTGCTCCACCATCCCACCCCATGGACAGTTACTAGCATTTGTTAATTATAGTAAAGTTACTATCGTATATACATCAAGTTATCATTTGTAATTCATGAAGTTACTTATAGTATTATCCGTAGTTCATGAAGTTACTATAGTTTGTGATTGAAGTTACTACCAATATGCATGCATTGAGAGAAGAGAGAAACATGCATGTCAATAGCAAATAACTCGCACAGTAAGTTACTACCATATGTGAGTGAAGTTACTATCAAACGCATGTAGAGTTACTATCTATTATAACACTACAAAACTGGCAATAACTCTACATGTCTTTGACAGTAATTTCACTCATACAATATAGTAACTTTATATGACACACTTCGCAGCGTCAAAACATATTCAACATGTATCTTATTTTGTTAAACTCGTAATTTCAAACACAATGGTGCAAACGGATTATAGATTAGACTTTTGGTGAAAAAGCTATAGTATTTTTTAGCTTGTAAACAACATAAAAATAATCACAAGTCAAGTGCATTTATTCTCTTCTCTTTCCTATTGCATGCATGAATGCAAGTTAAGTTACTATCTCCTGAACATAAAGTTATCATCGATAATTCATCAAGTTACTATCTTCTGAACATAAAATTATCATCAATTGACTTACAAATATCAAAGTTACTATCTTATGCACACAAAGTTATCATCAAATATGAACCACACCAGGATGCTCGTGCGTGCAGCCAGTAGTAGCATGCGTGAACGTGTTGATTCACTACTACACAAAAGGTCATCGCAGACGATCAAAAACGTCATCATAGATAGTTTCGTGAGTCGTTTGAATTTATGAGTCGCAATAATACGAGGTCATCACAGACGACTTTTGAACCGCCTGTGATGAAGACTATCACATATGGTTTTTAATAAAAACTATCTATGATAGTTGACTATCATAGACATTTTTTAATAGAAACCGTCTATGATATATTGATTATTATAGACGGTTTCAATTACAAATCGTCTGTGCTATATTAATATCACAGATAGTTTGTAGTTAAAACCGTTTATGATAATCAATATAACACAGACGGTTATATCTTAGACGGTTTCAACTACAAATCGTTTGTGCTATATTAATATCACAGATAGTTTGTAGTTAAAACCGTCTGTGATAATCAATATAACACAGACGGTTTATATTAAAAACCATCTATTTGACTATCACAGACGGTTACAAGTTATTAACCGTCTGTGACATTCGTTTCTATTCCTAAATCTATTTCTGTTTATTGGCTAGCCTCAGGAAATACTAGCCATGCCCTTTGAAACAAGGTAGCAGATCAACACAGTATATATACATTCAATTCACATTCATTTATTTTGAAAACAAGAACATCCATTTCACAAATCAATTAACAGAAATGAAATAAATTATCCATCCATGAACAAACACACACATGAATAATTAAGCTCAATCTTATCCCAATGAACTTCATTCTACATTGTGGAGCTCCCCATCTTCTTTTATGACTTTAGACATCAAGAAGTATGCACACTGTTGTAGCATCCCAAAATTTTGAAATTTGAAAATGTGAAGCTTTTGAGTTATTTTACAATATGTTTTATTTGAATTTGGAGTTTGTGATGTTTTTCTGAGAAATTTGGTGAAGGTTTCAAAAGTTAAAATGATCCAGAAGAAGCAATCATATTTAATTAGTAGAAAGTCAAGATTTAAAATGAGAATCTGAAAAGATGATCCATGAAAGTAAAGAAAGAAATTGGATTTAGGGCATAAAATATTATTTTTGAAAATGAGGGCATGAAAAACAATGGAAGCAAGTAAAGTGAATACCAACATTAGTTGGAAATATTTTTATTAAGTCAAAAATGTCATAAGGATCTTCTGTGAATTTTCCTGAAATTTTTGGAAGTAATTACATATTTTTCCAAGGCTAAATGAATTTCTGGGCTTTTCTGAAAATCCAGAACTCAATAAAGAAAATAGAAATTCCAGCCCTCCCTCTCCGTTCGACACGTGGGCGGCCAGATCCCGCCGGAAACCCACCTACCATCTCCCATCGGCCGACACGTGTGCGGCCCGATCCGCCCTCCCTCGCGCGCCGGCTCCATCCGCACCGCCCGCGCCTTCCCTCTCCTCTCTCGCTGGACAGCGGGCCCGCGCTGTCAGCTTCTTCTTCCCCTTCCCTTTCTTTTTCCCCCGCGCGGTCTCGCGTGGCGCTCGCTCAGAACTTTTCCTCCCCGTGGCGCTCATGCGCGGCATCGCTCTGCCCGCGCCGTCCCGTCGCCTTGGTGGAAAGCATGCGGACCCTCGTCGCCCTTGACTTGGCGCCACCGTCCGCAGCTTTTCCCGCCGGTCGCCGCCGGCCGCGTCTGCGGCTCTACGCTGGCTAAGGGGGAGGGCAGCAAAGCGAGGCGACCGCCGCGGGAGTAGGCTGCGCTGCGTAGCTCCACGATCGGCCGGGCATTAATCGTCGCTGCGTCACCGTGCTCCACCACCGCTCGGCGACCACATGGCCGCCGCCGTTCTTGCCCCGCTCGGCGCCTATAAAGGCAAGGAGCCCTCGGTTGAGTTCCCCACATCGCCCTCATCATTCCCAGCCAGGTGGTGAGCCCGAACGCCCCAATCACGGCGAACCACCTTCGTCCCCAACTCGGCGCTCGAGCTCCCCTCGATCCGAGCCATTAAAACCCGATTCCTCTCACCCACACCACCTACGAGCACCGCGGTCGTCCCGGCCTCGCCGAAGCTTCCCGACGCCCGTACATCGCCGTCACGAGAGCCACTCCGTCGCCGCCGCCGCCGCGCGCCGACCCATCTCCGGACCCTCGGCCCGAGCGTTCGCACCATCGTCTTCACCACAGCCGAGGAGCGCATTTCACCTCTTCACCGGACCTCCCGAGCGGCCCCTCTTGCGCGGCCACCGTAGCCCCGACTCCTCTGCCGGCCTCGTCGGCATCCTTCAAAGGATTTCTCATCCATATAAGGTAGGCAAAGCCTCCCGCTCACTTAGCTATCAGCGCTCTCTTCTCCTCCCGGCTCCCCGCCGCATTCCGAGCCTCCGGCTCCGCAGTGGCGCGGTTGAGTTTCTCCATTTTCTTTGGTCGGCAGGTGGGCCCCACTGCCGCCCATTTCTGAGTCACCGTGACCGCTGGACCCCACCGGTCGATGAGACATCTAACAGGAGACCGTCTTGACATGTGGACCCCATGAGCGATGGCAGGACCCACATGTCAGTAACACAGAGAACCGAAAAGTAAATAAAAATGGAAATTAAAATGAATCAGAGGCTGGCAGTGGGCCCCACATGTCAAAATTTAATTATTTTTAGAATTGACTGGAACCGAGAATTTTGACTGCTTATAACTTCTTCATTTTAGCTCCAAATTGAATGAAACAAATTTTTAAATTCATTTAAATTCAAGATCTATCTAATGGAACCAGAACCATAATTTTTGAAGTTTATTTGATTTTCTAGTGATATTTTGAGTGGTTGGTTGCTTTTCTTTTATTTGGGTATTTCGCACGATTATATAGTGTACGAGGCTCAGGAGGAAGAATCCGAGGCAGCAACCTTAGAAGCTCAAGATCATCAAGAACCAGATCCCTGTGACCAAGGCGAGTTAACACCTTGATCATTTTGAACCTATGATTTTGCAAAGTAATTTCTTTTAAATATCAACATGCATGCTGTTATTTCATGTGGTAAAATATGTTCATTTCCAGAAATCATAGCTATACGCCTACTGTAATGCTTGCTTATAATGATCCGTTGAAATATTTGGACATGTGAACGTTATCGCCTTAGCAAAACTTATACTATCATAGTTTTTATCAGTAAGTCCAAATAAATATTGCGATGCTTAGTATTGCTAGATGAAACGGGGGTACATAGCTGCCCCAAAAGCAACACTTGCAAAGTATGATATGATTTGGGGACAGTCATGGATGGAATGACTGTAGTAGGTGGACACAATATTTTTACCTCTGGAAAATCCTAAAATTTCTTAAACACCTGGATGGATGGTTTGGGCGCTGGTATGTGGTGCGGTGGGAGCACAAATCATGAAATGTGGTAGAACCATCCGGGTAACTTTAAGGACCAAATCTTGTCATGTCAACCCATGTAAAACAGTACAACCACAAGTCTATAATGGGTACGACCTAGCTGAATAACTTGCAAGAGTTTAGTTCAGACATCACCGAGGGAAGTGGGTGCCGGGGTGTCTTGGTTTACTCACAGTGAGGCACAGGGTATCTTTGTACTGCTTGCAGCGCAAGAGGGGCTTCGATCGTGGTGGTGTAACCCTTCAGCGATGAAACCTCAGCGTGGGTGGTGTCTAGCTAGATCGGAGTAAGGTAAAGGCTTTGTGATAAATTATCTGGGTCTCATGCCTAAGGAAGCATATTGGCAAAAAGGATAGTTCATCTCTTGTGGTGAAAGTGTACAAACTCTGCAGAGTCAAAACTATTCAAATAGTCGTGCCCACGGTCATGGGCAGACATGGGAACTAAACTAGATATATTTCTGTTTTAAAAACATTGGAAACTGGGAATGGAAAAATTGAAGGGCGAAGGACTGCCCTGGTTTGGAATTGTCCTGGGTGTCGTCCCAGTGGAAAGTTAAGCGGCTATAACGCCAATACTATATGGCACAGATGCCATGTAATGGTGGATGGAATCTGTGTCAATTATAAGATCAACTTACTTTATAAACAAAAGTTTTGAGTTTAAAATTGCTAGGTCTCAGGGATTTGCCTATAATTGTATTCAAAAGCACTCTTCGCAAAATAAAATGAACACAAGCCATCCTTTGATTAGCCTTACATGTTAAAGTACTGCATTCTGTGTGTTGGCTTGCTGAGCACGGGATCGGAGTGCTCATTCTCGCTTTTGCGATAAAATTCAGAAACAGGAGTTCAAGATCACTACGCCTATGAGGAGGCCCCCGCCAACGTCGACGGAAGCAAAGGCGATAATTAAGGCGTAGGCCTCGGTAGTTAGGCATAGACAAGTAGACTCTAGGCGTTGTGTACACTTATGTTACCGGGACCCTGGTGGCATATATTGTACACATTACCCTACTGGCCGCTTGCCTGTGGATTTGGTTCTATTTTTGCTATAATTTCCGCTGCGTTGATGTAATGAAGACATTTGGCCAGAGCGGCCCTTTTTGTAAACATTCACCCGATGTGGTGTATTTCAGACTCTGTAATATTATTATGCGATGTATGTCATGATTCAGCAATGTACCTGTGTGCACTAACTACTGATCCAGGGATTAGTGCAGTGAGACATAGTAGATTCCGGATTGAAAAATCTGGGTCTGATAGCGCTGGTATCAGAGCATACGACCGTAGGGTAAAAGCCTTAGGATGGGTTAGGACCACAATATTTTTGAAACCTATAAAAATGATTTTGAAACATATAAGCATACTATCTCTTTTCGTACCCTTCTTAGATCTGTTCTATTCTACTGTTCTTTTAAATATTTTGAAAGATACTAACACTAGTAACCTGATTTCCAGATGGACCCAGGAGAAAACGCACACATTGCAAATAAACTAAGATTGACCTAGGAGAAAACGCACACATTGCAAATAAACTAAGAGAATATGGAAGAAATTTCAGAATTTCTTTATTCTCTTATTTGCTCCCCCTCTTTCTTGTTTTCTCTTGCTTTTTTTTTGCTTGCATACAAAACTAGGTACAAGCCTCCTGAATATATAGGCTAATACTCTCCTACTCCTATTCTGATTCGGATTTTAAGTTGGACTCAACTTCAACTTGGGTTACATATGGAGACGGACTCTACTACGTCTTGAACTCTAAGTCAAGATTATTTGTAATAATCTTTCCCTTAATCTTGACTTGACATACTCTAGTTTTAGTCTCAATGCATTATGAACTACCAGCCACGCCTCCACATGAAGCGTTCTACATGCAAGCTACATGTAGGAACTCAACTTAACTGGTACGAGTCCATCCAGTGCAAAGATTCTAAAACATTGAGATAGTCGAACTCAACTACGACTTACTAAACTTTATGCTTGACACAAAATGGTGACACATCTCCTCAACGTTCCGATTCCTTTTCACCTTACTTGAGTTTGGACGGCGACACATCTTCTCGACGTCCCTGACTCCAACCTTCATTAGAGCAGTGTTGGTTCATCATCGTTGAGCGCTTCAGCAACAAACTCTTTCTTCATCCTCGATCGCGTCCCACACTCCATGAGTCTTCATGTACACCTTTATCTTGATTGCCCATGCTGCAAATTGCTCGTCGTGAGCATCGGATAATGCAGCGAGACAGCAGAACTCTTCTTCATCATCATACTGGATGATACCTCGTCACCGGTGACAGCACTTCCTGGAGAACGAGACATGATCTTGAGCACGGATCAAGATCTCGGGCTACTTTGAAGTGGCTCTTGAACCGAGGGAACGGAAGGACATGTCGCGCGCATCTTTTTCCCGAAAGAGCTATGCAAAGACGAACGATGTGCGCCTCAGAAGCGCAGTGTGAGACGCGCTAAAAACGGAATCGCCGAGATGATTTTTCTAGCGACTCGGTTCTCGCCTAGGCTCTGATACCACTTGTTAGATTTTAGACCCTGACCGCATGCCTAGGTCCTACCGGGTTTACCTCTGGGCCATAGGTCTAAATGGGTTGAACACAACTTAGCCTACGGAGCAACGAGCAACAACCTTATAAGTGGTATTGGGCCTTCTCCCCCAAAAGACTAGTCAATGGGTGGATGCTCCCTCACACTTATAAGTTGTGCTTTCTCTTTTCCCACAATCCATGTGGGACTATTTCTAACAATGACTTGTTATATTTAGACCCTGGCCGCATGCCTAGGTCCAACCGGATTTACCTCCTGGGCCACAGGTCTAAATGGGCTGAACACAACTAAGCCTACAGAGCAACAATCTTATAAGTGGTATTGGGCCTTCTCCCCCCCCCCAAAAGACTAGTCCAATGGGTGGAGACTCTCTCACACTTATAAGTTGTGCTTTCTCCTTTCCCACAATGCATGTGGGATTATTCCTAACAATCTCCCCCTCACACATGGATTGTGCACACCGCACTCCTGGGAGATGTTAGGCGCTTGGGTTCTGATACCACTCGTTACAATTTTGACCTAGGAGAAAACGCACACATTGCAAATAAACTAAGAGAATACGGAAGAAATTTCAGAATTTCTTTATTCTTGCTCCCCCTCTTTCTCGTTTTCTCTTTCTTTTTCTTGCTTGCATACAAAACTGGGTACAAGCCTCCTGAATTTATAGGCTAATATTACTCCTATTCCGATTCGGACATCAAGTTGGACTCAACTTCAACTTGAGTTACATATGGAGACGGACTCTACTACGTCTTGAACTCTAAATCAAGATTATTTGTAACAATATGTACTAGCGAATATCGGAAAATCTAGAACGTGTCGCAGGGCATTGATCCCTCCCTTGGATTTCCGTACCTTTGCAACATATGTCGTGAACGACCTACGTGATTCCAAAAAGTTAGTCTTAGTCATTGGGAAGGAAGGAAAGACTACAATACAGTTATCTATTGAGGAAATGTGTTTACCTGTCGATTATTTATTGGACAACTGTGTAGTCGGTTTTGTTCCTCTTTAGGGAATCAAGGTATATATCATGTTCTGTTTTGATATAATTACAATTAGAATATAGTGAAACCTACATAGATATGTCATAGTCATTAAACCTAAGTTCATATTGCTTATATAGTACAAATCAACAAGTATAACTACTAGTGTAGCACTTACCCTTGATTGTAGGGTATAAGTATGCATTTCTTATCGCGGTAAGCCTCCAATGCCTTTGTCATGTAATTCTCGATGAAGGATGCATCCTCCTCGATGGTATCCATGGAGACCAAGCGTGGGTCGAAAAAACCAACCGGTGATTTCGATAATCTAGCTTTAGTCACCACGTATCATATTAAAAACCATCTGTGGTACTTCATAATATCATAGACAGTTCTTGCTAATAATTGTCTATGATACTTTACAGATGGTTTTTATTACTGGCAGCAACACAGACAGTTCTAAACTAAAACTATCTGTGATGTGGCGTCTAATATTAGGCTTTCTATAGTAGTGATTAATGCAACTGCACACACACACACACACACACACACACACACACACACACACACACACATATATATATATATATATATATATATATATATATATATATATATATATATATATATATATATATATACATACATATATACACATGTATAAATACATATATACACACACACATACACATATACATATATACAGTGCGCTAACCAGCACGTACGAGCACCGTGCGCATAGTTTTTTGGCTGAAAAGTTACTACTGTTTGTGAGTGAAGTTTCTATTAATTACATGTAGAGTTACTACCCAGTTGTGTATTGACAGTAATTCTATATGTATTTAGCAGTAATTTTACTTGCAAACGGTAGTAACTTTTTGGCCCGTATTTTACACTTGCACGCAGATTAGTGTATATATATATATAGACACTATTTAGTAGCTACGCGTATAATAAGCATGTGACCCTGACTGACCCAATTAGCGAATCTCCCCACCATCCCACCACACAGACAGTTACTAGCTAAGCGGTAGTGGCTAAATATGGTAAAGTTACTATCATATGCACAGTATGTTATCATCTATAATTTATCAAATTACTTTCCATTCTCATGAGCGTTAAACCCGCACCCCTCTCCCCCCTTCGCTAGTGGTACCACGTGCCATTTTTGGGATTTAGTGGGGTTGTTAGTTATAAAAAGTTAATATCTCCTGGATATAAAGTTATCATCTATAATTCATCAAGTTACTTACATTTACAAAGTTACTATATCATGCATAAAAAGTTATCATCTGTAATTCATGATATTATGTACAGTTCTTACGTGTGTTAGACCTGCACCCCCTCTTCCTTCGCAAGCAGTACCATGTGCCTTTTTTCTGAAATTTAGTCAGGTTGTTAGTTATAAAAAGTTACTATCTCTTGAACATAAAATTATCATCTATAATTCATCAAGTTGCTTATATATACAAAGTTACTATCTCATGCACAAAAGTTATCAACTATAATTCATGAAGTTACACACGAACTGCACCAGGAAGCCTGGTTGCTGCGGCCATTGCCATATGTATATATAGAGAGAGTGAGAGAGAGAGAGACTTGATACTTGCTCCGTTTCGCTATTATTTGTCCACAATCTACTATGCGCGCATACAAGGAAATACTAAATTTAATAAAATAGTTAATGAGAAATGACCATGCATGTCCTTATTAAATGACATACCACTTAATCTCCTCCAAACCATTTAAGTAAAGATAGGGAGTGAAAAACACAATAACTTCACTCTAAATTATCTTGATGTATAAATATATTGAAATGGATTATTCTGAGGCCATTAACAAATATAGCTGAGTATTAGGTTAACCTCACAGCATTTGCAGTTGGTCAGATGAAAAGGAGTTACTGTGGTCTTTGACACAGTTGCTCCAGCCATTTTCTGCAGTGTGGAGCATTTCCAATCTCAATACAATCGTCCGATTGAGATCGGACGGGCCAGTCTGCATTCTCGCATCAGTTGAACTAACGACAGAGGATACGGATCCGATCAACAACACTAGAACCCCACAAACACTGGGGCCCAAGCCCCAAAGATTCTTCGTCTATTGGGTCATGTGGAAGCAGTGATCTGTGGACGTCAAGTGGTTTTAAATATCCATCCTTCCTCTCCCCTTCACACCCCTCATCACCCCCCACCCCAATGTGGTCACCACCTCCAGTGAGGTGATTCCACCCTCCCCCTCTCCCACCTCCACACCACCGCCATGCTTCCAAGAAGCCAGAGCATCTTCCATCTCGGGGAGGAGGGTGGTGCTCAGTACCACCGCGGCAGCCTCGTCGGGGAGGCCATGGACGGCAGCGGCAGCCGGCGCGTGCGCGAGCGCCTCGTGGTCGGGCTCCAGATCCTCGTGCACCATCAACACGGCGCCCACCACGGCCGGCACGCGCACGAGGCGAACATAGTCTTGAAGCAGATGGTCAGGCCGCAGCGCGCCGCCGGCACGGCAGGGCGCCACGCCGTTTCTTGCAGCTTCCTCAAGGTCTGCTCCCTGTGCCGGAGGGAGCTCAGCCCTACCAAGGACGTCTACATGTATAGGTACCGAACCTAGTTAAACAACCTGATACACATCATGCCGCAGAACTAGCTAGCCCTGATGATGCATGCATGTATCTGATGAACTTTGTGCATGTGTTGCATGTGTGTGTATATGCGCATGTGCAGAGGTGACCAAGGGTTCTGCAGCGAGGAGTGCCGGTGGCAGCAGATCCTCGTGGACGAGGCGCGGGACCGAGAGGCGATCAGCAAGGAGCGGCGCGGGCTGGCTCATCACCACAGCCCTCGCCACACGCCCATCCGGGGCAGGCCGAGGAAGACACTAGCCGTAGCCTAGCTAGTACTAGTACATGCCCTGCACATGAGGCATGCATGATGAACTGATCCTCTCTTCTTAATTACCGAGAGGAGTACTACTACTTTTGAGACTTGAGAGGATTCTGGACAAGTCAATAATTAATGGAGGTGCATGTATGCATGCAGATGATGATGAGAGATGGGTAGTGAAGGGGTTGGAGGGAAAAAAGAAGTCGATTGGGGGCTAGTGTTTTTTTGCATGCTGCAATCCTGAAGCTAGGATGTAACTTGCTCTTGTTGTAACACATGCATCCAAATATCCAATTGATTCCAGATCGAAGGAAGAAATTAAAGTGGAGAACAAGAAGAGATTCTCTGTCTGTTGTTATGTGTTTTGTTAGGTTAATAGGTTTCACTCAGTTGTGTGTCCAAGGTGTGACCAGGGAACAGATTCTGAACACCAGTAATTAAAAGATGATACCTAAAGAAATTGCGGAAGAATCAATTTGCAGTTAAAAGGATGCCGCGGCATCAAACAACTTGCTATGAAGAATCAGTACGTAGGGTCAAATGCGTATGGAATCGCGTACACGTGCTCACCAAATATGAATGAATCAGAGAATTAGAAGAAGCTAGAACGATGACTAGGCCAGCCAGGGATGGCTCGATCGGCAGCTATTTGGTCAAGACTCAAGACTGGAAGGTTTCGGTGGGTTAATTAAACAAACTAAACAGCAAGCAAGCTTGATGGCACTAGCTACTTTACATAATTATTTCACTATTTTTCACTCTTAATTAAGCAGTGTGTTTAATTAATTAATTAATTAACTGTGTGAATGAAATAAGGCGAAAGAGTTTCAGGAAAAGGAAAAAAGTTAATGAGCGCCTAGCAGGATCAGTTAGCTAGGCTTCTTCGTGAGCCTCATTTTGTATATATAAGTAGAGAATTGCTAGGAAGAATAGTCCCATACCATCAGACGCGCTCCATCCATCCCACAACCTATGTGTTTGTTTGGACGGCCCACGCCCACCCACCATCTAGATTTGTGCCGATGGGAGAGAAAAACAATCAGATGATCTTATTCCATTGCTCCTACCTACTTGTTAGTTCCTATCACTCCCAACCATCTATTCGCATGAGCTTGCTCCTCTCTCTCTCTCTCTCTCTCTCTCTCTTAATCCTTATACCTAATGGTAGCCACTTCCATCACTAATGAGTTGCTCCACCATCGACTGCCAGTTGGAGCTCGCAGCCACTCGCACTTGACAAGACCATCCACAGTAGCCAGAGCCATGTGGAGGTCTTCCCATGCAAGGAGCTTGCCAGATCTAGCGAGGCTGAGGCCGGAGGAGGTGGGGAGGTGGATGATGAGTAGGGTCGACGACGAGGCGGCACTATAGGCAGAGACATAGCATTGGGCCAGCCACTGTTGTTCCCTCCTCGGCATTGGACCTTCATCATGGCCCGTATGCCATTCTTCTCCTAGTAGGCTTGTTGTAGATTGTTGCAATACTTTTTTTTATCAACTATTGTACAAAGTGTATGATTTTATTGTAACATGTCTTCTCAAGATTTATCGCCAGAAGTTTTTGTTGCGATTGAAATTTTGATTTATTGCAAAAAGATATTTTTTTGTAGTTGGGTTACAAAATTTATTGCATAAGAAGTTTTCTTTGTTGTAGTTAGTTATGGATTTGTGGCACGACAAATTTTTTGTTGCAATTGTTGTTAGTTTGTTCCGCTATTTTTGTTTGTGATTGGTTGTTGCAACCATAGAGCATTTTGTTGTTTGTTCATTGTATCAATGTTGCACCTCTTTTGTAAATTTGTTGCAACCGATTGGGTTCCTCTTCCGTGCTTCCCACTCTTCCAATAAGTTAGGGCTCCGATGAGCCAGCGGTGGCCGGGAGATTGCCCTCTTCCTCCTTGTGCCTCCTCCTTGGAAGCAAAATATGACCACCGATGTCATAAGCTTTGACACCAGTATCTCAAACTCTAATACCAACTGTTGGTCTAAGATCATCACCGCTCGTGCTCGAGGGAGGCCATCCACCATAGTCTCTTTCTCCTTTGGTAAGCTAGAGATCCAACGAGGTAGCGGTGGCCAAAGATTGAGTAAAGATAAACTTCTCTGTTGTGCCAAATCGAACGGCCAAAATTGATCTAGTTAGAACTGATGGTAGGGGCAGCCTATGATAGGAAGCCATACGGGAGCAGTCGCGCTGAAAGCCCACGAGAGGCAACGAGGTATAGGGCCTGTTCTTTTCGGCTGTGGCTTATGGTTTTTGGTTGAAATTTTTGAATTTTGGCTGTTTACGGTACAAATTACGGAGAGACAGATACTTACTTGCGATTTTGGCTGGTACAGATGTTGGTGCTTTTAACGTGTAGATCGTTTAACTTGTAGACCATGTCTTGAGAAAATATTTTGTTTGAAAGTTAGGTACTGTAGCAAAAGCCAAAAGCTGCCGGCTTGTGAGGTAAAGAACAGGCCCATAGTACTCGTGTAAAGCGTAAGGCCCACAGCCCGCTGGCCGAAAATGCGTCCGCAACATCCGCTGTTCCCGCTGTTTATTCACTCATCACTCATCTACCATTCAAGATTCTCTAAAAAAATCTGGAGGGAAGGTGATGGAAGTAATATCAACATCTGGGAAGATCCTTGGATACCGAGGGGTTCCACAAGGCGATTGAGCTCCGGGCTGGGACACACACTACTACAGAAGGTGGAGGAACTAATTGATCCGATGACAGGAAGATCGCATGCTGAGTTGGTATATCGAACTTTCAACGAAGCAGACGCAAAGATTATCCTCTCAATCCCATTGAAAGACCATATTGAAGACTTCATATGATGGCACTTTGATTCTAAGGGAGTTTTCTCAGTTAAATCAGCCTATAAAGTCCACTTGGAACATGCTCAACACGAAACAGGACACGCGGGGGTAGCAGTGATCCGGCAATACAGGCTTTCAGTAGAAAAGAATCTGGGACCTCCAATGCCCGAACAAGGTGAAACGCTTCGTTTGCCGCTTGGCACATAGCAGTCTGCCCCTGAGAACCAATATTCGAAGACGAGGAATAGATGCTGATACATTGTGGCATGTATGCCGTCGGCAGGATGGTGGGAATATTTTCTTCAAATGCAAAGTAGCTAAAAATTGCTGGAGAAACCTGCGAATGGAGGAATTCAGAGTTGGCCTTCTTGAATGCCCGTCAGCAAAGGAGGAGTTTTCGAAAACCTGGGACTATCCTGCAGCAGATCAAGTAAAATTTGTCACACTGCTATGGGTGCTGTGGTCAGCAAGAAACTGTGTCCATGCCGGGGATGGGCAGAAGGCAGTTTCCGAAATTTGCTTCCTAGCGCAAGCCTGCTTCCAAGAGTTCAGAGTTTTTCAAAACTGAGGTTCACAGACAAGTAGCAGAAGCAATATGGAATCCTCCAACCAACGATGTAGTGAAGATTAATTGTGATGGGGCTTTTGATGTGAACACACATAATGGTAGCTGGGTTTTTGTCATAAGCGATCAAGATGGCTATGTACAGTGTGCTGGGGCTGGAAAACTACATACAGAATGTAGCAAGTGCTCTACACGCAGAAGCAGAAGCTTGCTTGCAGGCTCTCAATGCGGCAGCTACTATTGGCGCCAGATGGAAACAGATTACAGATGCACAGAACCTCAAGTCTGCTATTGAAGGCAACTTGATTCATTTCCTTATTGCTAGGAGAAAGTTCAAGTTTGCTAAGAGAAATACTAGTGATTCATTTCATTATTGCTGCATAATTCCATCTTTGTACTGAACCAACTTGATTTCCTGGGCTGCACAGGACCAATTTGTCCCCTCCTGGCCCAAGATCATGCACGCTGCACCCACGTCAGCCGCTGCACGCCTGTTGTTTCCTCCGCACACAGCTGTTACTGATCCTCTTTTTCTTCTAGCAATTCAGATTGCACACACAAGATATCACTCCTCGCACTATGATTCAATTAATACAGTAGTAGGGTATTGGGCCGCATCAGTAGAGAAGTTCCTTCTCTATAATTTTCAGTCTTTTAAAATTGCTAGCTGAATACTCGTACTTTGCTATAGATAAAAAAAATTATATTACCCTAGCATGTTGAGTCGTTGTTGCCTCTACCTCCATCATCGTGCCCAGCCTACATCACGCCCTTGGCTCCTGCACAACTACATACTATTGGCCGAGTTTTGTTGCACCCCATGACAGCCTCCGTCGCCGTGCTCAACCTATCCTGCAGCATCGACCCTGTTGCCACGTCCGGCTTGCATCACCATCTTTGTGTTCAGGGCCGGTCCTGGGATTTTAGGGGCCCGGGGCGAAACTAGAAATAGAGGCCCTGGTATAAATATCTAAATATAAATCTACATAACACACATATATATATATCTAATTTTACCAACAAACACTTAAAATGCGTGTATTAAAGAAAAATTCATATCAAAGAGTTTATAGATATTACCTTAAAATTTTCTTCAAACATTTCTAGATGCAAAGTCATTAATGATGGTATTGATATCAATCTCATCCAACAATTTCTTCTCAATACATAAAGTTGCCAAACCGTTTAACCTCTCTTGAGACATTGTTGACCTTAAATGATTCTTCAACAATTTCAACTTTGAAAAGCTTATTTCAGCTGATGCCACAGTCACAGGCATAGTAAATAAAATCCGATAAGCAATAAAAATATTAGGATAACAATCCGCTTCTCGACAAACTCAAAGATCTCCATAGCGGACATTGGTTTATCGATAAAGTCAATTGCATAACACTTAACTCGAAATTAGATCATTTAACTCAACATCGGATGAACCATCTAGAGAGAAAGTTTCGCAAATTTTGTACAACATTCTTTTAATTTAGTTCGATCCAATGACTTCAATGTTGTTGAACTCATTAAAAATCCAAATATACTTCCGAATGTTTGGAGTTCTTGAAATCTACTTTTCAATGAATTGATTGTTATATCAACCATAACAAAAAAATAATTAACTTCAAAAGGCCCAAGATAAATCTTGAAAGTATGTATATACACTACATAGTATATGGGGCCCCCTAGATTTTGGGGGCCCAGGGCGGCCGCCCCTCTTGCCCCCCCCCTCAGGGCCGGCCCTGTTTGTGTTATGCCGCAGTGGTCCAAGTTACAGAACACTAATTACTAAATGTTGATATTTTATTGTTGAAAAGAACACTAATTACCAAATATTATTATTCTATTATTGAAATAAACCATCCAAACATGGCATACACATAGGGGTGAAAACGGGTCGGATTCGGACGGATATTGCTGTTACCATATCCTAACCCATATTTTTTCCTCCGGATTCGGTACCAATCGGATTCGGTAAAAATCGGATTCGGTATCGGATCGGTCGGGATTAACCCATTTTGTTTGCACCCTTACTTGTTTATAAGGAATGCATACAGTGCAGTAAATGGAGTAGGACGCACTGACTTGATGTTACTATTTAATAGCTGATGTAGAAGATTTTATTTTACCATTGCAAAAGAAAATGAAACGTCAAATAGTAGCACTAACCTGAAATCAAACTTGAAGATGTATCGGATTCGGACGGATATTCGGATTCGGACGGATATTGCTGTTACCATATCCTAACCCATATTTTTTTCTCCGGATTCGGTACTAGTCGGATTCGGTACCAATCGGATTCGGTGCCGGATCGGTCGGGATTAACCCGACCCGTTTTCACCCCTACATACACAGACACGCGGGATCTCAGACCTAAGAACGCTTGGGACCTCCAGCCCGAATATGCCTAGAATCATGCGTCCAAGAGCATTCACTTATATCATTATGAATAAATATTTCAAAATGCTTAACATGCATCATGCCTAGAGCGGTGGGGCCAAAGCTCGCCAGCGACGACGTCTGCTCAGGCACAAACGATGTCGGCGGTAGTGGGCTCGCCAAATGTGAGAGTTATAGAGGAAGTATTGCTATCTGTACTATACATGCTACGCTCTATAAATTGAATATTGGGAAACAAAAAAATTCAAATAAAGAACAACCTAATATTATCACAAGCCAAAAAAGTAACTAAAATCTAAAAGAGTTGCACTACCTGTCTATGTGCACCCTGCAGGGATACTCTTTTCTGAGCCACCATTAGTACCTGTCCAAATGGATAATGTTAGAGCAGTAACTGTAGTAGAAAGAGGAAAACATAGCTGAAAAATAGATGATGCATAATGTTAAACCTAATATTGTTGCCAGTGGCTAGATAAAGCGATTCAGCTACAGCCCCCAAATATTAAGCCAAACTTGAAATGACAAATAATAAATTCAAGATCAAAGGATAAAATTGTACAACAATAAAACTATGATCGAAACTAATTAATTTCAGCCCTTACAGCAGCTCAAACCCAAGTTCATGAACCTAAATTTGTTCAACCAAAAACTTGGTATGAAATGTGTTTTGCATCAGTAATTTAAATTGTAAATTGCATCTATATCGGGCGAAACATGTTTGAGTGGGCCCATGTGTCTTAACATTTTCCCCTATAGCATGTTCTAATTGGAAAATGAAAAGGCACTGAATTTAGATATACCCCTCTGACTGAAAATGAACTTGAGAATAGAACTACTATCTTGGGCATGTGATCCCTGACCGGCATTGCAAATAGAAAAGTGCATGTAAAATGATAGAGCTGATAAAATGATTAAAATCACAAGTCGGTTGTACAGGAACCCAAAAATCAGAACCACAATCAGCTGCCATAGCAGTGCCTTCTATTTTCTTGAAATAAAAAGTGACCAAAGTTCTATAAGGATTAAGGACAGTCCAGATTATGCTGTCTATAACAGAAAAGGCAACGGTAAATAAAGAACAAAAGGAAAACAAAAAAAAGCTGTTAGAAGTGCTGAACGGGAAATAAAAACTATTAGCTTATCAGAATGAATCAAATTTTATCAGGAAAGATCACATAGACCACAACAAACTTCAGCTTAGACATGGGAGCACCGTAATCATCACTACTACAGAAAGATTATCACAAATGGTTCAAAGCCATCATTATAGACGGTTTCTGAATCATCTAAATTTATGTGTTTATGATAATAGGTGGTTATCATAAATGATTCTCAAACCATCTGCAATAAGTTACAACACAGATGTTTTTTTAGACCATCTGTGAAATATTACATATCACGGATGGTTTTTGATATTATCCGTCTATGATATGTCAAGTATCACAGATAGCTAATACTAAAAACCATATGTGATATTACAGATATCACAGACAATTCTTAAATATAGTCATCTGTGATACCTCACATATCACAGATTGCTAATACTAAAAAACTGGTGATATTGCAGATATCACAGATGGTTTTTAAGCATAGCCATCTGTGATATCTGAAATATCACAGATGACTAATACCAAAAATCGTTTGTGATATACCATATATCATAAACGGTTTGTTATAAACCGTCTATGATAGCTATTTTAATAGCTAAATTATTTCTTATTTTTTGACTAGTCTCAGGAAATGTTAACCATTCTCTCTGAAAACAAGCAAATAGAACACACATATAGCACACGATAATCATTACACAGATATCACAAATGAATTAAACAACTGAAGTACAACTGAATGAATTGTTTGATTAAGCACAATTGATTGATTACAATTGTATCAAATTTTTGGACATCTAATCATCATCGCCAGCATGGAACTCTCCATTCTTGTGTATGACCCCCTCAAGAATTCAGAGAGTTATCCTCGAACTTTAGCGAGTTTGTCAAGATCGAATATACTTTCATCGAATTCCATGCGATGTATACTTCACTTGTATGGTAACTAGTGAAGCACTTACCCCTGGTTGAAGGGTACCAGGATGTACTTCTTATCAGTGTGAGGAAGCAATCCCGTCATTATGTATTCTTCGAAGAATGATGCATTTGCATTGATGGATTACTCAAAGACCAAGTGTGGGTGGAGAAAATCCACTAGTTGTCACCATCACCGGACTCATTGCATCATGGATCTACACATAAGTAATGAGTTATGACATTTATTAGTATTACGTAAATGTAGAATTTCATTGTACTGTACACTTATAGTGTCCAACATCGTAAAAGTGCGGCGTCGAGTTCATTGAGGTTGAATAGTAAACATAAGTCTTCGAATGTCACGACGATGTAGCCTGAGTTATGGAGGAAATACACCTCCGTGTATCTCACAGTGAATCCACTTTGCTGGTTTAGCTTCCTGTTGGATATCTGCATGTATCAGGTATGCAAAGACCTGCAAGCCAGTCCAAGCTAGGTAATTATGACTTAGGGCTAACCACAGTCTGAGCTGGTACTTCTAAGATTTGAGAGGTTGCTTAGTCTTCTTTGGTTAGGCCTTAGCGCCTCACTTGCCATACATTTTCAACGTCGTCTCCATGGGAGCCGATTGGATGGACTTCTGAAGTGGAGCTTCAGGTGGAGTCATAGAGGGTTCTGTTTGACAGGCATGGAAGGGTCCAATGATATCCCTCTTGGATCATTGGACAAATGTGTGGACAACATCCCCTAATATCATGATTTATCTGTTGGGTGCCTCTCCAGTGGGACAACCCTGAAAACATCATTAATCCTATCCACCTAGCCTTCGTGAAATCGGTCTCTAGCTAGCCACCGTGCACCAACATCCCTAACAGGCATGGATACACCAACCCCCGCCCAGCATCAATGGGAATGGAGCCAACAACCCTAATTTTGAGGATGCACGGCGCGCCTCCGACATAACGATACATGATGAGCTAAGACGTCCACCAGGTCTATCTATGTAGCATTTTAGAGATGTACATTACTTAGATATCATCGATAGGTAAATGGGCATCACTATGTTCAAAAAGTGGTGCAGACGCGTGGCTACTCCGACGTTGAAGGGGACTAGGTACCGCAATAATGTGGTGGCTTGCAACTGGTTGTGGACTTCTCTCAGTTCTTCTCTCAATGCATCTATCTCTTCTCAAGGTGAAGCACTTATGTTCTCAAGTTTTGCATTAAACTCCCGTTTCATACATTCCTCACGCTCGGCCTTGGATCTCTTCCTACTCTTATACGTCTTGGAGTCATTTGGGAATCCATGCCTCCAAGATACATAAACCTCTAGGGCTCGCATGCAACCTGGGTGCTCCTTATTTCCTAGGGCTGTGGATAGTATATCCCTCTCCCTAACTGCTTGGAAAGATCCTTGGAAAGATTTGGTAGTCAATGTTTGCTGCAAGAGGCAATCATGTTATTTTAGACCCCATGAAGTTATGGACCTATTAACAATTAGGTAGTTTAACATATCTTATAAGGTGTTGAGACACTTCCTCATTTACAGGGTCTTTGAAAGAGGTAACACCCGAAGATGTGGTTGATGACCTCACTCTTAACCAGTTTTGGGCGCGCTCGTTTGTGATCCCAACAAATGGTAGGGAGGCCTCCGATCGGATTGTGAGCTCGTCCTCCATCCTCCATTGTAGGATTTTACCCGCGTACCCAGTGGTGCTGAGTTTATGGGGGAGAGTGTTTTGTGCCTAAAGAGTCTTGTGCGCTGCACTTTCCTGTTGAAATTTGGTCCTCGTCTTCATCCGTACAAAGGTCTCCCATGTTTCTAGCGACACAAAAGGATACCTCATGATGGGCATGTGATTCTTAGTCACATACTTTGTGACAAGCATGATCTTGAAGGTCTTCCATGCTTTTCCCATTGCAAGGAGTGCCTGTCATCGCACAAGTTCTTGGACTTCTGTTGGGATCTCGAACATATTTGAAATTTCCGTCCATGGCATACTTTTCTCATCTTTGTCAAACCTTTCCAGCTTGCTATAGAGATGCAGACCCGTTACCTTCCATGTATCCTGTAGGTAATCCGAAAAACTGTCGTTGCTTTCTTCGGTTGTAGAGGGACCCCATCTAGAGAGACTTCTGTGATAGTCATTCAGCCCTCTAGCCTTTTCAATACTCATCTACCATGCCTAGTTACCCTGATGTTTAGAGCATCAGTCCCATTCAGCAACGTCGATGACGACGACGACGTCATCTTTTTTATAGGAAAAAACTAGGTACAGTGAGTTGTGAGCGTAAACATTGGCACATGGCTGATCTTACAATAAATTAGAATATTCGATGACGTATATTATTGCTACAAGATCTCTTTGTAATACTAATATCCCAAATCACACAGCCTAGTAATTTCTCAACAACTAAAAGATGAACAATAATGAGTTGTGAGCGTAAACATTGGCACATGATTGAACCAGCAGCCCATCCATAGAAGTAAGGAGAAGAGAGTCGGAGAAGGGGACATGTTTCTCAACAACTAAGAGACAAACAATAAAACACCATACATATGGGCTTGAAAAGGGCTGAAGCAAATTAATTTGCTTCAACCCCTTTGAAGCTCACGTATATAGTGTTGTAATGTTCCTTTTGTACAACTACTACTCTGACTCACAATGTTTCATGCCCTTTTATACTTGAACCAGTAGCCCACCCGTAGAAGTAAGAAGAGTCAAAGGAGAGGAGATAAGAACGTAGTGGAAGTCGAAAGAGAGCGTGGACGCCGGACACCCAGAAGGCCGACCGTGAGGACGACATGAAGGCGACATTTTCAGCAGTGACAAAGGACCACCATCCATGTCTTCATCTGCATGAGGACCACACCGAGACTACCCCCAACAACCTTACCACTTCCAGCCCAACACAAGTAGGCCCACCTTCCCTCCCACATCCATTTCCCCTATTCCTTTTTGGGTTCCACATAAAAAAGACACTAACAGATATGGATGGATGTAACACACATGAGCTAAAAAGTGATATTTGGGATCTATACCTTCGGGAGGAGAGGCGACGGGCAGGAGAGAACACATAAACACATTAACAGATATGGACGGATCTATCACACACGATGTAAAAAGTAGGACTTGAGATCCATACCTTCGAGGGGAGAGGCGACGGGGAGGAGAGAACTCATGAACACACACACTAACAAATATGGACAGATCTATCACACATAAGGTAAAAAAGTGGGATTTGAGATCCATACCTTCAGGAGGAGGCGCGTCGAGATAAGAGGTGGCATCGGGACAAGAGGCGACAGGAAGGAGAGGCAGTGCCGGGAGGAGAGGCGGCGTCAGGAGGAGAGGTAATGGGATCACCATGCCAGGTGAGGAAGGAGAGGACGGAAATGTCGGGTTCTCTGGCGGTGGCAGTGAAGGTTGAGGGACGAGGAGACGAAGGGGGTGCACGAGTGAGAGGAGTAAGAGCGCAAAACCTAGTAAGGGAATTACTTATAGAAGAACTATCACAAACGATTCTATTAAATAACCATCTGTGATATTAATATCATAGACGGTTCTATGATGTAACCATCTGTGATGTATAGTATATCACAGATGGTTCTATTATGGAACCGTCTGTCATGTTATACATTATCACAAATGGTTATATTATGGAACCATATGTGATATTGTACTATCACTATTGTGGAACATGATATATATCAAACGATTCTATTATGGAATCATCTGTAATATATATATATATATATATATATATATATATATATATATATATTATAGATAGTTTGTGCCATCAAACCGCCTATGATAACATCAAATTTTTTGGCTAGCCTCAAGAAATGCTAGCCATGTCCTCTGAAAATAAGTAAGCAGAGACAATCACAGATGAATTATTTCTAAATCACTGAATCAATTATTATTAATTACATGTTGAGTTTATTAATTACATTAGAATAACTTTCAAATAGGTGTTCATCATGTGGTATCATTTCACTTAGCTATTTTCCTTTTAAATAAAGCCCTTCATAATGATCGACACGTATATAGCTTGCTTCATCCCTTGGTTCTACCTCGAGCCTGATGCCATCTTCGAATGGAGGCAAGTCATCAAATTGATCATGGCATTGACGGATGAGTGTGCCGCACAAGCCCCAGAGTGCCTCTATTTGCGCCGGGTGAAGCCCAAGTTTGCTTAGCCTCCCTTACGCGCCAAATTGGCCTAGGAGGCCCGTCAGCAGCCGGATACACTGCAGCATGGATGACATCAGCGATGGGCATGGGGAGGATGATAGCGACGCATCGGGTGCGGGGAGGATGGAGGCGCGTGGGAGAAAGGCGATAGTGGTGGGAGTCGTGGTCACCAGCGCCAGCTGCCAGCGAGGAGGTGACCAAATTGGCCTATCCTAACCCTCGCGAACGAGGAGAGGAGTGGAGGCATTCTGGCTGAGTGGGGGAGGAGGAATGTGAAAAAACTAAAGAGGGAAGTAGAAGGGAGTGACAGTTCAATCGAGACAGAGAGAGAGAGGAGGGAAGGGGCACGAGATGGATTGCCTAGATCCTATCTTGTGACTAGATTAGACGGCTGCGGAGAGCAGAGGAAAGAATGGACTATCACCAACTTATTCTTTTAAGTAGTAGATATAAAGATATATTGTCTTAGAGCATGTAACCGAGTAGCACATGAGTTGAACAACTATGGCAAAACTTTGCTATGGGTGTTGAAATGCTTTGGCATGATTCAACCCCAGCTTATATGTAACCTATTTGGTGGCGAGTGATTTGGTTGTTGTCTCCGTTTAATGGAATCCTCCATGTTCCATCCAGGGGCGGACCTAGCGGTGGGTTAGGTGGGGCGCCATCCCCCTTACCGCTGGCCGGCCGTGTATACCTCTCTCATCCCCTACAACTCCACGCTAGCCATATAAATGACCTTATCAGGTTTAAAAAGCCTTTGCATGATGCAAAAATTGTATCTGTAGTGGTGATTACAAGCCACAATAACATCTTGACTCTTGATGTGGAGCCTCTCTCCCTCTAGTGTCTACAAGTCTATCGTAGGCCGGTAACTCGGTATTCAGTAAACTGGTCAGTAAGTCTTATTAGCCCCCCCCCCTAAATTTTGATCCTGAGTCCGCCACTGGTTCCATCTAAAAAAAATCTTACCGTTCAAGACAACTTCAAGATTCATGCTTGCTCCCCAAGTAGTCATCCATGCTCCTGTAAGCGTGAACCGCAATTAAAGTACTTTTAGCTGTTGAGCCTTTCTAATTATAATACCTGTCACCGAATATTAGATTCGTTCTCTTTATGATCACAAATCGAATCGCAACACACGCATATGATAAGCGAAATTGTTAAAAAAAACTGCAAAATTTTTTATCTTATGATTTTAATTAAAGATTCATGCCTTGGCCAGCGGGTTCTTTCTCTCCAGCACAGGCAGCAAGTTAGTGATTCACCATATTAGGGTTTGAGTTCACTGGGTTACGAGTTTGGGTTCATCAGGACCTAGATTTAGAGGGAGGCCAAGGCAGCAGAGGCATGTCGATGGGCAGCGGTTGCGCCGCCAACCACTGACTTGGGCAGGGCGGTGAGCGGTAGAGGTGAGAAGAAAGAGAAAGGTTAGGAAGCGGCAAGCGGTGTTGGTGGATCTAACTACGGTAGCCATCAGAGAAGGGGAAGGAGGACGGGCAAGGGAGAAGCAAGTGTGTGGCGGCAGCGGTAGGTGGAGGAGATGGGTAGCGGCAACGGGAGGGGAGGAGAGGAGGAGGCGAGGGAGGGACTCACCCGGTGGCGTCACCGGTGTCGAAGGCGACACAGGCAAGATGATGCGGTGATGGCATGCTGGGCGACGATGAGGACAGGGGGAGGCAGTGCAGAAGGTGTGAGGGATGGAGGGCGATGGGATTGGATAAGAAGGGTTGGGAGGGGAACTTAGGCCGTTATCCAACGGACCAAAAAACCACTGTTTTTTAGAAAAAAGACTGTCGACCGTGCATTAGACAGATCCTACAATAAGATCCATTCATGCATGCTCGTATACATGTCAGTCCCAACTAGGAGAAGGACAAGTAAGAAATGAACAAACATGAACAGACAAGGAAGACATGAAGACATGAACTGATATCAAATAGGAGTATAGGACGAGTCTCCTAGAAGAACATGATGTGCACAGTAATATATAGGTTGTTTTTCTTTGATCAGGATACCGTACCTACTGGACCTCTTGTACTCGAGTCCATTTCCGACTTGGACGGAAGCTTGCTCGAGTAAATGCACGCGTATACGTACATGCGCGTTACCACTGCCCACGTCTCCCAAAACACTAAGAGCATCTCCAAAGATGCTCTTTCTCACCCCCTATCTTAAAATATTGGGTATAAAGGCTAAAAATAAGTCTCCAACAGATACTCTAAAATACCCCCAATAATTTTTGGTACCCTATAATCGAGTGGATGACCATCAAATATAGGGACGCATACGAGGTCCCCAATCCCGGGTTGGCGCGAGATTTTTCCCCGGCGGCTTCTCTTCGCGCGCTCGAGAGGATTGGAGGCGCGGCGGGCACCGCACAAGGTCGATCTCCGCCGGCACCCGGCGTGCTCTTCGTCCTCCTCCGTAGCATCGACGACATCGTTGTCCGGCCGCCGCCTCGATCCTCCGCGGGCACTTCTCCGTACGCATCGACGCCATCGTTCTCCGGCCGCCGCCTCGAATCCTCCGCCGGCGCCCGGCATGCTCTTCGTCCTCCTCCGTACGCATCGACGCCATCGTTCTCCGGCCGCCGCCTCGATCCTCCGGCGGTCTTTCTTCCTCAGTCGGTATCACTCCCTCCTGTGCCATTCGCCATCCAGGTTCGTCATCCTCCGTACGTATCGACGCCATCGTTCTCCGCCCGCCGTCTCGATCCTCCGTCGGTCTCACTCCCTCCTGTGCCATTCGCCATCGAGGTTGCAGGATCTCTCCCTGACGTCGTTGCCGCGGTGCTCCATCCAGATCTGCCCCAGTGCCCCCGCCAACCTTCCGGCTTCACTGGAGCGGCTCCAGCAGCATCACCAGTGCTACATCGAGGTTTGCAAATTCTTTGTAGTCGTAGTAGTGAATGGAGGGAGTTGAATTCTTTGATATGCAGCTGTTTGTTAAGCGAAGACTTGATTTTCATCATGTTACAGTATCATCTCAAAGTGGCAACTGTGATGACTAGTCTACATGTTAATAACTCTGATAGCTTTGGCCTTAGTCTCACTTCCATTGTATTTGTTATTCGCTTTCTTGCCTTTCCATTACTAGCTTCTTTTAAAGCCGAACCTCATCAATAATCTGCTGAATGCAGACTGACATGACCTGAAAAAAATAGAAATGCAAATCATCAGGATAGATAATAACAAAGCAGCCACATATCACGAAGTAAAAGGCCCCATTCAAATATTTCTCTACTTTTGTTTCTTCTGTTAAAAAAAACCTTTAGGACTGTTTGATTGAAGAGAATGGCATGAAGGAGATCTTATAAAGAACATTTTGGGCCAATTCGTGGATCTTAGAAGAGAGAATTTTTAGTGTTTGTCAGCACACCACATCCCCATAACCATATTATTATGTATTTAGGCTTTTTTGGTTACTATTGAAAGCATTAGACATTAGGTTGTCACAGTGATTGCCCTAAATATACTTTTGTCTTTCAGTTCTAGATTCTAATAATTATTTACTAAACATACTTTTGCAAGATATTTCCTGTGATTACATATACAACTCAACATATACAACTCTAGATTACAGTATCGAACTCAACATATACAGCTGTTTTAGTTCATCACGATCTTTACAAATCGAAGTGAGCACTAGAGTCACACGAACTAATTTCATTTTTTTATTATATCGTTTCAGTTATTATAACTATGGAGGGAGATGGATTTTTTACAAACATGTTGTCAAATGGTAGTACTGATTTAGGTTGGGATGGAATTAGCCATGTTGAGGAGCCGCAATCACCAAATATGGATGGAATTAGCCCTGTTGAGGAGCCCCAATCACCAAATGTGGATAATACTCCCTCAATGAGACCAAACCAAAAAAGAACAAAAAATTTTAGCGTGCCTGAAGATGAGCTATTGGTGTCGGCATGGTTGAACATAAGTATGGATCCTGTGCAAGGCATAAATCAAACTCGTTCAGCATATTGGAAGAGAATATATGATTATTTCTACTCCAATAAGGATTTTGCATCAAATCGCAGCCAAAAGTCTCTTATGAATTGTTGGGGAGCTATTCAAGAGAGCGTAAATAAGTTTTGTGGATGCATTAGCCGGATTGAGAGCAGAAGACAGAGTGGAGTGACAATAGAAGACAAGGTTATATCTATTCCTAGACCTTGTATATTTTTTGTTACATCATTATGTAAAAATTTAGACATGAACTAACCGCCAAATGTTTAATTTGACATATGCACTAATGCGAGCAAGTGCTTTGTTTAAGTCGAAGATAGCCGAAGAAGTCATTTCAGTTGATGCATTGCTGGGTTCTGTTAAAGTCACAACCAAAATGGATTGAGAAGTACAACCAATTGTCTTCTCAGAAGTCATTTAACAAAAAACAGAAGACAACATTTGAATCAAGTCCTGCTGGTTGTTCTCTTGATAATGACAACAATGAGCATGCAACTCTAGAGAGTAATGATACACATAGCAGACCAATTGGTAAGAAGAGGGCAAAAGAAGCACTGCGACAAGGAGGACAAGTTGGCTATGTGGAGGCATTAGATCATTTGTGGGCTAAGAAGGAAGATGCTGATGGAGAGAAAGAGCGTAAGAAAGCGGAGAGATACAAAGAAGTATATGCGCTGCAAAGAGAAAGGTTTCAGTTAGAACAAGTGAAGGTGGCTAATGAGGAAAAAAATTACAGTTGAAGAGTGAAGAGATCGATTTTAAGAGAATGTTAGAAGAAGAAAGAATTATGAGAATAGACATCAGTGGCATGGAAGACACACAAAAGCAGTTCTACAAGATCCTACAGAGTGATATTATAGCTCGACGATTGAATAGGTCGAGTTGATGAATCCAGTTGATGAATACTGTCTCCAGTTGACGTTTCTGAATTTTAGTTCCTTTCTTTGTGTGTTTATGAATACTGTCGTTTGTGATCTCTATTCAGTTAGGAGGAATCAAATGACTTCAGTAGCTGATAGCAGCCATGAACTAAATGCTTTGTCAGATACAGAGATTCCAAGCAGCAGATTCTTATGTTTTGTGGGTTCATAGCTTATGACATCTCCTTAGTCATAACCCTCCTCCAGATGTTGAGTGCATTTTGTGATAGATGAGTGCTTTTGTGATAGATGCAATTAGTACATTAAGTTCATGATATCCTGTTATTACATGATGTGTGACCATTAGCCATTGAGCTGAGTACTGGAGTCATCATTTGAATGTGCTGAAGTGTTTGTTATTGTGGAACTGGAAGACTGCACTGGCTTATTGTGATCACCTGCCAAACCCGGTGGCCGGTGATGGAGGAGGCCATGCCCGTACCTTGTATGACTGTTGATTGTGCAATTCACTTTTGGAGCTTCACCGTTAGCTAACTTCGTAAATAATGGAGAACGCTGAAGAACATTGATATCATTATGAGACCCAGGTAAACCAAAAAACGCATGCCAAATCCAGAGATCTTGAGAAGCAACGGCTTCTAAAATTATTGTAGGCTCGTGCACATGGCCGCAATACATACCTTGCCACGCAGCAGGACAATTCTTCCACTTCCAATGCATACAATCTATGGAACCTAGCATACCAGGAAAACCTCTTCGCTCCCCAAGTGCAAGTAATCGAGTAGTATCATTTTCATTGGGAGATCTTAAGTACACCTGCCCAAAAAGTTGAACAATAGCTCTGACAAAACGTTTCAGACTCTCTATAGTAGTACTTTCTCCAATACGAACATAGTCATCCGTAGCATCTGCTGCTACACCATAAGCTAGCATACGGAACGCTGCCGTTACCTTCTGCAAACATGATAACCCAAGTATACCGGCTGCATTTCTCTTCTGCACAAAATAGTCATCATGAGCTTCTACGGCATGCATTATGCGTAAAAATAGGGACCTCCCCATTCTAAACCTGCACGTAAAGAATAAATAAGCCATACATTTATGATTTGCAACTTAATTGAGTAGAAGATTATTAAATAAATAGAAACCTGCGCCTAAAGTAAGTAGGGCCATAGACTGGATAGTCGGAGAAGTAATCGTTGAACAATCTCAAATGCCCTGCTTCTCTATTGCGATGCACCACTTTATGTCCCTTGATAGAACCACCATGTTTTTTCCATTGACAATTTGAGAATGACTGTGCACTATATGTGCTGCAGCAAGAATAAATTCATCGTCATCATCCGACGAGGAGGAATCCATGACCATTTCCATAAGGAAGTCATCATCACTCATCTAGACGTGGCCCCAGTGCGTGTAGAAGCTAACTGTTTGATTCAATGAAAAAAAATCCTATTTAGTATGAATAAACATACAGTTTCAGAATTGTAGTCTAGCATGGGACATGTAATATATACAGACCACTAGCAGGATAATATAGTTTAGGTTGCAAGTTTTCAACAATGACTCCAAAGCTTCAAGCTTCATGTGGCAAAAACTCTGCACTGAATCATGTGGTGCTTACATGGAGCCTATGGATGCACATGCATGTTAGCAGCAGCATATTCTTGATGCAGTGGCTGTGGCTACGTACATGTTTGGGTAAATGAATGCACAAATAAAATCACGTGTTCATTTGTAAGGAAGCAGGCACTAGAAATCGTTGATTGGTTCGCAATTACAGATAACCAACTCTACATGTAGCAATTACAGAAAACCCCGTACATGAGCCGCCCTCCTCCTGACCGAAATACATGGCACAAGTCCCGATGATCCCCCATGCAGATGAAAGGAAAGGTCTTGAGACCACTAAAGAAGTCGACGGAGTACTCACGCGACAGGTGCTCCACGATGCAGGTGCGAGGAGCAGGAGTACTCACGCGGAGTCGCGGATCCCTGGTTGTAGAGGTCGAGCGATACGGCGAGGCGCTAGAGTCCAGGGTTGCGGCGGGAGAGCGCGATCTTCTTGTGCGCGACGAGGAAGGGTGCGTCAGCCGCGTCGAAGAGGGCGGAGGAGGCGAGGAACCCAACCGAAAATAACAAACCGGGCCCACAGTGCCTAGATGGCAATTTTAGAGATCCAAATTTAGAGGAGCTGCTGAAGGAGAGGATAGATTTAGAGGACAATTTTTTAGGAAGGCTCCCAATATGATATTTTAGAGGACAAAATATTGAGTCTCTCTTGGAGATGCTCTAACACGCCTCGTTCCATGCAAAGTACATCCCCCGAGCAACGATGGCAGCACGCGCTTTCCTATCGCATGCCGGTAAGTAACTGCGGCCGCCGGTCGTACGCTGCAGTGGCCGCCACGGTGGTGGCGCGGCAAGAGCCCGCAACCGCCGGCATGCGAGGCTGTCGGTGACGACAGCGGCGGAGGCCCCCAAGAAGGAGTGCTTCACTACTGTAGAAAAGATCATTATAGACGGTTCAAAAATATCTTTACAGGCGGTTTCATGAGCCATCTGAGTTTATACATCAGTAATGACATGAGGTTATCACCGATGATTTTTAAACTATCTATGATACATACTATCATAGACGGTCATTAACTCATAACCATCTATGATATTAAACTATCACAGACGGTTTATAGTAGAAACCATCTGTGATTCATTAGATATCACAGACAGTTTCTACTACAAGCTGTCTGTGATAGTCAACTAACTATCTGTGATATTCTTTTGTATTCCTAAATCTATTTTTAGCCATACCCTCTAAAATAAGTAAAAACAACCATGAGCGGATGCACATGCACCAGTGAGGGGGCAAAGGCCCCCAAGCTGATTTTAATTTTTGTTACTTAGAGTCCAAGTTTACACAGTGTGTGTCCCCACATGCCAAAAACTAGTGCCCTCATATATGAAGAACTATATCTATCTAAAAGAAAAAATGCTTAAGCACGTTGACAAACAGAGAGAAAAGAAAAGAAAAACATACAGGACATTGACAAAACAAAACACTCCAAAAAATATGTATAAGTTGGAGTTAGCGTGACACAGCATATCAACTGATCATGAAAAGAGAACAAAACAACAGGGGTTACTTGAACTGATCAAGTGTAGGCCACTAGCCGGTCTAGCCCCAAGCCAATGTCAGCCCAAGGCCCAAGTTAGCATCAGCCTCAAGCCAACCAAGTAGCTAATGCTAGGTCTAGACGATGCTTAACCTATGTTCCCCTGCTCCACACATGGCACGCCACACACACAACCTTTCATCCGCAGTGGTGACAGGCCCAGCGCCGGAGCTACCATCGTTTGGGAGCACGCCGTCCACTTCTCACTTGCGTCTGCATGCATTGAATGGTATGGTTAGATTTCTCGCTGTGTTAATATCACTGCACGCATATGCAATGGAGTAAATCTTGGTGTACGTATGTTGTATGCAGTATGGCCGATGGTTACAGCGATAGGTGAGGTTGTTCACTCGTCGTCTCGTCCTGGCTCCTTGCTTTCAAAGTTTAAATATTCAATAATCTTTATTGCTAACAAAGCAATGATCAGCCAACCAAAATAGGTACTAAATTTTGTGATTTAAATTTTAGGGTTTCAATTATATGATTTTAAAATACTTGTGGGCCAGGGCTTTAATATTAGAATGCACTATTTCAATTTTTGCAACAATTGAATAGAAAATTTTTTAATGTGTTTTAATATCTAATTCAATGTGTTCTAACTTTCAATAATTATCATCTTCCTATGGCAGGTAGTCCACAGTCATGGAACTATTTCTAAAAAAGGCACCGGGTTCATATGCAAATGCTACAAATACTAAAAGTCCAAAAATTAATTGGGAAGAGGAGATTTAGTTTGATCCAGAGAAAAGGAAAACAACAGATGACTATCTCCCTAATCAGAGAGATGTGGTAAGAAGAAAGTACTTGGATAATGGGCCTTACCAACCTCGCACATATGATTTTCCATAGACAATGTTTAGGAAGAAAAAGAGAAAATTTAACCCTGTACGGTTTGATCAATATGGCAGTTGGCTTAAGTATGGTGAGTCCAAGTATATAAAATTTAGAACGCATTATTATCTACTACACTATTGATGGATGCGTCGATAAATATACGTATGGAGCATGAGGCCCCCGCATTATTTTTATTCTAGATCCGCCACTGAAAACAACAAGTACATGTATACATCCAATTCACATTTATTATAGAAACAAGAACATCCATTTCACAATTCAATTAACTAAAATGAAATAAATTAAACATGCATGAACAAATACACATGTACCATTAAGTTCAATCTTATTCCAAACAAGTTCACTCTACATTGTGGAACTCTCCATCTTCTCTTATGACCTGAAATATCAAGAAATACGCATACTCTCCTCAAATTTTTTGGAGCTTGGCCTATTCCAATGCAATTGTAGCGATAGTCATGACCTGTCGGTAGGAAGATCAATGTCGTGCATACATATAAATTGGTAAGTATGAAATAATTATTGCAAGATAGACAAACCTGAGGATCATTGGTCACCATGGAACAGAGGAGTAGTTCTATGTTGTGGCAAATATAGTATCCATAGGTGTTGCCTGACAACTGCTGGTGGTACTGCAAAAATAGAATTTGTTAGTTCGAGAGGCATTACTACGAAGTGTTATATATGATTAATGTGTACTAGTGAATACCGAAAAATCTAGATCGTGTCACAGGGCATTGATCGCTCCCTTGGATTTCCGTACAGTAGCAAAGTACAAGGCGAACGACCTACATGATTCGAAAAAATTAGACTTAGTCATTGTGAAGAAAGGAAAGATTACAATAGATTTATCTATGGAAGAAATGTGTTTAACTATCGATTAATTGTTGTACAACTGTGAAGTTGGTTTTGGTCTTCTTTAGGGAATTAAGGTATATTATATTGTTCTATTTTGATATAATTATAATTAGAATCCAGTGAAACCTACATAGGTATGTTGTCATGGTCATTAAACATAAGTTTGTGTTGCTTACAAAGTACAAATCAATAAGTATAGCCATTAGTATAGCACTTACCCCTGATTGTATGGTATAAGTATGAATTCCTTGTTGCAGTGAGCCACCAATGTTTTTGTCATGTAATTCTCAACGAAGGATGCATTCTCCTTGTTGATATACATGGAGACCAAGTATGGGTTGAGGAAACCTACCGGTGATTTCTTTAATGTGGCTTCAGTCACCATGTATATATATACACACAAAAACAATGAGTTATATATAACATTTATCGTTATTACGTAAATGTAGACTGTGATTATACACACTTACAGTGTCCAGCATTGAATGAGTGAGGTGTCGAGAGCGTCAAGTTGGAAGACAAAGAACAAATCCTTGAAATTCATCATGAAGACATAGTCATGAATATCGTGCTGAAGATAATGCGACCTAAACTTGATGTTGACAACCGAGCGTCGTTGTCCCTCCAGCTTGTTGGACTGTTCCATGTACCATGCATGCAATCTCTGACAAGCCAGTCTTAGGGTTTGGAGGTGCTCTATCAGGATGACCAACGGCTCGCTTAGCATGAATTTGTAGGCCAACGACAAGTAGGGGATATTATCCTTCTTCAGTTTACCCTAGCCACCTTGGTTGTTGGAGGTCGACTTCATGGTACTCAACCGAGCATGAGATGTAGCTACACCGTGCCCTTGCCACGTTGGTGCAGGTAGCTTCAGTGCAAATAGCTCACATGGACTTAGCACCGATGCAAATAGCTCCCGTGGACTTGGCACTTGTAATACCAATAAAGAGGAAAAGAGAAGTAATGCGAATAATGTAAACAACCCAAGGGAGAATAAAATAAATAGAAGAAAATGAAAAGAGTTTTGCCGTCAAACCCATCAACTTTAGAAATTCTGAAGCAATAATGCTCATAGAGGTTCCCAGACCATCCCTAGCATTTTAGGTTTTCATCATTCGGCAATAGGAAAATCCCAAGCCCACGCTTTTGCTGATTTACTTGCCACAGTAGAAAAGCCCCAAATAGTATAGAACCACAAGGCACATGAGCAACTAAGGCTAAAATGGGAAGGGCAAATTTGGCAATGCACATGGCAATAGAGGGAGAAGCCAACCGAAGCTCCTTCTTAAGCCATAGTCCACCATCATGTACAGTGCACATGTATTTCCCTCATTTCACATCCCCAGCTGAGAGCAAGCCAGGTAGAAGCCAGAACCTTATTGTCACTCCATACTCTAGCTAAGACAAAGAGCAAAGCCAAGGCCTAACACCACCAGTCCACAGCCAAGCAGAGATGAGGTGAGGAAGAGAAAGCCTAGAGGAGAGGAGCATGGGTGTAAGAGAAGACGAAGGAGGAGGAGCAAGGATATGGCCGACCATGACGGCAAGAGAAGGGACCAGCCGAACCGTAAGTTGGCCATCACCATCATCGTCCACGATCCTTGCCAAACCTCAGCCAACATCTAGTAGGCCAATCTCTTCATCTTACCTCTTAGGACAGTCGAGAGGACCACAGCCGGCTTGGCTTCCATGCCATTGGAGGCGAGCCTGTAGGATCGTCGTACGCCCTTGGTCAGGGGTGCATGCTCCCCAGCGCATGTCCCTACCAAGTTCCGTCATGGAGATACCCATAGGCTTTCCCAAACCATGTGAGAATGAGCATAGGAGCAAGCAAAAATAGAAGCTAAAATGCAAAACATAAGGGTAAAGGGAAGAGAGAACCATCTTGGGTTGGTGGCGCAGTAGAGGTGTTCAGGCAAAGCCGGGTTGCCTTGGCCAAAGCCATGGCCGAGAGCAACCGAGGGGAAGCCTAGAAATGACGGCGCTTGGGGCCTGGCCATGGCCATAGGCCGAGTCACGATGTCGGCAACCGGGGCTAGGGGCGAAGCGCCAGCAGAGCTGAGCTGGTGTTAGCGGTGGCCTGGCAACCGAAGCGGGACACTCAGGGAGTAGCGGGCTGGTGTGTCATCAGGCTCTTGGTCAGCTACGAGCTGTGGCTAGCGAACCCATGGAAGAATGGCACCACAAGAGGGCTAAGCTGAAGAAGGGGCCGTGGGAGCTGACCACAGTCGACGTCAAGGGGGAAACCCCATGGCGCCTGTGGAAACCAGTCGACCTCAAGCTGGATCCAAGGCAGAGAATGAGGAGGAGAGTGGTAGGGGCGGCCGACAGCCAAAGAGTGGCCAAATCTAGCCTTGGCCAGCCAAATCTAGGGACACCAGTGCTGGATTTGAGAGAGAGAGAAGGGGAGTGAGGGAGGAAGAAGCTGAGGCCTTTGGCCAATCTAAAAATGGAGAGAGAGGGAGGAAAAAAGAAAGAAAAGGAAAAAGTGAGAAGAGAAAAGAAAAGAGGAGGGAAAAAATGGAGATTTGGTACCTGTGCATCGGGTTCTTAACACCGGGCGTTTTATGCTAGTGTTGGGTTTACACGTAGAGTCAATGCCTTCCATTTAAGCGCATGTACCAATATTGGATTTTGAGTCAGGTTAACTGCCTGTTCAGGTGGAGGTTCAGGATCGACGTCGTCCGCACATCACTCTACTCCACTCGATTAATAGGCAAGTACATAGTAGAGCGATAGATGGTAATTGTTAAGAAATATGTGATGTTTACAGTATTTGTTGTTGCATGATTGGCAATAAATACTTGTGATACATAATAAACTATTGGAGCATAGCATTCATAATATGACATATGCATTACAAACCCAGCATGGTGAGAAAGTCAATAGCTATGAGTAAAACTATTGACTAATCGGCGTGTTCTTAAGGAAGTCCTACCAAAAGGGTAAACTATAGCTTCTATAAGAAGCTCCCTTAGGCATGGCATCTCCACAAGATAGAGGAAAAGTCCTACTTCGGTAGGCACCTCCACGGGATGGAGGTAAAGGGTGACATCAATGAGTGTACCATTTGTTTTACTGGTAAAAGCTACTAAAGAGAATGAGATTGATCATGAGCATTACATTGCATAAAGTGTGATTGAGAGGAGATATTGAGACTTGTGGAGAATGATTGTGGTATAGTGGTGTTGTTGACTGTGTTTATGGTAGTGTTTATCGATCTATTGTGAGCTTGTGAGTCTCCGGACTCACCCTTGCTTTGTTTATTTTTTAGGTGACTGTTGAGGGCATCATACATAGGCGGGTTTAGCACATGAATAATTTCACGTACCAACAGCACTTCATATATCATCTTTTGTTAGCATGTTTTAGATTCTACTAGTATGCCATGTTAAGGTTAGAACTGAAATGGTATGATATTTATATAGTCACTGTAATATAAATAAAATAGTGTTTGCTTAAAATTACTAGCAGTTAGTGAAAATGGTAAAAGTATGCAATGGTGGTAGCATTCTAGGCCCAGAAGATGGGCGAAGTGTTACAGCACCAGTGTAGATAGCTCCCGTGGACTTGGCACTAGTGCAGGAGCCCCACGTAGATGTCCCTCTTAAGCCACTGGATGAATGTTCCAATGGCTTGCTCTAGAGTCACGACCTCATCGTTTGGGGATCTAGAGTGAGACAACCTCGAAATTGGCATGAACATTGTTCACATTGACTTTTGTGAAACCTGGCGCTAGAGTTACACCGTGCACCAAGGCCGGGGTACCGGATGGATACGCTTCGCCCCAAGCAGTGCACAAAGCAACGAAGTTATATCTCATTGGAGCTTGCATTTCGTAGCCACTTACATAATGATACAAAATTAGCTACTCCAACAGGTCTATCAATGGATTGAGTATACCAGATATAATAATTATTATCAGGATGTCATCAACAGGAAATCTGTGGTCACTTTTTGAGGTAGGGTTGGACATGTAGCTACTCCGACGGTTGGGGGCTGGCTCACACAGGAGCGGTGGCGGCTTCCAACTGATTTTTCCCTAAACCTTTGCATCTCATCTCTGATGGCATCAGTGATCTCTCCTCTAATGGATGCCTTAATCTCCTCTTGTAGCCATGCCTCGTGCTCGGCTTTTGCTCTCTTCCTCTCTGGTACGCTTTGGAGTCCTCTGACAAACCATGTTTCCAAGGAATATAAGATAAAGGCCTCTCGTGCGATTCAGGTGCTCCATGTTTCCTAGGACCACGGAGAGTATATATCTCTCTCTAACTGCCTGGAATGAGCCTTGGGAAGATTCTACACTCAGTTCTTCATACAAGAGCCTGATATATCGTTTCACTTCCTATAAAGTTATGGAGTAATTATAAACTAGATAGTTTAATATCTTATCAGGCGGTGGGACACTTTGTCGTATATGGGGTTTTCAAAGATGGCCCTCGACGACACGATATATGATCTCACTCTTATCCAGTTTTGGGCACACTCATCAGTGATCCCGGCAAATGGCAGGGAGGCCTCCCGCAAGATTGCCTGCTCGTGCTCCTTCCTTCATTGTGGGATTTTACCCGTATACCTAGCGGTGCCGAGTCTGTGGGGGTGCGTGTTTTTTGCCTAGAGGGCCCAATGCACCACACTTTCACTCCTAAAAGTATCTGTCGTATTCTTTGCCACAAACTCTTGCCATTGCGGTTCCAAGAATGGATACTTCTAGAAGGACGTTAGATCCTTCTCCACGTATTGCTTGATAAGTATGCTCTTAATGTTCTTCCACACTTTGCACGCTGCTAGCAACGCATGTCATCATACGGAAGCTTGGTATTCTTTCGAGATCTCGAATGATTGACAAATTTCTGTCACCAACTCATTTTTCTGATCTTTGCTCAAGTTCTTCCCTGAATTGTATGTGATATCAACCCATTCCCCGTGCAACTATTCCAACCATTCTTTGGAATGCGAACACTTCTCGACAAGGATTGAGAGGGGTCCTAGACGCATCGATATCCCTGATGGTAAATCAGCCCTCGGGCCTTTTCAATAGTCCTCTTCCACGGCGGTACACCACATGCATGAGGCGACGATGAAGAAGAATGAGTGGATGAAATCTTCACAAGATAATAGAAGTGATAAAGAAACAGAGAGTACTCATGAATTGGCTACCAGTAAGCTAAATGACAATAAGGATCAATTCGAGCCTTGCCCCTACTACCTTCTCGGTGGCTTGAATTGTTGAAAATTATGCAGTTTTATCAATAATTTTAGGTTAATTCTAAATCCAAGTATTAAAAGTGGGCATTATGTAAATGACACGAAGAATAATTTTAGCAGTATGTAAATGACATGAAGATAAATCTATTATCTCTCAAAATAGATAAAATATTCAGATCATTAACACATGATAATATGCTGAACTGTACAGGAAAATGGGCATTTATGAACTACATATTGCACATATTAAAGTTGTGAATTTGCTCTTAGTTGAGGAGTTGCACAAGATTAAATCTTGGTCTTCTTCCATGCTTGTTAACATATCAATAATCAAGGTGACTATCTCTTTACTATTCCGCTAGTTTGATAATGTATAAATTACCTCAGATAAGAGACAAAAGTCAAGTGCATGATATAAGCACAAATAGAAATAGAGAACTGCAACTACAATGCCAACAGAGTTTTGGCAATAACCAAAAGTATATAACAGCTATATGCTACTATGGTATCAACTGAATTCAGCAATAATCAGGACAACAGTAAACTATACCAAAACAAAAGTATATCTTAGCAATCAACAAAATCAAAAGCTAGCAGAATACTTCAATTGATAGCCACAATGATCTCTAATATGGCAAGTTTTCTCATCGAGCAATTTCAAAAAGCCCACAATCTATAATGCAAAAGTCCTCCCAGTGCTAGTATTATTCATAGATTTTCAAAGATAATTAATTGAACTACTAGCATGGCAAACTTTATGCAGGATAGAAATTTTAGAAAGTAAAAACTCATTGGGTAGTGGCAATCCAAGCCACCGAGAAGGCAGTAGGGGCAAAGCTCGTCGCAAGAACAATGTACCCCATGATGCCATGAACCATGAGGATAGAGCAGAACATTGAGGTCATAACCGGAGTAACTACCTTGCTCGAGAGGAGGCGACATGCTCGGGGAGGAGGGCGGCGTGCTCGGGGAGGTGATGGCAGGATTGGGGGAGGAGGCAGCATGCTTAGAGAGGAAGCGTGCCAGGGAAGAGGTGGTGGCTCGAGGGAGGAGGCACGCTAGTGAGGAGGCGGCATGCTCTGGAGGAGGCGGTGACTCATGCTCGAGGGAGGAGGCGGCAGCTCGTGCTCGGGGAGGAGGTGGTGGGCTCGGGGGATGAGGTGGTGGGAGTCTGAGTACATGGGAGCGTGAGAAAACCCTAGAGTTTGAATATAAATAGGTTAACCGCATGCTCGAGGGAGGAGGCGGTGGCTCATGCTCGGGGAGGAGGTGGCAGGCTCGGGGGAGGAGGCGGCAGGAGTCTGAGTACATAGGAGCGTGAACAAACCTTAGAGTCTGAATATAAATAGATTGGACATCATAGACAGTTCTAAACTATAACCATCTATGACAATACATATCGCAGATGATTCTATTTTAGAACAGTCTGTGATAAATAGGTTAGCAAGGGTAAGATAATCTTTTATGGTGCAGAATAACAGGGAGCATAAAGTGAAGTTCTCTTATTTGTACGCATTCCATACCTGTATCTCTTCGATCCACAGTATTTTTAGATCTTGGACCAACGGTGCTAGCTAGTACACATCAATATCATTCCTAGATTGCTTTGGCCCTTGGATAAGTATCGACAGCAAAATATACTTCCGCTTCATACACAACCAAGGAGGAAGGTTATAGATGCAGAGAGTCACAGACTAAGTGCTATGTCGGCTGCTCATGTTACCAAAAGTATTCATTCCATCTATACTCAATCTAAACCTTATATTCCTCGATTGTGCACCGAAGTCTGCAAATCTCGTATCGATGTTTCTACACTGCACAGAATCAGTAAGGTGTCTTAGCATTCCATCCTTCTTACGCTCCTCCGAGTGCAAACGCAGCAGTTTTGCCTCCTTTGGGTTCGCAAAAAACTACTTCAAATAAAGAATTATAGGAAGATATCATGCCACCTTAGCAGGAGGTCCTTTCTTCACCGCTATTCCCTCAACATTATCTTATTGATTCTTACACTTGTATCGGGATGCGTTGCACACCAGACACACATGCATGTTGCATACTCTTTATGGTAGAGGATACAATCATTCAGACATGCATGTATTCTTTCTACTTCCATTCTGAATGGACAAAGAGCCTTCTTGGCTTTGTAGGTGGTTTTGGGCAACTCGTCCCCCCCCCCCCACGGAAGCATGTGCACTAAAAGACCTAACAGCATCGTGAAACTCTTATCGGACCAATCGTTGTTTGCCTTCAATTCAGTAGTTCAAGCACGGCTAACAACCTCATGTACTTTGACTTACAGCGGATTTCTCCGAGTCCTCCATCAAGCCTTAGAATATAACGTACTCTTTCTCATCATATTCCCCTTCTGCATCGCGAAGCATCTGATCCAATTGTCATCATGCAGCTAGGGCTGGCAAAATAGCTCGAGGCTTGCGAGCCAGCTCGAGCTCGTGTGTTTTTGAGCCGAGCCGAGCCCATTATCTAGCTCGCAAAAAAACGAGCCGAGCTCGAGCCGCTTGCGAGCCGCTCGAGCGGCTCGTTTGGGCTCGCGGTCGTGCTATCCCGATGGGACCCAGTGGCCAGTGCCCCCAAGCCCCAAGCCTATTACCTTCTTTCGGTCCGACTCCTCCCGTGACTCCCGTCCCGAACGATCCCCATGCCCCAATCAATTCCCGATCCCTAATCCTCTCTCCGCACGTCCTCTCACGGACATCTATCGCGCCACCGCGCGCCGTCCTCCCTTGGTCTACCCCCCGCTCGCCCGTCCACCCCCTCTCTTCGGAGCAGGCCGTCATCCTTGTCTCCATCAAGGACTCCTCTCCACCTACCCCGCCGCCGCCGCAGGCCTAGACCCTTGCCAACTATGCCTTGCTCTGCTCCTCCTGGCCTAGTGTCGCTTGCGACCCTGCCGACCCGCTCCCGGACACCGACCTCCCAGCCTCCCAACCCAAGCCTCCTACACCTTGACCAGTTGACCTTGGCGGCAACTTCTTCTCCGGCAACATCCCGCCTAGCTTTGGGTGCTTCGGGGCCATCGAGTTCCACTCCGTCGTCGGCAACAACCATCGAGTTTATCAACCGCTTCCGCGGCGGCATCCTAGAGTCCGTCGCCGAGCTTGAGTGATGAGTCCCTCCAGGACCTCAAGGCTCAAGTTGTGGCGGAACAACTTCACCGACGCAGAACCAGCTTACAGGCGACATCCTCAAGCTATGCAAGAGAGGTATTCTACTCTAAGTTAGCACATTGGTCTTCTTTGATGATTACTAGTGCGAAAGATTCCAGATAACACATCTGTTCCATTGCTAATATACATTTCAAATGGCTTCTCACGGGATAGAAATGTTGTTTGGTAGCTTTCTCTGTGACTGTGATTCAGCATCTTCGGAGAACGTTTTTGGTCATCCGAATGTCGAGAGATGCCCGTCCTGAGAAACATCAATGGAGCTACAACCTTTTCATTTTCTTGCTTCTGTGAACTGATCGTATTATGTGCCGCAACTGCTCTTGCTTCTGCTGCTTGTTATCTGCTCTGTTGTCTACGAGCTGATTTGGCTCGTTCTGGCTCGCGAGCCGGCTCGAGCCGCATTTCGAGCCGAGCCGAGCCTGTCTCATAGCTCGTTTCGGAAACGAGCCGAGCCGAGCCTACTGTTCACCCGAGCCGAAACGAGCTTGGCTCGAGCCGGTTCGGCTCGGCTCGTTTCCACCCCTACATGCAGCCTATCTGAATCGAAATCACAATCGACATCATCTGGTGGCATATCGTTGACTTCATCGGCGATATCATTATTACTACCTTCCTGTGTAATTTGCTCTTTGCCTTGACTGATTCAACGTGCATACCCCTTTTTAAAACCCATGCGAATCAAGTGTGCTTCAATCTGCGCTCGGTTCTTAAACATCTTCATATTCTCGTAGTCAATACATAGACAGTACATATATTCTACCTCCTTATTCAACATATCTTCCTTGACAGCTCTTGTAAAAGCAGACACGCCATTAATGTACTCTTCACACATACGATTCCCAGTGTACATCTAGCTTCGGTCCTACATTACACATATAACAATTTAATATTAAATATTAAATTATTTAATTAGTATAGTAGATATATATGATCTAAGTGGATATATGTAGCAAGAATAATTAATTACATTGAATTAAGTAGAAATAGAGTATGAATTGGCTAAATCCTAACGCATGCTAGATATAAATAATTTTCTCTCTACATCAAGCTAGATCTAAACCATCTTCAATTTTTCATTCACCAAAACCTAGATCTAAAATATAATGCAATTAGGAACAAATTACTAACTATAAATAGTCAAAACCTTAATGGATCTACAATCACTTTTGTCAAATCCGCGGTCTCTTTTCACTAAATAGCCTCAAAGCCCCCACCTCGTCAAAGCAATACCTTGTGAGAAAAACAAATCTGGAATTTAAGACAGATCTATGAGGTCGACAGGTCTGCAATTAATAAGTGAAATTATCATAGACAGTTTTTAATACAAACCATCTGTGATAACTTAATTACCACAGACGATCTTTAATACAAACCGTCTGTGAAGTATCATAGACAGTTTAAAGAAAAAATCGTCTGTGATATTTGGTAATATCACAAACGATTCTTGTTAATAATCATCTGTAATACTTCACAGAAGGTCTTTACTATGAATCGTTTGTGATATTTCCTCTTCGCAGACGGTTTTTATCGTTGGCAGTAACACAGACGATCTCTAAACCAAAATGTCTGTGATTATATTTAATACTGATGGCTTTGATTAACCGTCTGTAATGAGACGTCTAGGATTAACTTTTTATAGTAGTGTTTTACAAGGGATGCAAGACGGGCTGTTGGATGCCGGAGAACCACTTCGACACCCGCCGACCTCCGGGCTCGGCTTCTCTTCTCCAAGAAAGACTAATGTGATCGACTGGGAGGCCTCCGAAATCCGAAGAGTTTAGACGAGATGCATGGTGATTGAAGACGCGTTCATGCGTGCATGCACGAGCGTCTTTTGAACTGTTGATCGATCTGCTAGCTAGCTAGTTCGTTGTTTTTTATGCATACTAGACATTAGATGATAGAGAGCGCGCTAGTCGAGATGATTCTTTTCCTTTTCTTCTTGAGAAAGAAACGCCATGGCACATGTGATTTTTGTTGTGGATTAGTCATCGATTTACAACGTTTGGGAGCTAGTAATTTGCGTGTGCGTGGTTTGATTTCCTCACTAGTCCACCATGCATGTCTTTACGTAATTACCACGTTAGGTTTGGAGAGAGATGGGACCTGTTATAGTTTAGGGGGAGCAGATTGCGTCTGTGTCTCCCTTTGTTTGTTAGGGGCCATATAGTAGCAGCAAAATATTGCTGAGCAAATAAAGCGCATCTATATTAGCAAATCATCACCTCTTCAAGATTCTAAAAACACCACCTTTTCTCCTTCAGCACGTACATCACGGCAGGGTCAGAATGCGTGTGCTCTCAAAAAAAATGATTCGCTCTCAGTAATCACACTGATTTTGACATATGTTGTGATATGTTTATGTTCATGTTGAAGTTCAAAGCTCAAACAGCACGATAGACAGCGATAGATACATGTGAGAAGGTTTATACAAGAAAGCAAACGAACAAACTTCTACGATTCGAACAAGGAGTACATTAATTAGGGCCCCGTTTGGCACAGTTCAGCTTCATTAGTGAAGTTGTTTTTTTTTTGTTTTAGCTTCACGAGCAGCTTCACCGATAAAGCTAAATCTGTTTTGGAAAACTGTTTGACAAAACAGCTTCACCAACAGCTTCATGCATGGCTGAGAGAGGGCAATTGTCCAAGATGCCCCTGTCTACCTGACTTGTTCTAACATTTGGAGTTGTATGTTTGTATATGGTCATATGAATTAAAAAATAATATATTTGAATGAGTATGAATTAAAACATTAAAATAAAAAATTAAAATAATTAAGAAGCAATATTAGTGCCTTGTTTGTGTTTCGTGAACGGGAGAGGTGAACGGGCTGGACTAGTGGCAAATGCGTGTAATTTTGGTGAACCAGAGGGGCAGTGGGTTCCTAGGACTGCGGACCTAAGGGAGAGAGCTGTGAAAAGCTACTTTTTTCAGCTTCACCTCTCCCCATTCCTTTGTGAGAGCAGAAAAAAAGGAGCTTTACCCATGAAGTTGTTTGCAAAAAGGACGTTTGGTAAAAAACAGCTCACCAACAACCACAACAGCTCATGAAGCTGTTGGTGAAGCTGTGCCAAACAGGGCCTAGGATTAGCTACCGTTCTTGAAGAGGGCGTTTACGAGAAAATTTTGGTAGGCACAATCCGATTCAGATATAAGCTCCTTGCCTCCAGCAGTAACAAGTCAGTTGATAATTGACCATTATAATTCATGTATAGCTGAACCGAAGGCAGAGGTCTGTCCGTTCAGAAAAGGAAGAACGAAAGAAAAGGAGGCAGAGGTCTGAACCCAGACTGACATGCACAATCCCGGGAAGACGTACATGAAAAAGAAATTCAAAACAGAATACAGGGGACGGCACTGCCAGGACAATTAATGCTAGATCTTCTAGCCACCAAGAGTGATTGCCAAGATAATTAAGCAATCGACTAGAGCTGAACTTGGTGCAATTAGACCTTCCGATTACATAACTAGATACTGACCGACAAGTAATTTTTCCAATTCCATTTGTGCGACGCAACAGCAAAGCAATTTCCAATGAAAAGGCAAACCTTGTACACGTAGCACTCAGAAGAATTTCATATTTGTGAGAATCAACATATCCGCCTTACAACATCCACCTCTGGAAAAGGCGAACCAAAACAGGAGACAAGTGCAAGGTGATCAAAGGTGCGAGAGGCTAGCATATAACCAAAGTGGTTACCATGTCAATACATGAGACTGTCATGAGGCCCGTTTTTTTTAGCTTTTCAGCGACATTTCACTATTCATTATATTCATTATACTAATAAGCCGTCATAAGCCGCTGCCCAAAAAGTACCTTACAGTAACACGCTAGGCACATCGTTTCTCCCCTGGTTACCAATATTTAATCAAAATGTGCCGAGAGCCCGAGTTGCTACAACTGGCACGGGAATAGAAATTACAACTGACCTAATCAACTAATTTAGAATTTTGTAGTCTGTGGTTACAAGCTATATATATTAACTTTTCACCCTAAGTAAACCAGATTAATAAGATAATACAGATCAACACTACACATGTTTAAACCCTAGCTATTCTCTACCGGCCCCATCTCCCCCAAAAGTGGAAGAAAAAGCAAAAAGAAAGAAAGAGGAATAAGAATTAAACATTTCGTGATGCAGATGCCATATTCGCGAAGCCATTGGCTACTCTCTCAGGTAGTGGTGGCTTCTTATAGTTTGCAAGGCTACAGTGGGGACAGATGTATTCCAACCCATCTGTCTTCGCATAATCCTGTTACCACAACAGATAATAGATCAATCCATAACCTAAAATTTGAAATTCTTCAAAGTAAAACGGTAGTTCAGGATCAGTAAGTGTTTCTACCTTGAAAGTGCCTAGCCCTTGCCGTCTATCACATCCAAAGTGGGCCCATTCACCACACAAGCCACAGTTCACCCAATCACCTGGAGCGCTACTGGAAATACATAAAAAGAACATGTTAAATTCTACTGATATAGAAAAGAGCGTGACAGCAGACATACTAAAAGAAAATAATATCCTCAAACCTGTGGCAAAGCAAGCAACATTCCCCATCGACATCGTCATGTGAAAGTTCATATTCCAACAGGTATGTCTCATAATGTCTTTTTAGTGTGTTTCCAACACCCTATATGTGATGCAAACGGTGTGCATGATTAGAGCACATTTAGCATCTCATAAGTAGGCAAATGAACCAGATGGCCAGATAGCAGCTAACTTTCCAGAAACAAGAACTTTTGAAGGGAAGCAAATAATTGCAGATAGCAGCTAACTTCCCAGAAATAATAAAATTCAAAAGGAAATAAATAGCCGGCACTGTGTCCCCATATCATAGCCGAATTAGTGCCAAAAATCAAAATGTGTTTCTTACAGGCTGAGCAATAGCGGAGTAAATATAAGTAGGTTATCATCAAATAAATCTAGTAGGTTATCATCAACTAAAAGAATATCAGGTACATACATACCGTCATTTTGTTCGTAACAGTATGGTTGCGCATCTTTGAAAAGACTTGACCTTTCCAATTTATACCATTGCCTACATAAAAGCCACCTCTGGATACCACCTGAATTGATCAAACAGCACATTTGTCAGGGAAATGATTATATCAGCATTTTTTTGGCTCCATAACCAATGCATGAGAATAGCAGGACTGCAGAACCACCTCTTTGTACAAGTTATATAAATCAAGGCGCTTTGCATTTAGGATTGCATCAGGAAATTCGGCTAGTCCTCCTTGAGGTACGAGTCGGGTGTGGCCCCTCTGAAGTAGAAACTGCATGACATCTTTCAAGAAGTCTCCCTGCAAAAGACAAGGGGGAAATGTCTCTTAGACTAATTACTTGGAAGACATTTCAGCATAAAATGTGGAAAAAAGAGTGGTCTAAGAACTGTACTTCAGAGCAAATTCGGATAGGCAGCCGATTGCACCCATGTTTCTTCATTGGCAGAGGATTCAATGGAATTGCTTGCTGAGCACACGATGGCCCAGATGATGATTTTCTTTGAGTTGCTGGATTAACAGGTACTGGATTATGCTTTACTGGTGGAGGTGCTGGCAAGCTAGGCTTAACTTGACTAGCATCATGAATGATCGACTGAGGGAAACCCATAAAAGGATGCATTTGTCGCTTGGTAGAGTGAGGAATGGGCCTCATTGTTGCAGGCTTCAGCCTTGGCTTGACTGATGACAGGGAAGACCCTTTCAGCAGATGCTTCTTGTCCTCTCCAACTCCATTTGCACCAAAAGTACTTGGTTTTGACTCTCGACTTCCCTTCATTCTCTCCTTAGTAAGGGACGCTGACCATCTTGGCAGATGGGCATATGGTCCATTTTCAATAGCTTGATCTTTGCATTGGTTAGTGCAAAAGAAAAGAAGCCTATCTGCATCTTGCCTATCAAATGAAGATACTGGTGTGCCATTTACACAAGCAATTCCAAGTGCAACCAAGCTTTTGTAAGAGATTTCTGGGGCAAGATGTTTCAAAACCTAGATAGTTAAAAACAATCTTCAGTCAGTGATGAACAAGGAACCAATAATACATAACTAAACCACCATATGGTTCAGACAGCTCAATTCTTTCGTAACAGAACAGTGCTCTTAAGGAAAATTAGTCACACAACAAAAAGAAAATAGAGTCCATATAATCGAGCTATGCATTAAAGAGTTCAAACTAGTACTGTTTCCAAATACTTGTAATTCTAGCTTTCTTATTTTTTATTAAAATAGGCATCACCCAGCTTTACTACATAGATCGAAAGTACAGATGATAGCAGAGGAACAGGGACTCCAGTTTATGCTGAAGAATTAGGGTAACTAACATAACTAGTATCCACAGGAAAGCAGACACTTAAACAATCAGAACAACAACTCCCTAATATAGAAAGTCTCCAAATACTCCAGGACAAGTCTAGAAGCCAAAACAAAAGGACAAGATTCCACAATTTTGATGTACATTCATAACATTTTTTCCTACATACCACTCCCTCAATAATAACCCCAAATGAAGTTTACTTTGCCAAGAGAAAAGTAGCCATTCTAGGAATGGACAATGGAGTATTAAACAGAGCTTGGGAGTACAAAATAAAATAGCATTATATAAGGCCACCATGCTCGTTTCCTTCACGTCTTAGTTCTCTTGCTAGAGGCTAAAACAACATTTGGATTTTGGAAACATATGGAGTAGAATTTATCATCCATAAAAATGAAACTTGATATCGAAAAGTTTTGCACCAAATGATAATGGAAAGTTGGAATCAGAATTGGGTAAAATGACACATTTGAACAAATGAGATAGTCTATTTAGCACATCTTCAGAATATTTTGAAGAAAAATAACCTGTGCTGCCCACTTAGGGAGGGTCATCCAGACTTCAAAAGTAGAAGCTCCACATGCCATGGACATGGAAGTCAGTGGCTCAGCTGAAGATGGCTTGCTATCCTCACTATTTGAGAGAGCACGAACTAACTGACTCTTCTCAATAATTTCATTCTTGATATGGCTCTCCAAAAGCTGCATACATTGTGAGGCAGCATATGACTCTACACACATCAAGCTAAAGACTACAAAATGCTTCATAGTTGCAGAAATTGTTACCTGATCATCGAAACAAGTTTGCGCGCTGCCAGAAACAAGAAGTGACACATGTGAAGAACTGCAAGTTGTTATATCACAACGCATTGTAACCACCCCTCGTGAAAGAGTATCAGCTTGAAGAGGTGGAGGAGCAGCACTGCAAAGAGAAATGTTGTAAGATTCCACTCTCAACGAAATATACATTTCTGGCAAACCATGCGATTAACAATGCAGAACTGCAATGTAAAGAAAAGTAGCATCATCTAAAGTATTATGAGTAAATGGATATAGGGGAAATATAGTGTCATGCCCATAATGTACCAGATAATCAATGGAAATATTGAATCTTTGTTACCATAAAGTTTTATTTTTTAGAGGAATGTAACCTCAGTTACCCTTTAATTAATACTTAATAGAGAGGACAGATCAAGATTCATTAGTTCATTTCATCATTTGACATGCCATTCAGTTCAAGCTATAAAACTTTCTGTAGTCAAGAAAATGATCAATATGATTACTAAAGAATACAAAAAAAAATGACACATGCACAGGTTATAGCATTTAAAATACAACAAATTATCAGATACGTTGCGTAATATATATTATATAATATGCAGCAGTTGAAAATACCTGACTCGGTTCTGGAGTTTACTCCCACGAATCTGAAAAAAGAAAAAAAAATCAAGCGTTAAACAGGCCCTATCATCAAATATACTAAAATAGAAAAAAGAAAAAAGGAATAATAGAAAGAAAACGAAACGAAAATATCCAGAAACCCAGTTATTCTCATATTACATGGATATCCAAAGGGCAGCCCACTTACAATGTTTTTGTTGTTTAATAAACAAAAAGCCTGAACCAATTTGTTCAATTAGCACTTCAAATATGCAAGCCTTCACCACAAATCACATATTTTATTGTGGATTCCCCATGGAAATGCATGCCTATTGAATAAAATTAGAACATACATCCAATCAATGTTCTAAACGGTGGTAAGCAGCTAGTGAGCAGTCACCCCACCTTGAGAGGTTACACAGTATGTGCCCAATATGCAGTTTATTAATTCAAAATATATAAATATTCACGTGTACAATGCCATAGGGTGTATATGCTAGATAAAATAAATAAACTCAACAAGTGATATCAAACCATATCATATAGTTTATTATCAGAATCACGCCAGTATGTACCTATCGGCCTCTTGCTACCTTGTACATGGCTGCTTACAAGGTCATAGCGGCCACTATTTAGAATATTACATGCACCAATACTTATAATTTACTAAGTTAACATCACAAATTCCAATAACCCAGCAGTTCCATGAGGAAGGTAGATCTTTGGTTTAAAAATCTATTCAGAACTTAGTACTAGGATTTAGACATAGCAGTAAAAGCAACAAATAAAAGGGCCTTGGTAACTAGAAGGATGGGTCCATACTTCAATATTCAACAGAGCATTCAAGCCATCTTCTAGTGAGCCCAACAAACACGAATCCTGCAAAAGAGATGGTTGTATAATCATTGGTTGGAAACTTGGAATAAGAAAAACATCAAATGGTATCAGAAAAATTGGACATATAGTCACTAAAGCTTACCAGGGTGCATGGCACTCCACAGACAAGAAAATTCATGTTCACATCTTCATCATGTATTTTTATAGCTGGAAAAGCTTCAGAGCTACCTTCTTCCTCAGCAGCCATGTCATTCTCGGGAGGCATGATATTTATCTTTGGAGCATCCCCTAGTAGGCGAGGTCCAAGCTTAACACTTTGCACATGGTTATTTCTTACACAGTATAGTCGAAAAGAGGCATGTGCAAGCTGAAAAGCATCCCATGTATGGCTGCAGGAACTACATCCAGGAATACTCAATTGTTAGATGTGAAACAAAACTACATGGAACAGATGGACAATACATTCACAATGCTGATACCTTTGAACGACTGACATCAACGCATGGCGAAAATGAGATGCTGCGTAAGATGAAAATGAATTCCTCCAATATATTACGTACGGAATCCCCTGAATGAAAGAATGTCAACAGTACATTCCAAAATTAGAACCAAAATTAAGAAGTAAATAGCAGAGTAGCAATACTTTTTAGGGAAATTTAGCTCAGTAAAACAGAAAAATGAAAAAATTTAACAGTTGAAAAAAATGGCAATCTTTGGATATTACAACAACTATGTTTGTCAAAACGAGCCAAACTCAAGGATCAACATTTATGCAAAATCAAAAAAGAAGGAATAAAAGGACAACAGGTTGGTTAAAGTTACAAAGAATGAGGATGGCTCGTCTATTGGTCTATGCAGCAATCTCCAACTAGCTCGGATATGTACAATAAGAATCAGCTCCTTTAAAAGCGGTAAAATTATTGGGAAACAAGCTACCTTTGAATGAAGTGATTGAGCAAGCTTTTCCCCAATAGGAACTTCCAAATAAACCTGTATTAATGCTTACACAGTAAGATTAGTAGCTACAAGGAAAAAGACGAAAGAAATTCGCCAAAAACAATGTTCATAAAAGTAAACAGGAAAACCAGCAGTAAGTCAAACACAAGATGAAAACAAAGGAGAGGAAGGTTACACAAGTAAAGTGTTAAAGCATCTAATCGCACGCAATGAAATTATGTACCAGTTATATTGGTCTAAATCAAACTCAACAATACAAATTAAATTCAGCAGTTTAAGGTGACAATATCAGCCACTCAACTGAAATATCGATATACCTTTTTTCTGAGATGAGAAATATTGGTATATTTTGCAAAGAGCAATCTGAACAACTTTAGCACCCAAAATGTACACTGCATCACTACTAACACTGATCAGTAAATGCAGCTTTAAAAGAAGCATAGCTATAGCCAGAGCTACAGAAATAGTTCCAGGCACAGTTGCCAGAGGGTTGACAGTTCAAGTTTCTCAATAGCTCCTGGCCATATAGTGTTTTTAGTCAAACACCTAGTGTTTTAGATAGCATGCTTTAGTGGTGGTACAATGCTGTTAAAGTGTAGTATGGACATGGCAGCTACTACGCAGCTGTTTTGGTGAGTACGCAAAGTTGATGGGCTAAATGGCTGCAGCAGCCACTATAGCAGATAGCGCGTAGTGCCACTTTGGCATCCATTTATTTGCAAGCCCAGTCACCCAGAAAAACATTTTTTTGTTTTGTTGCATCTCCTAAATTCTAATGATTTTTTGGAAGAAAATATACTAGATATGCTTTAAGGCATTTCATATTTCTTTCCTTTGCCTATTAAATACACCACGAGTTTACCCCAGATAGCTATCTTGATTGTCCAAAAACACGATCACAACAATCCAACTACCCAAAATGCCCCCCCCCCCAACCCCGGGTTTGTTGCATCTCCTAAATCCTAATCGACTTTTTGGAAGGAGATATACTAAATATGCTCTGGGACATTCCATAGTTCTTTCCTTTGACTATTAAATAAGCCACGAGATTATCCCACATTCCCACTTAGCTACCTTTATTGCCTGAATAGATTCATAATTAATCCTTGCATGTTTGTTGGATTAGGTCTAACCTGTTTTTACCAAACTGCAAGCGTGGAATTTTACAAGATGAAATGGAGGAAGACATAAGATAGAACTTAACAGGATAATTGAAGTGACTCATCTTCAAATCAACTTTGGTTGGGGTTCGAAAAAGGAGCAAAAATAAAGTAAATTGAAGGAAGAGCTTTCCGCTTTTTTAAAGGGCCCTGGGGGTCGTGGAATGCCTTTTCTTCTCCTTTCATTCCATATGGAATACAATCAGGTTAAACAAGAAGGAATAGGAGAATATTTGATCATTCGCTCCAGAGAGAGAGTTAAATCCCATTGAAAAAGAAATACTCTAAGCGCAAGATATTTTTGTGATCATGACAAGGTAATCTTTTTCCTTCTCTTTCATATGCACATAAGTAGCTGCTTTATTTTTGCAAATGCGCCAACAATAAATTATTCCAAACGATAGTAATCCCCCAACCCAACTAGGCCAGAAACCAGCCATATTCCAGTGGAAACTAGCCAAAACAATAACATGTCTTGGCTCCAGTTAGTCAAATTTCAACCCTTGCCAGGAAATCCAAGAATTGGTGTAGCTGGCCAGTTTCTAGTGGTTTTCCCATCCCTGGTTCTAATATATATTTCAAACAAAAAACATAGAAAGAGAGTTACTGGAAGAGATAGAGAAATAATTTGGCTCTCATACATATATTACTTCCAAACTCAGAGATAAGCCCATAAGCTTCTCCACTTTCAGGCCAAAGCTAAAGTGCCAGAAGGTCCAGCACATTTTGACTTCTACATAAAGACAATAACTACCCTTATCAGCAATAAGCTCGCAGTTTCATCCAGGCAACCAAAGCATGGGCAAGCACGTATTACAAGTAAACAATTTGTGTAAAACATTAAACATATGATTAAAAAACAAACATGGCGATAGACTTTTTAGGATCTTATCACTTACTAAGCACAGGTCATGAATTCATTGTGATACAAGAACATCTCCGTAAGAGATTGTATTGTTGAGATTCTCCTCTCAGGGTTCATTACGCAACTACGAACTAATGTGCACTTTTGATTTTGTCGTTTGCCAGCCAAGTAAGAAATGATAACACAGCAAAGTGCATAGAAAACAAACAAACTACTCAATAAAACTTTGGAGCTTACTATGGTCGGAAACGGAGGGCTGATGAGTGAGCTAAACGTCTGCAGATCAGACACATCAGCATCTCCCCAGACAAGTGTACCAATCTCCTTCTCATTCTCAAGCTGCTGCCCCTGGAGGTACAACAAGTTGGGCTGCACCGCCCGCTGCGCCTCCCGAAACTGCTCGACTGTGGGATTGATCAGCGTGTGCACCTGCATTCCCAAACCTCCCCTTCTTGAGAACTCGCAAAATCCATCCCCACATTAAACAGCAAAAACCAACTGACCTCCAACCTCCCAGACGAGCCGAGCTCTGGGAAGGGGTAGGACAGCCGCAGCCGCTTCGCCTCTGGCACCAGACGAGCCGGCGTCCTCTGCTTCTCGGCATACTTGCCGCACAGCACAGCGAGGAGCGCGCAGTTCTGCCGCGAGGTGCTCTGGATTTGAGACATGGCCGAACGAAAAGGGCAGCTCTCGGATTCAACTCATGCCACCATTGAAGAACCCTGCAACACCAAACAACAGCCAACCAATCAAACCTCGAAAAATCCATCCAAAACGCGGAGGAAAAACCACCAAATCGAACAGACGACCATACCATAGAGACCAAATCGACGCACCAGAGCTGAAAAACCCCGGGATTCTGCGCCGCCGCCGGAGGCGCAAGGGGGAGCAGGAAGGATTCGTCGATTTGGGGGAGCGACGACGAAGGGGTAAAGTGGTGGGGGCGAGAGCACGGAACCCTAATTTAGCCGCAGCGCAAATCTAATATAGAAACGCGCGGCCGCAGCTCCCATCCCGTCCAAATCCAATCCAGGGCAATCCAGTCAAACAAAGCATTACACCACACCACCCAGGAAAAGAATCTCCAAAAAGAAAAGAGTAAACCCACCAAAATTAAAACAAACAGAGCCACCAACCCCTCCCCTCCCCTCCCCGTCCTAATCTCCGTGGATTAGCAAGAAGCCCAATAAATAACCGAGCAAGTAGGAATCCAAAGAAAAAAAACAAAGAAACTGGAGCGACCGCAAGACTGGATTTTGATTGGTGGGCGAGAGCAGCGCAGCGCAGAGCAGAGCACGGTACGAACCGCTCGGGCCTGGGGATCGTTCATTAGGCGCGTGGGTGCGGAATCTTCTCGCGGATCCGCCTCCTCACATAGCCTGTCGCTCGATGTGTCATCCTCTTCTTCTTTCCTGCGATTCTTTTCTCGGCGCGGCGATGATGATGATGATGATGATGATGATTCATTACTGCGACTGCTGTCGCTGCTGGCTTGGAGGAATAAAAACAAGAGCGCAGATTTGTACGACCTAGAACTGCTACTAGACCCGGTGGGTAGAGCCTCTGCACATACTATTCACTTCCACGGGCGGTGCTCCGGAGTTCGTGGGTGTTCAGCTATTATTGTTTACGCAAAAATACAGTATATATTAGATATATTATACATATAGATTCTTAATAGGCTAAAATGCTATATATTTATATAAAATATATAAATAAGACTAATTCAACTCACACATCCCTCTCTCTGCCCACTAGAGCTCCCTCTACGCCCATCAAAACCCACCACATGTCTAAATTCTCTAAGAGCCCAATCGATTGTCCAAGTTCTAACTCTAACTGACTCATCTCTCTCTCAACGCGGCGACAGAGCGCATGTGGAGGGTGAGGGAGCCGGCCAGACATAAGATACGAGATAGTGCAGCAATTGTGCAAAGCCCATAATGGCCGCACGAGGTGGCGGCTAAGGAAAGGGAGAGGGAGCGTGCATGGCCGCACGAGGCGGCGGCCAAGGAAAGGGAGAGGGAGTGCGTGACGTGCGGTGACGGCAAGTTAGTGAGAAATCAAACTAATTCCAAATTAAGGTCACAGGTGCGCTTTAGGAGCAAAGTGAGGGCACGAGATGATGCGGGTAAGCAAGAAAGTGACGCGATGAGTTGGGTGGCAATGTGGCGAGTAGGGAGGTATGAAACTCACGGTGTTATGGCGAGATCTCATTCTCAAGTGAGTTGCGTTCGGTCTCCTATTCTCCTTCTCAATTACAAAATCGATAAATCCCAAATAGTTCATTGAATTATTGTGTCTTTGTGAAAATGTAGATCGTAGAACCTTCAAAAATGAAGAAGTTTACATATTTGAAATCTGTATAGACAATGTTGGTTAGATTAACATAATAAAGGAAATTTCTTTAAACTTTTAAATTGGTTAGTATAAAATTTTGAACAAGTTAGCAAGGTGATTCTAAGGAACAATGAAATGATTGTCCCTAAAATTGCATGAAGGGTTGTAGAGTTAAATTGTATTTTACTTAATTATTTTGTAATGTTTCAACATTATTTTCAGATGTTTTGGTTGGAACAATATGTACTTTGATTTTTTTTCCCACCGTGGACCTTTTCTTTTTTCCTTTGAGTAATATTTTATTAACTCTGAACACCCATCTCAAAAATCCTAGGTCCACCACTATTCACTCCAACTGTGACATTAAAAGTAATTAAACATGTGAATATTAGAGCATAGAAATCTCAAAAAAAAATCAAATCAAATAAGATTTTATGTGTCCGGACGATCTGACATTAAAAGTAAGTTAACATGTGAATATTAGAGCATAGAAATCTCAAAAAAATCAAACCAAACGAAATTTTATGTGTTAAGACGATCTGACATCCAACTAAGTGGAAGTCTCACCGCTGTAGGTGGTCTGACCACTACTCATGAGGCATTTATATTTGCTTTTGCTAATGGCTTTTGACTTTAGCTTATGAATAGTAACAACTTATAAAGAAGCTTGTGGAGAGAGAGATACTCGTGTGCTATTTTGGCCGATATAAATGAAGTTACTACAGTGTGTACTACAATCAATTAGTAGACCCCGCCTTAAAAGACACTCTGTTTGAAAATATAGGTACTGTAAAAAAAGCCATTTGTTGTAGAAAAAGCAGCTTATAGAAGCTAGGACTGTGCAGTTTTATACCGTACCGAAAAAACCGAATCGAATCGGTCAACTCGGTTTGACCAGTATTCGGTTTGGTAGCTAGAAAAGTGGTATTTCTCTGATTCGGTTTTTCCGGTAAAAAACCGAGGGAAAACCGAATTTCCCAAAAAAAACTGAAAAGCCCACTAACTATCTAACTCGGCGACAGCGTCTCTCCGGTCTCGGCGGCCCACCAGCTCCACGCACGCAGTCAGTCATGCACCGACGGCCCGGCCCGACGCACGCGTCGCAGAGGCATAGACGGATCAAACTCTAGCGTTGTGCAGACACCAGATGGCCAGACGACCGAGTGACCGACGCCCCTCGCCTCGCCTCGCCTCGCCACTTCACCATATCCGCTTCCTCTCGAGTATTGAGTCTCGTCTTCGAACCCTAGCGGCTAGCGCTCGTCGGTCAGCTCGCCAAATCTGCTGCCGGTGCTCCCCCCACTCCCCCAGTCCCAGGCTCAGCCGGCAACCGCTCGGGCCTCGGGCTTCGGTGCTCCACGTCTCCGCCTCCTTCGGTGCTCTGTGCTCGGCGACGGCTGCTCCGCACCTCTGCCTCCTTCGGTGCTCGGCTGACGGTTGCTCCGCGCCTCCGCCTCCTCCAACTCCAACAGCAAGTGTCTACTCCTCAAATCGAGTTTGATGCTTTTGTTATTATTTCAAAATTAGACTGTCTAATGTATGTGTTTGCCGGCCACAAACCTCCAATGAATATTCTGTTTAAAAGAACTAACCAATATTCTGTTTATGTGTTGCATTCCGCTTTGGTTTCATTTGTCTTCTTTCTTTGGAGTGTTGTCTTTGGCTTATGTCTTCTTCTTTGGAGTTATATGTGCTACTGGTTTATGTAATGTCTTTTGCTCTCGTTGTCCGCTCGTTGCCGCTTTGTAACATGTATTATGTAATGTGCTTCTCTTGCTCGCCGTTCTTTGTCTTTATTTGCCGCTATCGCTAGTCAGTGCCGGAGTGCTAGTTCCATTGCTCGTTCTTTGCTAACTTTCTTTGTAATATGTATTCTTCTTTGTATTATGTAATGTCTTTACTCTTTGTCTACCGTTGCTGCTGTAATATGTATTACGTATTATGTAATGTGCTTCTACGCCATCGCACAGCTCTCGTTGTCTTTATTTGCCGCTCTCGCTAGCCGCTGCATCTTTGTTGAGTCTTGGTGGCGCCATTGCCTAGCTGCCTGCTGCTTGACTTTATTTGCTGCTGCCTTTATGTGTTGTTAGGTGCTAGTTGCTACTGGTTTTGTGACTTTGTGCACTCTTCTTTGTCTTCTTGTGAGTCTTTATCTGTCCATTGTCTTTGGTTTATGGATTATGACGGAATGTTAGGCAGTCGGACAGCAGCAGTAATTCTTAATCAGTTAATCTGAGTCAATGTATTATGTATGGATGTTTTTATGTGCTACACTGCTACTATTATGATGATGTCTGTCCATTGTGGATCGACTAATCGTGAGTGTGAGGTGTGTGGTCGTGTCTTTGTTTCTCTTTGTGATGTCAGTATTCTTTGTCCGATCGCCATCGCTATTTTGAATTTCTGATTGTAGAATGGAGAATTGGAGTCTTGGAGATGAGATTAACGTTTAGCAATTCGCGCAAACTTTGGTAAAATTGGTATTAACCGATATCGTACCGAAATAAGATGGTATTTACCGATACCACACCGTATTCTGGAAAATACCGTATTTACCGAAATACTAAAACCGTATTTACTGATCAAACCGTATTTACCGAACCGTATAAACCGAAAAAACCGAACGAACAATCCTAATAGAAGCCAAAGCGAACAGGCTTTAGTGGGCGGTCTAACCTGTGTGCGATCCGATCCCTCATCACGATGGTCTGACCTCTTCTTTAGCACATAACTGAAAATCAGCATGAAATTTAAGAAAAGCATTCCAAAGTTTTGACCTTTTCAATACGAAGGCAAACTGCATCAAAATAGGGCCAAAGATAAAAACGATGATTGAGAGGAGCTCGTGAGAGAAATCAAGCCATGATGGCTAAAGATGATTTCCCACACGTCCTAGCATCCTCAAATCATAGCAAGAGCCAATACAAACACTCTCAAGATAAAAAAAACCCCAAAATCACCATTTCTTGGGTCAAAATCGAGCAAATGCAAGAACTTGCAAAGAAAATTACCTAGATATATGGGATCTAGTCTTCAAGAGATATTTTCATCACTTACACATCATTGGCACAAAGCAAGATCAAGTGGGGAGAAGAAAACACCCAAAAACTAATCCAAATCATGATTTCAACACTTGAGCAAAAGAGAAAAACTTTGACGAATTTTGGATATATATTGATACATGGAGATGAATGTTCACAACCACACTCTAGCCACTTACAAAGGCTAAGGCTAACAAGAAGCATAAGAGCCACACTCCATCTCTCAAAAGTTCTCTCCAAGAATGCTAACTCTCCTCTACTTGGCTTCTCTAAAGCTTAATCCCTAAGCCACCTCTGCCTCTTCTTTTATAGTGGTGGCCAAGCCAACCACTCCCAAGAAACCATAAAACCTGGATACAAAGTGAATTCCATCCACCAACATATGGGCAAACCCAAATAACCCAACACATAAGGGGTTTTTTACACACACATACTTCTCAAATCGCTTACAAGACTTAATCCACTAAACCATTAGCGATTGATCCACTTAGCCATCCCACTCACCTTGACCTAAACCACTTCTCCTTTGCACTTCTTTGCACCTTGACCTAAACCACTTCTCCTTTGCACTTCTTTGCACCTTGACCTAAACCATTAGTGATGAATGGCAGAGGGAAATTCGCTAGGACGGATGCCAAGGAAGGTTTATGATAAGAGAAATATTCATAGGAATATTCCACTTTGGGTTGAAAGATGGCTAGGCATAGCCGACTATAGAAAACTATGGCTCGATCTTTATTTTAATAACTTCTTTTATAATTTTATATTTATTAAGAAAGTTCCATGAATCAGGTTAGATCTCTGTGCACATGTTACATACGCGATGTATACAATTTTTGGTTTATCGAATTATTCTTATAATTCATATTTCTAGCAATTTGATTTTATGTGGTCCTAGTATTACTTTATTCATTAAAATGCATATTAGTGAGATTATTTTAATTACCAATGACCTAGGGGATTTCAATAGACGAGCCAACATGATTTTTAATTAAAGATACCCTTAGGATTAAAGCTTTACATTATTTTGTTATCCTTATTTGTTTTTAGTATAGTTTAATTCTAGAAATAAATCCATTTATGTGGGGCCTGGCTTGTTATATAAAATTATATGATTTAATTAAATCAACCGCTAAGATTTATTTATCAGTAACATGCTAATGGCAAGGATTACATTTTATTTATGGCCTTCTAATTTAAATGTGTTTTTCATTTTAAGTGATCACGGCACATCGGTTAATTTAATGAAGTGGCTTAATTTGTTATTTACCTTAAATAATCCTAATTATCTATGATTGCAACATTTATACCTTTATCGCCACCTCTAGCTTAGACTTGCATTTTAATTTAAGTAGCAATGGCACATTGACTAATTTCTTTATTTTTAACTCAGTTGACATTTTAGCTGAGTTCCTCAGACATTTATGCGATATATATATATATATATATATATATACACATATATATTAATTATTTTTTACTAGCATTTTCATTTACGGATAATTTTTAATGGCACACTAATTATTTTTAAGACTTATTTAGTTACATGTAAGGTCATCCTTAATTTAAATCTTAGTATTTTCGGTTGAATATTAGCGAGCTAGTATTAAATTATTTCCTTTAGTTATTTAATAACCATTTAAAAATGAAGGAAGCTCATGACCTTAGGATATACTAGTAATGTTTATTACTTGTATAGCTTAACCTCACATCATTCTTGTTCACATGTTATTGACTCAATACTTTAATCTTTATGCATGTTTCAGTCAATCAAATCCTTATTTTATGGAAGATATTAGTCTAGACATAGTTTCACACATTAACAGGGGGTGAGGCCGGCTAGTCAGGCACCGAAGAGGGAGCAGAGAGGAGAGAAGGAAAGGGAGTGGAAGAAAGAGAGAGGAAAAGCCAGGCCAACAAGCAGTGAAAGAAAGGAGAAAAAAGGGAAATGAGAAAAGGGGAAAGACGAAAGGCTTATGCAAGATTTTGGAATTCAACATTTCTAATTAATTTTCAATCAGAAAAACTCAAAATTAAATCTGACCTTGAGTTCTCAAGTCAATTTGATTGAACATGGATTTTTATTTAATTTGATTTATGGATTTTGGCTCTTGATTTGGATTTAAGGAAACCTTGACTAGGAATTTAAACTAAGATTGGAGTGTGGTTCTAGATTTTTTTAACTTTTGCAATTGGCTAATACTAAGGACTTCATTTATTTGGACTCGATTTTCTCTTCCCATTTTGGTTCATGGCTTATTTTAATGAATTAAATTGAATTTAGGTTTTCAGAGTTTAAACTCACATTTAAATTATTTCATATCTTTTATTATCATGATTGTTATCTGTACTTGAGAATTATTTTTGGTTATTATTTTGCTCAGCACAAAACTTGGGAAAACCAAAATAAGATTTCTACAAAAATTTCAAATGCCAACAAGATGCAAATAAAAGTTTTAAATTCTTCGCGATTTCGAACATTGGAAATTTAGGATGCTACAGTATCAGAGCCAGGTTAACTGTAGAACGTGACCTAGTTAGAATGGTTGTTATTAGAAATGCTTCAAATTTTATTTTTACAAAATAAAATTTTAATAATATTATATCCTTATCTTTTTTTTGTCTTTCTAACCTTACCTTGTCGTGGCATTCTTACTTATCTATCTGCTTTTTCACTTTTTCGGAATGGTAATTGGATCATCTTTCCATTATAATTTCTATGAATGGTTTTGCATGGATGAGTCTGAGGAGTAGTTCTTCAGTTCGTAGTACCCAAGCAAAAGTTCTTCAGTTCGTAGTACCCAAGCAAAGTCTTACGATTGTAGACCGCTTATATATTATTTTGGTGTGATAGGTGGTTTGTACAAGTCTTTGTGTATTTATAGTACATCCATTCTCAAAACTATTTTTATTTCAAGCTGAGTTTCTCCTAGTTGTTGTTTTTCTCTCATGTGTTGTTCGGGGTGTTCTTTAGTTGTTCTCCTAATCTCTTATCTATGCTACTTCCCTCTTACCTTTTTCTATCCACGATTGTCACTTCAGATGGTGAACGCATGGAACAACACCGATAAAAGTCGTGGAGTCAATGCCCAGCCAGAAAGTAATGCCCCAATTCCACCACCTCCAGCTCAAGCCCCTAATTTGGAACAGATGATGGCTATACAACTGCAACTTCTTCAAGCTTTGGCTCGAAATCAAGTCAATCAGGCTCAGCAAGCACCCATCCAAGCACCGCAGTCCAAGTTAGGAGAGTTTGTGAGGACCAAACCGCCTTCCTTCGTTGGTTCAATTGATCTGTTGGAAGCTGATGACTGGCTCAAAGATGTGGAGAAGAAACTGATCTTAGCTCAGTGCAATGACCAGGAGAAAGTTCTGTATATCGCCCATCAACTCAAAGGAACTGCTACTAGTTGGTGGGAAACCTACTTTGCTGCCCATCAGAAGGTCCAAGCCATCAATTGGACTAAATTTATTGAAGCTTTCTGCACTGCACATATTCCTATAGAAATAATGGAGATGAAGAAGAGAGAGTTCCATAAGCTGCAGTAGGAAAACCTTAGCGTTTTCGAGTACCTAAACAGGTTCACTCAACTGTCCCGGTATGCACCAGAAGATGTTGCAACGGATGCAAAAAAGATAGGAGGTTTATGGAAGGACTTGACCACAACATCAAGGTGCAGTTAGTGTCCAATGATTTTCCAACATTCCAGCACATGGTGAATAAGGCCCTTGTATAAGAAGATGCTCAACGTTAACTGTATGAGTCTCAGAAGAGGAAATTCCAAGCTCAGCATGATGCCAGCAGTTCTCGTCATCATCCTAATCCACCTCAGTTCAGTGGGCCCTTAGTGCCAAGTGTGCCAAGGACGCCCTTCACCGAATCCCGCCTAGTCCCACAAGCACCTCGAGCAAATAATGGTGGCCAGCCTCAACAGAACAAGACTACTGCTGTAGGATTGCAATGCTTTAATTGCAAAAACATGGGGCATTATGCTAACAATTGCCCTTAGAAGCATTAGGCTATTACCCCTGTTCGCTTCAACCTGGGAACAACACCCACGCGAGCTCTAGCTGTAGGTCAAGGCTAGGGAGCACCTCAAACTCCAAGGACTCCACAAACAATGAGCAGAGGATGTGTTAATCATGTCCTTGTAGAAGCTACTCAGGACGCACTAGACGTAGTTCTAGGCAGAAGGTTAGGATTTGAAAATCCGGTCCCGACAGGTAATAGGACATCGGTGTGATCGCATCTTCAATGGCGGTCACACCGCCCAACTCAACTTCGGTCCAACCGCCAACCAATGGCCGGTTTGACCGCACATGCCCAACTCTAAAATACACTCTCTGCTAAAAAGCAATGGTTACTATAGTCTGGTCACACCGCAACCACCAGTCAAACTGCATCCCATGTACCGATAATTGCAAACATCTGAGCCAACAATCTGACTGCCAACCAATGGTTGGTCAGACTGCTTCTTGTTGTTTAGACCGTGACTCCTAAGTAGATCTAACCGTTGCCTCCCAAAGTACACCGAAAAGGCCCAACTCGAAATCACATCGGTTGAACCTTACAAGACTAACGGTCTGATCCGTCCCACATACCAGTATGACCGATTACACTAACAGCAACTAGAAATTTGCAACTCTCACCAAACACCAAACTCAAACCTTGACAATAACTACATCAAAGTTAAATACTTATCACACATTATGGGATGACCTCCACATGGTCTTATAGGATTAAATTAGGTTTTTGAAATGGGATTGCGAGAAAGAAACATTGTGAGAAAGAAAAAGGATTTGTTGCATTTTGATGGATGCCTTCTGCTGCACAAGACTCGATCCGACGCCGCTTTGGGGTTGGGTGCAGTGGTTTTTTCCTGTCCTTTTAGCCTGATCGAATCTGCCTCACCTACCTGTTTGGTTGGTTTGGCTTTGGTTTTGATGATGATCACATAGCATAATTTGTGACTTGGGAGTGTGCAATGCGGTAGCATGGTGCATCCATCGATGTGAATGTGTTGATGGTGTGTAGGGTTGTAAACGGGCCGATCTCGATAGAAGCTCGAGCCGAGCTCGAACGAGCCCAAGATTTCTGTCAAGCTTTGAGCTCGGCTCGAGCTCGGCTCGAACGAAGCTCGAGCTCGGCTCGACAAAGCTCGTCGAGGCTCGTTAAGCATAAAGCACACGAGAGTAGCAGCGATCGTGAATAGCGAGATAAAGCCATAAAGGCACAGCAGTAGCAACACAAAACAAAAGGGCATTCGCAGAACCACGAAAAACAAACAACACAAGAATAATGACATGGGATTTGCAAACAAAGTTCATTTGGACATAGGGCCCTATTTGGACAGCAGACAAAGGCACAGCAGTAGCAGCACAAACATAATGTAGTCCACAGGAGTTGAGCTAGCTAACAGCTGACATGCAACAACAAATTAACACAGCAAATTAACACAGTTGACAGGAGTTGCTTGCATCCAACACGACTAACTAAGTACATCAATATTGTCAAGACACGGACAACAGACAGCATGTTGCAATTGTCAACACAGCAAGCCTTCCATGGATGACTGGGACAGCCATCAATCCATTGTTCCGTGCTGCATATCTGGCAAGAAGTACAAAACAAAAAGTGACACTGGTGGAGTGGTGGTTCCTTGGCTTTGTAAGTCAGACCAGGAAATAGTTTACCCAAATAACATCACCTTGAGTTCACCAGAAGAGTAAACCCAAATAACATCACCTTGAGTTCACTAGAAGAGTAAGAAACTTATATAATGAGCTGGCTACTGGAAAGACTTCTTTGAAGCACCCCCAAAATTTTTGCATGACAGATATTACAGCAATACACAAAAAATTACAGCAGAAAAGATCGCAACACAAAGAAATATGTCAAGTGCGGTTGGAAATTGGAATTACAATAATCGTGAAGACTTGCAACACAACAAATATGTCAAGTGCAATTGGAAATTAGAATTACAGTAGTCAAAAGGCATCACATAAGAAAAGTAAAGCATACCTACTGAAGAAGACATAATCACTAATTGCTACCCACAATCGAAAGTTCATTTGGAGTCTCGATTGATGACAACATAATAGAATTAGCATCAGCCTCCTATGTAAGAACTAGATTGTTCTGTTGATTATGCATTTTTAGACATCTACAAACGTGTTCATATACTGAAGTTAGCAAGGCAGCAGTCTACTACCACAACATATACACAACATATACAGTATAGTTAGCAGAAAGCATAAAGCAGTCTACTACCACAACCACAACATATACACAATGTGTTCAAACAAGCAGAAAGCAGTCTACTACCACAACCACATCTGATTGTTCTGATTGTTCTGTCTAGCAATCACAGCAGAAAGCAGAAAGACATCTACATCTGATTGTTCTGTCTAGCAATGTGAACGGAGACAAGAATCAAACCTTGCAGAGGAGGAACACGGGCACGGCGTCGGTGGATCTGGGCGGAGGCGGTCGGCGGACGGCGGGTGGGAGGAGAGGAGGGGCGGATCTGGGTGGAGGCGGCCGGCCGGTGGGAGGAGAGGAGGGGCGGAGGTGGCCGGCACCGAGGGGACGACGAGGGGTGGCGAGCGATGGATCTGGGCGGAGGCGGTCGGCGGACGCCGGGTGGGAGGAGAGGAGGGGCGGATTCTGGCGAGGCGGCGGCCGGTGGGAGGAGAGGAGGGGCGAGGCGCCGCACCGGGACGAGGATGGCGCGAGCGGCAGATTTGGGCGAGGCGGCCGGTCGGTGGGAGCTCGGGAGGAGAGGAGGAGGAGGCCGGCGTCGGGGAGAGGAGGAAGGGCTGCGAGCGCGGATTCAGGCGAGGCGGCGGCGGGTGGGAGGAGAGAGAGGCGAGGCGCGCCAGCGGGGGACGAGGAGGGCGCGAGCGGCGGATCTGCGCAGAGGCGGCCGGCGGGTGGGAGGAGAGGAGGGGTGGAGGCAGCCGGTGTCGGGGGGACGAGCAGGGCCGGCCGCGAGCGGCAGATCTGGGATTCTGGGCAGAGGCGGAGGCGGGGTGGGGGGAACTGGGGAGCGCCCGAGCGGGGGGGAGGATTTAGGGTTAGGGATTGGCGGATTGCGATGCGGAAATGCGGATGCGAACAGGGAGGCCGGGGGTGCGGTGCGGTGACTGAGTCTTGACGCGGGGTCGCGACACGTTCGAACTTACACGAACTATTCGAGTTCGATTTGTTCAGGCTCGTGAGCTTTTTCCGAAGCTCGAATTCGGCTCGTTAACAGCTTGAACCGAGCTCGAATCGATCCTACAACGAGCCAAGCTCAAATAGCTCGCGAGCCTCGAGCTTTTTTTACAGCCCTAATGGTGTGGTGTGCAGTTCGTGGTGGGAGGGAGGAGTTAACAAAGGTCTCAGCAGTTGAGCGCTCGTGCCTGTACTCTGTAGGCTGTAGGGAGTGGGGGAATTTTTTAAATAATCTAATTTTTATTCTGAATTACAATAATATGCTTGTCTTTTTGTAGTAATAACCATATGTCAATCCACGGTTGGGTGACATGGGCTAGTCGCCTAACTGTTGGGAGACATGTGGCCAAGTCACCCAATGGTTGGACGACTAGCACATGTCGCCCAACCGTGGAGCGACTTGGCCCTCTAGTCATCCAGCTGCCAGCTCCTCCATTGTTCTTTGACCTAACCCCCTCATGGTCTCTCTCACCATTTCTCTCAGAAGAGAACGAGAGGAGCTTGAGAAATGAGAAAAAAGAGGGAGAGAAGGGGAGGGGGAGAAATTCACGAGAGGGGGAGGGGGAGAAGTTCGCGAGAAGAGAAGCAAAGAAGCTCGGAGAGGGAGAGAAGGAGAGGGGGAGAAGGCCATGAGAGAGGGAGAAGTAGAGGAGCTCGAGAGAGGAAGTGAAGGAGAGGAGAGGAGCTTGGGAGAAGGAGAGAAGAAGAGGAGAGGAGATCATGAGGTAAGAGAGAAAGATGAAGAAAGCTCAATGATAAGGAGAAAAGGTCTTTGCATGAAGATAGTTGATAAGAAGAAAAGATCTTCGCATGAAGGTAACAGTCTCATCCGTTCTTGTTCTCATTTGAATGTAGGCAACGTGTCGCTACTTACTGGTTTAGCACGTATTTAGTGAATGCATATTGACAAATGGTAATATTTGCAATAAGAAGTCAATCATGTCTGAACCCACAAGATTAAAAGTGCATTATGATATTGGTACCATTCGTAAAGGTCCATATGGTATTGACCTGAGCGGTTTCCTACAAGTTAGTTTGGTACACCCGGACGCAAAGAATGCTCTCATTGGAGATGTCCTGCACTGGCTCACATGTAGTTTCTCCTTGGACCCCGAGGTGCGCAGTGTCATCCTACATGGGCTTTGGAGTACCATACACATTTGGTGGGAGTTGAGGAGACTAACACATACGGTTGCATGGAAGGGATATGTGGAAGGCTACTAGTAGCGTGTATATGAGTGCGTGCTACTCGTGCAAGCATGTCTGAAGGGAGTCACAGGAGGCCGTACCGACTATCGTCCAGTTGGTGGGAGCAGCTCAAGCGCACATCACTGTTAGATCGAGAAGGTTGGCTAGAGAGGAGTGAATAGGCGGTCTAAAAAATTTCTTCTCTAATTAATTATCAATTTCTATTTGGCTGTCACATCCCAAATTTTGCTTTCTGGAGAAAAATTAAATTTAAATCAACTATTTCAAAGTAATTGGATTTTATTTGGCTTTTCTGAATTTTCTGGAATTTAAAACCTATTTTTAGAATTTAAAAGTAATTTAAATTATGAAAATTAAGTATCAACAGTAGTTAGAAATAATTTTATTAAGTCCAAAATATCTCCAGAGCTTCGTGAATTTTTCTCGAAATTTTGGAGGTATTTTCATATTTTTCGAGGCCAAATGAATTTCTAGCCTTTTCTCGAAAATCTAAAAATCAAGAACCAAAAATAAAAATTCAAACCCCTCCCGGACGACGCGTGGGCGGCCTGGATCTAGCCACGCCGCCCTCGGCCATCCGCTCCACCCGCCTACCCTTCCCGATGGCCGCCACGCCGCCCTCACTCCCATCCACCCGTCCCGCCTCACCTCATCCTCCACCGCCCGAACTCCATCCGACGCACGCGCGCCCGCCCACTGCTTGCGCGTCTCCCCTCCGCCTCGTCTCTCGCACCGCGGCCCGCCCGCCGCCACACACGCCCGCCTCGCTGCAACCCCGCCCCGCTGTCGATCCGTCTCCCGCGGAGCTCCTTTCCTTTCTTCTCTCCCTCGCTTTCCTTCTTTGCGCGGCGACGCACTCCGAGCCGAATCCGGCTTTGCCTTCCTGCCTCTCCCGGTTTGGAATCCCGAGCTCCCCGCACGACCGGATCCCTAACGCCGCGCCTCCCTTCCCTTCCGGTCCCCTATTTCCTTTTTCCCCAAACTTTCCCGCCGCCACCGAGATCTCCGCGAGCAATCCCGCGCCGTGTCCCCTCCTCCGCCCTATAAAACCCCTTCGCCCGCCTCCTCCAGCACCACCTCCTCGGCCCTCCGCTCGCCCGAGCCCCGTAGCGCCCGAAAGACCGTGCCTCCGTCCCTCCGAGCTCCGCCCAACTCCGGCGAGCTTTCCTCGCTGCCTCGGTCATCCCAGAGCTGCCGTCACCTCCCGAAGCTTCCTCACGCCGGGCGGTCCTCCCGACCCTCGGCCGCCTCTCGTCACACGGAGCGCCGCGACGGAGCTCCCGAGCCGCTGCCGCCGCCACCTCGCCGCCGCCGTCTCGTTCGTCCCCAACCGCCGACCCTTCCAACCGAACCCCTCCGCGCCAGATCATATTCTACGCACCGCTGAACCCCTCCGGCACTCCCTCGCCGCCACGACCGCGCCTCGGCCATCTTCCCGCCTCCCCAGGCGGAACTCAAAGGGTTACCTACCCATACTGGGTAGGCAACGCCTCCCGCTCCTCAGCTAGCGGCGCCACTCGTAACTCCTCGGCTGCTCGAGCCTCCGGCTCGCGCGAGGTTGAGTTTTTCGTTTATTTTCGGGCCGACAAGTGGGTCCCACCCGCCGGCCGCGGCTCACGCCAGCACCGCCGCTGGGCCCCACTCCTCATGCGGGACTCGACAAGTGGGCCCAAGACCGTGGGTCCCACGTGTCGAGGTTGACTCTTTGGGCTCAATGTCCAGTGGGTCCCACATGTCGCTGACCGCCGGTGGTTACTGTCAGTGGGCCCCACTGTCGCCTCTCGGAATAAAAATAGAAATTAAAAATCTAATATTCCAGTGGGCCCCACATGTCGAGATTTCTAATTTCTGGATTTATTCAAATCGAGATTTTCAAATGGGCATAACTTTCTCATTTTAACTCCAAATTCAGCCATTCAAATTTCTAAATTCATCTAAAATCAAGATCTATCCAACCATGGCCTCTATTTGAATTTTTGAGTTTGTTTGAATTTTCATTTTGAATTTATTTGTTTGTTGCTTTTCTCTCGCGTAGAATCTAACGTTGAAGAAGACCTCCCCACTCCTCAACAAGAAGACCCAGAGCCCCTGCAAGAAGGCAAGTCTCCTTTGATCATCTTGAACCTATGATTTTGAAATGTTTTAATTATTTTAAATGTTATGCATTGCTATTTACATAAAATGATAATTCAAATCTTAAGGTAGTAGTTAATCCAACCTTGTTATGCCCTCCATTGGAATTGATTGTCATGTACCCTTGTCACCCTAGAACTTCCTTTGTCTCATTAATGAGATTATTATTTAATCTTTGACAATGATAGTATGGTAGAATAATGCTTAGTCATGTTAAATATTTACCCTTGGAACCTTGAAAATGGGAAATTATGATTTATTGTTGAAACCCCTGTGTTTACAAGTTAGTGGCAATTGGAGTTGTCACTGTGATTTTAAAATAAAATAAAATTGTGAAAGTTGGTTTAGATTAGGGTGGATGGTTGTTTGGGTTGGTGCAGTAAGCACGAGAACTTGTTAAGTGTATGTTCCACCCTAGTCAATTAAGGACCGACGCTTGTGTTTGTCCAAACTGAGCATTAACCGTACAACCACAAGTCTATATGGGTACGACCTAGTGACTAACTTATGATAGTCTAGTTTAGGTGCCACCGGTGGAAAGTGGGTGCCGTGGATGGACCGGTTATTCACAAAGTGAGGGACAGGATTTATCAGTACTCATATGGAGCAAGAGGGGCTTGATTGGGGATTTAACCCTCTGGTGAAACCTCGGCGGGTGGTGTCTAGCTAGATTAGAGTAAGGTAAAGGCTTTGTGGTATTTTATCCGGGTCTCATGCCAAGGAAGCGTGTTGACTTTTAGGATAATTTATCTCTTGTGGGTAAAGTTGTACAACCTCTGCAGAGTGTAAAACTATTCGAATAGCCGTGCCCACGATCAAGGGCGGCAAGGAATGCATTCACATGGTAGATTTCTAGTTTTGTTTTAAAATCAAAAGTTTGTATTCCGAGGTGGAGGAACTCTCGGAGGGAATCTGGCGGATGGAGCCGAGAGGGTGGATGTAACCCGCAGATTAAACTTGTTCAAGTTGATTAGCTAGTGTTGGTAGATGGAACCTTCACTAGAAAGTTAATGATAGTTTCGCTAAAACATTTACTTCATTAAATATTGCCTTCAAAATAACTAGTAGTAATCGAGGTTTCAAATATTGCTTTATGCAAAAGAAACATATGGCCTTCCTTTGTTAAGCCTTGCATCTATGCATTTTTCCCAAGACTTGAGTACTTTACGTACTCACATGCTACACTTAAAAATAAAATCTCGAGGAAGTTGAAGCTCAAGAAGGTGACTACGACTCATCGCCGTCTGTGGTCGTGACGGATTCTTCCCGAGGACTAGGTCGCGCTTCCCGACCAATCGCTCGTGGCAAATTGATGGGTCCATGTCGAGTTTTCTTTGCTTCATTGTGTTTGGATTGTGCGAGGTCTTGAAACCTCTAATGTAATAAGGAGACCTTGTGGTCGATACTCTAATTATTGTAATAAATCGTCGATGGTGATGTTTTCCATTCTGCTTAATCTGTGTGCACTAGCTTTGATCCGGGACTAGTGCGAAATACACGAGGGTCCGGATTTGATAATCCGGGGCCCGGCAGAGATGGTATCGAGCCAATTTGATCAGAGGACGTGACCTAGATTAGGAATGGCAAACCATAAGGACTTATATTTATAAAAGTGTATATTAAAAATGTATAAGCTTCTTTGCTTCTACTCTCTTCCTACCTAGAATCTCGTTCTTGTCTCCAACTCCATTTGTTAAAACTTTTACTAATCTTTTCTTTCACTCAACTTTGTAGATGGTCGGTTCATCCTCCGCTGCCGTGGGACTACTACTCACATGGAGAGGATGTTTGGAGCATTCGCTAGCCTTCTCCGGCACCGATGCGATGTCCGAGTACCGTCACCGCCCATCTTCGTGGGTCGGAAGACGCGGATCTGGATCGAGACTCTTGGATGATGGAGGTATTCCTAAATGCACGGAAGAGGAATTCAAGTCCCACACCTACCCCATCAAGCACCCTCGCTTCATTGCTTTGACGCTGTCCAGACGCAAAGACGCCTCGCCATTGACGAGCTGTGCCATCTGCACAAGGATGCTGTACATCAGTCCCCTTTTTGCTTCTTCATCAACCCTCGCCCAGGACAGAGGTATCCAGATCCTTTTGACATACCCGCTGACGATCCTCGACTATCACATCTGGTGCAGCTCACCCAGGCGATGGACATCACTTACGCTAGAGCGCAGGAGGAGATTGGACAACTCCGGATGCTTCTCACCTCCAGCTACCAGCATTCGGACACACTTCGCGCACAGCTTCTCCAGAGCCAGGCAGCTGAGTTTGAGTTGGGACGTCTCCGGGCCGCAGCCGACTATGCGCCGTCTTCACCGTAGTTGATTACACGCCGCCTTCCCCGCCCACCGTCATCCCCAACAACCCGGCACCACTCGACTTTCAGACTCCACATCGGACTTACAAAGACGCAAGAAGGTGCGACGCCCGATCCGCCACTGTCATTACTCTCAAGAAGCGCAAGCCTTCTCCTTCCGTTCTCGGCCGATCGCCTCGATGCAACTGTGTTTCGGCCGAGTGTGACTGCTTCACGCCATCACGTGAGAGAACGCCAGAAGACCGGAGGAGGATCCGAAGAGGACCGGAAGAAGACCCCGAGGAGCGCGTCTTTGGAGAGGATTAGTAGTCTTCGAGTCCGTAGTACCCAAATAAAATGTCCGCGTCCTTAGAACGCTTATTGTTATGTTTTGGTGTGCTAGATGGATCGTGCGTGCCTATGTGCACTTGTGGTACAGCCATCCTTGGAGTTATCTTGTTTTAATAAAGTTTTCCCTAAGTGGTTGCTAGTTCTTTCTTGTGTGTTGGCTTGGGATGTGGTTTAGTTCCCTAATCTCTTACCTTTGCTATTTCCTCTTACCTTCCGCTAACCTAAACCGCTCAGATGGTGAACACGAGGAGCAACCACGGCAAGCAGCCGTGACGCCAACAACCACCGGAGGACAACATTCCACCACCTCCCGCTCAGCCCCCAACTTGGAGCAAATGATGGCTATGCAACAGCTTACTTCAAGCTCTCGCCTGAACCAAGTGCACCAATTTCAAAGAGCACCCAACCGAGCACCCCACCTAAATTGGGGAATTCATGAGGACAAGGCCTCCCACTTTGCTGGATCGATCGGTGGATCCCCGGAGGCGGATGATTGGATCAAGGATGTGGAAAGAAAATTGGTCCTAGCTCGAACGATAATGAAAAGGTGTTGTATGTCGCTCACCACTCAAGGGAATGGCTGCCAACTGGTGGGAAAACTACCGCGCCACCCATCAAAATGCCCAAGCCATCACTTGGGAGGAGTTTGTCGAAGCTTTCCGCACTGCCCATATTCCTACGGGAATAATGGAAATGAAGAAGAGAGAATTCTACCAACTACAACAGGGAAACCTAAGTGTTTCCGAATACCTGAACAAGTTCACCCAACTGTCCAGGTATGCATCTGAAGAGGTCACCTCAGAGGCGACCAAGATTTGGAGGTTCACGCAGGGACTTGACCCCAATCTCAAAGTGCAGCTGGTATCCAATGACTTCCCAACCTTCCAGCACCTAGTGAACAAGGCCTTTGTCCAAGAAGATGCTCGGCGCACTTGTATTTAAAATCGGAAGAGGAAGTTTCAAGCACGAGAAGGAGCAAGCAGCTCGATTCCGCCCCAACACACCTCACTATCATAAGCTATCGAGTCAAGCATGCCAAGGACTCCTTTTCAGACCCGCCCAAATCCACAAACTCCCGGCAAACAATGGTGGCCAACCCCGCAAACAAGACTTCAGCAGCAGGAGTGCAAGGCTTTAATCGCAAGAACATGGGGCACTATGCCAAGAATCGTCCCTAAACGCCCAAAGAATGACACGATTCGTTTCAATTTGGGGACTACGCCAAGAAGAGCTCCGATCGCAGTCAAGGCCGTGGGGCACCACAGACCCAAGGACTCCACAAGTGGTGAGCAGAGGGCATCTCAACCATGTGACCGCTGAGCGACCCAAGATGCACCCGACGTAGTTCGGGTAAGTTTCTTGTCAACTCGAGAATTGCATCAAGCATTATTTGATTCTCGAGCTTCACATTCTTTTGTGTCAAAAGATGTGGTTGAAAGGTATAATTGGGATGTGAGTAAACTACGTAACCCCATGCTAGTCCAAATCCACGAAAGGAAATGAGGACTAACACGCTTGCCTTGACGCAATCTGTGGATATAAATGGAGTTAAGTTCTTAGCGAATCTTATTATAATAGACTCCAAGGGTTTAGATGTAATACTTGGAATGGATTGGTTAACCAAGTATAAAGGATGATAGAATGTCTTGACTGAGTCATACAATCACTAACTCGATGGGATTCAAGTAAGGTATAAGTCAAACTCCCTTACCCAGAGCAGGTGTAGTTTGAACAGCGTAAAGGGAGTGACTCTGGAAAAAGTACCTATAGTGAGTGAGTACCCAAATGTATTCCCTGAAGATTTGCCCGGAATGCCGCCAGACAGGGAAGTAGAATTTGTCATCAACCTAGTACTTGGAACAGCTCCAATTTCCAAGAGACCTTATCGGATGTCTGCAAATGATTTGGCGGAAGTTAAGAAACAAATTGAAGAGCTACAGGATAAAGGATTTGTAAGGCCAAGCTCGTCACCTTGGGGAGCACCAGTACTGCTAGTAAAGAAGAAAGATGGTAGTCTCCGCATGTGTGTGGACTATCGATCTCTGAACGATGTGACGATCAAGAACAAATATCCTCTACCCCGGATAGATGATCTGTTTGATCAATTGAAAGGTTCATGTGTCTTCTCCAAGATTGACCTTCGGTCGGGTTATCACCAGCTGAAGATAAGACCAGAAGATATACCGAAGACAGCCTTTGCCACTCGGTATGGATTGTATGAGTATACAGTGATGTCTTTTGGCTTAACCAATGCCCCCGCATATTTCATGAACCTGATGAATAAGGTGTTCATGGAATATTTGGATAAATTTGTGGTGGTATTCATTGATGACATTTTGATATATTCCAAGAATGAGGAGGAGCATGCAGAACATTTGAGGATAGTTTTGGAAAAGCTCAATGAGCACCGCTTGTATGCCAAATTTAGCAAGTGTGAATTTTGGTTGAAGAAAGTAGCCTTCTTGGGTCATGTGATTTCCGCAGAGGAGTGTCTCAGAGACCACGAAAAGGTAAATGATGTTCTTAATCGGCGCAACCCAAGTCGAATGAGAGATCGAAGTTTTCTTGGATTGGTGGCTACTATCGTCGCTTTATTGAAGGCTTCTCCAAACTTGCAAGACCTCTCACCCAGCTTACTAAAGAAAGAGAAGAAGTTTGAGTGGAGTAAACCGTGTGAGGATAGTTTCCAAGAGCTAAAGAAGAGGTTAACTTCCGCACCGGTGTTGACGCTCCGATATCGGAAAGACTTTGAAGTCTTCGTGATGCGCCGAGCAAGGGTTAGGCGTGTTACGATGCAAGAAAGAAAGGTAGTAGCCTATGCTTCAAGGCAATTGCGGCCCCATGAAGAGAACTACCTAACCCATGATTTAGAGCTCATACAGAGTGCATGCTCTAAAAATATGGAGGCATTATCTGATCGGCAACCACTGTGAGATCTATACGGATCACAAAAGTTTGAAGTACATATTTACTCAACCCGATCTCAATATGAGGCAAAGGAGATGACTTGAGTTAATAAAGGATTATGATATTGGAATACATTATCATCCCGGAAAGGCTAATGTGGTAGCTGATGCCTTGAGCCGAAAGAGTTATTGCACCAAGTTGTGGATTAAGGACAGTATGCCTGCACTTCAAGAAGAATTTCGGCAGCTTAATCTAGAAGTAGTGGGAAAAGGATTTCTCGCTACTGGAGATTCAACCAACCTTAGAGGATCAAATCAGAGCGACTCAAAAGGAGGACAAGTATGCCCGGAGATCAAGGATAATATGAAGAAAGGGAAAGCATTAGAATTTTCCGATGATGAACAAGGTACCATTTGGTATGGAAAAGAATTGTGGTGCCCGAGAAGAAGGAGATAAAAGAGTTGATCATGAAGGAAGCTCATGAAACCAGTACTCAATTCATCCTGAAGTACCAAGATGTACCAAGATCTTAAAGAAAGATATTGGTGGGCGCATGAAAAGAGAGCTTCTTTGAGTATGTAGTTTTATGTGATGTATGCCAACGGATTAAAGTGAACACCGAGACTCTTTGGACTTTTGCAACCATTGCAGATCCCCGAGTGGAAATGGGAAGAAATTGGTATGGATTTTATAATCTGGTTACCGAGAACCAAATCGGACATGATTCAATCTGGGTTATCGTGGATCGTCGACAAAAGTCGCCCATTTCATCCCAAGAAAGACCACATACTCGGGGATAAACTCGCAGAATTGTATATGTCAAGGATTGTGAGTTTACATGGAGTCCCAAAGAAGATTGTGTCGATCGAGGAACCCAATTCACCTCAAGGTTTTGGCAAAAGCTACATGAACTTTTGGGCACAAACTTAAACTTCAAGACACCTATCATCCCTGCATGATGGACAAACAGAAAGAGTAAATCAAATCTTGGAAGATATGTTGAGGGCTTGTGTCTTAGCAAACAAGACAAATTGGGATCGAGTCTACCCTATGCGAGTTCTCCTACAATAATAGTTACCAATCCAGGTTTACAAATGTCTCCATTTGAAGCCTTGTATGGTAGAAAGTGCAGACTCCCTTGTATTGGAAGGAGACAGGAGAAGGACAAGTATTTGGACCAGACGTGTTAAAGCAAGCCGAGGAACAAGTTCGCCTAATTCAGATGATTAAAAATAGCACAAACAAGACAGAAAAGTTATGCGGACAATCGTCGAAGGGCATTGGAGTTTGTACTGGGATCATGTTTATTTGAAGGTGTCACCTCTCAAAGGAATAAGGCGTTTTGGGGTCGATGGAAAACTTGCTCCTAGATTCATCTGACCCTTCCTGTTGTAGCAAAACGAGGAGAAGTGGCTTACCGCTTGGAGCTTCCTCAATCACAAAGGTGCATGACGTCTTCCATGTGTCTCACTAAGAAAATGTCTTAGAGTTCCGTAAGAGCAAATGCCTCTAGATGAAATCAATGTGAAGGAGGACCTCACCTATCCAGTATCCAATCAAGATATTGAGGAAGCGAGCGCCAGACGCACGACAAGGTTATCAAGTTCGTAAAGTGCGGTGGAGCAACCATTCGAATCGGGCGACTTGGGAACGTGAGGAGGATTTGAAAGAAGAGTTCCCGACCTTTTCCCGATCCGTCCAATCTCTGGGTCGAGATTCTTTCTAAGGGGGTAGGTTTGTCACATCCCAAATTTTGCTTTCTAGAGAAAAATTAAATTTAAATCAACTATTTCAAAGTAATTGGATTTTATTTGGCTTTTCTGAATTTTCTGAATTTAAAACCTATTTTTAGAATTTAAAAGTAATTTAAATTATGAAAATTAAGTATCAACAGTAGTTAGAAATAATTTTATTAAGTCCAAAATATCTCCAGAGCTTCGTGAATTTTTCTGGAAATTTTGGAGGTATTTTCATATTTTTCTGAGGCCAAATGAATTTCCTAGCCTTTTCTGAAAATCTAAAAATCAAGAACCAAAAATAAAAATTCAAACCCCTCCCCCGGACGACGCGTGGACGACCTGGATCTAGCCACGCCGCCCCCCCTCGGCCATCCGCTCCACCCCGCCTACCCTTCCCCGATGGCCGCCACGTCATCCCTCACTCCCATCCACCCGTCCACCTCACCTCATCCTCCACCGCCCGAACTCCATCCGACGCGCGCGCCCGCCCCACTGCTTGCGCGTCTCCTCCGTCTCCGTCTCTCGCACCGCGGCCCCGCCTGTCGCCCACACGCCCGCCTCCGCTGCAACCCGGCCCGCTTTGCCGATCCGTCTCCCGCGGGCTCCTTCCTTTCTTCTCTCCCGCTTCTTCTTCTTTGCGCTGGCGACGCACTGAGCCGAATCCGCTTGCCTTCCCCGCCTCTCCCGGTTTGGAATCCCGAGCTCCCGCACGACGGATCCCTAACGCCCGCGCCTCCTTCCCTTCCGGTCCCTATTTCCTTTTCCCCAAACTTTCCCGCGCCACCGAGATCTCCGGCGAGCAATCCCACGCCCGTGTCCCTCCTCCGCCCTATAAAACCCCCTTCGGCCGCCTCCTCCAAGACCACCTCCTCGGCCCTCCGCTCTCGCCCGAGCCCGTGGCGCCCAAAGACCGTGCCTCCCGTCCCTCCGAGCTCCGCCCAACTCCGGCGAGCTTTCCTCGCCTCGGTCATCCCGAGCTGCCGTCGCCTCCCGAGCTTCCTCACGCCGGGCGGTCCTCCCGACCCTCGCCGCCTCCCGTCACCGGGCGCCGTCGCGACGGAGCTCCCGAGCCGCTGCCGCCGCCACCTCGCCGCCGGCCGTCTCGTTCGTCCCCAAGCCGCCGACCCTTCCAACCGAACCCCTCCGCGCCAGATCATATTCTACGCACCGCTGAACCCCTCCGCACTCCTCGCGCCGACGACCTCGCCCGCCATCTTCCCGCCTCCCCGGCAGTAACTCAAAGGGTTACCTACCCATACCGGGTAGGCAACGCCTCCGCTCCCTCGCTAGCGCTCGCTCGTAACTCCTCGCGCGCTCGAGCCTCCGGCTCGCGCGCGGAGGTTGAGTTTTCGTTTATTTTCCGGCCGACAAGTGGGTCCCACCGCCGCCGCCGCCGGCTCATGCTGCCACCGCCGCTGGGCCCCACTCCTCTGTGCGTGACTCGACAAGTGGGCCCAAGACCGTGGGTCCCACGTGTCGAGGTTGACTCTTTGGGCTCAATGTCCATGGGTCCCACATGTCGCTGACCGCCGATGGTTACTGTTCGATGGGCCCCACCGTCGATCTCCCGAATAAAAATAGAAATTAAAAATCTAATATTCCAGTGGGCCCCACTGTCGAGATTTCTAATTTCTGGATTTATTCAAATCTGAGATTTTCAAATGGGCATAACTTTCTCATTTTAACTCCAAATTCAGCCATTCAAATTTCTAAATTCATCTAAAATCAAGATCTATCCAACCATGGCCTCTATTTGAATTTTTGAGTTTGTTTGAATTTTCATTTTGAATTTATTTGTTTGTTGCTTTTCTCTCGCGTAGAATCTAACGTTGAAGAAGACCTCCCCACTCCTCAACAAGAAGACCCAGAGCCCCTGCAAGAAGGCAAGTCTCCTTTGATCATCTTGAACCTATGATTTTGAAATGTTTTAATTATTTTAAATGTTATGCATTGCTATTTACATAAAATGATAATTCAAATCTTAAGGTAGTAGTTAATCCAACCTTGTTATGCCCTCCATTGGAATTGATTGTCATGTACCCTTGTCACCCTAGAACTTCCTTTGTCTCATTAATGAGATTATTATTTAATCTTTGACAATGATAGTATGGTAGAATAATGCTTAGTCATGTTAAATATTTACCCTTGGAACCTTGAAAATGGGAAATTATGATTTATTGTTGAAACCCTGTGTTTACAAGTTAGTGGCAATTGGAGTTGTCACTGTGATTTTAAAATAAAATAAAATTGTGAAAGTTGGTTTAGATTAGGGTGGATGGTTGTTTGGGTTGGTGCGATAAGCACGAGAACTTGTTAAGTGTATGTTCCACCCTAGTCAATTAAGGACCGACGCTTGTGTTTGTCCAAACGAGCATTAACCGTACAACCACAAGTCTATATGGGTACGACCTAGTGACTAACTTATGATAGTCTAGTTTAGGTGCCACCGTGGAAAGTGGGTGCCGGGATGGACCGGTTATTCACAGTGAGGGACAGGATTTATCTGTACTCATATGGAGCAAGAGGGCTTCAGATTGGGATTTAACCCTTCTCGGTGAAACCTCGGCGGGTGGTGTCTAGCTAGATTAGAGTAAGGTAAAGGCTTTGTGGTATTTTATCCGGGTCTCATGCCAAGGAAGCGTGTTGACTTTTAGGATAATTTATCTCTTGTGGGTAAAGTTGTACAACCTCTGCAGAGTGTAAAACTATTCGAATAGCCGTGCCCACGGTCAAGGGCGCAAGGAATGCATTCACATGGTAGATTTCTAGTTTTGTTTTAAAATCAAAAGTTTGTATTCGAGGTGGAGGAACTCTCGGAAGGAATCTGGCGGATGGAGCAGAGAGGGTAGATGTAACCCGCAGATTAAACTTGTTCAAGTTGATTAGCTAGTGTTGGTAGATGGAACCTTCACTAGAAAGTTAATGATAGTTTCGCTAAAACATTTACTTCATTAAATATTGCCTTCAAAATAACTAGTAGTAATCGAGGTTTCAAATATTGCTTTGTGCAAAAGAAACATATGGCCTTCCTTTGTTAAGCCTTGCATCTATGCATTTTTCCCAAGACTTGAGTACTTTACGTACTCACATGCTACACTTAAAAATAAAATCTCGAGAGAAGTTGAAGCTCAAGAAGGTGACTACGACTCTTTGCCTCGTCGTGGTCGTGACTGATTCTTCCCGAGGACTAGGTCGCGCTTCCCACCAATCGCTGTGGCAAATTGATGGGTCCATGTCGAGTTTTCTTTGCTTCCGCTGTGTTTGGATTGTGCGAGGTCTTGAAACCTCTAATGTAATAAGGAGACCTTGTGGTCAGTACTCTAATTATTGTAATAAATCGTCGATGGTGATGTTTTCCATTCTGTTTAACTGTGTGCACTAGCTTTGATCTGGGACTAGTGCAGAAATACACAGAGGGTCCGGATTTGATAATCCGGGGGCCCGACATTGGCTAAACCAAAGAAATAATGCGGAAGCTTACCACAAATAGGTTTAGCAGAAATAACGCCTAAAATAACCGAGTTCACCTAAGATTGCAAGAATGAGCACGATAAAACAAACCACAATTGACACGATTGCTTTTTACCATGATATTTGAAGATTTATCAGTCTCCTCTAGTCCACGTTGAGGTTAGCTCAAACGAATTGGACTGGCTCCAAGAATTAAGCCAAAACACCTCAATCCACTTGTAGTAGCTCTTTTCTGCTCCAGGTAGGTGAGTTCTAATCTTCACAACTTTGCCGGATCTTCGCATAATCTTCTTTAAGAAGATCACTACGCACAAGGCCTTTAACATTGTCTAGGAGTTGGAAAACTCCAAAAGTAATAAGTCAAGCCCCTCACTTGACTTTCACCACATGCAACGAATGCACAAGCTCGAGTGGATACACAATCTATCTCTAGATGCAACACTTGCAATCTAGAGCCTTCCACCTTGCTCACAAGGTGCAACACATGCACAATTGAGAGGAGGACCTCACAGTAGCTCAAGAGAGTGAAATAGAGTGCCAAAAGTTTACCTTCAACCGGCCACAAGGAGGTATATATACCTCACACCTCGAAACTAGCCGTTGGGACAGAAAATCAGGATTTCCGAAAGTGCCACAGTCAAACGGCCAGTACTTCCACTCCCCTCGGCAATGGTTAGAAAACTAGCCATTGCAGGTGTTGTGGGGGTGGCCCAACCCCCCGTGACTGGGCCGTGCAACTAGTCCAACATGTAATATGCCCAATAGTGTAGAGGAATATACCAGTATAAATATACCAATGTACCCTTATCCTTTGTAAGTACCAAGGGGTAGAATGGGGATTTCCCATTCTACCCCACTCGTGTATATAAACCCCCAAGAGGGGCAGGAGAGGACACATCCTCTCATTCTTACCAACTCTCCCACAGATCTAGCTCTCATCTTCTCCTTCTACCAGTCCCCTTCTTCACTGTTTGGCCTATAGCCATGACAGCAGGCAAATCCGATAGTTCCGTTGTGCAACATCTAGTACTACCAATCATCAGAAGTACCGCAATACTCATGCGAAACTACCAATTTCCTCGGGGACGAGAAGACTGTACACATGTGTCTCTCTAGAAAACGTACCGCTACACAAACCGACATTCTGCAAATCGAAAGTATCACTCACACAGAGCTGATAGTACCGCTCGCTGATCGAACCGCTCACACAGAGCTAGTAGAAAGTATCGATCATTGACTATACTGGTCCCTGACCATGTCAGATTGTTCGACCACTTAGGTCTCTAACCACGTTATCCGAATCAACCACACAGGTCTCTGACTACACTGGTCTCCGACCACGCTAGTCTTCGACCACATTGTCTGAATCGACCACATAGGTCTCCGACCACACTGGTCTTCGATCACATTGGTTTTGACCAAAGAGGTTTTGACTATGTCGATCTTCAACCACGTCAATCTTTGATCACATAGATATTGACCACGTCGGTTTCGATCACATTAGTTTCGATCACTCAGGTCTCGACTACACTGGTCTTCGATCACATAGATCTTGACCACGTCGGTTCCAAACGACTTGGTTCAACCTCGTTGGTCTTCAATCACATAGATCTTGACCACATCGAATCCGACCACCTTGGTTCGACCACGTTGGTCTTCGATCACACAAATCTTGACCATGTCGATTTTGACCACACTGGTTTCGGTCACACAGATCTCAACCACAGCGATTCTGACCACGTTGGTTTCGACCACTTCGATCTAAGACTATGTCGATCTTAAACCATATAGGTCATCGACCACGTCAATCTTTAACCTCGTCGGTTCGACTACATCGGCTTGACCATGCTGGTTCCCAACCATGTTGATCTTCGTTCACATTGGTTTGACCACAATGGTTCTCGACCACACAGGTCTTCCGACCACCAACTGACATGGTAGTTCTGTGATTGCAACATCGGTAGTTCTGACTAGCGCTAGTACCGCAGAATATGCTGTGGTAGTTCCAATTTCCCTAGGAAGTACATATATTTCAACATATTTTGCAAAACATATTTGCAAACTGCAGTATCATGCACACAAGGATTATCCATGATTTCTAACAAGTTGCAAAACACATTGCACACTTTTAGAATCATGACACTAGGATTATATATATGAGCTTCAACCATTTGTAAAACACATTTGTAGATATAAGGCTCATACTACAAAGAAAGGAAACATGAACTTCAAACACTTGCAAAACACATTTGCAATGTATAGTCACATGTTATAAGGATTCAACACATGAGCTTCAACTATTTGCAAAACACATTCGCAAATACAAGCCTCATGCTAAGAAGAGTTAAAAGAGGTGAGGTTGAGCTATCAACACATGATGAGACTCTAGTTACTAGACATGACCCCCATTAATAGTACAGTGACCTATACTAGCAATCTGGTCTTCCAACTAAACACCAAGATTGGTAAAAAACTAGAAACATATTCTTAGCCCTAAGCTAGCCATACATTTCCCGTGAGTCATAGTCTTGATATGCATTAACTCATGATGCATCCTTTACTTGACTTCCATCAACACATGATGAATCTTCACCTCACTTGATGATCAACACATGATCACATCCTCTTGAACATGTATCAACTTATGATGCATCTTCTTCTTGACTTGATGATCTTCAACACATGAGGTTATCCCAAGTTTTCCTTATTTGTGGAACCTATTCTATTCATCCAACTCATGAAAAATGTTAGTTCACAAAACAATTGTCATCAATTAACAAACTTCACCATTAACACATAATGGAGGGATCAGATTCTACAATTTTCGCTTTTTGGTAATTCATGACAATCTCATAAATAATGAGATAGAAATTGAATTACGAATATACAACATGTACACAACAATTGTATACTCTAGAATAAGCTTTTAAAGCAAAACTTACTCATCCGGTTGTCATTAATCATCTAACCATCAATACATAATAGATAAACTAAATGAGAACTCGATTATGAGTATATATGAACTATACAAGCTATATATACTGAAGGGATATGTTTCAAAGTAAAGATCCTTAATATGTGAAAATGGAACATAGATCAATAGTAATGAAACCACAAAACATAGAGTGAACTCCCCCTAAATATATGCATATAAGAATGTATTGTGAAAGCATACACACATATTCAAGTTTGACTTATTTGGTGATATTGTCTCATTCTGTATTTCGGATCCGAGGAATGTAATAAGATATGAATGTGATATTGAAAGCATATCTCTTATGTTTTTCACCTTTTCATCCGAATGAAACAAAGCAATATCACAATCAATAAACATATTAGTCTCACAATTGTGTTTGTTATTATCACCGAGTGCTCCGGCCGAGAGCGCACGAGAACAACCAGAACAGGTCACAAATCTCTCACAAACTCAGCACAATCCCAAGCCAAATCAATCTCTAGGGTTATCCAGTTATCCCAATCTTTCCTCTCGGCCAAATCAAAGAAAGGCTCAAGGAAACCGCACGGGGAAAAACCCTAGAACACTGATTTGAGCTCCTCAGCCGACAGCCACCAGAGAAAACCTGGCCGGCGGCTCTCGGGACTCAAGATCGAAGAATCACAGTGAGAGATTACAGATCAGAGAGGGGACAACTTACTCATGCCTTCGGTCACTAAAGAGAGGAGAGGAGGCATAAATAGGGGAGCAGAGCGGACATCGACGGGCTGCAGCCACGGCTGGTGCCAAAGCGCCCAAGCTGGTGGCGTCTCCTACGCCGTCACCACCGCTTGACTCAGTCGCCCAGGAGACGCGGTCACGCTGCTCGCGAGAAGACGAGAACCCCGGCATCCGAACCGTCACAGGAGAATAACCGACGCGAGTGTGTGCACGGGGATGGGAGGAGACGCGGTCTCCTGCCTGTTATCCTCTCTGCCGGCCCACTAACAGGTGGGCCCCACCTGTCAGTCTCTCTCTCTTTTCCCTTTTTTTCTTTTTCAATTGGAAAATTACCGAAATGCTCTCACAGTTACAACACATGTAGGCTAAGACTGAGAAAGTGGTGAACTCTCCCTCTTTTCTCTTGATTCAAATGGTATCTGCACTAACATCACCGATACTGCAGATTTGAACCAAGAAAGCAAAGCAAATGAAGCAAAGAATTGTGCGGCATCTCACCATCAAGAGGTGTACACGGAGAAATTTTTTTGCAGGCAAATTAATAATACTTTTGCGTACATACACGGAGAAATATTCATATCGGGAATAGTAATGAGCCTCAAAACCATCATCACCAGCCCTTCCAAATTCCGATCACTCCAGATACCGAAACGACTCTCTAGCTTTCCACATTAACCACGGAGTGGCTATTTAATCTCTCCAACGACTGAAAGATCGAAGCCGCCGAGATCCTCCCCTCGCACGAAGAAATGGCGGCCGAGTCTTCCAACGCCAGCCTCACCGGCCTCGTCGACGACTTCTACTTTTCTGCCCTCGCCCACGGGCGAAGCGACGCCGACATCGCAGAAGACGATGAGCTCTTCCCGATATGCGACGAGAAGTACGCCACCGAGCTCCAGCTCCAAGAAGTGATCATGTCCTCCGCCATTGCCGCTGCCACGGCGCGCTCGTCGCTCTCACTGCGTCACACTACTACCAACAGCAGCGCAACGTCCATTGTTGTCATAGGTAAGAGCTCCTCCGCTGGCGCCTCTTCGTCATCGTCGTTTCGTTGCAACGCTGCTGCCAGCACGTTCTTCTGCAAGATCTGCATGGACGCCGTGCCGCCCTCGGACGCTTACCGCGCCAGCCGCGTCTGCGCGCATGCCTTTTGCTCCGCCTGCCTTGCCGGCTACATCGGCGCCAAGATCCAGGACAGGATCGCCAATGTCAAGTGCCCCGAGGAGGGCTGCACCAGCGTCCTCGACCCGGCGCTCTGCCAGGGCGTGCTCCCCCGGGAGGTCTTCGAGCGGTGGGGCGCCGCGCTGTGCGAGTCCATGGTGCTCGGGGCCAAGAGGGCCTACTGCCCCTTCAAGGACTGCTCGGCGATGATGGTGGTGAATGACGGCGAGGGCGGCGATGTCGCGGAGGTTGAGTGCCCAAGCTGCAGGCGGCCCTTCTGCGCGAGATGCGGCGTGCCGTGGCACGCCGGCGCCGACTGCGCGAAGGACAGGGGCAAGGAGGACAAGATGCTGCTGGAGATGGCCAAGCGGAAGAATTGGAAGAGGTGCCCAAAGTGCCAATTCTTCGTGGAGAAAGTCGACGGTTGCCTGCACATTATCTGCAGGTAGAGCAGTATCGTTTCTGTTTGTTGCATTTGCATGGCTGTTGCATGATGGTTGTGAAATTTTGCAGGTGTGGCTTCGAGTTCTGTTATGGATGTGGCACGCAGTGGGGGGTGACTCATCATAGTTGCAGCACAGCGTGAGATGTGAGAAAAACGACTCTATTTATCTTCGGAAATAGTATTAGTACCTGGCTGTAATCATCTGTGAGACTGACTGATGATGATCTGAAGCTAGAGTAAGTGGCGGAACTATGACTCGGGTCTACCTGGGCTAGCCTAAGACTTAGAAACAAAAGTTTTTAAAGAATTAGTAGAAAAATCATAAAAAAAAAAGAAGTTTTGGCCGAAGAACAGCTGATGTAGCCCAGGGTTTGGACTTGGACTGTGGTTAGTTCCACCCCTGGCTAGAATGATTTATATGTTTTGATGTTGTGCTTCAGCTATATAAATTTTATTTAGGCTCTGAAAATTGCTTGATTTCTTATTTAGCAATATATCCTATGCACTCAAATTTATGGTGCACTCATCATGCACCTCAACTAAAAATATCACAAAATTTTTTAAAAAAACTTCTACATATAACCATGCTTTATTTCACTATATAAAAAATTTTAAATTCAAATTCATTCTATATTAAGAGTAGCAGAAAAGAAAAAATTTGATAAATTTAAACTCTTAACCGTTGTTAGATTTTTCTTTTTTTGTTAATATATAATGAATCTGAACTTAAAATTTTATGTATAGTTAAAATAAGTTTGAAGTGCATATAGAATTTTTCGTAACATATTTTACTTAGGGTGCAAGATGGGTGTGTCATAAATTTGAGTGTGTGTATATATATATATATATATCCATGGTGCCTAGGCACCAATATCAATACCCGTTGATTTGCTTTGAGATTCGCAACGTTTGATCTGGGTATCTTCATATACCCATAAAAAAAGTATATTTGAGATGTCAAACTCCGAAAAAATTTAAATTCAACTTCAGTTTAATTAGTTTGAACTATTTTTATGGTATATACTCATCAGTAGTTGCATTGAACTCAAAAGTAGTTCAAACTAATTTGAACTGAGTTCAAAACTTACTTACTATAAATATATCAAGGGTATAAAACATTTTCATACCCAAACTCAAAAAAATTATCAATCATACACGTGTATCGGATGTTGATGCCTAGGCACCATGGTGCCTTATGTAATTTTCTATATATATATATATATATATATATATATATATATATATATATATATATATATATATATATATATATATATATATATATATATATATATATATATATATATATATATATATACTGTGGACTGGACTGTGGTTCTAGTGTGGCAATTGTTGTGTTGACATTGTAGTACTGTAACCATGGAAGTAGTCTGCTGCGAAGCATAACCTTTGCCTTCACGTTGCGAAGGCAGGAAACACTGTACATCTGTTCTTAGCTCTCACCTTGGCCGTTGGATCAAAAGCGGACAGTCCAGATTGATCTCACGCGTCTCTATTTGATCTCCAACAGCTGGAATGGTGAAGGTACCGTTCCTGTACGTTCGAAGCCAGAGGATCCGTTTCCAGTGATGCATTACTCTAGTGTGTGTTAGGAAACTTATCCCCGTCGGACCGCTTTAGTGTGTGTGAGGAAACTTATCCCGTAGGACCTATGCTGATAATTAGAAGACGATGACTAATTAATTATAATTTTCTCGTAACGGTATTTGAAATATTTATTCAAGTGACTTTGAGAGTCATAAAGTTCAGATTGCATCAACTATACTTCATAAAATAAGTGTAGGAACCTAAATCAACAAAATCAGCACCTTTAGCACAAAGCCGGTCAAACCGCCATGGAATGGCCGGTTTGACCGCCACAACCGCTAGTGTGTGTTAGGAAACTTATCCCCGTAGGTCCGATGTTGTTAATCAGAAAGCGGTGAATGATTGTTCAAAATTTTCCCCTAACAGTATTTGAAATATTTAGTGACTATGAGAGTCATGAAGTTTAAATTGAGTTAGCTATGCTTTACAAAACAAGACTAGAGATCTAAACCAACAAAATCAACAACCTTTAGAACAAGACCGATCAAGCCACCATAGAATGGTTGGTCTAACTGCCACAACCGGTCTGACCACAAGACAGTCTAACTGGTTCCATGTTTTCAGACCTAAAAGCCTTTCAGAATAAAACTCAAATCTTAAGAACTTGTTCAGCTATCATTCAAATAATTTCAAATTTTGCATGAGACTTGTTCAAGGCATTAGGAACATAAACCAATTAAAAATTACAAGGTTCTTAGACTCGCATTCACTGAAAATGAAGAGAATCAAAGCATGTCACAAGAACACAAAAAACCCTAAAACTCAAATTACTTCTTTCTCAAGAGGATATAAGGCATGAGATCCTAAAAAGGAAATTTAAGTAAGAATTTGGGCTAAAACTCTCATGAACAAGAAATCACAAATCTAGCTAAAGAACAAGCAAAGCCAAGCAAGAATGCAAATAAGAACAAGATTGTGACTAAGTTTTGATCTATTTTCAATAGAGGAAGAACTTTATATACGCATGGATGATTACAAGGTGCATCCACATCACCATTCTTTACTCTCTCAAGTTCTATCTCACAACCATGGAAGGATACAAGGTGGTAGAACGAAAACATAAACCCTAGAATTCTTGGATTTAACATTCCTCTCCTTCCCTTTAATAACTAGTAACAAGCCCTAATGGCTCCAACCCATTAGGCCTCTAGAGCTCGAAATTCCTTAGCAAAGTGCCCGAAATTGTTTCAATTAAAATACCTTACCTTGGTTTTGTCATGTCTGCCTCTTGGGTTGATGCCCGTGCTTGCCACGGTTTTGGTCACGGCCAGACCGTCGAAGCTTTATGCCAGATGAGGATGACTCAATATGTGGCCTACTCTTAGACCGTGCTAGCCATTCTTCTTCAGTCAAGAGCAGACGACCTCCTTCTCCTCCACCAAATCCCAGTTGGTCTTCAACAACCTTAAAACGCCTAGTGAGCTCTTCGACCGTCATGGTACTAAGATTAAGGAGTTGCCACAATCGAGATGGTAATGTGGGAGAATTTCCGTGGAACATCCCATAGAAATTTCTTGACCACTTTGTCTTCCTCTGGTTCACCATCGAGAATGCAAATATTGTTCACAAGCCCAGTGAGATGCATGGAGAAATCATCAATAGTCTCAGTCTCCTTCATCCAGATGTCTTCAAAGTCACAATGTATAGTTCAAACCCTGACCTCCTGCACGCGATCAACACTCATTCGCATGGTGTAAATGGCCTCCCACGCCAATTTGGCCGAGTTCTTGGTGACCAATGACGCTAGCATATCCGATGGCACGCCTTGAAGAATGGCGACCAATGCCATCCTATCCACCCGGTAGTCCGCGCCACCCGGGTCAACGGCCTCCTAGGCTCCCTGAGCCTGTAGGTTCACCCTCATCAAGAGTGCTCAATCGTTGTAGTTAATACGCATGAGGACGGGATAGCGCAACGTGACGTTGGCCTCCTTTGGGTCCGTCTGTGCCACCATCTCTTGGCCGCTGCCAAGGACCACCGCACGGTTCCCACTAGCGCTGGTGGATCTTCCGAAGGGAGGAGACTCCGATCTTGCACCCTAGGGCATCATCGCAGAATCCATATGATCACCGCTCTGATACCACTTGTTAGACACAAATCTGCACTACTTTGCAGTCGGCATTGCTCTGCAGTTTTACTCTGAATGCAAGTCTCTGAATTCTGGAACGTTTCGAATGATGAACGATAGGAAACGGCAAAGTTCAGAGAGATGGCAAACAGAGCAAAACACACTCTTAGTTTGTGCCACGCAACCAACTGCGGGTTTTCAATTTTCTCCCTCTCATTCATAGCAACAAACAAGGAATTAGTTACAGAGAAGTGATAGCCCAACTCATACTCTAAACTAAGGCACGAACCAAAATACTTGCGGCATCCCCACAAGTTCCACAACTCTGTTAGCTACCGAAAAACAAGAAAGCAAACTGAATGCTAAAGTAAATGTCTTCCTACTTCTATGACAGAAAACATGGATTGCAAAAATAAAAACCAACTGAATGGTGTGGCAAAATTACACTAAAAACCACTCGTTCAACTAACTCAACTTTGGACACAAGAGGCGCATCGTTTTGTACAAAATTTTTTGGGAGAGCATATTAGCACTGCTAATGAAGTTCACCGTTCCTGATACGGACATGCATTTGCTCGAGTCTACGTCAAGGAGAGTCCACATGTTTCCCTGAAGGGAGCTCCCAAAAACGTTTCCAAGAAACAGTAGTTCTTCCTTATCCTGGAGGGTCTGTAAGTCTTACGTAGTTGGGCAACTATCATATCAGGAGGCTGGAGGCGCACACGCTGGCCTGAGATGGTGAATCCCACCGAATTTACACGGTAAATCTACCTATTCCCAGCTGCCAGGTTTCAACCCGTGACCATACACCGGCACGTACGAACAAGCAACAAATCCGAAGTCCAAACACGGGCTGGCCCACGACGCATCGGCCCATCCACCCTTACGCCGCGTCTCGGCACGGCACGGCCACGGCCACCCGGCGTCACCAGTTCACCACCACCTTCATGTACACCACCACCACCACCCCAGTGCCTGCCTCTTCTTTACTTTACCCGAGGCACTGCTCGCTTTGCGCTTTCCACTTCGCATCGCTGCTCCACTCCACTCCCCATCCCCGTCCCCCAATCCCTTCTCTTCTCCCGATCCGCCATTACGCAATGGTGTTGGTGTTGGCGTCACGCCCTATCCTCCTGCTGCTGCTAGTTCTTGCCGTCGTGGCGGGCGTCTCCGGCGGCGGCGGGGGTAGGGGTGGAGGAGGGGAGCGGACGTACATCGTGCGGGTGGACGCTGAAGCGAAGCCGTCCGCCTTCCCGACGCACGCGCACTGGTACGAGTCGGCGGTGCTGGCGGCGTCCGGCGGCGGGGAGAGACCGGAGGGCAGCCCGCTGATCCACACCTACTCCGCAGCCTTCCATGGGTTCTCAGCGCGGATGTCGCCGGCGGCGGCGGCGGCGCTGGCGGGTGCTCCTGGAGTGGCGGCCATGGTGCCGGAGCGCGTCCGCCGCCTCGCCACCACGCGCTCCCCGCGGTTCCTTGGGCTCCTGTCCTCCCCGCCGTCGGCGCTCCTGGCAGACTCCGACTTCGGCGCCGACCTCGTCATCGCCATCATCGACACCGGCATCTCGCCCACCCACCGCAGCTTCCACGACCAGGGGCTCGGCCCCGTGCCGCCCAAGTGGCGCGGGGTGTGCGCGTCGGGGCCCGGGTTCCCGCCCAACTCCTGCAACCGCAAGCTCGTCGGCGCGCGGTTCTTCTCCGCGGGGTACGAGGCCACCTCCGGCCGGATGAACGAGACGGCCGAGATCAGGTCGCCGCTCGACACCGACGGGCACGGGACCCACACCGCCTCCATCGCCGCGGGGCGCTACGTGTTCCCGGCGTCCACCCTCGGCTACGCGCGCGGCGTGGCCGCCGGGATGGCGCCCAAGGCGCGCCTCGCGGCGTACAAGGTGTGCTGGGCGGGCGGCTGCTTCGACTCCGACATCCTCGCGGCCTTCGATGCCGCCGTCGCCGACGGCGTCCACGTCGTCTCACTCAGCGTCGGCGGCGTCGTCGTGCCATACTACCTCGACGCCATCGCCATTGGGGCATTCGGCGCGACCGAGGCTGGGATCGTTGTGTCGGCTTCGGCCGGCAATGGCGGTCCCGGTGGGCTCACGGTGACCAATGTGGCGCCCTGGATGGCCACCGTAGGCGCTGGGTCCATGGACCGCGCCTTCCCGGCCAACGTGTGGCTCGGAAACGGCCAAGTGCTCGACGGCGTTAGCGTGTACGGCGGACCCGCGCTCGAAACCGGCAAGATGTACGAGCTAGTATATGGGGGGACAAGCAGCGGCGCAGCCTCGTCTGCCGCTGATGGCTACTCGGCATCGATGTGCCTCGACGGCTCGCTGAACCCGGCCGCGGTGCGCGGCAAGATCGTTGTGTGCGACCGTGGCGTGAACTCACGCGCCGCCAAAGGGGACGTGGTTCACCGCGCGGGCGGCGTCGGGATGGTGCTCGCCAACGGGGTGTTCGATGGCGAGGGCCTCGTCGCCGACTGCCATGTCCTGCCCGCCGCCGCCGTCGGTGCGGCCGCCGGCGAGAAGCTCCGTAAGTACATCGCGTCATCCACACCGCAGAAGCCGGCCACGGGGACCATCCTCTTCGAAGGCACCCACCTCGGCGTGCACCCGGCGCCGGTGGTGGCCGCGTTCTCGGCGCGTGGCCCGAACCCCCAGTCCCCGGAGATACTCAAACCGGATTTGATAGCCCCTGGCCTCAACATCCTCGCCGCATGGCCCAGCGGCGTCGGCCCGGCCGGCATTCCCTCTGATGGCCGCCACACCGAATTCAACATCCTCTCGGGCACGTCCATGGCTTGCCCGCACGTCTCCGGCCTCGCCGCATTGCTCAAGGCCGCGCACCCTACCTGGAGCCCCGCCGCGATCAAGTCGGCGCTCATGACCACCGCCTACGTCAAGGACAACAGCAACGGCACCATAGTCGACGAGTCCACTGGCAACGTGGCCGACGTCTTCGACTTCGGCGCCGGGCACGTCGACCCGATGCGCGCCATGGACCCCGGCCTCGTCTACGACATCGCCCCCGCGGACTACATCAACTTCCTCTGCAACCTGAACTACACCAAGCAGAACATCCGGGCGATCACGCGGCGCCAGGCGGACTGCCGCGGCGCGCGGCGTGCGGGGCACGCTGGCAACCTCAACTACCCGTCCCTATCCGCCACGTTCGTCGCGGATGGCACCAGGGCGACGATGAAGGCTCACTTCATCAGGACGGTGACCAACGTCGGCGGCGGTCAGTCGGTCTACCGCGCGACGATCAGGGCGCCTGAGGGGTGCACGGTTACCGTCCAGCCGAGGCAGCTGGCGTTCCGGCGCGACGGGCAGAAGCTGAGCTTCACGGTGCGGGTGGAGGCCGTGGCGCCCGTGAAGAAGATGGAGCCCGGGAGCTCGCAGGTGAGGAGCGGGGCGGTGACCTGGGGTGACGGGAGGCACACCGTGAATAGCCCGATCGTCGTTACAGTGCAGGCGCCATTGCAGTAGGCAAGAAGCTGATAAGTGATCAAGTGGAGTGAGAGTGAACACGATCTCAGTGTTTGTTCAAGTTGACATTGCTCCTTGGACCATAAGGCTATTACGTATTGTTAGTATTTAGAAGTAGTACTATACATCTTGAACATCTGTATAAGCTTAAGCTATACTGGAACTCTAGCCCAGGGTTCTTTGATCCTCTTCTCCCCATGTCTTCCTGCTGATCGTCTCTTCTCTTCTCTCTTTTGTGAAGCATGCCAATCATCGTGTGGTTTTGCAGTGTACAATCTATATGTAAGGGTTTTCAAGTGGTTTAATGAGGTTTGTAAAGAAGCTAGGAGCTGCTGGCCTATGCAGTGGTCCTCACCTGACCTCACAAGGACGTGTGAGAAAAGGGAGCAGTGTGTACTTGGTACTTGGAGAAGTATCCTGCTTTCAATTCGTCTTCTGCCTTCAAATTTTGAAAGGAAATGGAGGGTAGGAAGAAGGGAAAGGCGGTGGTAGGGACCAAGCGGAGTGCAAAGCGTCCGAGGCGGCCTTGCTGTAAGCAATTAACGTGACATAATGGCAGGGAAGGCAAAGGCTGAGGCTGTGCAGAGTGCAGACGACAAATGGAGCTCGTGATTAGTGCAGACGACAAATGGAGCTCGTGATTATGCAGAACATGCTGCTAGTTATGACAGTTTCCGGCACAGAAACCCTCTCTTAAAGTTGCTAGTGGCTGGCCACCCAAAGCTTCTCGTAGACCTGATTCGCCCGGTGTAGGTGGTATGTGCATTTTTGAAAACAAATTTAGGCGGATTTTTTACTATGATTTATAATTTTTTTTAACTCTAGTGTAAATATTTATATAAATAAATCAAATATTTATAAGCTATAGCGAAGAATAAATTACCCCGTTTGTTTATTAGAGAAGTCGTAAGCGATGAATAAGCCGTCTTGCTTGTTTGCTAAAGAAGTTGTAAAGCACGAAACGAAAATATCTCGTCCAAACCATTTCATCTCCAACCAGCTAAACATACACTGACATGTACTCCTGCGCATGATGCTGCTGCTGCTACTCCCACGAGGCAGGCTCCGAACGGCGCAAACTTTAAGAACCGGAGCCGCGAAATATCTAGCGGGTTTAGAGCAGGAAACAATAAGGTTTAGTCAGTAGGCTATAGCAAATATAATATCAACAAAATTTTACATAGCAGAGAGAGAAAGGAAGAGAGAGAAAGGAAGCTGATTACTAAATTACAGCTAGCTATAGCACGTAAAAATATGCATTTCACTCTCTTACACGTGGGGCCAAATAGTTATTGTAATAGCTACCTTATTGTATGAACTATTTTTTGAAAGCTATAGATGAAATGGACAAGTGTTGTAGCCACTAGTTGGCTATATTATTGTACTTGCTTTAAGAACTAGCATCGCCTCTAAGTTCTTGTATGATGTGCTAGAGGTCACCTCTTGCATGAGGGGCAGCTTGCCTCTCTCCCCTCTTGTCTCTCTCTTTCACATAGGATTGTGTTGACGTGAATTTCGCTAGAGGCGATCTAGTCAGCATCATTGTACTTGCTTTAAGTCTTATTGTACCTGCTCTTAGGTGCACGGGCCGACGTGCCTGCCTGGCTGACACGGCATGTGGGCCCCGCTCGAGCCGAGCAGCGCGGCACGGTGGATTGCACTGCCCCTTTTCGTTGGTTCGCGTGCGCGCGTCGGGGAGCTCGTGCCTGCGCTGCCCCCCGGCGGCAACTCCGAGGCCCACCTGTCCGCCTTGAAAGCCACTGCCCGGCCGGACGCGAGGCGAGACGATTCCCTCCCCCTGCTTCGGCCGCAGGCGCAGCCGGGCAGGGCAGGGGCAGCGTATGGACACGCACGCGGGCTCGGACGCTCGATCGATCGTCCTTGCAGCGGCGAGGCGTAAAAAAAACTCGGGGATTCAGGGGGCCGCCTCGTGCACCGCCGCACAGGTCTCGTTCCTGGGGTTTCGGGGCTTCTGGGATGGAGAATGTGCCGTGATCCCTGCTGCGCTGCACGAGGTCTCGATTCCGCTAGCTCTTACCATAAAAAAAACTGAAAAATGATGGGTTGTGTTGTTTCTCGATTTTGTGCAAATAAAGGGTCTAGCTTCCGTTTACATGGGCCAGATAAAAATCCTCTATGGATTGTATTGTTGGGCCGGGATTGGGTTTGGCGCTGAGCTTGGGAAAGGAGGGGCTCGGCCGACCGAACCCAGTTCAACATAGTTCGCTTCGACTATCCGACTATGCATGACAGGCCATAGCTTCTGCCTGTGGGCCTGTTTGTCACAGCTGCGGCTTATAATTTTTAGTTGAAAATTTTAAATTTTAACTGTTTGCGATAGAGATTATGGAGAGAGATACTCGCTTGCGATTTTAGTTGATACAGATATTAGGCTTTTAACACGTACTATAATTAACTTGTAGACCCTGTCTTGAAAAAAAAACCCTATTTGAAAGTCATGTACTGTAGCAAAAGTCAAAAGCTGCTAGCTTTGGTCGAAAAGAATAGGTTTAGGCATACTGACTATCTTCAAAGCTCAGATATTTGGTTCTTTCGTTTGGGTTTTAGTTTTTGGTTTTTGATTTCTAACTTCTATTTTTTTAAAATTTCATCTTTTTCTAGTTTTTTTCTTTTTCGTATTTATTTACATTGTTCGTGATGAGATAACCTGTTTTTTCTATTTTTAATTTTTTTTAAATTTAATTACGTTGAAAAGGCTACCAATAGCTATAGTACAAAAAAGCCTCGAACAATGAAAAAAGCTAAAAGCCACAAATTTAAACCCAAATGAGCACACTCTTATGGCTTTTTCTAAACAAATAAATAGGACAATTTCTCTGCCGTCATTTCTAAGTGACTTATGGAGACAGTCTTTTTAAAGTGGTTTATCAACATTGAGTTAGTTCGTACAAACGCTTGTGTTACAACAAAAACTATCAATCGCAGTCGAAAAGAAGGCATCTATGATGTGAGCAAAATATGAGTAGGGCCACCGGTGACCCAGTTTGTTTTTGGGCCTTGGCCTGACCAACTTGTCAACTACAACAAGGTTGTTAGTATCACGATCTCAGGTAGGATCGTTTTTCGTCTGACGGGATTGGATCATAGAATCATAATTCTATCAAAATATTAAAAGCGTATATATTTTATATAAAAATTGAATTATAGTTCTAAATATGCAAGTCTATAATAGATTTTGAATTTAATTTTGTAATTTGAGTACAATTATTCATGTTATATTGAATTAAGGTTGATTTTTGAAACTTATTTAATTATTTTTAATGAACTAATAATCTAAAAATACAATATGTCAAAGATAATATCTTTTTCCCTTAGAACAATATGTAAACAACAAAATAAAGCAAATTAAACTAGTGCGACTTAAACTACCAATTGGTAATATCAAATTTTATATGCCAATATAGTTTACTATTAGGATCATGATCTCACTGCAATTCTATCTGATCCTAACGATTTTATGAGTAGGATCGCGATCCTACTATGATACTTCCTGATTCTGATCCATATTGTGATCCGTATTATCTGTCTCCGGTAGAATTGTAAGATCATATAATACTACGATACATGTCATGATACTGACAACTTTGGCTACAATGGCTACCTTTTCTTTTTCTTTTTCTTTTTTGCTTTGAGATCGCTGAGCACGCCTTGCTAGTACCTATATTGCTGGAGCTGAAGTCAGGGGTTTCAATAGGGATGTTCACAAGTTAGCAAAACATGCTTGTACGCAGGTTGTAGGGCGTCAAGCTTGGTTTTTTTAACCACCTTGTTTTATTAATGTCAATGTAATTTTCAAACAATGATGAGTAAAATCCTCGCTTTCGTCTAGAAACAAATCAGAAGAAAACAAAACCCTCACACATACCTCCCATTTCTGTTGGCGTTAACACCTAGAATAGGTGTGACGTGTAATGCTTCCTGTGGAACCTATACATAAGTCTCTAGCTGTAACCCATCGCACTTTTTAATTTTGAATCTTCCGAAAGTTGTTTGATTACATTTGTGCATGCCAAGAATTCCAAATTGCCACATCGATAGATAACAAATAGTCATGCGTCACCTGTTTTTTTGACACAAATGCTAAATGAAGATACACTATAAATATATAAAAAAAATAGGAATAAATGGTTCAACTTAGCGAAGCAAGTCGTGGAAGCAATCAATTCCTCCTTCACTATGCATGCATCACCCATTTTTCACGACACGAAACACCTTATTAAAAGACACAAAAAATAAACAGAAAAGGAGCATATGTACCAAAATATATAATTGAAGGTATAAACAATAAGTCTATCGTTGCATGATTAATCCTCACAGTAACATGTTTCATCACCCTTGACGCACATTCCACACTTCCCACGAAACTCCCTTTTTAAAAGCCATACATCTGCTACAAGCAAAACCCTAAGATTCTAGAAAGGACTTCTTTTTTTGTGACAGAAGAAGTCAGTGACGTTCGCTAACACCTTTGTAGCTGTCATAGAGAATGGCAAATGTACACCAAAAAAATACCAGCGTAAAAATTTCCCAACGTAAACAAGAAAACCTACAACCCAAAATTACATTATTAAACAAAGTTTTCTAATTTTGGTTATCAAAGACACGCTATACTGCTCGAAAAAAATTGGTATGGCATTCTTCTACCTATTAACGTGCACACTTCTTAATAAGTATCCATCAGGCCGTAGTTTAGTTGGATAATCTCAGCAAGTGTAGCCACATTACACGCTAAATGTTAGCTCAACAAGTGTAGCATCTAAACGAGTGACGAAAGCCAATTGCTAGTCGGTGTAAAAAGGTACTCAAATCCTCTGGAACACTACTCCGCTTGGGAGCTGCTATAAACACCCGGTGACTACTGCATTCGCTTCCCACACCACAACTCACTCCCACCAAGCTGAAGTCTAGACAGTTCCAGAGCGTGCCATCGAGTTTCACAATGTGTCGTGGTTTGGTCGTCATCTCCGACTTCACCACCGGGCCACCGCTATCCGTGGCCACATCCACGTCTGTTGTGGAGAAGGAGCAGAAGAAATACCAGCAGAGGAGGACCGTGACCCATAGCGGGCGGGCCCTAAGGAAGGCGAGGAAGCTCGACGAGGACGAGGAGGATCTCGAGGCTGACTTCCAAGCATTCTCGAAGGCGTTCGACGAGGAGGATGACAACCACTACGAGTTTCTGGCCCTCTGCGGCTTCAAGGATGGCCTATTGGGTGTCCCACGTGAAAAGAAACGTGGGATGAATGGTGAAGGCCGAGCCAACTGATCAGCAGATCAGTCTTGTGCATTTATATTCAGAAGTTATAGATGATCCGGTTTTCCCGGTCTTGGCCAACAAGAGAGGAGATATGGTTACCACGCACGGCTCCACAATCTCGCTCAGCATCTAACTAGGACATTCAGTTACACAGGAACTGGAGCTTAACTCAGCATATTTTAACAGTCCCCCTCAATCACAACCCCGCTTTACAAGGTTGAGATTGTTGCAAATGCGATGAAACAAGCTCCTGGGCAGCGCCTTAGTGAAAATATCAGCAAGCTGGTCTTTAGAGGAAATGAACCTCACATCCAGTGCCTTGTGTGCCACCTGCTCTCGCACAAAATGAAAATCCACCTCGATATGTTTTGTTCGTGCATGGAACATCGGATTTGAGGTCAAATACATTGCTCCAAGGTTGTCACACCACAGGATGGGTGCTTCCTTTTGAAAGATACCGAGTTCCTTCAGCAATGACTGTATCCAGATGAGTTCGGCAGCTACATTTGCAATCGCTTTGTATTCGGATTCAGTGCTGGACCGAGATACGGTTGCCTGTTTGCGAGAACTCCATGACACTAAGTTTGGTCCCATCATCACTGCAAAACCGCTAGTAGATCTCCGATCGTCAGGGCATCCAGCCCAGTCAGCATCCGAAAACGCAGACAAGATGCTACTTTCAGACTTCTGAAATTTCAGCCCCTGATCAACAGTTCCTTTCACAAAACGCAGTATTCTCTTGACTGCTTCCCAATGCTTGTCTGTGGGCGTTTGAATGAACTGACAGACTCGATTAACAGCAAAGGATAAGTCTGGCCTAGTGATGGTTAGGTACTGTAATCCACCCACAACACTTTGGTATAAAAATTGATTTTCACCAGAGAGTGCAGTACCTTGTTCCTTAGTTAATTTTTCAGTTGACACCATAGGGGTAGAGACAGGCTTACAGCCATCCATCTTGGCTCTTTTGAGAAGATCTTGTGGATACCTCTTTTGAACCAATGTCACTTCTTGATCCACATTCTGCACTTCAATCCCCAAGAAGTACTGAAGCTTACCGAGATCCTTGACTGCAAAGTCTTCAGTTAGTTCCTTGATGAGCTTGTCAACTGCACTTGGTCTTGAACTCACTATAATGATGTCATCAACATATATAAGCATATACATTGTCAGATCTTGTCTTCTGAGAATGAACAGGGAAGCATCCGCTTGAGATGGCTTGAAACCAAGTTCCTGCAGTTTGTGTGTCAGTTTTGAGTGCCAAGCACGTGGTGCTTGCTTCAAACCGTATAGTGCTTTGTTCAGTTTGCAGATGTAATTTGGTGGAGCTTCTGAGCTTGTATAGCCAGGTGGTTGTTTCATGTAAACCTTTTCCTGTAACAAGCCATGAAGAAATGCATTTTGGATATCAATTTTCCTCATTGTCCAGCCTCTAGATACAGCTAGTGTGATTATAATTCTAATTGTTGAGGGTTTGATCACTGGACTATAAGTGTCTAAATAATCAATCCCAAATCGCTGCTTGAACCCCTTTGCCACCAACCTGGCTTTGTAGCGATCAATTGAGCCATCCGATTTCCTCTTGACTTTAAAAACCCATTTGCTGTCAATGAGGTTGATTCCCTTCTCAGGTGGCACAAGTGTCCAGGTTTGATTCCTTAGTAACGCTGAATACTCTGCATCCATCGCTTCTTTCCACTCATTGAATTTTGCTGCTTCAATGTGAGAGAGGGGTTCCATTGGTACAATTCTTTTCTCTATAGCAGTAGCTCCTGCAGCATATCTTATGGTCCCATCTCTGAATTCTTTGGGCTTGATGATGTTATTTTTCAACCTGGTCTGCATTGGATGACTTGTTCCTTGTCCAGTCCTCAACTGAAACTAGCGCTGTTCAGTTACCTGACTCGGTTCTTGAACGGCAGGATACTCCGGCTGATCTGAGTTCAGATCTGACTCCATCTGGCTATCTGCAAGATTAGGGTTACTTCCACCTGGATGATCAGTATCAATGTCAGATTGCCAACGATCATTAGATAATCTATCTAAAACTGGACTACTCGAGGTATCACTGGACGAACTGATCGGTGTGGTTTCTATTGTCGGATTTTGTTCAGTCAAGTACTGCTCAGAGTAACAAGACAGCAGGGTTACACTGGGTAGAACAGTTGGCTGGTTAGCAGTATGCGGAGTGGAATTAGATTGTAAAGGTGTATCTTTGAAAGGAAATACACTCTCATCGAAGACAACATCTCGAGAGATGTAGATTCTACCACTGAGACAATCTAGACACTTATAACCCTTGTGATTAGCCGAATAGCCAACAAAAACGCACTGCCTTGATCTGAAATCTAGTTTTCTAGGATTGTAAGGCCTGAGGTTAGGCCAGCAAGCACAGCCAAAAACCTTTAAAGTTTTATACTCGGGTTTGGTGCCGAGGAGTCTAAAAGTAGGCGTTTGATTTTGGATGACTTTGCTGGGCATCCTGTTAATTAGGTAACAGGCTGAGTGGAAGGCTTCGTCCCAAAACCTGACAGGTAAAGAAGATTGAGCTAGGAGGGCTATTCCTGTTTCTACAATGTGCCTATGCTTTCGTTCAATCAAACCATTTTGCTGGTGTGTGTGAGGGCATGAAATGTGATGAGTAATACCGACAGTTTTGAAGAAACGATGCAGTTTGTGGAATTCTCCACCCCAATCAGATTGGATAGCTACAATTTTCCTGTCTAAAAGCCTTTCAACATGAGACTTGAATTGGTGGAAAATAGATTCAACATCAGACTTGTGTTTTAAGAAATAAATCCATACAAAACAACTGAAGTCATCAACAAAGCTGATGTAATATTTGAACCCATTTACAGAAATGCGGGCAGGACCCCAAACATCCATGTGAATGAGTTCAAGAGGACTAGTAGAAACATGTGTAGATGAACTGAAAGGCAATTGGTGAGCTTTTTCTTGTTAGCAAGCATCACAAACTGAGAGCTCTTTATTGTGGCTACATCTAAGCCATTGGACTGCAGAATCTGATGAACAACCGAAGAGCTGGGATGTCCAAGCCGACGGTGCCATAACTCCACAGACGTCTTGGCAGAGAAAAGTGCTCGGCTGGAGCTTTTATTTGGAAAGATGTAGAGGCCATTTTCACAAGTCCCTCTAAGCAGAATTGTCCTCGTGGTTCGATCCTTAACAAGAAAATAATTGGGGTGAAACTCAAGAAATGCATCATTATCAATAGCTAGTTTGTGAACTGAAAGAAAATGTCGGTTAATTTTAGGCTCATGCAGAATATCAGTGAGATTCAGACTACAACGAGCAACAGTAATAGATGATGATCCTATGTGATCGATTGACAAACCTGCTCTATTTGCAACTTGCACCCGATCTGATCCAGTATAGCGCTCTTTGGTCGTTAGCCGTTCCAGATCGTTCGTGATGTGATCCGTTGCTCCGGCGTCTGCATACCAGTTGGAGTCGACGACGTAGTTGATGGTGACCGAAGCTGCGACGCGCGTGGTGTCGTTGGGCTGATAGTTGCGGTCGAAGCAGTGGTAGCAGGTGGACGCGTCATGGTCGTCACGGTTACAGATCTGGCAAGGAAATTTTGCTGTACCTGTGTTTCTTCCTGCTATATGACCACCGTTCCCGCGACCGCCAGTGGTTCCTCCATTACCACGACCGCGGCTGCGGCCTCGTCCTCCATAGTTGTTGCCACGTTAACTTGATTGGCTTGAATATTGTAGTCGTGTTGTTCGATGCGTTGCTCAAAACTCAGCATGTTAGCATGAACATCACTGAGTGTTATGGCCTCAGTGCGCGTAGTCAAGCTGGTGACCAGTGAATCATATTCTGACCCCAGTCCACGCAGCATGTAGGCGATGAGCTCGTCATCTTCAAGCTTCTTGCCGATGATGGCCAGCATGTCGGCGAGGTTCTTGACCTTGCGGAAGTAGGTGCTGACGGACATATCCTTCTTCTGGATTGTGGCCAATTGCATGCGAATTTGCATGATTTGCGCTCTTGAACGAGAGGCGAATGTCCTCTCGATGGCGCACCAGACTTCACGGGCCGTGGTGCAGCCAACCACCTGTGCAAGTACTTCCTCAGAAAGAGATGAAAGGATAGCGCTCATTACCACTTGATCTTGCTGAACCCAGAGATTGTACTGAGGGTTGATAGCAATGCTCTGGGTGCCATCTTCATTGGCCCCATGTAACATCCTGATTTTCAGAGCCTTTTTGAAGTTTTTAAAATAAAATTCACCATTTGAATTTTTCTGGAATTAATTAAAAGCTTAAATGAATTTTTATGAAATAAAAGGATTTAATATGACTAATCTGAACATGAACATTTGCCAAAGTTATTTTATTTGAGTTCCTTGTGTCTCAAGGAATTTATTGAAATTTTTCTGGATTTTTTCTGGATTTATTTGCTATTTTCTAGAGCTCAAAAGGATTTAAATGAATTTAAGAAAAGGAAAAACCCAGAAAATCCCAACCGGCCGATGGTGAAAGCCCACCACCGCCCAACTTCGCCTCGGCTCCGCCCGACCAACGCGCCGCGCGCGTGCCAGCGTCGAGCATCCGCGCCCGCGCCGCTCGCCTTGGCCTCCCGATGATCGCCACGTGGCGTCATCCGCGCATAGCGCCGTGCCCCGCATCCCGGCCGCCGCTCACCGCGCCACCGGCAGTGTGGGCCTACTGTCGGCGCGTCATCCCGGCGGGACTCTTCTTCCCGTCTCGGCGGACTCGCCGCCGCCGCCGCCGTCCGTCGCGGACTCCTCGCCGTACCGTCCGGATGCCTCGCCGCCGGGTATAAATCTGGCCGACCCTCGCTTCTCCCCCCGCCGCCGCCTCGCCGCCGCTCTCGCCGTTTGCCGACGCCCGTGCCTCGTCGCTGGCGCTCGCCGTTAAATCGCCGCCGGTGAGTTCCGCCGCCGCCTCGTTCGCCGCCGGCCGGCGATGCGCGCCGTCACCCCTTCCGCCGACCGATCCGCCGCCGAACCCCTCGCGTCGCCGCCGGCCGCCGCGCGCGCCTCGCCGTCGCTGCCGCCCGCCGCCACGCTCGCGCGCCAACGCGACCGCGCCGCGCCAGCGCCAGCGCCTCGGTCCCCGCGCCCGCTGCGTCACGGCCGGCGTAAGAGGGGCAATTATCGACTAGGGGTTACCCTACTCGACGGCGAATCCTTAGCGAGTGGGATCGGGTGGAGATGGATCATTGTAAAAGCCTTGTTGTGATTTCCTTGCCGAGGCTAATCACATCGTGTGGGTACAGTTGTGCAACCTCTGCGAGTGTAAAACTATTCGAATAGCCGTGTCCTCGGTCAAGGACAATGCTCGGTGATTTCACACGAGGGTAGAGTCTTTATGAAAATTTGGTTGGTTTGAGATGGGAAGTGAATGGTTAGTTCACCCGTGGTTATACTCATTTCCTTTGATTTATGTACTAAGTGTACATTGTTAAATTTGCTTTCCAATCTATTTATCATATTTACTTCAAAATCTTGCTTCATGCAAAACTAACCTTTCACCATCCATTGTTAAGCTTTGCATACTATATTGCATTCATTTGTTATAAGCGACTTCTTGAGTACCAATGTACTCACGGCTTTATGCCCATGTTGCTCGATTGAGGAGGAGGGACCGGATCGGCAGGAGTTGCTAGAAGGAGGCTATTACGAGGACTTCACGGATTAGGACTTCGCTCCCGATCGATTGCACTGTGGGCATGTCGAGTGGCTACTACGCTTAATTTTGGATTTCATTGCTAGTTTCTTTAAAGCCCTTCAGGCTAATAATTGTAAGCTTGGCCATAAGGTCGTACTCTGATGGTTATTAATATAATTTGGATTTCCTTTAGAATATCGTGATGTGGATGATATTTGTCTTTGTTTACGCTGTGTGCACTAGCGTGATCCTGGACTAGTGCAGAATACACAGTAGAGTCCGGATTTGTATATTCGGGTCTCGACAGAGATGGTATCAGAGCCATATCGACTGTAGGACGAAACCCTAGTCAGTTAGTCGTTGTCTCAAAAATTCAAAAACCTATTTTCTAAAGACAAAACAACCAAACCTGATATTTAGCAAATTCTCTACTCTCTTACCTTATTCTTAGGGATTCTCGCCTCTCACCTTAAAATTTCTGCGAAAATGAAAATTTTTAAACTGACTCTTGTCTTGTGTCGTGCTGTAGATGTCGCAAAGCAACTATAGCAGGTCAGGAGGATGGAGGAGAGTCCTTCGAGTGCTGCTAAGAAGTCTTGGTTTCAAAAGAACACCAATCTACAGTTCCATGGATGATGAAGTAAGAGGATATCATTTCACACGGTTGTACTTCACTACCAAGCTTGGAGGTCACGTTGTACACCACAGCTTCAAAGGTTCAAATGCACAAGCAGCTGCACGCAAGGCCGTTACTCACCTTTGTCGGCGGTACAAGATCGGTTTGACCAAGCTCATCCAGAGTACAAGAGGAAGTATGAACCCGAGGAGTACACTCATGGGCGCCAACACCCCGCCTCGCCTCGCCGCCCACCCGGAGGAAAGGCAACACATGGCGATGATCGCGAGAGTACCTTCGACTCGTCATTCCAGCAGCAGCGCCTACAATGCAGTTCCACAACCGATGGGCGTTCTCTGATGATGCGAAGAAGAAGAAGAACGCACACCGTACCTCGCGGACCGAGTGGGAGCCGGAAGAGTAGACCGTAGCATAGGATAGCGTCGGTTTGAAGTGGTTTTGTTTGCTTTTGAGTGTGATGTGAGCTGCGGTTTGCCCTCAAAAGCAATATGTTGCAGTCATATCAAAATCTTTTATTGAAGTGATTTATTTGTTTTCTTTTGTTAGCCTTTCGGCTAAGTGATTGTTTAGTTTAGGACTTGCCATTAGAATATCCCCCTTAGACGAACTTACCACTTACCTTTGCTTTTCCCTCTTACCTAGTAAGCCCTGTGAAGCCAGTTCTCAAGCAAGTGATTTTTCTTTTGGATGGTTGATACCCGAGCTCCGCAGACGTGGTCGATGAGTCGGGACCACGAGGCGATCGAGCAACTCGGAGCAGCATGCAAACCCAGCTGGACTGGATCCAACCTTAAGTCAGTTCATGGCCGCCCAGACCGAGTTGATGAACACCATGATGCAGAACATGAACGCCATGATGAATCGACAGAATCAAGACATGGCCATGCCTCCACCGATTCGCCAGCGGTCAAGTTTGCGAATTTATGAGAACAAGACCTCCTACCTATTCACGGTCTTACGAGCCATTAGAAGCCGATGACCGGATGCGTTGATGGAAAAGAAGCTTAACCTCGCCCGATGCACCGATCGCGAGAAGGTGTTGTCGCACCCACCACTTGAGGGTGCCGCAATGAGTGGTGGGAAAATTATTGTGCCGCTCATGAGGATCCAGAGCATCACTTGGGCTGAGTTCGCGAAGCTTTTCGTCATGCCCATATCCTGGATGGGGTGATCGAAATGAAGAAGGAAGAATTTCGGAGTTGCGGCAAAAGAACATGTCGATGAAGTGAATATCTCAACAGTTCACTCGGCTAGCCCGCTATGCTCCAGAGGATGTTGCCACCGATGATGCACGCCAAAAGAGGTTCAAGAGAGGATTGAACCCAGGTTTGAAAGTTCAGGTAGTGGGACATGATTATGCCAGTTTCCAAAACATGGTGGATAAAGCAATGCTCATTGAGGAAAGTCGTCGCGAGTTGGAAGAATCTCGCAAGAGGAGAATGATGCAGCAAGGATCACAGATGCACCAAGCTCAGAGAGCCCGCTTCAGTAATTTTCAGCCAGCTCGAGTTCCTCCGCAGACGGGATCCAAGACTCCTGCACCAGCTCCCCGTTAGTTTTCTTCAGCGCCAAAACCAAATCCAGTGGGAAGCCAGCAGCAGAGGATTACCAAGCCCATGTCGGCAGTCACTTGTTTCAAATGCCATGAGACGGGACATTATGCCAACAAATGCCCGCAGAATCCAGCTTTGACACCAGTTCGTTTCAACTTGGGAGCCACACCAGATCGTACCCCTGCAGCAGGGTCAGGACGCGGAGCACCTCAAGGATCCAATCAATCCAACAAAGGATCGCAGACCGTGATTCGTGGTCAGGTGAACCACGTCACCATGGAGGAAGCTCAAGCAGCGCCAGATGTGGTGATCGGTAAGTTCCCAGTAAATTCAGTACCTGCCACAGTTTTATTTGATTCTGGAGCTTCACATTCGTTTGTTTCCCGGAGTTTTGCTCTAAAGCATAAGTTGGAAGTCGTTGCACTTGGTTCCATTTTATTGGTTCAATCCCCAGGCTCTGAGATGAGTACAAACCTAGGATGCCCCAAAGTTAGGATAGCCATCCAAGGAGTAGAGTTCTCCGCAGATTTGGTTGTGCTGAATATCCAGTCCTTGGACGTAATTCTGGGTATGGATTGGCTCAAGAAGCATCAAGCAGTGTTGGAGTGTGGAAGCCGAGCAGTCACCTTGGATGGTCCCGATGGAAGCAAAGTTAGATTTGAAGCAGACATGAAGCAGCCAGAAAAAGTGATGGTGTGCCAAAGTAAAGGGATTGCCTTAAGTGAAGTGCCAGTTGCCCGAGAGTATCCGGATGTCTTTCCTGATGACCTCCCTGGGATGCCACCAAAAAGAGAAGTGGAGTTTGCAATTGAGTTAGCACGGGCACCTCACCAATTTCTAAGAGACCTTACCGAATGCCCGCCAATGAGTTAGCGAATTGAAGAAGCGGATACAAGAGTTATTGGATAAAGGTTATGTCGGACCAGTACCTCTCAGTGGGAGCACCGTATTGTTTGTCAAGAAGAAGGATGGTAGCCAGCGTATGTGCGTGGATTACCGAGCTCTCAATGATGTTACCATCAAGAACAAGTACCGTTGCCCGAATCGATGACCTGTTTGATCAATTAAAAGGAGCTGGAGTGTTCTCCAAGATTGATTTGAGATCAGGGTATCATCAAATGAGGATTCGACTGGAGGACATACCCAAGACAGCTTTCTCAACTCGTTATGGATTATACGAGTTCACCGTGATGTCCTTTGGCTTAACTAATGCCCCAGCCTACTTTATGTATTTGATGAACAAAGTGTTCATGGATTATTTGGACAAGTTTGTCGTTGTGTTCATTGATGACATTCTGATCTACTCCAAGAATGAGGAGGAGCATGAGGAACATTTGAGGTTGGTACTGCAGAGATTGCGGGAACATAAGTTATATGCCAAGTTCAGCAAGTGTGAATTTTGGATGAAGGAAGTTGCCTTTTGGGTCATGTGTTGACAGCAGAGGAGTGTCCGTTGACTCGGGAAAGTACAAGATGTGCTCACCGGAAGGCACCCACGTCGATGACCAGTCGAAGCTTCCTAGGAATGGCGAGTTACTACCGAAGATTCATTGAAGGATTCTCGGTGTAGCCCGACCCCTTACCCAGCTATTAAAGAAGGAAAAGAAGTTTGAATGGGCGCGAGTGCGAGAAGAGTTTTGGAAGCTAAAGGAAAGTCGGCGACAGCGCGATCCTAATTTTGCCGATATCAAGAGAGACTTTGAGATTTATTGTGACGCATCCCGCAAGGGTTTAGGTGCGTATTGATGCAAGACAAAAGAGTGGTAGCTTATGCATCGCGTCAGTTGAGACCACATGAGGAGAATTACCCTACGCACGATTTGGAGTTAGCAGCAGTTGTGCATGCCCTGAAGATATGGCGACACTACCTGATGGGTAACAGATGTGAGATTTACACGGATCACAAGAGCTTGAAGTACATTTTCACCCAAACCGACCTCAACCTAAGGCAAAGAAGATGGTTGGAGTTGATAAAGGACTATGACATCGGAATCCACTATCACCCAGGAAAAGCCAACGTAGTGGCAGATGCGTTGAGCAGGAAGGTGTATTGCAACACAGTTATGGTCCAGGAGAGTCAGCCAGCATTGCACGAGGAATTTCAAAAGCTCAGTTTGGAGTTGGTTGAAGAAGGGATGTTAGCCGCCTTGGACTTGCAGCCGACCTTGGATAGTCAGATTCGTCAAGCGCAACCAGAGGATGAAAATATCCAGCGGATCAAGGTTGGATTGAAAGAAGGAAAAGCCACAGGTTTTGTGGAGGATGATCAGGGTATCATATGGTACAAAAAGCGATTGTGCGTACCCAATAAGGAAGAGTTGAAGCAATTGTTGCTTAAGGAGGCACACGAGTCATTATATTCAATTCATCCAGGCAGTACCAAAATGTATCAAGACATTAAGGATAAGTACTGGTGGTCAGGAATGAAGCGAGAAATAGCGAGTACGTAGCACTTTGTGATGTTTGCGGAGTGAAAGCGAGCATCAAAGACCCGCAGATTGCTGCAACCATTGAAAATTCCCGAGTGGAAGTGGGAAGATGTGGGCATGGACTTCATCACAGGTCTACCTAAGACCAAGGAAGGATACGACTCGATATGGGTAATTGTGGATCGATTGACAAAGGTAGCCCATTTCCTTCCAGTCAAAACCACATATTCTGGAGATAAGTTGGCGAATTGTATATGTCCGAATTGTGAGTCTCCATGGAGTTCCAAAGAGGATCGTGTCGGATCGTGGATCGCGATTCACTTCACGATTTTGGAGTAGTTTCCACGAAGCAATGGGTACTCATCTGAATTTCAGCACACCCTATCACCCGCATGATGATGGTCAAACAGAACGTGTGAATCAAATCCTAGAGGATATCTTTGAGAGCATGTGTTTTGGATCACGGAGCCAAGTGGGACAATTGCCTACCTTTTGCAGAATTTTCCTACAACAACGATTACCAAGCCGGTTTGCGAGATGTCACCGTTTGAGGCTTTGTATGGTCGAAGTGTAGGACCCTCTCAATTGGAAAGAGACGGAGAAAGGCAAATATTTGGGCGAGTGTTTGCGGGAAGTGAAGAAAAGTGCGCTTGATTCAAGGAAGGCTGAAAGCGACTCAAGCGAACGAGAAGAGTTATCTTGATACTCGTAGAAGAGATTTAAGTTTTGAGCCCAATGATTATGTGTACCTCAGATCACACCCTTCAAAGGTGTTAAGCGATTTCAAATGAAGGAAAGTTAGCACCAAGGTATGTGGGGCCATTCAAGATTTTGAAGCGCAAGGAGAAGTTGCCTATCACCGGAGCTACGAGAACTTGAGTGGGATACATGATGTGTTCCATGTGTCTCAATTGAAGAAGTGCTTGCGAGTGCCAGAGGAAGCAGTGCCAATTGAGGCTGTGGATCTCGAGGAGGATCTGTCTTATAAAGAGCATCACATCAAAATCTTGGCGGTGTCGGGCGTGTCACTAGAAGAAGAGTCATTCGCTTTGCAAAGTTCGGTGGAGCAATCATTGGAAGAAGAAGCCACAGGGAGAGCGAGGAGGATCTCAAGCGGAGTTTCCAAACCTATTCTTTAGAGAGCGAGAATCTCGGGTCGAGATTCCGTTTAAGGGGAGGTTTGTAACATCCCGATTTTGAGCCTTTTGAAGTTTTTAAAATAAAATTCACCATTTGAATTTTTCTGGAATTAATTAAAAGCTTAAATGAATTTTTATGAAATAAAAGGATTTAATATGACTAATCTGAACATGAACATTTGCCAAAGTTATTTTATTTGAGTTCCTTGTGTCTCAAGGAATTTATTGAAATTTTTCTGATTTTTCTGGATTTATTTGCTATTTTCTAGAGCTCAAAAGGATTTAAATGAATTTAAGAAAAGGAAAAACCCAGAAAATCCCAACCGCCGATGGGCTGAAAGCCCACCACCGCCAACTTCGCCTCGGCTCCGCCCACCCAGTAGCGCGCGCGCGTGCCTGCGTCGAGCATCGCGCCGCGCGCGCGCTCGCCTTGGCCTCCCGATGATCGCCATGTGGCGTCATCCGCTGCGCAGCGCCGCGCCCCGCATCCCGGCCGCCGCTCACCGCGCCACCGGCGGTGGGGCCTACTGTCGGCGCGTCATCCCGGCGGGACTCTTCTTCCCGTCTCGGCCGGACTCGCCCGCCGCCGCCGTCTCGTCGCGGACTCCTCCGCCGCACCGTCCGGATGCCTCGCCGCCGGGTATAAATACTGAGGCCGACCCTCGCTTCTCCCGTCGGCGCCGCCTCGCCGCCGCTCTCGCCGTTTGCCGCGCCGTGCCTCGTCGCTGGCGCTCGCCGTTAAATCGCCGCCGGTGAGTTCGCCGCCGCCTCGTTCGCCGCCGGCCGGCCAGCCGCCGTCACCCCTTCCGCCGACCAGATCCCACCGCTCGAACCCCTCGTCGCCGGCGGCCGCGCGCCGCGACCTCGCCGTCGCGCGCCCGCGCCACGCTCCGCGCGCCAACGCGATCGCGCCGCGCCGCGCCAGCCGACGCCTCGGTCCCAAGCCCGCTGCGTCACCGCGCCAGCGCCAGCGCCGCGCCCTTCGCCTCCCGTGGGCGCCGTCCACCGTGCACCGAGCCTCTGTCGGTGGGGCCGCTGTCGGCCGTACCCCGTGGACCAAGCGAGTCGGCCGCCCGATCGGCCAAGCCACGTCGACCCTAGGGCATGCGTGTCATCCTCGTCGGCGCCACGTGGTGCCACGTCGACCTCACCGCTTGCGTCGTGACCGGCCACCCGCGACTGTTTCGTGCGCCGAGTCCACCGTAGACCCAGCTTCCCGTGCGCCGGGTCCACAGCACAGTGCACTTTTCTAATTATCCCGATTTTCAGAAAATCCAATTTTCCAAGAGCCCGTTCTCCCTCGTCCTAGCTCCGATTGACCCCGTTCTTTTTTCTAAATTCATCTAAAATTGAGCTCTACCTTTTGGTTCAGGTTTGAAAGTTTTTGGAGTTAATTTGAATTTTATTTGAATTTATTTTCTCTTTTCGTCTCGTTTTCTCTCTCGTTAGATCGCGTGTTCGAGGGAGCGGAAGTTGGATTTGAAGACCAAGAGCCCTCATCTGAGCAAGGCCAAGGCAAGTCGTATTCTTTGATCATATTGAACCCAGTTTTCAAATCTATTATGTATTACTTTGTTTTAAATTACCACGCATCGCTATTTTATTATCAAACCCTTGTATTGGTAGTTAATGACCTAATTGATTATTCCCTCCATGATAATTTGACTACCATGATTCCATTGACACCTTAGGATTGGGAATTATTTAGTGATAAAATAATAATTGTCACATGGGGTTATGTCTAATTGCTTAGCCATGCTTATTATTAGTATGTTGGGTCTGTCATCACACGTGAGTAATTAATTTTGACTTAATGATTTACTTGAATGTGGTGGTTAGCCACAGTTATAAAATTTGTATGTCATGACATGGGTAGTGTCATGGACATTGGTTATACAAACTTGGCTTTCACTCGGGCGAATGATCGTGCAGTAAAGGGGTGCGAGTTGCACATTGGGATGTGGATGCTTCGCTGGGTAACATTTAAGGACTTAACTTTGTGCGCCATTGATCCGAGCTTTACTGCAAACCACATGTCTAGTATGGGATAGACTGGCATAATAATTTGTGAAGTCTCCACTTTGGTTTTACTACGATGTTGTGTGGCGTAAGAGGGGCAATTATCGACTAGGGGTTACCCTACTCGACGGCGAATCCTTAGCGAGTGGGATCGGGTGGAGATGGATCATTGTAAAAGCCTTGTTGTGATTTCCTTAAGCTGAGGCTAATCACATCGTGTGGGTACAGTTGTGCAACCTCTGCGAGTGTAAAACTATTCGAATAGCCGTGTCCTCGGTCAAGGACAATGCTCGGTGATTTCACACGAGGGTAGAGTCTTTATGAAAATTTGGTTGGTTTGAGATGGGAAGTGAATGGTTAGTTCACTGTGGTTATACTCATTTCCTTTGATTTATGTACTAAGTGTCCATTGTTAAATTTGCTTTCCAATCTATTTATCATATTTACTTCAAAATCTTGCTTCATGCAAAACTAACCTTTCACCATCCATTGTTAAGCTTTGCATACTATATTGCATTCATTTGTTATAAGCGACTTCTTTGAGTACCAATGTACTCACGGCTTTATGCCCATGTTGCTCGATTGAGGAGGAGGGACCAGATCGCAGGAGTTGCTAGAAGGAGGCTATTACGAGGACTTCACGGATTAGGACTTCGCTCCCGATCGATTGCTGTGGGCATGTCGAGTGGCTACTATGCTTAATTTTGGATTTCATTGCTAGTTTCTTTAAAGCCCTTCAGCTAATAATTGTAAGCTTGGCCATAAGGTCGTACTCTGATGGTTATTAATATAATTTGGATTTCCTTTAGAATATCGTGATGTGGATGATATTTGTCTTTGTTTACGCTGTGTGCACTAGCGTGATCCTGGACTAGTGCAGAATACACAGTAGAGTCCGGATTTGTATATTCGGGTCTCGACACCCCAGTGATGGTGGGGTTCGGGCGTGCGTTGGTCCCGTCGATGAACCCAAGAAACCTCTGGCTCCGGAGATAGGGGAAGAGCTGTGTTGTCCACAGCAGATAGTTGTCACCGCTAAGCTTCACGGTGATCATATGATTGAAGCTGGGTGCCGGCAGTACATTGACTGCCTGGGTGTTTGGTTGATTGTGAGAGCCGGTGGCCATGGTACCAACGGAGTTGGAGCCTGTGTCGTCGGTGGTGTTGGTCATGGCTGGAGATTGCGGAAGCTGGGTTACAGATTGGATCTTGGCTCTGATACCATGAAAAGAAACATGGGATGAATGGTGAAGGCCGAGCCAACTGATCAGCAGATCAGTCTTGTGCATTTATATTCAGAAGTTACAGATGATCCGGTTTTCCCGGTCTTGGCCAACAAGAGAAGAGATATGGTTACCACGCACGGCTCCACAATCTCGCTCAGCATCTAACTAGGACATTCAGTTACACAGGAACAGGAGCTTAACTCAGCATATTTTAACACCACGGCGAATGCTAGTATTGCTGTTCCAGGCGAAGGTCAGTGGTGTGCTCAAGTTTTGTCTTTGATGTGTGTTTCTTGAATGTAAGCACCATGTGTGTGCACATGTGCGTTTATTTAGGGTGTGACTGTTCCCCCTTGGTGTTAATTCTTGTGTAATTCCATGGTTTTTTTAGCTGATCCAAGGAGATTTTTTAGGTTGGTGATGATCACGTACGTGGAATGGGGATTGGCTTAGATGATGGTTATGTTGGGTCTTCTATTAGATTTGACCTTTTTTTTTTACGTGATCTAGGTGGGATATATAGGACTAGAAAGTAATAGATCATCTACTTAATTTGATCTTGGTAATCATAAGTGGAAACAAACAACCTAAATTATCAGGTAACTTATTATAATCTAATAGCCCAGATTATTATAATCCAATAAGCTCAAAAAAGGAGCTTATTTCAGCTTATTTCTCACCCTTTATCTTAATGACCATAAAACTTGACAACAATTACCCACCTTTGCCATTGGGATATTTCCCGAACGCTATCCCCTCCCCTCCCCTCGCAGCGCCTCTCTCGACGCCCCTCCCCTCCCAGCGCCGACGCGCCTCCCCTCCCCTCCCAGCGCCTCCCGTCGCAGCGCCTCTGTACGCCTCCCCTCCCACCGCCTCTCCCAGACGCGCCTCCTTCCTCTCCTCTTCCCCAAGATGGATCCCCAAGATTTTGATGATGCGGAGGCCGGACTTGCCCGTGCTCTTGCCTACCGGGATTCCGTTGCGCGAAGCCCCGGGGTCGCCGAGGAAGTCGCTGGGAGGGGCGGCACTGGCCGAGGCGGCGCCGGCCGGGGCGGCGTCGGGAGGGGACGTGGTGCCGGGAGAGGCCGCGGAGTCGCGGGAGGCAGAGGCGTGGTGGTCGGCGCCCTAGGCGCCGGCGTGGAAGGCCTCGGGGCGGCGGCTCGCCATGGGCGACGACCTCGGGCGGCGACCTGGCGTCGGCGCGCCTCGGTGTGGGCATCGGCCTCGGGGCGGCGGGCTGGGCACGGCGCGCCAGCCGGCCTCGGGGTGGCGGGAGAGCCCGCGAGTCGCGAGCGCGCCTTGGCGGCGGCGTCGAAGGCCTCGTGGCCGGCGGCCTGGGCATGGGCGGCAACCTCGGGGGCGACGACCTAGGCGTCGGCGGCGGCCTCGGTGTGGGCATCGGGGGCGCCGGCCTCAGGGGTGGCGTGCTGGGATTTGGTATGTGCAGATGCCTGATAAACTACTTGCTGATAAACTTCTGAGCATTTTTGCCTGTGTATGTTCGTAAGAACATGGATAAATTTTTTTGTATGCCTCGGTAGACTGATGGTTGGCTGATTTGTATGTTGGAGCAAATCAGAACATGGATAGTCTGTATGGTTAGTAAACTTCTGAGCATTTTTGCCTGTGTATGTTCGTAAGAACATGGATAAATTTTTTTGTATGCCTCGGTAGACTGATGGTTGGCTGATTTGTATGTTGGAGCAAATCAGAACATGGATAGTCTGTATGGTTAGTCTGAATGGTTACTCTGTATGTTGGAGCAAATCAAAACATAGTTGGCCTAGGTATACAGAACATGGATATTCTTCCATTTCAGGAAATTCAGAGCTCACTTCCCATGACTATTGAAATGTCCATATTCTTCCATTTCAGTAAATTCAGACTAACCATACAGACTATCCATGTTGCATACTGTAGCTATATATCTCATTGTGTATGTTTACATTTTGTAGGAAAATTTTACCTTGTCGACTCAGGCTATCCAAATCGACCGGGTTTTCTAGCTCCATACAAAGGGACCAAGTACCATTTACCAGAGTTTCGAAATGGACCACGCCCTAGTGGCAAGAAGGAGGTATTCAACCACTTGCATTCATCACTTCGTAATGTGATTGAGCGATCTTTTGGTGTGTTAAAGATGAAGTGGAGAATTTTGTTGGACTTACCAAGTTATCCAATGCTCAAGCAAACCAAAATAATACATGCATGCATGACACTCCATAACTTCATTCGGGATAGTGCGTTGAGTGATGAAGAGTTTGACCGGTGTGATCGAGATGAAAACTATATGCCGATGCCTTCCTCTCATGTGGGTTCAAGTCAATTGGGAGATGAAGAGGGGGGCATGAATGCCTTCCGTGATAATATTGCTAATGCTTTATTTGCTAGAAGAGAGTAATTTGTTTGTAAGAGCATATTTGTACGGACATATGATCATGGATATTTGAATAATTAAGCTTTTCTACCACTTATGTATTCAAATTCTTATGTTACTAATGTCTTGCAAGTCCAAACTAATAAAAAATATGTCATAAAAGAATAAATAAGTCACCAAAAAAGGTCAAGGGCATTGTAGTCTTCAAACATTTGAATACAACAATCCAAAACTCTGATAATCCAGGCTGCCAAACACCTGACAGCTATTTCCCACCAGCTTATTATAATCTAGCTTATATAATCCCCCACCTATAAGCTGGATTATAATAATCTTAAGTGGAAACAAACAGGCCCTAAGTAGATGGCACTCCTATCTTCTCTGTAGATGGCAAACATGGGGTTAAAATGTCTGGCCGTTTACTTTTTTGGGCTAGGTTAGCCCAGTCAATTTCAATTTAAATGCAATAAGCAATCTTTCTAAGCCCAACCTAGCCCGACTGAAGTATTGAGACTCAATTTATAAGACTCTTATTCCATCAATATGAGCCCAACCTAGCCCCACTAATATCATGACATGCATGAGTTTTCTGATTTTTAAGACTTTATTCCGTTAATAACGAACGGATATTATTGATTGCCCTTTAGTATTCATTACGATCTTTTGGCTCCTAACTTCTTATTTCAAGATGAGATGTACTAATATATCATAGACACTTTTGTATGCAGATGATGTAATCATGCCAAGTCCAATTCAGTTTGATGGATCAACTGCTAAAAGGCCGAGGTGCAAGCGCAAGAGTCAGTATAAGGGCATCCGCCAGCGCCCTTGGGGCAAATGGGCTGCCGAAATCCGTGATCCTAGAAAGGGTGTTCGTGTCTGGTTAGGTACCTTCAACACGCCAGAAGATGCAGCTAGGGCGTATGATGCTGAGGCCCGTAAGATACGAGGCAAGAATGCAAAGGTTAACTTCCATGATGAAGGGCCGTTAGAGATCACAGACACCATACCTAAGACCATTGTTGTTTAAAGCCAAGAGTGCTAATTCCAAGTGAGAATCTAAACGTCAACCAGTCCATAAGCTTTGTTAACAATTCCAGCAATGACTTGTTCTCAATGGTGAACTTCAGTGGCAACTATGCTCCATTCTTGCCTATTGAGGACTTTGGCTTCCTCACTGTGACAAAAGCCTCATGTGCCTTTGGAGATCTTGGGGATGAGCACGTTCTCAGATCCCAATGGCCTTTCAGTTGGTTCTTTTGACGCTGAATTGGTAAATGAGGCTAGGGCACCGGATACAAGCTCTTTCTTTCCACTTGCAAACATGCCAGTGTTCAATGAGTATGTATTGTTGGTTTAGCAAATGAGACTACAGATGCTGAGGCCCGTAGTATCCTGTCTAGCAATCAGTTGTTGGCTGAACTTTATTTGTGCCATTACCTATTGCCGGATAATTAAGTATGTATTTTTTCCGTGTGGTTTGCGTCCACTTATACTGTGTATCGGTTTGGGTTATTTACCTATGCTTGGTTGTGAGCTCCAGTTTGTTGTGGTAACTTGCTTGGTTTTATGCCTATTGTAATAAGATGTTTGTTAAGCATTATCTATGGTAATAATAGTATGTTTTGAATATGCTGGTGCCTATTTCTGACTGGGCCAAAGACCCAGAGTAAGGGGTTGGATATTGACATGTTTCATTTTTTCATAATATTTTATTGCCCTTGTCTCCATTTGTTAAATTCTAGTGTGGCTAAAATTACAAGTAGTATAGTACTCCTTGAAGCAAAATATAAGCTCGGCCACCATAAAATTTTATTGCTTTTGGGCTATAGACCCAATCCGCTTGGCTAGACAGGATTGCTAAAAAAAAAACGAAAAGTGTATCCGTAGTATCTCAACTCTTTATATCGTCTAATTTTCGTCCCTCGTATCAAATACCATTTAGTGTTGAAAATTGAATCATGAATTGTGGCCTACTTCCTGTAAAATTTTCAAAACATGTATAGTTTATTACCATATCTACCTAGTCAAACGAGGAAAGATATTTTATAAGGTGGAGTCCTTACCACTTCTTCAAATATGTAACACATGGCATGAGGATGACATAAGAAGGACTTTGGCTAAACACACGGATGACATTGTCGTGCTCATCGCGCTTCACTTTGAGCCCAATCGCACGGTGCCCAGTGGGGAGCGCGGCGAGCTCCCACGTGTTGTTGTCCTTGATCGACTTTATCTCCTCGTGCATTGCCTGACGCCAGCATGCCTCGCGCTCTGCCTCACTGAAAGAGACAGGTTCGTCCGTTGTGGTGAACTGCAACTCCTCGTCGAGCACCCGAGGCACAAGCCCAGGCGACGAGGCTGGTCCGATGACAGCATCGATGGCGCGGAACCGAAGTGGAGCATCGTCGTGGTCCACGTCAAAGTTCTCCTCAGGATCAGCCGGTGGCGAGACGAACTCGATCGGCGCACTCGTGGGTGACGTCGTAGACGTCATGGGTGCAGGGGCCGGCATTGGCGTGGGTGACGGAGACATGTGAGCTGGTGATGCCGCATCGGCTCAAGGCGTGCTGGAGATGTACTCCGTGGTGTACTCAACGTTGAAGGGCTCGCCGTCCCCCGGATCACCGCTGCTTTCGTCGCCCCAGCTCCATTGTCTCGCCTCGTCGAACACGACGTCACGCGACACAATGAGGCGCTTGGTGGAGGGGTCGTACAGCGGTAGGCCTTGGAGCCGTGCTCGTAGTCGACGAAGATGGTCGGTGTGCTGCGATCATCTAACTTCTTGAGTCCCGGTCGTGTGGTCTTGACGTGGGTGACGCAGCCAAAGGTCCTGAAGTAGTGGACGGTGGGGCGCTCGCCATGCCAAGCCTCAAATGGGGTCTTGCCATTGAGCGCGCGTGTTGGGGTGCGGTTGAGGACGTGGACTGTGGTGTTCACAGCCTCTCCCCAGAAGTAGCCGGGAAGCCGCTTCGCCTTGAGCATACACCGCGCCATGCCGACGATGTTCTAGTTACGGCGCTCTACCACCCCGTTCTGTTGCGGTGAGTAGGGGGCAGTCAGCTGCCGCTAGACGCCGCGCTCGGCGTAGTACTCGCCGAACTCCACGGAGGTGAACTCCCCCCCCCCACGATCGGTGTGGAGGACCTTGAGCCACCTCCCTGACTCAACCTCCACGGCTGCCTGGAAGTTCTTGATCACCGCCGATGCCTGATCTTTGCTCGATAGCAAGTGGAGCCACATGTACCGGCTCAAATCATCAACAAGCAGTAGAAAATATTTGTTACCACTTGGAGTTGTGGGCGTGATGGGCCCGCACAGATCACCGTGGACGAAGTCGAGGATGTGCTCCGCTCGCCGCAATGCCTTGTCAGGGAACGGCGCGCGCCTTTGCTTGCCGGCGAGGCAACTGTTGCACACTTGATCGACCTGATCAAGCGGCGGCAACCCACGTACCATCTCCCATCGGGCGAGCACGCGCAATGACTTGAAACCGAGGTGCCCATACCTCACATGCCAGCGCCAGGCCACCTCCGAGCTACGTGCCGATAGGCACACCAGCCGCCCGATGCAGAGCTCCAAGATGTAGAGGCGTGATGCAGAACGACGCACCCGAGCAAGAAGGTCGCGTTGCTGATCGTAGATGCGCAGGGTGCCGGAGTAGATCTCGATCCGACATCCGGCCTCCTCTAGCTGACCAAGACTGATGATGTTCGCTGTTAGACAGGGAAGGTAGTACAACCCCATCAGCGCATGGTGCTCGCCATTCTTACAACTGAAGGTTATCGTGCCGCGTCCTTCAATCTCCACCACGGATCCGTCGCCGAAGCGGACGGTGCCGCAGACTCCCTCGTCGAGGTCGGAGAAGGCAGTCCGCGCGCCCGTCATGTGGTTGGTGGCGCCGGTGTCGAGCACCCATCGACGATCGTCCTGGTCCTCTCGCGATCCGAGCTGTGCAAAGACCTTGGCCTCGTGGATCTCGACGTGGCGTGACGATGTGGGCGGAGCTGAAGTTCGAATCACCTTGGTGGGCAGCACTGCAACTTGAGTGAATGGTGAAGAGATGGTCGTATGTGCCATCAACAGAGTGGGTTCATCCTCTTCTCCCTCCGCAACGTGTGCTTGCGCCTGCCTATTTGGCTTGCTGCGGTAGTCCTTGGCCCAATGGCCAATTTTGCTGCAGTTACGGCACCGGTCCACCGTGTTCTCCTGGGCTGTCCCATTTGAAGATGAGCTACCCTTGCCTTTATGCACGCCGCCACCACCGCCGTGGCCACGACGTGTTTTGCCGCGCCTCTTGTCGCTGCCGTTGCTGGAGCCACCGGCTTCGCCGTTGTCGCGCAGCTTCATCCGCACCAGCCAGTCCTCCTCGGTGAGAAGAAGACGGCCCTTGTTGTCGTAGACAGGCACAGACGGTGTTGGCCTTTTCTTTCACTGCTCGACAGCGCGCAGACGGCCGGTGACCGCCTCGACAGAGAGCTGGTTCACGTCGAGGAGAGTTTCGATGGAGTACGCGATCTGCTCGAGGTGCTCGGGGAAGACCTGGTGCATTTTCTTCACGATCTCTCCATCGGTGACGTTGCTGCCAAGGATGCGGATGTTGTTGGCGAGGCTCATAATCCGAAGTGAGAAATCGTCGACCGACTCCCCCTCCTTGAACGCGATCACCCCGAACTGCTTGAGCAGCTGCTGCGCGTTGGCGTCACGGACGCGCTGCACGCTGACGCGCATGGTTTTGACCGCCTCCCAGGAGGAACGCGCCGTGCGCTTGCGTGCCAAGGACCCGAGCATCTCGGGCGCCATAGCACGCAAAATAGCCGCTAGCACGAGGCGGTCTTCGCGGTACTCGATGACCTTGCCCTCCTCCGGTTCGACGACCTGTCACAGCCCTTGGGCCTGCAAGTTCACGTGCATCAACAAAGACCATTCTTGGTAATTGGTGCGCGTGAGCATGGGGTACTGGACCGAGCCGCCCGTCTCCTTGACGACGTGCTCGATGACGACTTCGCCGCCGCAATGGCGCCCTCGGCGCGGCGCAGACGAGTGCGATACCCGTCGTCGGGGAGGGGGCGATGGCGAACGATCACCACCGCCAACGGGAGCCAACTGGACGGACATGATGGCCCGGGAGCGTCCACGCTCTGATACCAATTGTCGTGGATCACCTGCAATCTTTTGCCGCCGGCGAACTCTCAAATGCACACTCAAGAACACGATGAACACACGTGTTTGGTGCTGCAAAACGGGGCAGTATTTTCTGGTATATTGCTTGCTTATTTAAAGGAAATAACAAACTAAAGATTACAGTTTTTCTGATATAAACGCGTCATTAATGCATGGTGATAGTGCAGCCGCAATTAAACAATAAAACTGCTCCACTACTGATGTGAAACGGAAGAAATAAAATCAAAGCAAGAGCTAACGGTGTTAGGATGATCTCCACCCCGGTAGGCCCAACGGCCTACCGGGCCTTGAGCTCGCGCCCTGATCGGGGGCGCCCAACCCTAATGGTTGGTGGGCCCCTGTCACATCTGCGCCATATATAAAGGTGGGGCCGCGCTCTTTTAACGAGGTTGAACGGAGCCGCACCACCCCACCGAAAACCCTAAATCCGATCTAGCGAGGCGCGCCGGTGACGGAAGCGCCATCGCCACGCCGCCCACGACAGCGCCGCCGCCGCGTCGGAAGCACCACCGCCACGCCGCCACGGACAGCGCCGGCACCGGACTTCACCAACGCCGACTCCGACTCCACCGACTCCATGGCGGACCCCTCTGCACCCGCAGCCAAGACCACGGATGGTTAGTACCTCTCTCTCCCTCTCGGTAACTCTCAAGAACCCGAACTAGAGATGAACCCCGCTAGATCTAACCTAGGAGATCCTAAAGAAAACCTAGACCTAACAATGGTATCAGAGCCTCTAGGCGTAGATCTGAGATGGGGAAAAGAAAAGAAAGAAAAAGGGGGGAAAGAAGAACCCTAACCCTACCCGAACCCTAACCCTAGAAAAGAAACCGGGTACTTACCGGAGCCGCCGTCGTCGTCGTGGCGTTGGGGATCGGCCGAGCCTTGGGCTCGCGGCGCTCCATGTTCTAGCCACCGTCGGCGCCGGCGTCGAACCGAGCGCGCGCGCTTCGGAAGGGCACCGACACGGAGCCGCTCGACGGCGGCGCGCTCCTTCCCAGGGGAGCGCGCACGCCGGCGAGAGGGCCCGCGGCGGCGCCGGCTCTTTTCTTCCTCTCCGGCGGCGTGGACGAAGTCGCCGCCGCCGCCGCTTCGCGGTCGCTCTCGGGTGCGGTGAGAGAGGGGAGGCCGAATGATTAGGGTTTCGGGGGGGCGTCCGCGCGGCGCGCTTTGATCGGGCGAGATCGTCGCGCAGCCGTCGGATCGCATCCGACGGCTGAGACAGCGCCGAGCGCACGCGGGCGAGATTCGCCCAGCGGGAGGCGCTGCGCCCGAGCCCGGTTGCGGCTCGGGCGCGGGAGAACGGCGCGCGCGCGCGCGCGTGCGCTCGCGTTCGGCGGGTGTCGCGCGGCGGCCGCGAGCGCGCGCACGCGAGGTCGCGCGCGAGGAGCCGGCCGAGAGGCCGCCAAGGCCGCGGCGGCAGGCCGAGGGCTCACGAGCGCGCGCAGGAGAGGCCGCCGAGCGGGCGGCACGTGAGGTCGCGCGACAGTCGCCGTGGGCGTGGGCGAGCCGAGCGAGCCAAATTGGCGGATGAACGAAGAAATGAGTTTTATTTATGAATGTATGCATTAATTCTATCTTCGCCCAACGGTGATGTAGAATTAGTGTACAAGAATTTTGCATGTTTTAATTTTGACCAACGTTAAATCAAGACATGCAATTATTATGTTTCCTCATTTTCTCTTGACATCGCTTTCAGACTCAACCCAATGGCATACATCTCGCACATCCCGGCACTTGATGGAAACAATTATCGGTCCGGCGAGAAGTATGATTTGGCACTTGCGCTGTCCGAAAATGACTTAGCCTCACCTCTCCGTGTCCCATCGAGCCGTGGACCGGTGAGGGCGAAAATGAGATCGATGCTGATTTCACCGCCCAAAGCGTGATCATGCGAAGTCGAATGAAATATGATCTTGAGAAAAGAAATGGGACATCTCGAACCGCAGTGCTTGATGGTGGCTAAGGCCACTATTGCAGATCCAATAAGGATCTATCCTGCATCGTGACACCGCCACGTAGTATCTACGAAAGTGAAGAATCGGTTCTCGGCTCTTCAAAGGCTACAACAAATACGCTGATTAAGAAACTAGTGAATGAGAGATACTCTAGTGGTGGAATAAGAGAACACATATTAAAGATGAGCACAACGGCAGCTAAGCTAAATTCAATGGATATGGGGCTCAAGGATGAGTTTCTAATTCATTTGATTTTTGCTTCTCTGCCAAAAGAATTTGACACTTTTGTTGTTAATTACAACATGCACCCGACAAATGGGACATAGAAAAGCTCATTGCAATGTGTGTGCAAGAAGAGGAGAGGCTTAAAACCTCACAGGTGACTTTGCAAACCTTGTGAAGAACAACAAAAGAAAGAACTTTAATGCCAAACCACAAGGGAAACCTCAGTGGGAAAGTAGCTCCTCTTCTAAGTCACAGGGAAAGGCTCCCCAGTTTAATAAGCCCAACAATTTTACAAGAGACAAGGACACCTGCAAATTTTGCAAGAAGAAGGCAGGTCACTACCAGAGGGACTGCCCAGAGTTCCTGAAGCATCTGTTGAAGAATGGTAATGATGTCATTACATTTATAGATGAATCCTTGTATTTAAGTTATGAAAAATCTACTTGGTGGATTGACTCAGGTGCAACTGTTCATGTTGCTAATTCATTACAGGGATTCCATACGAGGAGGACCCTACAAAGAGGAGAAAGAACAATTAAAGTTGCGAATGGAATTGAAGCCAAGTCGAGGCCATTGGAGATCTCTCTTTAGAATTTCATGATGGTTTTGTACTTAGGCTTTGGGACGTTCTTTATGTACCCTCTTTGCAGAAACTTAATAAGTGTGTCGAAATTAGATGATGATGGTTATGATTGCCATTTTGGTGATGGCAAATGCAGACTTGTGTTTAATAATAATGTGTTGGTCTTGCCTTCCGACAAGACAAGCTTTATTTATTATCACTTTACGAGAATGTGAATCATGTGACCATTGAGAATGAGAATACCTCTTCGTGCGTGAATGAAAGTAAAAGCGGAAGATAAATCATGATGCATCGTCGAAATTATGGCATTGTCGTTTAGGCCATATTTCGAGGGGAGAATAGAACGATTGATTAAGAAAACACTTCTTCCGCCATTAGAATTTTCAGATTTAGAACAATGTATTGATTGCATAAAAGGAAAATATGTTAAGAAAATAAAGAAAGACGCCAAACGAAGCGCAGAATTTTAGAAATAATTCACACGATATCTCGTGGTCCATTTCTGTGATAAGTGTGGATGGTTATGATTCATTTATAACATTCACAGATGACTATTCGCGTTATGGCTACATTTATCCAATTAAAGAAAGATCGAAGCATTGGATAAATTTAAGATATTTAAGGTCAAGTAGAAAATCAGCACAATTCAAAAATTAAGATAGTAAGATCCGACCGTGGGGAGTACTACGGTCGGCACACCCGTATGGCCAAGTTCCCGGACCTTTTGCAAGGTTCTTACAGAAAATGGCATAGTTGCCCAAGACTCTACACCAAGCGAACCTCAGAGAATGGAGTGGTGAAAGACGCAACCGCACCTTAATGGATATGGTGAGAAGTATGATAAGTTACTCCACGCTACCGATAAGTTTATGGATGGAGCGTTAAAACCGCCATTCATATTCTTAATCGAGTACCAAGCAAGTCGGTACCCAAAACACCGTATGAGTTGTGGACGGAAGAGAACCTCACTTAACTATTTACGTGTGTGGGGTTGTCTCATTGAGGCTAAAGTTTTTAACCCAAACATAGGAAGCTAGATCCCAAGACAGTCATTTGCCATTTTATTGGCTATCCGTAAAAATCGAAGGGTTATCGCTTCTATTGTCCCGACAGACATACGAAGTTTGTAGAAACAAGACATGCTGTCTTCTTGGAGGATGAGATGATTAGGGGCAGAGTAGCGCGAGAAATTAACCTAGAGGAAAAGCGGGTACATGTGCCCACTCCGATGGTTCAGAACCATTTTCACGCTACTGTTGTTGCTACACCAACAGTGCGGACATCGAGTGACAAAGACTGTTGTCGGTTCTCTGTGGGAACGATGAGTGAACATGAGGAACCTGTCCTTCAGATCCCATAGAACCCATTGTCACCCAAGAGGAAGAACAACAACGACCTCACACGAAACAAGCGCCAATCGGCGAGGACTCGAGAAGGTCTCAAAGAGCCGAAGACCAGCTATCCCTAATGATTACGAAGTCTATGAAACGAGGAATTTGAAATGGAGGGTGATCCCACCTCTTTTGAAGAAGCCATGAGAAGCGCTCATTCATCTAAGTGGCTTGAAGCTATGCGGATGAAATGAAGTCAATGAGCACCAACGGTGTTTGGGACTTAGAAACTATTCCTAAAGGAGCCAAGACAAAGAGGCTGCAAATGGGTCTACAAAACAAAACATGACTCTAGAGGGAATATAGAAAGATTTAAAGCGCGACTTGTGGCAAAGGGCTTTACGCAAAGAGAAGGCATAGACTACAATGAGACATTTTCTCGGTCTCGTGTAAAGATTCTTTTAGAATAATAATGGCACTTGTAGCTCATTATGATTTAGAATTACATCGATGGATGTAAAGACAGGCGTTCCTAAATGGGGATTTGGAGGAAAATGTTTACATGGCACAACCGAAAGGTTTTGTTGTGGAAGGAAAAGAACGTATGGGATGTCACTCAAGAAATCCATTTACGGATTAAAACAAGCATCAAGGCAGTGGTACTTGAAGTTTGATAGTACAATAAGAAGTTTTGGGTTTAAGGAGAATGTAGAGGACAATTGCGTGTATGCAAAGTTTAAGAATGGGAAATACATTTTCCTAATCCTGTATGTGGATGACATCTTACTTGCTAGTAGTGATGTTAGCCTATTACAAGAGACCAAGAAGTTCTTGTCCTCGAATTTTGATATGAAAGATCTTGGTGAAGCTTCGTTCGTTCTGGGAATAGAGATTCACCGAGATAGAACTAAGGGGGTTTTAGGTTTATCTCAAAAGGCATACTTAGAAAAGGTTCTAAAGAAATATAGTATGCAAAATTGTAAGCCTTCACCGCTCCTATAGTCAAGGGCGACAGATATGGGGAATTTCAATGCCCCAGAACCAATATGAGATCGATCAAATGAAAGCGGTTCCATATGCTTCACTGTCGGAAGCTTACATATGCTCAAGTGTGTACGCGCTCGACTTAGCGTTTGTCACCGGTTATTTGGCGATTCGAGCAATCACGAATAGAACATTGAAATTGATAAAGAAAGTCTTGCGTTATTTGCAAGGAACAAAAGGCCTCATGATGACATACGAAGATCGATTCACTCCATATAGTGGGGTATACTGATTCGATTACGCGGAGATGATAGAAAGTCGACATCCGGATATGTATTCACTCGCAGGAGGAGCTATATCGTGGAAAAGCTCAAAACAAACCGTCACTACATCATCCACAATGTATGCCGAGTTTGTAGCATGTTATGAGGCCACGGGCGGTGAATTGGCTAAAGAAATTCATACCCGGGTTGAAAGTGGTAGATGACATACATAAGCCACTAAAGTTATCTGCGCGATAATGAACCAAGAAGATGTTATGCTCACAACAATAAGTCAAGTGGTGCTGCCAAACACATTGACATAAAGTATTATGTTGTGAAAGATAAAGTCCGGGATCATATAATCAGTCTTGAGCATATAAGGGCAGAAAAGATGCTCATGATCCGCTCACAAAAGGCTTACCACCCAATGTGTTCAGAGAACATTTAGCCGGCATGGGTTTACGGAAAGCCTATGATTCTGGACAATAAGGGCCCAGTTGAGAGTTCATTTCAAAGCAGAAGTACATTGTGGTCATGAATCTAATGGCATAAGATCGTGACGATGAGGCACGCTCTATGCACCGATCGTGAAGGAATGAGAAAAACAATGAGTGATAAGTATAGAGTTCGAATATAAGTTGAGATCAAGGGGAGAATGTTAGGATGATCTCCACCCGGTAGGCCCAACGGCCTCACAGGGCCTTGAGTCAGCATACGATCGGGGCGCCAACCCTAATGGTTGGTGGGCCTGTCACACTGCGCCATATATAAAGGTGGGGCGGCGGCTCTTTTAACGAGGTTGAACGGAGCCAGCACCACCCCACCGAAACCCTAAATCCGATCTAGCGGCGCGCACCGGTGGCGGAAGCGCCATCGCCACGCCGCCGACAGCAGCGCGCCGCCGCGTCTGACGGAAGCACCATCGCCACGCCGCCGGACGGCGCCGGCACCGACTTCACCAACGCCGACTCCGACTCCACCGACTCCATGGCGGACCCCTCGCACCGCGGCCAAGACCACGGATGGTTAGTACCTCTCTCTCCCTCTCGGTAACTCTCAAGAACCCGAACTAGAGATGAACCCCGCTAGATCTAACCTAGGAGATCCTAAAGAAAACCTAGACCTAACAAACGGAAGCGAAACTGAAACAATAAAATTGAGAAACGCAGTTAGACAGACGCTGGAGTAAATGAAAAATGAAACGTGAGCAGACGGTGAGACGCTAGAGTAGCTTCAACATTAGTAAAATTTGAAATTAAAATATTACCCACATCTTCAACGGAATGAGCATATCAACTTGATGGATTCACGTTGTACGAGCTTATTTGTCAGTTTCTAAGAAATAATTTGCGTCCGTGAAATAGATTTTGTAGGATTAGTGCTAAGTGATTGTTAGAATGGCAATGGTAGATGATATGTACCTAGCACTTACACAAAAGGCATATACTAACTTGCGGTTGTTACTGAATTGCCTTCATTTTACATGCCTATTATATTAACGCCCTTCTTAGATTTGCTGGGCCAGTAGCTAAAAGTAGAAAAAAATAAGACAGCAAATGCGGCAACTTGCCACTATGTTCTATCTTCTGTTTGGGTCCTGAATAATTGGCTATCCACATTATTGTGTTCGAATTCGTGACAAAGGCTGTTCAGTTGTTGTATTAAGGTGGTAGGCTCTCACTATACTCCCCTTCAGATTCTGATGATGCTCATTGCTGTACCCTCGTCTATTGCAGCGTTCACTCTGCGTATTCAGATTCATTTTATAGAGCAGTGCTCCGGTTCCAATTTTTTTATATTGAAACTGCATGGTAATCATATTCAGATTCTTGTACTGTCCATTATTTTCTCTCAAAAGCTATGCAGTGCATTGTGTGAAGCTGGAAGCTACGTATAGAAGCTTACGTTGAAGAAGAATAGCCTCAAAATGCATAATAGTCTTGCGATTTTCCTAGGAAGTTTGGGCCAACCAAGCCCACAAAATAAAAACAAGGGCAGGACCGTCTGTTTTGGGCCGAGAAATTCCGGGATTTAAAATGGCTCGGCCCGCAAGATTCCGGACGCCCCACGATTGCCGACGTTGGAGGCTGGCCCGTGCTGCTGTGTGCTAACAGGACGGGTGGTGGAGGGCTATGAGCACCTGGCTGTGGCCTGGAACGAACATTCTGGGCCGGGCTGCCGTCTTCGGGCCCGGGGAAACGAGGCGTGCTGGGCCTCAAGTTCTCTTTCGTTATTGTTGACTCGGCCTGCCTCCCATGCACCATGGCTTCCTCATAAGGGGCAAACAGCTCCGACCGGGTGTCAAATAAACGTGCACGGGGAGAGCCAAACGCTAAAAAGAATAGTGCCCTTATCCCTCTCACACGGCATGCGAGACAAGCGTATTCGCAAGCCATGGCAAATTAACTTGCTAAAACGTTTCCTGTTTCATACAAGAAACAGTGATAGTGTTCCTTTATGACTTGTGTTTCGAAATTGACTTGTGTTGGCTAGTATAGATTGAGACATGAAAATTTCTGTGTCACGTATAGGGCATGATTATATTATCTTCTGCTTGTGGTTTCTCTTCTGTAATGCTCCCTCATTGTTGTTGCTATGGCACCGTCCATTGCTCTCAGGATGGTCCTATTCATACTTGACACTTCTAGAATAGGTGAGCTCCCCTTAATAAAATTCCCTTTGTGGTTTTGGTGTTTATCACCTTCTTAGGGTGTGATCATTTTGGCTTATTTTAAGTGGCTTATAGCTGAAAAGCATCAGAATGGTGACGAAAAAACATCAGAATGATGAGGCTTATTTAGCATAATTAAATTTAAAAAAATTAAAAAAATGTTAGCCCATTACGTATAATACAAACAAATACGGGAAAAAAGAACCGGCAAAAAAGCTCAAAAAAGCCAAAAGTTCAGAAAAAGACGAAATTTATAAATAGTGAAAAATAAGCCGGAAGCTAAAAGCTGAAGCCGAAATGATCACCACCAGCTGCCTCATTTCGGCCACCGTGTATCCCTCGTCTGCTGCTACCTTCTCCCTTGATTTGCAAAAAAGCCCCTCATTTACCTCTTCTATTCACATTTGGCCAATTTAGGGCCTGCTAGTTTCAATTTGGTGCCTTCAGTTTGGTTCGACAAAAATTCTCACACTGGAGCCACATCCTAAATTTACCTCTAACACAATGTTGTTTCAATGTGGAGGCACATGACATCACTGGTGAAGATCTAGATCCATCATTACGAGTTAATGATGAGTTTTGGTAACTAATGAAATTAGATTGTAGGACTAATATTTTTTATGAGTTGATGAAATAGGTTATGTCCCATAATGATGATGACTTGCATGGCTCCATGTGTTGATTGTTATCAAGTCAAGTAATGGGTGTCATGTGTTCATGATCTTGTCAATGATCCAGATTTGGAATGAAGATGTTCTTCATCAAGCTTCAAGAGGATGCACGCGGCTTGAATATTAGGTATAACTAGCATATACTAAGGGCATGTGTTCATGGTCAATGAGAGCTCCACCAAGAGGATGCACGCGCAAAGGTATAACGTGGATCTGGAGAGCTCCACCATGAAAACGTGGATCCATCGTGGATCTAGGATCTCACCATGGAGTGTTTGGCTTGTACAGCAGCTCCAGATCCACGAAATTGAGATTTTGGTGGGAATGGCCACTTTTGGTGGGATGAGATGTGTAACCAGTGGCATTGGTGGGTAATTACCACCCAACTCCACGGTGGAGTACCCCTTGAGGAGCTCCATGAAATCCATGGATCTGGCCCTCAGATCCAGGATTTTGGTGGATCCAGATTTCACGGAGCTGAAGCGTTTGGGTAAAATTTCGTGGAGTGGAGCTGTTTTTCGTGGATCTGGAGCTGGTGGAGCTCTCCCAAACAGGCCCTAAGGATGTGTTTCCTAGATTTTTAGTCACGGTCTTGGTGTTTGGTTGAGAGACTGGGTTGTTAGTATAAGTTGCTATTCTATTAAGATAGGTCTTAACTAGTAGCTTAAGAATATGATGTGTTGATAACTCATTATGCTTACCCTAGCTCTCCTTGGAATAACGTTATTATTTGCGAATGTGCTTTATAAATAGTTGTGACTTATGCATTTATTCTTACAGCATGTGACTTAAGTTTACAAATGTATTTTGCAAACGGTTTGAGTCCATATCTCTAATCGGTTGTTGGTCTCTTTTAAACATTGTCGTTATTAATTATCAAAATCATTTTTAGAGACCTAGATGTTTTAGCTCGTCATCTTCGGAGTGGAGGAAAAGCAAGCATAGTGGATTCGAGATGTTGGCTTAATTTGCAGAGCTGGTCCAATTCATTTAAGATTACCTCAACATGAATTGGAGGAAATCGGTAAGTTTCTGAACACCACAGTGAAAGGATCATATGTCATTTGTGTTTTTTTTCCTTATGTTCATTTACATTGTTGCAATTTACATTCGTAGAATTGAATTATTTGTTTGTCTTCTTATGATTGCAAACTTTGATATAGATTTAGGTTGTCCGTGCACATAGTGATACTAGACTCTTTAGGCTTTATTTGTGCAAAACAATTTTGATTTATACTTCCACGGATAAAATCAGTTTTGGCCAAAGAGAGTACTAAAACTGTCTATTCAACTACTCTCTAGTTGGCCTTCTTATCCTTATCGCTATTTTTCAACTAGCACTCGTCGAGGGTGGTCGATCAACGGTCTATGAGCTACGCCTCTTGCTGAGCAGAAGCGTCACAAGGTTATAGCCGGCCGCTATCTTCATCTCTGGCGACTTCGTTACCCTTTGGTCAGTGTCAGCCATCTTCTACAACCCTGGCAAAATTTCTTCTGTGATGAAGTGTAACTTGCAGTTCAGTTCAACTGGACTTAGTTTCAATTTCCATCTTTTCTGGACCTTACTGCAATTCCGTGGACTTTTGTACTGTGTTTTAAATTAATATAAAGGAGGAATCTTTTCCTTAAAAAAGTACGTACTACCTACTGTGGACTAGAGCACACTTATAGCCATGCGTGTCTTGTAGAAATAGAACAGTACTCCGCAATATACACTGCGCGCATGCCATGTAGTATAATATAACTGAGCAAAACAAAGGTCGCCGCATGCATACACGGGCAACGCAAAGCTAATCTAGCCTTCGGACCTATTCTTTAACGGTTTCTAAAAATAGCTTTTAATTTTATTATAGTACCTAATTTTTAAATAGAGTATTTTTCAACACAAGATCTACAAGTTAATTATAGTATATGTTAAAAGCCTAACATCTGTATCAACCAAAATTACAAGCAAGTATCTCTCTATAATCTCTGTTATAAACAGCTAAAATTTAAAAATTTCAGTTAAAAATATAAACCGTAGCCATATCAAACAGATCTTGCCAAAGAGAGGCTGGACCCGATCGACACGGCACAGTGTACGCCCATCCCCTGGTGCTTCGCAACGAGCGATTTCGGAGTGTCACATGCGCATACACAACTACGCACGCCCGCCTGTAGACTACAAGAGAATTGCTATTCATGCATCGTATCATGCTTGCTGCATGCTTCCTTTTAATTGCATTTGCACGCACGTTTCAAAACTCCTCGCTCGCTGTTCCGTCGCTCGTTTCTTCGGCAAGGTCTCGTGCACCCATCCTTTTATGCTTTTGCTTTCTTTGGCGAAAAAGGGCGTGCTAATGCGCAGTTAGATACGTGTCGGTTGGTTGTGACGGTACTGCGGGACGCAACATATCTGTACTACTATATTGTGATATACAGTGTGCATGTTGGATGAATAATGCGTCGAGATCGATCCAAATTAATAAATCACATGCGTGCTTGTACGTCCCGTCACGTTACGTTTGACGCGACGCAAAAAAGGCTGCCAGGATTTGAGCGGGTTGGATTGAAATAAGTTAGGTTGTTATTAAAATTATACTGTAACCGATAGTATCTTATTTAACATAATAAAATTTTTTAAAAAAATTAAAAATAAAAAATAGAGTCCATTATAGATAATGCGAAGGAATATGAGAAAAATGGTAAAAAAGTTTAAAAAGCTAAAAAAAAAGTTAGCTCGGTTGGATTGAAATAAGTTAGGTTGTTATTAAAATTATACTGTAACTGATTGAAATTACACTGTAATTGATAGTATCTTATTTGACATAACAAAATTTTAAAAAAATTTTAAAAAAAATAGGTTAGCCCATCATGGACAATGCACAGGAATATAGGAAAAATGGCAAAAAAAAAGCTTAAAAAAGCTAAAAAAATAAAATTTAGAAATAATAAAAAATAAGCCAGAAACCAATACACGCACTACTATGTTGTGATATACAGTGCGCATGTTGGATGAACAATGCGTTGTGATCGTCCAATTAATAATGGATTAAATTACATGCGAGCTTGTACGTGCCGTTATGTTACGTTTGACGCAACACAAAAAAGGCAGGCAGGATTTGGGTGCCGATCAGTTGGATTGAAATAAAGTTAACTTGTTGCTAAAATTACACTGTAGTTGATGGTGGTTCATTTGGCATAACAAAATTTAAAAAATTTTAAAATGAAAAAATATGTTAGCCCATAACGGACAATGCAAACGAATACGAGAAAAAAGAACTAACAAAAAAAGCCAAAAAACAGAAAAGATGGAATTTATGAATAATAAAAAATAAGTCAGAAGCCAGTATATGTACTGCTATATTGTGATATACATTGTGCATGTTGGATGAAGAATGCGTCGTGATCGATCCAATTAATAATGGATTAAATTACATGCGTGTTTGTACATCCCGTTATGTTACGTTTGACGCAACGCAAAAAAGGCAGGTAGGATATGGGTGCCACTTAGTTAGACTGAAATAAGTTGACTTGTTGCTGAAATTGTACTGTAGCTGACTAAAATTATACTGTAGCTGATGGTGACTTATTTGGCATAACAAAATTTAAAAATAAAAAACAAGTTAGCCCATCATGACAATGCAAACGAATATGGAAAAAAGAACCGTCAAAAAAGCTCAAAAAACCAAAAAACTATAAAAAGACACAATTTAGAAAAAAAATAGAAATCGAAATGAGTGGGGCTTGATTTGAACCAAGTCCATGCGTGTGTTACTTCTAGTTGGAAGTGGATTTTTTTTTATCTTAAAGGGATATTCTCATGTCTTATCCGCCATCCAACCTATCCAATTTTATCTCGAAATCTGTATATATATTTTGAAAAATAGATAATACAGTAAAAAGGAAAAATGGTACGAAGAATACGTAAAAAGGACAAATAGTATGAACCTAATGACGGACGATAAGATAGGAAGATATTCCTTAATAAGTAAAAAGCTTTTCCCACCACCTAGCTATCACTTTTCCTGGCTGCTAATTAATTAAACTGCAGTAATCACACTGTGCGCGGCGAACCAGGGACGCCCTTGAATAATCTTGTACGTGCTCTTTGATCATCGAGAAGATAGACTTGTCGCTCGGTTGAACTAAAATAAATTAATTTATAGTTAAAATCTTAAAATTAAAAATAGATTAACCTATTATGGACAACATAAATGAATACAGAAAAAATCAGAAAAAAAGATAAAAAACCTAAAATCTAGAAAAATAAAATAAAATTTAGAAATAGTAAAAAATAGATCAGAAACTAGAAGCTTTGAGTCAAAATAAACGGGACCACAACATCAGCGCATATTGATTTGTCGCATCCCACGTCGCACCTGTATTACACTCCACTTTTGAATCGATCGACTTGAGTTTATCCAAGATAACATGGATCCAACCCGGAACGTGTCATTACGCATGCATGTTTGATGCTTTTCGGACAACTGGTGGCCGAAACGATAGATCTCGCCTTCGCCGAACCGGACACATCACACAACCCTCGATCGCAGCCCATCGAGTGACTGAAGCCACAGCGCGATTGAGGGCAGTCGCACGCTCGCCATGTGACTAAAACCTACCGCGCGTGGACGCGACAATTGGGCTCAACCGTGTGCCCAGCAAGCGATTAAATGTCTGAACCTCATGTGGATCCACATGATGACAGATTGAGATAGTCTCTAACCAAAACTCTAGTTGAAGAAGAGTTTCTTGAATGATTCTGGATTGGTGATTTTACCGAGGATGTGATCGGTCATGCTTCGAGCAAGAAATCTGCAGTAGCAGATGAAGTACGAGGAGTACTACCCTCGTATGGACGAGGCCTACTATAGGTCTGGTTCGTTTACTGCTGGGCATTGTCGGGTACGATCGACTGGTGACGCCAATTACGCTTTCCCGCAAAAGAGACATCAGGAACTTGTTACCATATGTCGGGCGTTCATTTCCGAACTCTAAGCAGTGCGCTGGTTGCCGCGGTTTCAGCTAGCAAACATGGAGAAATTTAATGGGTCCCAAAATCCCATTGAGTTCCTTCGGATTTACACGACCGTGGTTCGGGTAGCAGGAGGTGACGAGCATATCATGACAAACTATCTTCCAACGGTGCTCGAGGGTTCTGCTTGGTCATGGTTGCTCAACCAACCATTCGAGTCGATATACTCGTGGCAACACCTTTGCAATCTTCTTTTCGCCAACTTCCAGGGTACGTACAACCGCCTCAGGAAAGAAGACGACCTACACCGGATGCGGCAGAACAGCAACGAGATCCTACGGCAATTCATAAGGGGATTTAGCCAGGTTTGTAATTCAATTCCGGAGGTCTCTGACGCTTCAATCATCATGGCATTCAAGCAGGGAGTCCGCAGTAGGAGGTTCACAGAGGACATCGCCTTGCATCCTCTGAACATCGTCGTCGAGCTCTTTGAGATGACTGACCGTTATGCAACTGCTGCCGAAGCAGTCGAATGGACTAAAACCATTGATCAGATCAATCGAAGTTCCAAAGAATAAGATGAAAGCAGTAAGAGGAAGGAGAAGGCCAAGAAATCCAAGAACAAGGCCAAAGGTCAGAAGTCTCGTACCGGAAGTTCGAAGGAAGTCTTGGCCATAGGCAATAAGGAGCCACGGATCCCCAGGCAATACTCCGATTGGGGCAAGGGCAAAGCACACGCATGAAAAGACAACAAGCCTAGGTGGTGTTCCTTTCATAAAAGGGAAGGGAACGACCTTCGCAATTGCCGAGTTTTCCAACGAAAACTCGAGGACTACTACTTCGACAAGAGACCACTCCCTACGATCCAAGAATCAGGACAAACGAGTGACTGGAAGCAATTGGAAGATGATGAGATGTCATTCTAGAATCTGAAGCACACCATTGAGCACATCTATAAAAGGATCCTCGGCATATGAGTTGAAGCGACAGTACAAAGCTGTTGAGTGAGAGGTATACTCTATTGAACCTCCTCTTGTTAATTATCTTCCTAAGTGATCGAAAGTCACTATCTCCTTTGAGAAAAGTGACTGTCCAATCCCTTCAACTCGACCAGGTTGGCTTCTGATCGTGGTTGAACCCACCATCAACAACTGTCAAGTGAATCGCATGTTGATTGATGGTGGCAGTTCTTTAAATATTTTATTTGTAAGTGGTCTGGATAAGATGCAAGTTCCTCGTACCAGAATAAAGCCTATGCAATATTCATTTCATGGAATCGTACCACGATTTTTGGCCAAGCCCATCGGGCAAGTTTCTCTGCCTATCACATTCGGGTCTCCAGGCAACTTCAGGATAGAGAAAATCTCCTTTGACGTGGTCGACTTCGACACAACATATAATGCCATACTCAGACAAGCAACCCTAGCACATTTCTGATAGTCGCTCACTATACATATCAATGTCTTAAGTTGCCAGGTCCCAAGGGAGTGATCTCAGTTCGCTATGATAAGAAAATGGCACTAACATGCGCCCACAAGTCCCTCGAGATGGTCGGTCAGTTACCGACTCGAGAAGATACCAAGGCGCAGCCTTTGACCAAGCACTCAAAGCCTAAAGCCGTGCCGAAGCCAAACGAGAAAGTCAAGGAGGTTCCTCTAGACTCAGCGGAGCCTTTGAAGTCCATTTACATCGAGGTTACTCTCAACCAAGCATAGGAAGACACCTTCCTCACTTTTCTCTGGGAAAACGCTGATGTGTTCGTGTGGCAGCCATCTGACATGCTCGGGGTCCCCAAGGAGTTAATCGAGCACAGGTAAGCTCTATGACCTGATAAGAAGCCCATAAAATAAAAATTACAGAGATTTGCAGCATATCGACGGGAAGCTATCAGATTAGAATTGGACAAGCTACTCAAATCATGCTTTATAAGAGAAGTCAATCACTTTGAGTGGTTAGCTAACCCTGTAATGGTAAAAAAAAGTCTAATGGTAAATGGCGAATGTTTATATACTAAACCGATTTAAATAAAATTTGTCCAAAAGATAATTTCCCACTTCCTTGTATTGATCAATTGGTTGACTTTACTTCTTAGCAAATTTTTTAATTAATTTAATTTAAAATAAAATCAAGTGTTATTTGGTTGCTTGAATTTTAGATATTTTACTTGCTTGTTTTTAGTTTTAAAAAGGCTTTTGTAATAAGTACTTTACTTAAAAATTATAAAATAAAGAGTATTTTGAATTTCTATAAAATCCTAGTTCAAACTAATGATTTTAAAGCATTTAGATTTTATTTGGATTTTCTGTGATTTCCTAGGATTTTAAAATCAATTTCAAAGCTAAAAAGTATTTTTGTAAAAACTTAAAGGCCAACTTTAAGTTGGAAATATTTTTATTAAGTCTAAAACATTTCCAAAAATTTTTGAGAATTTTTCTGGAGTTTTTAGACTTACTTACTATTTTGTAAGAATTATTGAAGCTTCCTAGCATTTCTGAAAATTAAAAATAGAATTTAATCCCTCCCTCTCCCCTCGGCCGGCACGTGTCCGGTCTGGATTCAATCCACCGCCTCCCGTTTAATCCCAGCCACCCACTCCCACTTACCTCTTCATCCTTTAATCTAATAGCCTCTATTTACCCCCGGGCCACGTGGCTGTCATTCGACCATCTGCTCTCCTCTCTCTTCCCTCTTTCAGTCGCCGACACGCGGGACCCACCCGGTCATCCCCTTCCTCCCCTTCTTCTTCCCTGGCCACTCTCTTTCCGCTGTCGCTGCCTCCCTAGACGCCGTCTCGGTTCTCCCCCTTGCCACCGCACCCGCGCCAGCCATTAATGGCCTCCCCGCTCGCGTTCGCACCACTGAACCGGCTTCCTCCCCTGGAAGTCCGGCGAGCCGCGCCGCCCTCCTCCCCTATAAACCCCCCCGAGAGCCCCATTTCTCGCATCGCCTCTCTCTGCACTCTCTTCTTCCCTCCTTGGCCGAGCCCCAACCCCACCGGAGCGCCGCTACACCGAAAGCCACTGCCGCCGACCGTCCTCCGATCTTCCCCGAGTCCGGCGCCGGGTAGAACTGAACCCCCGTCACCTCCTCTCCCTCCTCCGCCTCTCGCCGAGTGCCGCCGAGCGCCGGAGCTCCGGCGAGTTCGCGGGCTTCGTGCGCCGCCGCGCCAACCCGGCCACGTCATCACCCTGAGCTACGTGGCAGCCTAGTGGCATGCCGCGGCTGCCATGTCAGCCGGCCTCGCCACGTCAGCATTTTCAATTCAAAAATAATTCAGCCGAAAATTAATTTCCCTACTGACATCATAAATACCTTTTTCAGTACAAAAATAATTCCTGAAAATCAGTCTTTTTCCATTTTATCTCTTTTTAAACTTTTGAAAGCTCGTATATCTTCGTTTTAACTATGATTTGACCTGTTCAAATTTCTAAATTTTTATAAAATCCTAAACTACCCATTTCTAGGATCTTTTTGAATTTTATTTGAATTTATTTGCTTTGATTCTTCACGCATAGATTACGACGATCTCGGAGTGCATGTCTTCGACGACGCACACCAGGACCTTGAGCAAGGCAAGTCACACCCTTGGTCATGTTGTTCCCATTAATTTAAATTATTTATGTTGTTTTTAAATTATTATGCATGCGTACTTTTATTTAAATCTAGTTTAAATTCTAGTTATGCCTAAATCCTTTGTATAGCCAAACTTGACATTGAGCACAATTATGCCTTGTCACCCTAGATAAAAACCTAGTTAGTACATTAGTATTAACTAGAAATTTTATAGAATTGCTTAGCCATGCTTAGAATAATTATAGGTTGTGATAACTTTTCACATAAAATGATAAACTTTTAAAGTGTATTCTTGACTTTGGTGAGTTAAGAATGTCTATGAAATTTTTTCAAACAAAGTATAAAAACTTGGTTTAGACTTAGGCATTGGTATGGTGGTGGGTGCTTACTGGCATGCATTGTTGTTTGATAATTCAATGTCGATTGCCAGGTTCAAGGGGTACGTGGTTAGGCCTAAGTCAAGTTAAGGACCGGTCTATGAGCTACTATTACAAAGTCATACCGTACTACCACAAGTCTGGTATGGGACAGACCTGGCCGAATAATTTGTGAAGTTTCAACTTGATCTCGCTATAGGCTGAATGTGAGCGTGGCGTAGGCCACGAGAAGTCTCACATGGCACAAGAGGGGGCTCCAACATGTGGATTCATGTTGTGGTGAAACCTTAGTGGCGGCATGATTAAGTTGACAACGGAGCATTGTAAAGGCTTTGTCATGATCTCCTCGCCGCACACCAAAGGAAGTGTGTTTATCCTGTGGTAATATGGGATGATCATATCTTGTGGGTAAAGCTGTACACCTTTACAGAGTATATAACCTATCTTGGATAGCCGTACCCATGGTCATGGGCAAGCTGAGTGAAGTTTTTCACGGATTAGACTTTGTTTTTCAAAATGGTTTACGAAAACCTTATGGATGGATGGAATCCATGTGCGATTGTTTTGGAAAAGATGGTCCAGGTGGGATACCCGTGGATAGGTTAGTGCTTGGTTGGAGCCTGCACTAACGATATTATTTTGTTATAACCTTGTTTCTATTTATTGTATCAAATGTAGTTGTTGAATCTACTTATACTATTTACTTCAATTTTGCTTTATGCTCAACTAACCATATTGAGCGTTCCTTTGTCAATCCTTATGCGTGCATTAACTCTATTAAACTCCTGGTGTAACTTGTGGAGTACTTTATGTGCTCATGTTGCTCAATTTATCATCTTTCCAGAGGAAGCCTTCGACGACTACGGTGAGGATTGCAACGAATAGGCCACGTCTTACAGTCATTCGTCTATGGGAAGGCTGGATGGGCTGCTACTCTATTTATCTTCTGCTGTCTCCTTTTTGTTTTGGCTTCATGCCGTTATTGCAAACTTTGGCCATAAGGCCCATACCTTGTATTATAATAAAGTGTGGTTGTTATGTGAGATATGCATCCCTGTTAACCATGTGTGCACTAGCTTTTCCTGGGATAGTGCGATTTACCCAGAGGGTCTTGGATTTGCTGCTTCGAGATCTGACAGTTAAGTTTTCTAGATGCATACTCTGGTAATCACCAGATTGGTATGTGTTTAGAAGATGAAGAGAAGACATCATTTATTATGCCATTTGGAGTATTTTCTATGTCAAAATGCCATTTGGCTTGAAAAATGCCAGTCGGACTTTCAAAATTTGATGCAATTGATTTTTATACATCAAATGGACAGAAACTTGGAAGCCTATGTTGATGATCTAATCGTAAAAAGCATCAAATGACTTAATCACAATTCAGACTTGTAGGAGACATTCGACAATCTTAGAAAGCACCGTTGGAAACTCAATCTCGAGAAGTGTGTGTTCAGAGTTTCTTCAGGAAAATTGCTCGGGTTCCTTGTTCTGGCAAGAGATATTGAGGCAAATCTTGAAAAGATCAAGGCCATCGAGCAGAAATCGGACCCAAAATTTTCAATCTAGCATCCTCTGTGATTTATCACACTATTCCCTAGATCAGTAGATAGTACTCATAGATACATTGCTGCATCAATTCAAACATCGCATGAAATATACCGAACCATAATATTACATATCAGAGTTGAAATACACCACTTTGGAAGACAGTTTATAGTAGGGCCGATCAGGCCAAATATCTACAATACAGAAGATAGTAGTAGAAAACATAGACAAAAGTAGGACCAACATCCACAGACAAGCGACTGAGGGGTATATGTGTGCAATAGGTATTATCTAAGTCTAGATAATATATGTGCACACAATCTCCATTAGGTCTACTTGTCTAGGACTCTAACTCGCAAAAGGCATCCTAATTCCCTTCATCGACTCCTCCATCCATGACAGGCACATCATCATAGGCGTAGTAATCCTAGTTTCCTGTTTCTGGTTTTGATAATGCGAGGGTGAGCACAAATCCACCATGCTCTACGAGCGAATACATAGTATGCAAGTAAATAACATGCAGGGCTTATCAAGGAAAAGCTCGGGTTGTTTTGTTTGCCAATGTTACATGACTTCTGCACCATATGCTAACCTTTTAGCGTTATAACCGCTTACCTTATCACCGGGTAACACCCAGGGTAACACAAATTAGGGTTTTCCACTACCCGTCACTTTTTCAATTCCACCCACAAAGTTTTTAAAATAGAACTATGTCTAGTTAAGTTCCCATGTCTGCCCTTGACCGTGGGCACAGCTATTCGAATAGTTTTCACTCGGCAGAGTTTGTACACTTTACCCATAAGAGATAATCCGCTCGTTGCTCCACACGATTCCTTAGTCATGCAGTTGAGTAGGCTATCACAATAACTTTTCAAAATACCTCAACCCTTCTATCATCTCACCCATATGGGATGCTCCCAATTGTGGTGGGTTCCATAAGTTGTGCGGGATGTTCTACCCACAACGACTAGCCCAGCTGGGCTACTCACATCGACTAGCTCACCGCGGCAAACTTCACCCTCAACGAATGTCCCATTCAAGCCGTCACAAATTTAGCCACTTGCACTACCCCTCTCCCCACCGATGAGATGACTTTCAGGGTTCGGTAAATCTACTAAGCAAAGTTATACTTTATAGACTTGTGGTTGTACTTGTTTTACATAGGAGGTCATGACAAGATTCGGTCCTTACGGTTATCTGGGTGGTTCTAACGCTAACCACACTCTCGTGCACCACGGCACCAGCCTCTGATTGAAAGTAATGCTTGGGGCATTTTGGTGCCCCCGATTATCTAAGCAGTACTAAGTATGGCATATAATTATAGACTTATTTTCAAAATGTACCATTATAATTTTTCTTGGGCGACAAGGTTTGAAAGCTCAAATGTTCTAAGGGAATGTAGTCGGGATCATACACACAAGGTAAATAATAGGCATGTAACTAGAATCTTAAAACAAACATAGATTTGCATATGAACTAACAGCATGCAATTTGATAATTTAAAATAAAAATAATTTGCAAAAATATAGGTTCAATATGATCAAAGTATTGACACACCTTGGTCACAGTTAGTTTGGTCTTGCTGGTGTCCGGTGGTCACAAAGGGGAGCGACAGCAAGGAGAGTGGACTGCCGGGCTGGCAATGGAAGGCCCTGCCAGGTAGAGCAACAGCAAGCGAGGGGTTGGCCCAAGGCTGGCCTAGCTAGGCCGAAAGGCCAAAAGGAATTTGGCATTGGCCCGTGTACAATTTTCTAATTTGCATTAATCTCTTATTCAACCATCTTTATTTGCTCTAATTTTTCATATTCACCATTACAAAGGCTAACTAATTATAGGCCTTGGGTTGGTTACTTGTTTACATCTTTTCATCCTATTGTCATATGTGGATAAAAGGGACGATGATAATCTGTTGGTTTACCCTACGGGCTTAATCCTTATTTTTCATGGTTCAGCTCATGACCTCACTACTGCTAACTGATTCTACGGGAGTTCTCCTACCCTAATTGCTATATCATCTTTTATGATCGCCTTTCAATTAAAAATTCACTTCTATTAATTATACCTTTCTTTTGGTATTAGGTTTTCATTATTTCTTATTTGTTGGAACCCAAACCAAGATCCAAGCAAAATCCATAAAAATAACCATATCAAACATACCAGCCATTTTCCACCCAGGACTCCCCAAATTAGTTTACCATGATTGAAAATAATGCTTGGGGCATTTTGGTGCCCCCAATTATCTAAGTAGTACTAAGCATGACGTATAATTATATACTTATTTTCGAAATGTTACCATTATAATTTTTCTTGGGTGACACATGTAGGACTCTCCAACCCCCCTAAATTTGCACTCTTTTTCAGAACTAGATTTCGGGGGACCGTTTCAACCGAAGGGTAAAGAACTTTAACAAGAACTCAGCCCTTAATTCTATCCCCTGAATGCCACTCCAAAAGTTTACAGAAAGAAGAAACTGCATGAGCAATAGAATGGTAATTTAACAGGTCCAACAAAAAGCCTAAGAACATGATCCAGTCCATCCTAGCAAAGTTTGCTCCTCTCCTGTTAATAGCTTCATTATGTATATGGAATCTGATCTCATGATGATCATTCAGGTGGTGAGGATTACCAAAAACTAGCATACCTTTCTGAATGGCCGAGTTTAGTTGAAAAATTCTAACTCCTAGCAGATGAGGGGAGCATCATACCACATGAATATTCAGAGCCCCCTGAATGTAGTCTCTTATGTCCATGACCACCTGGGCTATATCATCTTCCTAAAGGTGAGGGACCATGGATGCAATGGTGAAGTCCTCATGCTGTGCTTGCGGCGACTCTTGGAGGACCAAATTAGCTCTTGGTAGCTGAAACTAACTGCCATCTTCAATAAAGAGACCCGTCGGGACGAAGTGGCTCGGATTGAGCACCTGAAAATTGACCATTGCACGGGAGAATGGAGAGGGTGGTTGTCTTTCTAGGGAGATTGTGTGGTGGTTTGGAACTTGAGGCAACTAGTATCAAGGGTAGATGAATCGACGGTTGCCTGGAGAAAAGTGCCCAAGCCACAGGCTGAGCTGATGGGTTTCCCGCCTCTCCTCTGGGCCTAAGGAGCACTGTGGATGCGAGATGCGGGAACGGGAACCCACTTCTTATGAGCCAAAGGGAGATGCACCAAGCAGGATGACACCTTGTCGCCATAATTGAAATAGTACCAGCATCATATTTGGGAATTGCAGAATGGTGCGGCGTGACCCAAGCTAAAACATCAGGAGCAGGAGCTAACATAGGAATCATCATGCCTCAAGGAGGGTGCAAATTGCAAGAGAGAGGCTAGCTTGAAATTTAAACCTTATGGCATAGGGATACTCAGCTTGAGCTGTGAGCCCAGAGGAACAAGGGAGAATAGCTTGAAGACATTTGAAGGAAGAAATTGCATGGTGATGTCCCCAATGTCGATGAAACGTTATTGCTCCAGGAGTTTGATCACAGGTTTATCGACAAAGGAAACCCTCTTCTGACCTTTGGGGGAGGAACCAGCATGATTCTTCTTATGGGAAGAGACTAGCGGCCATTCATTCCTATGCTCCCAAAGCCACATGCGACACTCTTTACAAACATCAGCACCACCATCTTGCTATAGGTGAAAATGCACTGCAAAATGCTTGGTGGCACAGCTCTTTAAAGCACAAACTAGCAGACACACTTACTTAGAGAATACTGAGAAGCGAAAATCATAATCATACACCCTCTTAGTCTGAAAACCCTAGTCCTCTCCCCCAAGGCAACACTGGAGCACCTTTCCATCTAAATCCTCAGATAACTGGAAACTGAAACGGGAGAAGGTGGCTAATAGCAGGAAGCCATGAGTGGCGGGAGGGTAGGATGAACTGCAATGCCAAACCTCGAGAGGGTGATGTCTTCGAGGCTTTTGCCAATAGAGAAATCCCAATCCAAGAAGATGTTCCCAATAGCCATCGACTACCACCCGGGGTAAAGAAGTGGCCCAACACGCCAGGACCAAGCAAGGAGGGAACCAAGTATGAAGGATTAGAAACCACAGAGAACACCATGGAAGTCGCCCAAGGAGTCACTAGAGCTAATTGAGGGGAGCGCCATCCTATCTTGTGGCTTGTGGGGTTTGGTTCGGTGCATATGGTTATCTCCCAATTTCTAGGGTACAAATAGCAACATACACGAACCATTGATCCAAACTACAACTACCATACAAATACATCTTTTGGAAAGAAAAAATACTTAATTGATGCAAATCAAGTTAGGCTTGCGGGCATATGTCCTACTGGTCGAGATCCGAATATGCAAATCCAGACTCTCATATATATTCTACACTAGTCCAGGATCACGCTAATACACACAGTGGAAATATAGATGAAATATCAACTATGATCACGATTAACTAATAAAGATACAAATATTATTAGTTATCAGAGTAATGACCTTATGACCAAGCTTATAGATATTATCTTAAAGGGCTTAGCAAAATCTAGCAGCAAAAAATAAAGATAAACATAGTGGCCATTCGATATGCTCACTGGTAATCGACTAGGGAGCAAAGTCCTAATTTGTGAATCATTGAAAAATCATTTCTCAAATACCTCTAGATGATATGGTTCTTCCTTGACAACTGAGAAACAACAGATATAGACATGAGTACATAGAGTACTCAGCAAGACATTTGTAAAAAGATACAATATATAATGATGCAAGACTTATCAAATGATGGCTGAGTGGTTAATTTTGTAGAAAACAACACTTTAGAGTAAATACAATAAATAGATTGAAAGTACACTTTGAATATGAGTAAGTAAATAAATAAGTCAAAGGAATTGAGTAAATGACTAGTGAACTGCCCATTCACTTCCCATCCAAACCCAATCAAGGTTTTATGAAATTCTACCCCTCGTGTGAAATCACCGAGCATTGTCCATAATCGAAGATATGGCTATTTGAATAGTTTTACACCCTGCAGAGGTTATACAACTTTAACCACATGATATGATCAGCTTGTAATGTATGTGCAACATGCTTCCTTAGGTGTGCTGACCAAGAAGATCACAATAAAGCTTTTACAATGCTCAATCTCAACCTGATTTCGCACGCTAAGGTTTCACTACCGAGTAGGCTGACCACCTAGTCGGTAAAAGCCCCCTCTTGTACCAATATGAGTCAATGGCTACGACCACAACTCACATTCATCTCAATGATAAAATTAGAGATGAAACAAAACAAATTAACCAGCTAGGTTTATCCCATACTAGACATGTGGTTGCACGATAAGGCTTAGATCAATGGCGCATAAAGTTAAGTTCTTAATTATTACCAAAGTGAGGTATCCACATCCCAAAGTGCTGACCATACTTTCCCCTTTACTACACGATCACTCGCCCAAGTAGAAACCATTTTGCTTAACCAACACCAATGACAAAGCCCATGTCATAGTACATAAACTTTATAACTATGGCTACCACCATGATTCAATATCTCATTAAGTCAAAATTAATTAACTAATCAACATATGATGATGAGCTCAACATAATAATAAGCATGGCTAAGCATACCAGGCATACAACCCAAGTGGATACTAACATTGCATCACTAAATAATTACCCATCATATGGTGATAATGAAATCATGATATTTAAATTATCAAGAAGAAATTAATCAAGATTGTGTAATAACTACCAAATACAAATGTCTATAGTAAATTAGCAATGCATGACAATTTAAAATAAAATAATAAGATTTGAAATAATAGGTTCTACATGATCAAAGATCATGACTTGCCTTAGTTTTGCTTAGTTACCAACTCTTAAATTTCAGTTCCTGCTTTTGCTCCATCAAAGACGTTATCTAACGAGAGAGAAAGTGAACGAAACACAAATAAATTTAAATAAAATCTAAATAAAATAAAAATAACCAAACTAGAACTAAAAGATTAAGCTCAATTTTATATGAATTTAAGAAGAATCGGATCAACAAGAGATCGGATAGAGGAGGACATGCTCTCGGAAGATTGATCGGGTGAAAAAACAATGGAAATTAATAGAGGAGAGAGAAACCTATGGTTGATAGGTTGGCCCTCTGGATTTGTGGGATTTTTGGAATAAAGAAAATTCTAGAAAAAGCTTCTGGTGTATGATAGGTGGGCCATTGGTCCATAGACCACATCCACAGAATAGTGTTGGTCCATCGTGGACTTGGCTTACAGACTAGTGCATCGGTGGGCTGGGGCTGACATGGCAGGTGACGTGGTAGACACATGTGTGAAGATGATGTGGTGATGACTGGGATAACACATGGATGGTGACATGGCTAAGGCTTGGTAGTGGCTGAGGTGGCAGATTGGGGCTAGCGTGGCACTGTGTGGGTGACATGTTGGTTCGGTTGCCTGAGGTGACAGTGATGTGGACATCCACGTTAGCAATAGTGGCATGGAAAAGTCACCAGCAACGATAGGCCATGGTGGAGCATGTAGTGGTGCGGGACCAAGGGAACGCAGCATTTCAAAGTTTATGACACAGCTATCCAGGCTCAGGGACCAAGGGCTCAACAGCGACAAGCTCGGAGGTGGCGACCATGGTGGATCCTACAGCAAAACTGACATTTGTTGATGCTCCGATGAAGAGAAGATGTGCGTGAGTTAGAACATGGTGTGGCAAACCTTGTGGTGGCATGGCACAAACAAAGACTCACCGTCGATGAAAAATTCAGAGAGGAAAGTTTTGGCGGTGCACAACCTGTGAGGTTCGATTCAATGAGATGGTGGTAAATCGAAGTTGATGAGCTGGGGATTGGAGAGAGGATATCAGGGCGGGCTTTTTGACTTGAGAGGTCGACGCTTTTATAGTCCAAGGAGGATGTGATCGGGATGGGCATGGCATGGTACGGCAGCGTGAGCTAGCTGGAGTTGACGCAAGGAGGGAGTCAGATTCGGTGATGATAGAGCTGACTAGCAGAACTGGGCAACAGTGAGACAAAGGAAGGGAGAGGCTGTAACATCCTGAAGATTTGAAATCTGAAAATATAAAGTTTTTGAATTCTTTTGCAAATGTGATTTATTTGAATTTGGAGTTTATGGTATTTTTCTGAATAATGTAGTGAAGGTTCTAAAAAGTTAAAAGGACCAAGGGGAAACAAGCATGTTTAAATATTGGAAAATTTAGAATTTAAATACGAATCTGAAAAGATGATCCAGTATAAGGGGAAAAAATGGGCCTAAAATATAAAACCCTAATTCTGAAAATAACGATAACAAGGAAGTAAATTCATTAAGAAAGTCAACAAATATGAGTATATACATAAATAAATAAGTATATGTGTACTTAGTAAAATATGACATCTATAAAAATTTATGTTAAATAAAAAGTACAGAAATTTATTGGAGTAAGAGGGAGAGCAAATAAATTGGAATTAAAAACATGTGTATATAAATTCAAAAGCTTAACTAAAAGAAAATAACACAGCCGGGCCGGCCATCACCCCGGCCCAGCCGTTCACTCCGCGCGTAACCAGCGCGCACGCGCGACCCAGCGCCCCGCGGCCCAACCCACCTCCAACCGCGTCCTCACTGCTCCGCGGGCTCGCGCCCCTGCCTGCGACTCTTCTCTCACTGCGCAGTGGCCCCGCCTCCACCCGCGCCTCTCCCTCTGCGAGCGGGCCCGAGTACCCGCCCGCTCATTCTTCTTTCCCCGGCCTCTCTTCTCCACACGCTCTCTCACACCTCCGGGGGCAAGTTCAAAGAACCCCGTCACCTCCCTCCCACACAATCTCGGAGGAGATTGAGTCCATCCCCCCTGCCAGCGGGAACAGGGCGGAGGCAAACGCTGCCTCGCCGCGCGCCCCTCTCTCCCGGCTATAAAAACCCCGCCCGGAAGTCGCAATGGCGTCGCAACACGCCCTTCATCCCTCCCTTACAAGCAATTGAGCCGTAGTGCCCCCAATCCCCGCCGGCCACACCTTCTTCCTCACGGCCGGCGACCGAGCCGCCGTTGATTCCGGCCGGCCCCGAACCATTCCTTGCTCCCAGAGCTTCGTGGGAGCCAGGCGAAGCCGAATCCCTCCCTCACCGGGTCTCCCGTTGCGTGAGCATCGCCGGCGTCGACCGCCTCCTTGGACCGCCGCCATCACCCGCTGCCGGCCCGCCACCGTGCCCCTTCGTCTCCGTCGACCTCACCAGCAGCTTCACCATCACCCGGGGGCTGCATTTCACGAAACTCCCGAACCTCTCCGGCCACCACTCGCCGCCGTCGCCACCGCCTTCTTCTTCTTCTGCCCGGCCCCCTCCACGGCATACTCCAAAAGGAATTACTCTCCTTATAGGGTAGACAACGCCTCCCCGCTCACTTGGTTACCACCGTTCGTCTCTTCCTCCCTCCTGCTCCCGCGGCGCGCGTTCGAGCCTCCGGCTCCGCGCGTTGCGGTCGAGCATTTCTTTTATTTTTTTCTCCACTGACAGCTAGGCCCCGCCCGTCAGCCGCTGTCGGTCGGTGGGCGGTGACTGACTGGCCCTTTGTCGGCGCCACTCGCTGGCAGATGGGTCCAGGCCCGTGGTCCCACTGCTGGCTCAAGACAACCATGGTCACTGACAGGGAGGGTCCCACTTGTCAGTGAATAATGCATGCCGACATGTGGACCCCACTGGCCATAAACACAGTGCTAAATAAATAAAGAAGAAGATAAAAATGATAAATATGACATGTAGAACCCACTGTCAGAAATTTATTAATTTTTAGATTTAATTGGACTGAAATATTCAAATGGACATAACTTATTCATTTTAATTCCAAATTGAGTGAGACAAATTTCTAAATTCATCTAAATTCAAGATCTATCCAATGGAACTGAAATCATAATTTTTGAAATTCATTTGGATTTTTGGTGTTATTTGTTTGATTTATTGATATTTTTATCCAAACTTTTCGCGCACGTTAAAATAGCGTACGAGGCTCAAGAGGAAGAAGCAGAAGCTGCAGCCCTAGAAGCTCCAGATAATCAAGCACCAGACCACTGTAACCAAGGTGAGTCAATAATTTGATCATGTTGAACCTACATTTTCTGCAAATTACTTTGTTTTAAATTATTAAATTGCATGCTGTTATGTTATATGCAAATACATGTTTAATTTAATATTCTAGTTATATGCACATTGTTTACTTTGAATAATATTACCCCTCCTTTGAAATATTTGAACGTGTGAACCTTGTCACCTTAGCAAAATTATAATGGTAACATTTCAAAAATAAGTCCCTAATTATATGCTATGCTTAGTTCTGCATAGATACTCACGGGGCGTTGAAATGTCCCAAACATCATTGTCATTTTTTTAATCATGAGAAACTGGTTTGGGCAGTCATGGTGGGAATGACTGGCAAATATTTGGACATGATTATTTTATACTTCCAAAATCCCCAACTTGCCTAAATATCTGGGCAGATTGGTTTGATGGTGTGAGTGTGGTGCAGTGGATGCACAAAGTGGGTTAGTGGTAGACCACCCAGATACCACTAAGGATCGAATCTTGTCATGACCTCGCAGGTAAAACAATACAACCACAAGTCTGTAAAGTACAACTTGGCTAAGTAAATTTATCGAAACCCGGACTCATCTCACTGGTAGGGGATTGAAGGGGCTACGCTATGGCAAGGGGGCCTGAAGGGACACCAGTGGGGGGTGAAGTTTCCCAGCTATCCTAACGTTGCGGGAAGGGGAGCCCGACTGCGTTAGTGGCTGTGGGAAACATCCCGCGCATAGATGGGACCCACCGCAAGTGGGCAGTTTCCCATAAGGTGAGATGACACAAAGGGTCTAGATACTTTGAAAAGTCACTGTGATGGTCTGCTCGACCACATGTCTAAGGTATCATGTGGGGAAATGAGTTGATTATCTCTTGTGGTGAAAGTGTACAAACTCTGCAGAGTCAAAACTATTCGAATAGCCGTGCCCACGGTCAAGGGCGGACATGGGAACTTAACTGGATATAGTTCTATTTTAAAATATTGAAAACTGGGTATGAAAAGACTCAAAGGGCGAAGGACTGCCCTAGTTTGGAATTGACCTGGGTGTCGTCTCAGTGGTAATGTAAGCGGCTATAACGCTGAAGAATTGCTATATGGTACAGATGCCATGTAACAGTGGATGGAATCTGAATCACTATTAATATTGCATTCTTTCACAACCTATACTTGGGTTCAAACTGCTAGGTGTTAGGGATTTTTAAGTAATTGTATTCAAAAGCACTCTACGCAAAAATAAAATGAGCCTCAACCTTTCCTTTGATTAGCCATACATGTTAAATATTGCATTCTGTGTGTTGGCTCGCGGAGCACGGGGTTGGAGTGCTCACACTCGCTTTTGCGACAATATTCAGAAACAGGAACACAAGACCATTATGCCTACGAGGATACTCCTGCTACGGAGGAGAAGGATAACGAAAGAGACTAAGGCGTAGGCCCCGTTGGTTAGACACAGACAAGGGGACTTCCGGCTTTGTGTGCACGTATGTTACTAGTTAGCTGGCGACATATATGCACACAATACCCTTCCAGTCGCTTGCCTGTGGATTTTGGGTTTACTTTTGCTAATGATTTCGCTGCTTGTTTGTAATGAAGACATTTGGCCTAATCGGCCCTTTTGTAAACTGTCACCCGACGTGGTGTAACTTAAACTCTGTAATATTATTGTCTGTGCGATGTATGACGTGATTCAGCAATGTACCTGTGTGCACTAACTACTGATCCAGGGATTAGTGCAGTAAAACACAGTAGATTCGGATCGAAGAATCCGGGTCTGACAGAGGCTGCCAGGCAACACGTGGCAGGCACAAGGTGGTGTGCTGCGGAGCTAGGCTGGGCCACAGCTTTTGGGCGCACAGAAGGAAGTTGGGCCGAGGAGGGATGCGAGCCAAAAAGGGAAGAAGGCTCAGCCAAGAGAAAGGAGATTTGGCCCTATGAGAGAAATCAAAAATTTTGGTATTTTCTAGGGTTTTTGGAATTTCAGATATTGTGATAAATTAAGTTAAGCTCCAATAAATAGCAAATAAACTTTGGAAAATCCGAGAAAATACAAGAAAATTCCTTGCAACACAAGAAACCTAATAAAAATTGGTTTTAATTTAATTGATGTTTATTTTATTTCATTAAATCTTTTTAAATTCTAAAATTTATGATTAAGCTTTTAATTCATTTAAGAAAATTCTAAATGGTTATTTTATTTTAAAAGCTTTAAAAAGATACTGAAAACTAGGATGTCACACTACTCCCTCTACAGGCTCTGTTTTGGTCCTCAAGGTATTGTTCATGTACCTTCCACATGCTCTCCTTGTATTCTTCCTTTTTCCTCTTCCCCTGTCCATGTTCATGCTCCCTCATTCCAGCAACAATCGTAGGCCAATACATGATAATGTCCATGTTCTCTTTAGTCAGCCACAATTCCCATGTGCACCTTCTTCCTTACTACCGTACACGAATAAGTTAGTACTATTTGAAAGAGAAAGAATGAAAATCTCGATAGAAGACTGACATGCAGCCACACCTTGGTGTACCAATACAGATAGCTATTCTGGTTTCCTACGTTGATGAGTTCGTACTTTGCCTACACACCGCAATTGTAACTTACAATTTATGGTACATAGCTGTTAGGGTTTGTTGGTGGAACATGGCCCTCATAATTGTTCAGTTCAAAAGGGCCATTCAAGCTCTTTCACTTCCCTTCCCCGCTCCTGGCTAATGGAGGTTTCCAACAGGTGAACATTTTGGGTGCAACTGCATAGTTAGCACCAATTTCTTCCTAATGAATGCCTCGTCATACTTGTCCAAGCCATCGATCCATTGGAAGAAGTAATGAACTCCTCTAACTGCGATACACAGATATAAGGTGGGTTATTTTGGGTTGATGGCTTATAGCTTAAATATTTAAATTCTAGCTATTCGCTAGAGGTAGTATGTAGAGGAAAATAGTCACATGTGATTTCAAATGGTACAGCTGAACACAATACACTTTTTACTATAATTTTTCTATTAACCCTGCCTTGAAAAACCGCACCATTTAAAAGCTAATTACTGTAAACATTATAAGCATAACCCAACTTTAAGCTCAAAAGAACCCGGCCATAGTTATGTATATTTGCAATGCACATGCAATATGAAACATGGAGAGACATGACTCACGTGGTACTCCCTGCACGTGTAGAACGCCTAGGCATTGGTACTAAGATCCATGCCAGTTTACTGCAGTCGCACTACAAGCATGAAAATTCAGGTGGTATTGGAGCATCCTTGCAAGAACTACGAGGGTAGGTTCCTGCCTTCCGTATAGCCAGACATCCTCCTCCTCTCTTCCCCCTACCTTTCTTCTCTCTCCCCTATTAGTGTTAATCATATTAGTTCAAATGGAGTGTTGCTTGTAGTGATGAGGGTGCACTGGCTTTATAGCTGGCTAGGGTGTGGAGTGGACACTAAATTTTTATGAGTGCAAGTGTAGTTATGTCCGTGAGAAGGTATGTTCGCCTACAGTATAGGTCAATGAGTTGTCATTTCATTAAAAAAAAGCCAATGCATGTTGTACGTTAAGTCTGAAAAGATGGCGTGGTATGGTCTAGGTGGCTAGAGTGTGCAAGCATGAAATGTAAGAAAAGTTGTCGCTTTACCATGCAATCCCTCAGTCTAGTTGATGGTTGTTCTTTGATAGCGATGTACGTTCTAGGGTATCTCTCCTGCATTACATCCAATACATGAGGGAGATTGTTGTAGGCGGACTTGAATGTGCCAAACCTTTGCTCCATTGCCTTTTGCTTCACCCTTCACGCCTTCATATAGCTGATCTTGTGCCTGTACTTATTCTCTATGGCTAGCATGATATGTTTTGCTTTCATATCCTTCTTCTCCACAATCTTCCCATACATGATATTTGCAATCAAAGAGGAAGTAAGGTTTTGGTGCTTTGCCAACACGTTGCTTAGGACGCACGAGTGAGCCTCCACCTTTGACACAATCTTGTGCATTTCATGCTTCAGCTAGTACGCGTGAACATCCAAGGATACCCAGGCTGCTCACTCTTCACAATGTAAGGTCCTCTGCATTGACTACACCCACAGTTTGATAGCATCGTGCAGTGCTAGCTTGTTTTCATACATGGCATGGACACGAACCTCATTCTCCTAATACTCCCATAGGGAATCATGGCCATCATTTACAACTAGGTCCTCAGTGTCATATCTATTCCAACCATCAGGCACTAGCGTGTCAGGGACATCTTCATCATCCGAACAACCATCCTCATCCTTGTCCTCTTCAAATGCTTGTTCTTCAGCACATGCCCTCTGGTCTTATTGCTCCAGGTTATCCAATATGAATTCAATGTCCTTCATTTCGTCCGCATGCCTGGTAGGTTGAACATAGCTACCTTCAGCCTCAATTGCATCTCCACCACCGTCTTCTCTCCCAACATCTGCAACTTCCACCTGCATACCTATACTACTCTCCCCTACTTCATGGCTATCGTCAACTGTACTTGAACTATCCTTGAAATAGGCCTGGACCAATAGGACACATTCCCACCCACGGCACCTGCACGCTTCCAAGTAGGACGTCTATGACTTTGTTCAGTAACATCAAACACCGCTAGGTCCAGTGAGAAGCTACAAGTTAGCCACAACAGAACCTCCTCAATTTTAAGATTGTCTAAGAGTCTATGTGAAATAGCATGGTCTACGGGAAACTGCTCAAGTCAACCCTACACGGCCCCTCCCAAACTTCACCATGCCCGTATATACTCTGAAAGCATGTTGAGCTGACAAACCTATCACATGATCCAAAATATTTAGAACACAGTAAAATTACAAAAATTACACCAACGACGTCAAGCCTCATAAAAGTGAAACTAAACTACACCCACACAAGTAAACCTTGCCATACATATCAAAATACTCTTTGTGCCATCTACATCTCTTACAGCACAACTAGAATCATTCAAAAATAATTTTGACTACAATATACAAACAACCTAAAATCCAATGCCTAACTCATGTGCATCTCAACCTAAGGTCTTGCACTTGTCAATGTACAAATAGGGCTAATTGACCGTCCCTACGCTACAACACTCGAAAACCATGGATTCAACTACACTATGCACAACCTTACCACTAAAGCATGCAAATCTACACCTAGCAACCCTAATTCCAGCACTAAACTATGTTTGTGTTATTGCTAACCTACCATGTTTTCATCAAAACAACCAACAAATTACAAGAGCAATGAGAACTAACCACAAAGAAGCATGCACGCGAAGGCAGACGGGTAGAACCTCCTCCTTCCCTCTCTTCTCCTCTCCCCTCCTCTTCCCCTCTCCTCTCCTCCCCTTTTTCTCTTTTTCTTTCTCTTTCTCTTTTTTCCCTCAGTCATGCAACGGTGTTGTGACTGGCAGCCCCAGTCGCACGATGGCAATGCGACTGACCTACGTGGTGTCATGTCGTTCGCTTGTTGCGTGACTAGGTGTCGGTGCCTCCAGTCGTCCAACGAAAGCACGACTGAGGCCCTCAGTTGTGCACCCGCGAAAAAACACATGGTTTATTTGTGCAAATTTAATTAAAAAATAATGTATTTTAAAATTTTGACAGACAACTCTAGATGTACATTGCAAAAAGTAACAAGAAAAATATTGGTCCCTAGCGTGTTCGTTAGCCGAATGCCTTGGAGTTGGGACAATCCTATCCCTTGGCTAGTCTTTACGGTCGATGAGCCTCTAATTAATTTCTTAGCATGTGTTAAAGGATGCACATGTGTGTATATGCATGTGGTGTGAATGAGTCTACGTGGGTTATGTGTATTCGTCTTGTACCCCTAAAAAAGTAAGCTAGATCATTTTTGGAATATGAGAACTTCATGGGATTTTCTATGAGAATTATATTATTTCGTGAAAATTCTCTGCCAAATTCATGTGGAAATCCCTATGATAAACCAGGCCTAAAGCAGTAATTAAATACAATGCTAAACTTGAGCTGTTTGTGTATGAATTCTTTTCGGCTTTTGGCCCTAACATAAGTGCTTTTGCGAACAAACCGAATGCCAATAAGCCATTTTGAAAAGATTGTCCTGATAAACCGCTTCGAAAAGATGATCAAAAAGTCATTCACTTTGTTTATTTAAGAGAAATTATATGTCATAAGCCGAAAAGAACGGAATATATATATATATATATATATATATATATATATATATATATATATATATATATATATATATATATATATATATATATATATATATATATATATATATATATATATAGTTTTTCGTGTGGTTCACATTGGAGTATCTTATAATTAGTATACAAATATATTTAAAGTGATAAAGAAGTATTTTAAGTTTGTTTAGTGGTATATTAGAGATAGGTGTAATTACACTGGGAATAAAATGTATTTTCCTATATATATATAGGAAAAATACATTTTATTCCCGGGTGTAATTACACCTATCTCTAATATATATAGGAAAAATACATTTTATTCCCGGGTGTAATTACACCTATCTCTAATATACCACCTAAACAAACTTAAAATACTCCTTTATCACTTTAGGTATACTCGTATACTAATTATAAGATACCCCAATGTGAACCTCACAAAAAATTGTAAGGTAGTATATAGTTTTTAGCTTATTTTGTAAATACCTTCATATATGCACATAAAAAGGAGTATGTCGAAAAAAATATACATACTATCTATGAAAAATTGTTTATACCACCTAGATAATCTTAAATACTCATATACTATACATATATACCCTCTGTTACGCGAGATATTCTCTACGTTGTGAGATACGATATAAGGTGTAATTATATCTGAGAGTAGAAAAGAGATTTCATATATACGCATGAACTGATGAATAGTACTAATTATTCACAATTTAATCTCAAGAAACGATTCACCTCTTGTACATACTTTTTTTTGGGGGGGTTAAAAATGCCGTACGTGCTAGTTAATTTTTCGCTCGCATGCGCGTCCGTGCGCGCACCTAAAAAGTCGGTCTAACAAGTATGCACGCGCCTCCGACCGCGTACCGCGTGGCAGCGGCAGGCCCACGGGAGCACACAGGAAGGGGAAAACGCCGTGTGATACGTGTACCAAAAACACGCAGCTAGCGCGCCGGGCCATCACAGCCACGCCGGCCACTTGCGCTCGCTCGGCATGCCTACCATTCAGCTGTAAGGACCACGCCAGAAGGACCAGAATATAGTTTAGTTTTTTAGCTATAATTTATAAATTTTTAGCTATAACTCATGATTTTTATAGTTGTTCATGAGAGATAGAGACTCACGTATGATTTTGTACTACAATCGACTTGTAAACCCTGTTTTAAAAAGATACTCCGTTTAAAATCTAGTTACGATAGAAAAGCGATTTTTAGAAGCCAAAAAGAAGAGAGCCTATTTATGATAAATAATTATCAATATGTGCTGAGTTCAAATTTTATTTTATGAAAAATTTAGATTTTCAGTCTGGTAAATTCAGCCTTAGACGGTCACACTGATATCCTGGGTTTTTGGCGTAGAGTGGTCAGACTGACCGCTCATGGCAGTCAGACCGGCTAAGGTCTGATTTTCGACTGAAAATTCTGAATTTTGAGAATTTAATCGTATATCAAGTCAATTTGCCTTAAGTCTGTGCATTCATGTTGTATGAAATATGTTTGAGCTAATATGGATTAAAGTTATGGAGAACTTGTGTCCGGAAATGATTTATTGATCTTTGAATATACAGAAAAACTTGGAGTCAACTATAGTCAATGGCGAGGACCGGGACTACGTTTATGGAGTAGCTAAGGTCTAGAACGGTAAAGGGTGTTGGGTGAGATGGTTGAGCTCAAGCGTAGAACAAGGAAGACAAGAAATGTTAAAGGAAAGGTTCGAGCGATAGGTTGAACCAAGTGGTTTGATCGGTCTAAGTGAGACGTAGTCCAGTAGGAACTAGAGCAGGATAGACTTGCCATGCATGGTGAGCCATTGATGCACCTACACATGGTAAGGATAGCAATTGATTGCAAAGGAAAGAGAAAACCGGGTCAAGGTGAGGGTATTTTAGTAGTTGGCCAAATATCAAAAAGTTCATTGGATCAAAACTATGGTGCTTGCGCAGCGTTTAGGAAAGCGGTACAGGGCAAGAAGATGCTGAAAAGATCAAGTATATTAAAGGCTAATGACTTAGTGGCTCAGGTTTATGTACTTTGAAAAATGTGCATAGGTTAAGTGCGAGTGTAAAGCCCATGTTGTATGGTGTTAACGGGTTTTTCCCAATTGTGTAAACGGATAGAATCTATTAGACTAGATATATGTAGGTTACCCATCTATTAATGAGTTAGGGATAAAAACTTACAACCAACTATCTCAACCATTACAAACTTCAGTCTTAGGGTTAAGGTTTGAGAGAATAGTGAACGATGTGGTGTGTTCTCTTGTCCTTCTTATGGAGTGGCTATGAAAACTTCATCTTTAAGTAATAATAGATTAATTTTGTTCTTCTCTCATGTAGTGTTTTTGTCTTTGTTGATTTGCTCTTTTTTCTTGTTGCTTCTTTGTCTCTTCTCTTCCCTTCTTGATCTTGCTGTCTACGAAGAACGTGTAAGTGATGAAGACATCTTATGTAGATCATATCCCATCTATTTAGGTACTGTAGTTTATAAGATTTCGAAGTTGCCCGATTCTTACTTGGTTTGAAGCCTTCCTTGAGGAATCTTGATCCGAGAGTTTTGTTGTTCGAATCTTTGGGTAGTCTTGCTTGCTGTGATATATGGGAACTCATTTAGAGCTATCTTGGTTGTGCTTAACCTATGAGCAAATTGTATCTCAAGTTTTTGATATTTATCTAGTTTTGGTGCAATCTTGCTTGTTTTATAAAAATGTTAGAACTTTGCCTAAAATTCATGTGATTCTTTGATGGAATAGATTACTAAGACCCTCAGTAAAGTGTATACAAAGTTTCAAATCTTTTGGAAATGGATTTTGAAGTTTGTACCAAATTTGGTTTTGGTCCGAGCAGTTTTTCTGTTTTGGGAACTAGGAGGCGGTCAGATCACTCCTAGGCCCAATCAGATCGGCCGCCGGTCAAACTATCAGTTTGTGGCTGGTTAGACCGACCACCGGTCAAACCACATCTTCAATGGCGGTTAGACCGGTTATGTGCTAAATTGGTGAGACCTTGCTGTTTCGTGTTGTTGTTTGGATTTTTGCTGTCAAATCTGATCTTTTTAGTTCTTTAGCTCTGGAATGAAAGATCTCTAAATGCTTAGAGAAAAGTTTTAAAAAGATATCATTCACCACCCCTCTGTTATCATTATTGGTCCTGTATGCTGGTATCTGTCAAATTTGTGGCAGGAACGCGACTTGTTCCACCTCTCATGGACGCGGATTAGCTACAGTCGTCTGGCAACCTATTGATGGTAAGACCTCGTTTAGAACACTGAATTTCTGTTAAATTCATGTGTTTCAAACATCCACTGTCGAGGCTGTGGTCTCAAAAGATGGTATCTAAACCTAACGCATTGTAAAGTGCCGAACTGCATACTTGTGTGGAATTGACTTGGGCCCTAGCTACGAAGCCCGTTGAAAAGGTGCACATAACAAAAATCATAATACGTTGCTGTCAAGCCAGAGTTTCGCTAAATACTTTCGATCTAATCATTTTCTTTGCTGTCTCTATCTTTCCCACAACCCTGATTAGCCACCAACTAATCCGTGCTTAGTTTTTAAAAAGAGCGAGTAGCAATTAACGACATGAAACACGACATGGAAGCATGTAGCGTTGATTTGTCGTCGATTCCTCTAGTACTTAATTAATTAAAAACGCGCTGCCCACTCACTGCCCTGGAGTCATAAAAATGTTCTAATCACCGATGGGCTTAAGATGAAATTTAAAACAACAAAAATGCTACAAGTTTTCTCCAACATGTAGTACTCCTTCCCCCTTATTTATAAAAGAAATGATATGTTCAGGCATTAATACGGTGTGGCCCCATGATTGCAATGTTGATGTGTGCATGTCTTCCATAAGAATCACATCCTACTAGTTGACAAGCATTAGCATAATGTTTTCCATTTGACGAAGTTATCTTTAACCACTCTTCTAATGTATAAACTTAGCGTGTGGACCTCAAGTATAAAAATTGAGCTTGGAGGTTGATTAGAGAAGAATCTCAAGAGAAAATCTACAAAATGCTATACCATTTCACGCAAGCACAAGTATTCACTTAATTTCCTCACCTTCTTCTTTCTCTCTCTCTCCCCAACAACGACGCAACACTGACTGAGTTCTCTCTGCTCCCTCTCGTTTCTCCCTCTCTCTCGCCACTGCCATCCCCTCATTCTCCTTCACCGCCTAATCTGATGGCCTGGATCCCTATTACGGGTTCACCCTTCCCCTCAGGCATAGAAGGAGGTCAGGGGAGGTGGTGGGTGGCGGTGGGGGTGATAGGCAGGATAGGAGGGCGGTGGGTAGAGCCAGAGAGTGGTGGCAGCGGTAGCTGTGCCAGCGGTGAGGAGGGGTCGGGGGCTATGCAGCGACGATGCTGCCGGCCGCGTATGGTGGTGGAGGAGGCGGGGCCGGTAGAGGAGGCGCGCGAAGCTACCTGGGGCGGCGCGACGATAACGCCACCGGCTGCGGGTGGTGGTGGAGGAGGTGGGGGCGGTGGAGGAGGTGCGCGAATCTACCCAGTGCGGCAACGGTGGCAATTACATGGTCTGGAGTTTTGGATCTATCCCGTCGAAATGTGTTGCGATAGTATACCATCCTCTAGTCGTTCTCGAATCTAAAAGGGCAATGTTGGATGCCTTGTAAATCATTGAGCAGAGATAGGTAGGTAGCTAGGAGAAGAATAAAGAAGATACAAGGCAAATAGAGTGGTGCCCTTTCGTTGCTTCCTTTGGTCATTCTCTCTTGTGGTTGGCAAAGCTAGCTCCCTTAATTCTTTCAAGGAGATCATCAAATGATTACATGCTTGATTACTTAAAACAGAAGAAGATTTATGCATGCATGCATCCATGTAAGGTGGCACGTTATATTTTATTTGCGCTTTGGCACACCACTGAATTGAATTGGGTGTCTCGCACTTGTAGTGCAGCAACAAGGTTGGTTGGTCCTTGAAAAGAATGTGAAGTCTATTTGGAATTTCGAGTTTACAATCATGCTAGAAGCCAACTACCATTGAGACTTTGGGACAGCCGGGCGATGCAAAAGCGAAGCCCCATCGTACGTGCCACAAATTAACTCCTGGTAGTGTACAAAATATAATTAATAGTACAATTGGAGGCCAAAAGATTATGTGTTTATAGGACAGAGTGTTGATAAGGAGCTGGGCGACGTGCATTAATTACGCGATCTGAAAACCTTAATTGGAGAAAGAAAGAGATTGCAGCACAACAATATACCAGTACTAAACTATAGAAAATTCCAATAGGATATTGACATGCAGTGTACAATAAAGGCTGGAACAGTATGACTTTGTAATTGCTTGAATACTTATTTCTGAATTTGGCCACTGTTTTTATGCACTAGTATCATGTAAATGTCACATCAGTGCGTGCTGATTGATTGTTCCAGTCAAGTCCAATCCTATCAGGCAACTAATCAGCTCCACTGCGTAGCCGTTAACCACTGTACACAACTCCACGGACTAGTCCGATATGCGACCAATTTGTGTTCCAGTGGGTCGCATACATATGTACATGTGATATATAGTGTAAGTGTAATATGTATAAGTACGTGTTATCTATTGTAATCTAAGAAAGATAGTTTGATATGCAACCTCATCGACAAGTTTTAAGGCCAATTAGGAACATGGAATTTTTCATGAGGGAAGCCGGTAGTCCAATATGGAACTTGGTAGATGAGTTTAAAGCCATTTCGGAATATGGAATATCATAGGAGTACGGGGAAATTACAATGTTCCTCATAAAATCTTTATGAATATTCATGTATTCTGAACTACCCGTTTTTATCTCGTAAGAACTGAAAACAGAGAGCTGTTTCCCTACCCAAAGACAAAGAACAATTCGGCTAACTCCATGTTGTTCAGCTGTGTAGCGCTTGATTAATTGAGAACTTTATTAATTAGAGATCTACGGAATCTGCCGATCGGAATCACTAATACAATCTTGCGCCACAAGGGCAGATATCCCCAAGCGATTCCCATTATCATCTCACATCAATCTACATTAGCTACAGTACAAGGCAGAGCGCATCCGGATCAAATCTCCTAGCTCCGGCGGATCAAACACCATGCTTAACAACAAAACTAATCATTTTCGTTAATCGAAACCTAAGCACCAGAGTATAATCTTTGCTGAATTAACCCTAGACCAGGGGATTTGGCCAGGGATGGGGACCCTCTCCAACTCCCATGCACATGGCTATCGCTTCAGTCAGTCTTATTTCTTCGTTTGATCAATCACAAATGGAATAGAAATTGTATTGTATGTCTTGGAATTTTGGGGACCTGTAGGGGCTCTGTTAGTGTGGTTGGTTCTCATAGAATAGAATTGACCGAAGGAATTGTGAATAGTGACTAAATCACTCGTCACCAAAAAAAAAAAAAAGCCTAGATCACGTTTCTCCTTTGATGTGAACTTTTGTCTGCATCACTGAACAGCCCCCAGAATTCAACCGATCGATGATGTTGTGTTGCATGCAGCAGTCACCTCCCAAATGTCCCATTTTTTTAAAAAAAAACACTCCCAAATGTGCCATGCCGCAACTGCAAAGACGGTGAATTTCTTAAGTGCTGCCCATTTCCTCAACCAAAAAAAAATCACTCTTGCAGTTAGATGTTAATTTCTTATTGCAGTTAGATGTTAATTTCTTATTCCTTTTTTCTTTTAATTCAAGAAGTGCTCTGCGTCGAAAACCAAACTATCTGAGTCTGCGAAATATCGTAATTCTTTAGGGCCACTTGCAAACTTCAGATCGAAAGTAGAAAAGAAAGAAAATGCCGCAGAAATGCTGAGGAAGAGACAAACAAGAACATCAACGCAATCTGTTGTACGCAATATTAATGCTTGGTAGTACTAGATTACTATTATGGTAGTACTAGATTACTAGTATATGAGAATACCAGAACTCATTCATCATCGTCATGTCCTCCGCAAATTATGACGTCCATTGATGGAGATCAAAATGGCGCCCCATGATTTCCTACTAATCCATACCAGTACAAATACAAATTCCCATCCATTTCTCCAAACCAAAAGGTTTTCTATTGACTTCTGGATACAGCTATACATTTGCACACAAGCTCGCCGCATGCGTACAAATATTACGCCCAAGTCAGTCACATCTGTTGTGTGTTGCTACAAGCATACAACGAACTTGTGCAGGCCACTGAACATTTTGACGAAGGATCGCAAATGTATGTGATGTTGCTAAATAGTAGTGCTAGGGAATTTGTACTACTAGATTTTATTTGGGTGGGGATTGGTTTGGGCCTTGGGAGGATTTGTTACTGTCCCACACATGTGCTTTATCGTGAGTCGTGACCCATTTAGTGGGTTATTGAATCCAGACCCATTCATTTGGCGGGCCCATTACTGGATAAAACTGAAAACGGGAGATGAGATGTTCTTTTGATAAGATGGTGGCCTATATTGATCCAAGGGTCCAAAATTTAAATGTTTTTTAGGGTTGTAGGCATGCCCTTGTTCTAAAACAACATTTAGGAAGAGTACATTTCTCAGTTTTGTAGTCTGCTGAAAATGTGAAGTGTTGTGGTTACATTTTACAATTCTACCCTTACATTCATGTGCCCTCCATAGGGGTATCTATGTCATTACGATCCTATTTTGGGCTTTACAACTCTTTAACAAGGCCATGGCTTAGGTGGGGCTACCCCTACGACGAGAGCCTCTCATGGTGAAGGGCTTCTCACGGTGAAGCCATGTCGCCGAGCCCTTTAGCTCCTCCGTCCTGCGGCTGTGACCCTTTTACGGTTGGGCGGACAAGTCGATGAGGTCGCCTCGGTGTACTCGGTTCCGCGAGTCGTCTGCGGGGCGGCCTAGTGGCCACGTCCCACGAGCGCGAGTTGCACCGTCTGTGGCGTGCGCGGAGCCGCGGCGGTATCTTGGCACGTCGTGCATCGTTAGTTGGCGAGTTGACCGCGGTCATGCGCAATTTCACGAGGCGTGGGATGCGTGTACACGTGCTATTAGGTGGTCGTGCGGCTTCGGCTTTCGCCCGTTGATCTTCCTGATTGTGGGGGAGGCGAGGAGGCTTTATAAATGTGGCCACCATCATATCTTTCCTCCCCACACCATACTAGCTGCTGCAACATCTCTCCTTCGCTCCTTGCTCCCGTGCGCTCTGCTTCTGCGTCGCCGTTGTCGCCACCGTTCGCTGCCATGCCCGTACGCTCCATAGTGCACTTGGAGAGGAAGATGGCCTGCTGTGACAACTGTTCTCACCGGGCCAGCGGTGGCGCCTCCTCCAGCCATGGCGCGTCGTCCCATCAGCACAGCTCCTCAACGACGGATATGGAGTACGCCCTAGTGGGGTGCGACCCGTCACTCGCCAACAAACGCTGGAGCACTGAGAAGAAGCTCAACGACGTCTACTCGAATGCGCTAGGGAAGAGCCTCGTGACGGAGGAGACCGTCCAGTCTCTTCTGCGCGAGGGGAAGTTTTCGTACCGCGGCGTGGTTCGTCTGCCCACCAGCGATGAGACGGAGCCGCACCCGACAAAGTTAGAGGCGGTTTTCTTCATTGCCTACTTCGAAGCCGGGCTTCGAATTCCGTCGGCAATGTTGGTCGGTGACGTTCTCTGGACGTACGGGCTGGAGTTGGCGCAGCTAACTCCGAACACGCTAGCGTGCCTGGCTAGTTCAAGGGGGTTAAATGGACTTGTTGGATAGTTCAAGGGGTAAATTGGACTTATTCCTTCTCTTTATAACGTGCCATTGCGGTTTGTGCCTAATTAAACATCTTGTAATTTGCAAATTAGCATATGTAGTACAAGAACTGAAGTGTTCCATGGTGGATTGAGCTTCAACAATCTCATCAAGCATTTCTACAAGAGTAATTGTTGATCTTTTTTTGCGAGAAGCGTGTTCGATTAGGTGTGTTTGATTTAATTGAAAATTTGTCAAACCTTGGATGCATTGGATTGATCTAAGAAAGTATCATGAGATTCTTAATCAATAGGAAAATACGCATAACAGGGCCAGCTAATTAAGTTCAGTTTTTGGTTTCAAAACCATAACTCTGCCTATGTAGTTTTCTATGTAGCCTATCCCAAGCCAGGAAAAAGGAGGAGGGTTGTGTTAGGCTTGGCAAGCCAACGTAAAAATCATGCCATCTTTTCATGGAATGAAACCCAAATTAAAAGTTTCGTTGGGGCGTAACCCTCTTAGCGACGCGCCATATCGGAACCCAGGTATGGTGGTAAATGAGCAAGGGCCGAGATGTCACTCCCTTAATGACATTCTACGTCGGTGTCCAGATGTAGTGGAAAATGGGCAAGGGTCTTCGTACTTTACTCGACGAGTGTGGGGGGTAAGGAAGCTAGTCGAGGAGAGTAGAATTTATGTGGGTAGTTGGAATGTAGGGTCCTTAATAGGTAAGTTAAGAGAGATAGTTGATACAACGATTAGAAGACGTATAGATATCTTGTGCATTCAAGAGACTAAATAGGTGGGTCAGAAAGCAAAGGAGGTGGAGCATACTGGATTCAAACTGTGGTCTACTGAAACAGAACGAAACAAGAATGGAGTGGGCATCTTAATCAATAAGCGCCTCAAGAGTGGAGTTGTCAATGTGAGGAGGCATGGGATAGGATTATCCTAATTAAACTAATCTTTGGTGACTTGGTTTTGAATGTTGTTAGTGCATATACTCCACAAGTAGGGTTGGATGAGATCGCTCGAGGCAATTTTGGGAATACCTAGATGACATGGTTAGAAGTGTGCCTATCAATGAAAAGATTTTCTTAGGAGGCAATTTCACTGGTCATGTTGGTACAAATAGTGGAGGGTTTCAAAGGGTGCATGGGGTTTTGGTTATGGTGATAGAAATCAAGAGGAGAAGATATCTTAAACTTTACCTAGCCTTTGATATCATGATAGCTAACACCTTCTTTAGAAAGAGACATTCTCATTTAGTTACCTTTAATGATGGTTAGCACTCTAGCCAAATCGATTTCGTTCTTGTTAGGAGAGAGGACAAGCGAGTGCATAGATTGTAAGGTTATACGGAGAGTGTGTTGTCCAGCAAGTCTCAGACTTTCGTTTTAGGTTCTGGTCCGACAAGCTAAGGTCGCGAGTCATGAGGGGAAGTGGTGGAAACTCAAAGGACATACCACACGGCGTTTAAGGAGAGGATGGTCACGGAAGGGACATGGGGCGTGGGAGCGCGAATAGCGAAGCAAATAGTATGTGGACAGAGATGGCAACTCGCATTACGAAGGTGGCTACGAAGGTTCTACTGATCTCTGCATACGTACATCACAATTCACAAGAAAACGGAGCACCAGGAAAGATGTTTCTGAGCCTCTGGCCGAGGAGTCTGAACCGTTTGCAGAATGCAGGAGGACACCAGCTGGTCTTCACATTTTTGGTGCAGTACGGCGATTAAGCACACAGTTTGATCTTTCTAGCTGTATCTTGCATGTCGCCCAGGGTTTGGACTCTATGAGCCTCGCTGGTTTCTACCTAATAACAAGTAACTCTAGTTTGTCAGCCAAAAATTTACAGGAGTTTCACAGGAATTCTCTATAGAAACCAAGAAAAATTTCTGCGTTTTAAACTGGCGGTTAGACCACTCGCCAGCTGGCCGTGATGTTATGAGTTAACTAGTATTATCGCCCAACCCCCACAAAAGCGGGCGCCAGCCAGCCTACCTTGCTCTCACCCTGCAACCCACGAGTTTTTGTCTTATATATAACGCATTTTTTTACTATGTATTTATAAAAATAGCTGTATAAACATGGTATTGATAAAAAATAGTATTTCTACTCTTCGATCACCGGACGATAGCGCCCAACAGTTGACAAGTGGCGCCTATCGTCTGGTGAGTAGATGGCAGGCACCTGCTGCTTGGCCAGCAGACAACAGGTGGCCTGCAGTCTGCTCATAAAATGGTAGGTGATTAAGCTGGCTACTTAACTGGCTTAATTACCTACCTGCCTAAATTTGTAATTTTATGTTATAATTTTTAAATTTGTAAATATAGTATGAGAGAAAAAATTATGACATTTTTGGTAGAGCTTCCCATGGCCTCGTGGTATGTTGTGTAATTTGTTCGCAATTTTTTGAGGTCATTTGCTACCTCTAAAATTTTTGGAACGACGCATAATTAATCAGGCGATTAAACAGTTATACGCTGCTCTAAAAATTTTTAGAGGTAGCAAATGGTCATTAAAAATTATGAAGTTTTTTGTGGAGCTTTCTGATGTAGTTTGCTACATTGTGTAATTTTTATGTAATTGTTCATACCACTCTAAAAATTATTTGAGCAGCGTGTAATTAAATGGGTGATTAAGCTCTAATGGCTGAGGGCTAATGGCCTGCTGTTTGGCTACTGTGTGGCACCAGGTCTACACATAGTGGCGAGGTGGTAGGCTATTAGCCCTAGCCATTAGTTCTTAATCACCTGTTTAATTATGTGCCGCTCAAATAATTTTTAGAGGTAGCAAAGTAGTGCAAAAAATACATAAAACTTATACAACATAGCACACTATATGAGGAAGCTTCATAAAAAATTTCATATTTTTTCACAATAATTTGTTACCTCTAAAAATTCTTGAAGTGACGCATAACTGCTTAATCGTCTAGTTAATTATACGTTGTTCTAAGAATTTTTAGAGCTAGAAAATACCTCAAAAAATTACAAAAAAATTACACAATATACCACGATATCTCAGGAAGCTCCACCACAATATGCGAGGAGGGATGTCGAAGGGGCGCATATCGCTAATTATGATTAAATTATCACAAATTAACATAGCAAATTCGAAGCACATAAAATTCCGCGTGCCTTTTTTATTGCTATGTCTTGCTATGTCCGGCTCGGAGATGGAACGACAGCTATGAACTCGGCTTCGGATTTGACAGGATGCCACTGTGTGTTGCGCGACGTGTATGATTGTGTGCGTCACCTGACCCTCTTGACGTCTTGCACAAAGAAGCACACGTGAACTGTCCTGGCACATGACTAGCTTCCTATTGGACCATGCTGGCCGCGTTGCTTCGTTTCTTGATTTATCTATGGCGACATGACGCCACGCTTGGACCTTGCTACAAAACTTTTGACTTGCGGCTGTCATGCGTCTTGTCGATGCTTTTCGCCTTTGTGCGCCCTAAGATTAACTTGGTTGTGCTTGCCTTGGGACGGAGACATCACGCTACCGCCCAGATCGAGAAACGCCAACGCTGCACTTGCTTTTGACTGAACCGAAGAAGCCTTTCCCTCGGAGAGTTGCGCGAAGATGCGCCAGGGCCAAGCGACGTACACCTCAAGAGCGCCGTGCGAGATGCGCCGCGTGAGACAAGCACGAAGCGAAATCGCTTTCAGTGACTCAGGTCTCACCTAGACTCTGATACTATTTGTTAACTTTGTCCCCTATGTTATATCAGCTTCCCTTATATAAGCACCTCCCCTACCTTCCCAATCATCATCACCTCCTCAATCAATTCTCTCTCTCTCAAACCTCTCCCATTCTCTCCCACTTGAATTGTATTGTTCTGCTTGTTGCGTCCCATCAGGAGGCAATGGCGAAGGGCAGGTTGAGCAAGCTCAGGTGCATGATCAAGAGGTGGCACTCGTCGAGCCGCATCTGCCGGGCGCCGTCGGCCGCCGCCGCCGACGTCATCGGCTCGGCCCACGACGACGGCGGCGCGCGGCGCGGCGCGTCGTTCCACGGCGCGGACGAGGTGCCCAAGGGCCTGCACCCGGTGTACGTCGGCAAGTCGCGCCGCCGGTACCTCATCGCCGAGGAGCTCGTGGACCACCCGCTGTTCCAGAACCTCGTCGACCGCTCCGGCGGCAGCGGCGGGGACACTGGCACCGTCGTCGGCTGCGAGGTGGTGCTGTTCGAGCACCTGCTCTGGATGCTGGAGAACGCCGACCCGCAGCCGGAGTCCCTCGACGAGCTAGTCGAGTACTACGCGTGCTGAAGCCACCCCGGCCATGACGGCAGAGGCGCGCCGGAGTTGGAAGCTTCCAGAAGCTGCGGTAATTGTTCGGCAGGGTAGTACCGCGATAAACGCTGGGAGCAAAGTTAAGAAAGCATGAGATCGATTTGCTTAACCCCGGTGTCGGTGCTAATCTGGAATTACCAATTTACCACCGTTGTTACCGTGCGCCCAGAAATGCTGCTCTTTGGGCGCCGTTAATTCTCTCTAATGGCTTCATGTAATAGATATTGGCTTTTTCTTTTTTTTCCCCCCAAATAAGATCCATGGACAAGTGTATCCATGTGCATTTCAATGTATAAATTGCTCATTTCTTCTCCTAGTTGGCGACGCTTTCTAATGCATGCTGCAATCCATTTCACATAATACATTGTGGGTAGTTACGTCCTAAATCCACCCGGCAGAGATTGGTCTCAGCCATTTGCTCGATTGCTTCTACTTCAAGGTTTGACAATTGTTCAAGTATTTAGAAATAGAAAATGCCTACATCTGGGGAACTAAATTCCAGGTGTGTTAACGAGAGAGATGGCACACAGTGCACGAGTTTTAGAAGAAAACAGGTACCTGATGCCCACAGAGGCCCTCAATTCTAACCCCTGCAATGTACCCTACTATTGTAGCCAGGCGTTTCTTCCTGTATAGGCTATTTTTTCGGCTGCCACTTCGTTTTTTCACCTATCTTTCGAGAGAGAGAAAATTAAGTCCTTGCCATCAGGAAATCAATCACAGTTCGCCAAAGCCGTCAGAATCGATTCTGACGGTAATAGCTTTTGCTCCGGCTGTCCTCCCCTCTTCCTCACCTCCGCTGCCTCTATCCTCCGTCGTCGTCGCGTGGTCACAGTTCCACGCACCTCCTCAACTGCCCTCTCCCCTACCCCTGTGGCCAGATCACCAAAGCTTGCGGGAGAGAGGAGAGAGATGGAGAAGTGTGAGATAGAAGAGAGCTACGGGACATGAAGCTGTACCATCGAATCGCAAAAAAACGATACACTGTTTTCTAGATTTTCTCTTAGCCAAAATAGCGTGCGCTGTGACAATGACAAGTGTTGATCAATTCGGCATGCAGTAGGCCGGCCTTCAAGTAGCGCTGGGAGCTCTTCTGCGTCGCCTGCAACCATGCCGAGTCCATTCGCCAGCGCATCGGCTTGATCTGCTCACCGCCGGCCTCGATCCACTCGCTTCGCGGTTGGATCTGAGCCTTAGAGTCGTCACCGGCCACTTAGGTCGACATCACCGGCGAGATCGACGAGCACGTACGGGAACAAAATGCACCAAAAAAGCTTGCCTTGCTTTGCCGAGTTAGACTAGCCTCTCCTTGCCCGGCGAGCCGAGCTCAACAAAGGATCAACGAGCTGGCCTGAGTTGGAACGTACGGAGAGAATTACGAAGGATTTGTATTGCTTCTGTTGGAACCGGCGGCAGCACGCAACGAGAATATGATCGCACAAAGCATACAATAGACATTGAGATTTTGTTATGAGGTTCAACAATGCATATATACTTGGGAGCCAAATCGCGCTAGCTCTATTCGTGTGTGAAGAGTCTTTTTCACAATTAGAATTACAAAAGTCGGCGATACAATTTTATACCCGATTGCATGATTCGACTCAGACTCTACTCATGGTATAACTAACACACACGCTCGCTTTCCTAGACACAACTCCTTCCTCCAACCATGTCATATATGAGCATACAAAACAATTTTCTACGAAATTCATGTGAAATAGCACCTTTTTTATCACAAATAAGCGCACATGCACAAATACGAGCACATACGAGTACAAGTATACCCTCTTAGCACACACTAAAAATAAAAGAATCAGGATAATCTATGACTCATAAAGTTTGTACTAAAGTGTACTTATATATGTGTAAAAATAGATATTAAAATTTAAGAGTTTTGTTAAACATCATTCGGATATTTTCTTTCTAACTATCAACTAGATTTATGACTGTTGGATTAAAGATCCAATGACCATGAATTCTCTCTCCTCCTTTTGAATTATGTCCCTTCCCTTTAAAAAAATCTCCTCCTTTAAAAACAAAGAGTCATTTGATATTTAATCCAAAGATTATAAATTTAGATAATAGTTAGAAAAAATAATTAATACCTAGACACTCCCAAAATTTAAATCTTGATGGGTACTCCACGGCTCTACCACAAGGTGGTTACTAGTATCCTTGTTTGTATCAAGCAACTCTGTAGCTCGTACTTCGCGTAGAGCACCAGGGTGTACATGTTCCTACTTGCTACTACGATTTGCATTGTTTGTTTAAGTATATATCTGTCACTTCACCGCCAACAAAAAGGGCAGAAGAAAACACGCCGGCCGACACGACTCCTAGCACTAGTTCATGGCCGACACGCCGGCCAAGTTGGCTCCGCTGCAACAGCGGCAACAGAAGAAGTGCTGCCAATTAAGCTCACATCTGCTTGTACGGCAACACGAAAAGGTGCAGGCCCATGCATGTAGTAGATTAGCAGTACACTGGTGCTCTGTGCTGCCACTGCAAATGTGCAAGCTCATTTCGAAGTTGCATGCTGTCTTCTCCTTTGTTAGGGCATATGTAGTGTATATAGCTTGTTGGCTCTTAAGGTGAGCCTCGTATCATTCTTAAAACCGACGCTGCAACGTTTGAGGCTACCGTCGGCTGTAAAGAAGGGTCCACTCGGCTGTAAAGAAGGGGATGTGGCGGTTGGTAGTTGGGGAGAGAGAACAATAGATATAAAGAAAATTGTATTTTAATGCTTGTGGCCAGGTCTTTAGTTTGAGGATCAGTCTCAAGCCTTTTTTGCTTATAGCCTGCTTAAAGTCACCCCTGTAATGTATAAGGTCGATCTTAAGCTGGCTTATAACCCTTTATTTTCATACACTACAGATGCCCTTAGTTTAAGACTCATCTGTTGATCATCCATTGCAATGATATAACAACAAGCAAGCACTCCAATTGACAATAACTTAACCCTCGTCTCAGGACCACGTCCACGGCCACCATTCTATAGTTCCTTTAATCTTCCCTTTCGCGACAGAAGCTAGCTTCAAGGAGTTCAGTATTGACAACTGGGTTTGCCTCGTGAAGGACGGCAATGGAAGGCACGATAAGAGACGGTTTTTGGTCAGCCGGCGATTAAAAGAATTGAAGTCTACTACTAGCAAGGATGGTTCTTAACTTGCATTGAAGCTAACCGAAACGAAGGATTGCTTAAATTATGATCAAATCGGTTGATTAAATGAGCTTCTGAGCAGAATTAGACTGTGCTCTGCTTCTTCGTAGGGAGGACGAGAATATTTTGACGATTTGGTTTTGCTTTAGGTGCCGGCCGGCCGATCTATTTAGCTGGCTGTTGGTAGTGGGTGGGCTGTCTAGTGCCTAATCCAACCAATCAAGTGTTGGTTCGGGAGGCTAGCTAGGTGATCACAAAAAAAAAACCCATGCAATGCTAATTATAATCTATTCACACTAGAACCCTTCCATCCAAAATCTATGTACAAATGGCAAGAAAGATAGCGTGCGAACGTTGCGTGCTTTGCTAATTGAGCGATGTAGAACTGGAAATAGCAACAGAAGGATGAATGACGCCTTCTAAAAATATTTCTCTAAGTATCTATGTTAGATCATATGGTGGTCGTAGATTTATTGATGATAAATAATTGACTTTTGGGTTGTATTGAAATTTGCGTTTAGAAAAGTTTTGGTCGGTGCTCTTTTACAGAACTGGAATCGGCATACTACAACCACGGCAATATGAGCACCATGATTACGGAAGAACGACCATATCTGGTTTCGACCATGTCCAACTTCGATCACGTCTGGTTTCGACCATGTCCAACTTCGATCACGTCTGGTTTCGATCACGGCAAACTTCGACTGTGTCCGACTTTGACCATGTCCGATTTCGATCACGGCAGACTTTGACCGCATCATACTTCGACTATATCCGACTTCGACCACGTCCAGTTTTGACCACGATAGAACGACCACGACAAGTAATCATAGATTTCGATCTTGAACAGTGAACCAGTCGTAAGCAACATTTAACTGGTCATAAGCGACAATGAACTGGTCAGAGGTCGTATGGTCATCTGCTTCAGTAACCTGTAGATGGTTGTAGCTATAGTACTTTTCTATGGTCATAGCTACAGTACTTTTCCATGGTCATAAACTTTTGTGGTCGATACTCGATACTCATAGACTTGCGGTCTATTGTTGTTGTCTTAGATTTTTCGATCGGTTGTCACAGACCTCGTGATCGGTAGTCGAAGGCTTTGCAATCAGTTGCCGTAGGCTTCACGATTGGTGCTCATAGACTTTATGGCCTGTTTGAGTGCTTCAATTCTTGCTATCTTCGAGTACTTCAAGTACTCGTGTTAGGTCAGCGTCATGACTGGCTGGTGTATGGTGGTCGGTGATCGGTGAATAGTAGTTGGAAGGACTCGATACTCGGTAGTCAGAATGACTCAGTACTCGATAGTCATGGTTTTCGCAATCATGGTCAGCGATCGGTTATCGGAGACTTGTGGTATGTGATCGGTACTCGTGGATGGTAGTCCATGCGATACTCAATGATCAATGGTGTAGCAAATGGTTTGAGATCGGTAGTCATAGACTTAGCGATCCGGTGTTTTAGCCATAGTGATCGATACTCGGTAGTCAGTACTCGATGGTTCTGTAGTCGGTAGCGATGTTGTTATTCCCGAATATTCTAAGTGATGGTATTTTCCTGAGTACTTGTGTTCGAGTACTCGATGAGCTAGTAACCAGTCTTACATAGCGGTTGTAACCGGTCGTAATGAGTAGTCTGAAGTTGGTATTTTGGAGAGCATGGAAATTGTGGTCATAGACGACCTGGTTGGTGTTCGTGGATGGTCTAGTTTGTGGTGATTGATGGATAAGAGTGTGGTTTGTGTGTGTGTGTGTGGAATGATGACGATCAAGTTGTGAAGAACTTGTACCAGGAAAAATGGTCTTTGGTCTTTGCTTGTGCAGGTGGGCATGGAGACGATCATGGTTGGTGGCGAGGAGAACCAGAACTAGGATGGGAAGATCTGAGGTCCAGATGATTGAGGATGTCACACGAGGTGGTCGGGCTAACACTGGAGTGCATGGAGATCAAAGATGGTGATGCGTGGAGAAGCTATGGGTGATGCGGTCCTGGAGGCTTCAACATGGAAGTTGATAAGGCGTGATAAAGATACGAGAGGTGTGATTCTGGAGGCTTCGTCACGTGTTATGTTAGGAGTTGTGGATGGAGTCCATAACTGAGAAGATTTAAGAGTTTGAATAAAACTCGTATTCAGAAGGGTTTCGGATCCCTTAGGTTTTGGTAGAGATAAGGTTTTGAGTCTGTGTTTGAGGTGAATACGGTTTAGGGCTCTAGCAAATAAAAGCAGATAGAGGCTAAGGGTTTTAGACGTGGCTTTGGGGAGGCTTTTTGTGCTAGAGTTTTTAGGGGTGCTGTGAGTACACTTTGTAGCCACAAAAATGATATTGAAGTGAAATATCATATATGTTCTCAAAGAAAGAAAATTGTTGTTGATGTTGTCGCATTGTCTCAATCGAAGCACGGTGAGGTTTCCTGAGCATCGCTTTCTTGTGTCCTCGTCGGTGTGCTATCGCATCACAATCTTGCGATCTATGAGCACGGTGTCTTCAGTTGTCGAGTAAATCCAACCAATTAAAGTACAGTATTGTCTTCAGCTTGTTCTTGTTCAAGCTATCGAAGTGATCAAGAGGATGAAGTGTTTGAAGCGATTGAAGCTTTCAAGTGGATGAAGATTTTGACTACGTGCAAAGGAGATCAAGCAAGTAGTCAAGCATGCAATCAAATGACTTGCGGTCAAAATCTATATACAGTAATTTAGATTATTTTTCTTCTAGTTTAAGATTTATTTTCAGGTATCAAAAGGCAGAGAGAATCATTCACCCCCTTTGATTGCTCTATACGATCCTACAATCTAGAAATCTTTCACTATAGAAGCTAAAGAGCTATGAAGATAATATTTGATAGCCTAGATCCACGTAACATCCCAAAACAACAAGCTCTCATAGATTCAGCACTAACTGGTCTGACCACCACTGGAGGTGCAGTCTGGCCGGTCACAAGTCACAACCTGATGATCTGACCAGTGGTTGGTTTGACTGGGTCTAGGAGCGGTATGACCGCTCCCCTATTTCCAGAACAGAAAATCAGTCTGAGCCAAAACCAAATTTGGTGCAAACTTCAAAATCAATGTCCAAAGTGATTGGAAATTTTGCACGCACCTTGTTGAGAGTCTCAGGAACCTATTTCATCCAAAGATCATAAGGATCTTATACAAAGTTCCAATATTTCCTCAAAACATGCAAGGTTGCCATCTCAAAAACTTAAGATACAACTTGCTCATAGGTTAAGAACAGCCAACATAGTTCTAGATAAATTTTCACATATCACAACAAGTTAGAACAACCAAAGATTCAAAGCAAAAATCTCATATCAAGATTCCTCAAGAAAAACTCTAAATCAAGCAAGAACCAGACAACTTTAAAATTTTACAAACCATGGTGCTAGATATATGGGATTTGATATACATGAGACATCTTTGTCACTAATATGTATTTGGCACGCTATAAAATCAATAAAAGGGGAGAAGAGGCAAAGAACCAACAAAAACAAGAGCAAATTAACTAATACAAGAACACTCCATGAGAGATGAACAAAGTTGATCTAGTGATGTTTCAAGATGAAGATTTCATAACCACTCCATATGGAGGACAAGAGAGTACACAACATCACTCACAATTGTGCCAGATCTCTTCACAATTTTCTTTCAAGAGATACTCGCGTGAGCTCCTCCAAGATATCTAGGTGTCGGCAACCACTAAGTGTAATAAGCCAATGAGTACAAAGATCAACTAATGATGCAATACACTTGATGCTCTCAACAACCTCAAAATATGAAAATAGAGCACATGAGTTAAAAAGAGAGAAGCAAAGGATCAAGAGTATTCAATTTGATCCAAGAAGAGCTCCTTATTGCTAGTGAAGAGGTATTATAGCCTCCACCCACCAGGATGATCATTGGGGTCGAAATCCCCAAAAATCAGGGGGATGAGGAACTAGCACCATGTAGTGGTCGGTACTACCGCACCAACTGTTCAATGGCTACTTAAGATTTATTAAATGTACAGAAACTAGTTGTTAACTCAAATATCGGTAGTACCACACTCATAGGGCTCAGTAGTACCGATCATACGGTAGTACCACTAATACAAAAAGGGTCATTATAAATGGTTCGGAACTGTCATCACAGATGATTTTCTGAACCATCTGAATTTATGGATCAGTGATAATCGGAGGTTATCGCAGACGGCTTGTGAGTCATCTGTGATAAATACAACACAGACGATTTGTAACTAAAACCGTCTGTAAAGAACACTATCACAGATAGCTCGAACCAAACATCATCGAGGATGCTCCCATATCACAGATGGTTCTAGTTAGCAACCGTCTATGATGGGCAAGTATCATAGACGGTTGGTAACCGTCTATGATACTTTTACATCATAGACGGTTGGTAGATAGAACCGTCTGTGATGTGCGAGTATCATATACGATTTTTGGTTCGAGTCGTCTGTGATAATCCTTCATAGATGGTTTATGCTACAAAATCGGCTGTGATAGTTCATTCTATACCTAAATTTTTTCTGTTTTTTGGCTATCCTTAAGAAATGTTAGCTATGCCCTTTGAAAATAAGTAAATACAACAACAAACACAACAGTACATTCTATTTCTATTAAGATTAGAATCTACCATTATAGCATAACAAGATAATGAGTAGGTTACCTATCTAACACAGCAACAATATGGCAAGAACACATCTCTTAATCCTATGAATCCAACGCTTAAACATGGCAAGAACATAGAAGAAATAGAGATCCTAGCAAACAGTAGAAACTCGACCGTAAAGATGAGGGCTCTATGCCTAGGCCCTCTTGCCCTTGATGCAGCGCGCGAGCTGGATGTCCTGGATGTCCTCTTGACTGATTTGAGCACCGTCTTGGTAGCTAGCTACTTTCGTGGCGCCTTGCTGTCCGTAGACTTGCATGTCATCTACTTCGTAAGGGCCATTAGGGTCAGAGTCGAGGAGGAGGACGGTGAGGAGACTGAAGAGATTTTGAGTGCAGTAGAGAATGAGTTTGGGTGAGTATGTATAGGGGAGGGAGAGGCGAGAGTGGGAAAATTTTTGATGGAATAGGCGCGGGGACAAAGAGGTGGAGCAACAATCTGTGAGGTGGGGGTTGGTGGGTTTCTATTTGCTGGGATTAGGTTGGGGAGGGTTGACGGGCTCAGTGATCAGGGATACGTAATTATCACAGATGGTTTGAACCACAAACCGTCTGTAATACATAATTATCGAAAATAATATATGCATATACTGATAAAATGTAAACAGCTAGTCTCAAAAGATAAAATAGCAAAGTTCTATATGGCTTATATATACTCATTTGAAAGGTTTCAATGAGATCTACAACTTGTAGTTGAGGCAAACCCCAAATTTCGAGCGGAAGATCGAAAAGTTTGGCAAAAATAGAAATCAAAACTTATGATGCAAATTTAAGGCTAAAGATGACCAATTTTGGGGGTCTTAGAGGGTGGCTAGCATGAGCTAGTCATTTTTTTGATCGGGCTCATCATTAGCTTTTCAACGAGTATAAGAACATAAAAAACGAACACCGTATGCAAAAGTTATGGCCGTTTTATCGAAGGTATCTCAGAACAGAATCTTATTCGGCATTAGGTGAGAGATTATGAAATTTTCGATGATTGCGAGGCGGGAAACATATTATAGACAGTTTTTAATACAAACCTTCGTTATCACAGACGGTTTATAATATAAATTGTCTGTGAAGTACCACAGACGGTTTAAATAAAAAACCATTTGTGATATTGTCAAATATCACAAACGGTTCTTGGTAAAAACCATCACAGAGGTTCTTATTAAGACCCGTTTGTGATATTATCTCTTCACAGACGGTTTTTAGTGCTAGTAGCAATACAGACGGTCTCTAAACTTAAACCGTCTGTGTTTGCATTTAACACTGATAGTTTTGGTGAATTGTCTGTGATGAAGCGTCTAATATAAGACTTTTTGTAGTAGTGTACCGCACCTCAGCTACGGTAGAACCAATTTTCAGAAAAGAGAAAATACTCTAAAATACACATCTCTAAAAATTAGCTACTACTATCTAAAGTACGGTCATACCGTACTTCAATAGTACCAATCATGGGGTGCGATTATACTGCTCTATGCTACTACCCAATTACGGTCACTCCATTCTACAGTACTACCGTCCAACAAGGTCGACGCGGCCTGCTGCGGCGTGCTCCAGACGGTCGGCGACAGGTGCCTCAACGACGTCTTCCCCAAGTCCCCGTTCAGCCCGCTCTACGCTCCCTTCGTCAACCACGCGTGCGGGTTTCCTATAAGCCACCCCGGCCGCAGCGCGTAAGAGCAAGTACAATAATGCTGACTAGGTCGTCTCTAGCGAAATCCACGTCAACACAATTCTATGTGGAAGAGAGAGACAAGAGGAGAGAGAGGCAAGCTGCCCCTTATATAAGAGGTGACCTCTAGCACTTTATACGAGGAGAGAGAGAGACAAACTACCCCTCATGCAAGAGGTGACCCCTGATATATTTATGCAAGTATTAAATGTTTGAGTGCTTTAGTAGAGGTAACATCTACTCAACTTATTGTATTAGCTATCTCCATATGAGTCACGTGTACTTTTTTTGCTTATGTGGCTAGTCCTAGAGGTGACAACTACCTCTTCTATTGTACTTGCTCTAAGTGCCGGCCGACCGGCCGGCCGGCCATCCGCCGTCTACATGCACCAGCTGGTATCTGCGTCCCGAATTCCCGATCGAGAATAAATGAATAATGCTGGCTCAGGCTCTCGCCTAAATCAATTCCTGCATGCAAGACACGTTAAGTCAGATATCTATGATACTACTTCGGTAGATCGTTACTACTAGAGATGATCGATCATTTGCTAAGGTTCCTGCGTGCTTTACTTCTAAACACCGTTTGGCTGACTAGAATTGAATTTGTTTCATTCAACTGGATTTTAAGTCTTATCCTAGTTGAGTTTGAATTTGATTCAAACAAACTCAAATTTTACTTTTCAATTTAGATGGCATTTGGAATTCTACAAGACTATGGAGGCACACCTGTCCATCTAGATCCGCCAATGTATATAAGTAGCTACTCTATATGCTAAATCATCTCCAATAAATTTCAGACAATTTCAAGAAAAATTTATGATGTGAATGTAAGGTAGAAATTCTAAATACCGAACTTTTATGAAATCATTGTCTACAAGGTTGTGGGGGCCACCTATGCATCTAGGCTCATCAATGTGCGCAAATTCGCTTTCTCTACGCACTGAATTATCTCCAATAAATTTTAGTTAATTTCGTAAAAATTTATGGTGTAAACATGAGGTTGAAATTTTAAATACCAAACTTTTACTTAATTTTATAGAATGAATTCTAGAGGGATGACAAGCGTAAGTTAAGAATTATTTCTAACTCTATCATGCCCCCTGGAATTGGCTTTAGAATCATCGGTTCAATTCTAGAATTGAATTTGAATTCCATAATTTCAGGGCCAATACCTAGTAGCCAAATGGGGATGCCAGAGATGATTCATTTTGCTGTTTCTTCCTTTGAGATGTAACGCGCAAGGAATTAGTTTTCTTTTACACGGTCCAATAAAGAACTTACCGACACTAAGAGTATCTCCAACAATGTTCTCTAAATCTCATCCCCTAAATCACTTTTTAGAGGACATAATCTAAAAAATAGAAGACTTAAAAGATATAACCTCCAACAAATCTCCTAAATATGGTTCCCTAAAATTAAAATATGGGTCCACAAAAACTACCAACTAATCTTCTCATCTACTCTCCTGTCCCTTCCTCCCGAAAAAAAACGGCGGCGGCGTCTCGTCCTTTCCCCGTGCGAAGGTACGTGTGCTGTGCCGAGTCTTTGTTCTGAGCGGATGTCGTATTCTCGGTGCAGAGGACGAAGTTTCATGGTTGCAGGCAGCGGTAAAAAACAGAGAGCGGAATGAGATGCATTCCATGGCTGCAGGCTCCTCAGCACCCATGATCGGTGCATGCATGAATGAATGCAGCCGTGGTCATCCATCAGTAAACAATTTATCTATTGATGATCAGTTTATATACATGAGTTTATATTCCATCAGTTTATATACATGATCAGCGAAGAACTCCAAAAATGATGTCTCCTTGAATATCTCTTGAACTGACTTGTCCAATGGAATCAATCAACAGAATCATATATAAGTAACAAAGCAATATTACCACTGACAAGAGCAAATGATGAAAGTAAATGTTGATGCTTACAAGGTAAAGTTTCATGAACGAATAGTAAGTTTCGGCTTGCTGGCCAACTGCCATCTTGACAAATGAAAACAAAGCTAATGTAGTACCGAGTAAAATGTGTCACGGCAGCATTAACTTATTACACAGCAACTAATAGCAAAAGGTATCAAAATCTCAAAAGACTTCAGATTACTGAGTAACGCGTGCGAAAGACTGAAGAATTAATGACAACTAACTAGTACTATCCCCAAAGAATTAACTAGCACTATCACATTGAATACGCTCTTGAAGGCCCTTGTAGTACTTTCTTTGAGGACTATCCATGCCACTAGTATCAATCCTCATAATTCTCTCTTGTTCCATTATCTTTTTAAACTCGAACTTCTTTTTCTCAAGCTCAATTCTCTCTTCTTCCAACGCGAATGCTTGTTTGAACCTCTCTTCTTTCTTCAGTTCCTTCTCTGCATCATCCTCTCTCTTTTTAGCCCATAGATGATCTAAGGAATCATATAAAAAACGTTCACCTTTTTGACGAAGCTTTTCTTTCTCTTTCTTTCTTCCTAAAGGTCTTTCAAGTGAAGTTCTGGCATAATCCAGATTTGCATCCCCGCTCTCATCTTCATGTGGCAGAGGAGTAGATGCAGGCGTGGATGCTGCAGGGCTTGAAAAGGCCGTGGTTTTCTGCTTTTTATTGGATATTTTTGGAGCTTGCATCTGAATACGCCTTTCAATCCACTTTGGTTGATTCTTCAAAAGATTCCAACATTGTATAAGCGTGAAATCCTTCTTTTGCTTATCTTCACTCTTATACAACTCGCCAGCCTGCACTATCTACGAAAAGAAAACAAATATAGAGCATTACAAATAAGCTCAAAAAGATTACAACAAACATAGATGATTTGTAACTACGTCTAACCTTGTCTTCAATGGTCATACCACTTTGATTTCTATTCTCTATTCGACTTAGACAACCACAAACCTATTGACAGATTTTTGAATGACAGTCCAACGTTTGTTGAGGGACTTATGAGAGCGATCTGAATCAAAAAGCTTGTTTGTATGGAAATATTCATAAATTCGATCTCAATATGCAGTACGAGCTTGATCTGTCCCTTGAATTGCATCCAAACTAAGATTTAACCACGCCGACACCAAAAGACTGTCCTCCTCTGAACTAAAATTCTTGGTCCTTTTTTGGTTTGGCCTTTGTGATGTACTATCATCGACAATTGCAAACTCTTCCTCTTGAGAATTGGAACCTCCGGTTATCATGTCTGTGAAATATCTCGTTCCATCCATACTACCTGTACATTGAACAAAATTAGCTTACCACACCATAAGACAACTATCAGATCAGTCGCGCTTCACAACTTCCAACTCATGATGTGACAGACTTGAGTACACTGAGGTCATGGTTGAACTTCCCTTGGGCACACACAATGGAAAACGAGATATACAAGGCTGCAAAACTTTCTGCAATATTACTATGAATTTATGAAATCGGTTAGTGTTACCAAAACTTTCTGCAATATTACTAATATCTCTTGAGACTTATTTTCTGAACAGGTAAGCACCGTGGCCAGTGGGTTTTAGGAGGAGGTTGGAACAATGATGTTTGGGGAGGCGATTTGCCCACTGCTGCTTGCTTGGACAATATATCTCCTGATAATCCAGTCTGTTTTCAAACTCGCAAGTTGCACCTCTTTCGAGAAGCCACGACAAAGGGGCTAGCTAGTAACTTGTTTCAATTGCAGGTCTGGCTCTCCCGCATGGATGGTCATATGGGAGTAGCCAATTCACTAGCTATGAAGATTGCTGGGATTAACAAAAACACAAATGATCCAGTTGGTGGAACTATTATGAGAACAACTGAAGGAGGTAACTTTTGTATTAAACTGAACTAATTAACATGAGGCTTTACCCCTTTGCTGGCCTGAAATTACTACCTAAAGTAAACCGTGAACCAAGACTGACATATCTCTTTAGCAAGCATGCAGAAAGTCTTAGTTTCAAACATGTATATGTTTCGCTGACCAAAAAAAAATCAAAAGCAAACTGTTAAGATCAAGGCAGTTCATTACATCAACGGATCTAATGAGCTATAATGATCACATGTATCTGCTCAGAAGCTTTTTTATAATTTTTTCACAAATTATGCAATTGATAATGGATCATTCTTCAACTGTCAAATATGGATTGTCCTATGCTATTATTAATTTGTAACTTAAAGTGCAAGTTTATCATAGAAATTTAATATAAGGACTAACCAAATTATCTGACCCACATCGTTATTTGTAGATCCTACTGGTCTTCTAGTTGATGCTGCTATGAAGCTTGTATTTGATGCGATTCAAGAAGTTTCTATCCATGAAAGAAGAGAGGCCCTTCTTAGAGCAAGTAGACATGCCCTAATGAGGGGGGTGACTACTGTTGTTGATGTTGCAAGTTTTTTCAGTTGATCCATTACATCTGATTTTTTGTATGAAGGATTTTGTGGTTGAAGCGTTAAGATCAATTGCGGAATTGATGATATATGGAAATTTACCTTCACCAAATAAGGTGTACTGATGGAGGAACTCCTCCTGACTTGCAGCTAACTCCGTGGTTGATTCTTCGCCACCAGAGTGCCCAGGAGCTGGAGTGTCGGCGTCTTCGTGGGTCATCGGCTGTGAGTGTGGCAGCGGCTCGGAGGCGATGGCGTGTGGCGACCCTTGTGCGCATCCGGAGGCAGGAGCTTGGACAGCCCGTGGCGGTGGAAGACCCACTCTTGCAGGGCCGACGCGGCCAACCGGAGCGGCGGCTCGGGGTACCGGTGGCAATGGGGACCGGGACGCCGCAGACGATGCTCGGGGTGGCAGCGGCATTGGAGTCTGTCGTGGCATCGCGCCGTATGCTCGGAAAAGCGGCGGCGATGGAGGATATGCGATGAGGCGGCGGTGTGAACGAGGAAGCGGCGCTCGGCGCGGCGGGCGCGCGCGCGAGAGGCAGACGAGAAGCCGAGGCGGCGGTGCGCGAGAGCCTCGGCGGTGGCGATAGCGAGCGCGAGGGAAGCGGACGGAGAAGGCGGCGGCGGCGGAAGCGGAGAGCCTCGGCGCGGCGATGCGCGCGCGAGGAGGCGACGAGAAGGCGCGGCGGCGGTGCGGAGAGCCTCGGCGCGCGATAGCGCGCGAGGGGAGGCGGACGAGAAGGCGGCGGCGGGTGCGGAGAGCCTCGGCGGCGCGATAGCGCGCGAGCGAGGCGGACGAGAAGGCGGCGGCGAGTGCGCGAGAGCCTCGGCGCGCGCAGAGCGGCGCGCGGCGGACGAGAAGGCGAGGCGGCGGGTGCGGAGAGCCTCGGCGGCGGCGATGCGGCGTCTCCGATCTGCCGCGAGGAAACCGTCGAAGGATTTCGGGGATGGCGTACGTCCTCCATATTTGGGGGACGAAAAACTAGGGATGAGATCTTCTATATTTTTAGATACCTTTTAGAAGAGCTATTGGAGTCTTTTTTTACCTCTTCTTCTAAAATATAGGGGATAGAAGTAATTTAGAAGATTTGTTAGAGATGCTCTAAGGTGACTCTTCGTCGATGGGCCCCGACATCTGCTCCCCAAGATGAAGAAAATGGTGGGCCTGTGGGGCAATGAAGCCGGCGTCGCGGGACGTGAAGTGGGCTGTGGATTCTCCCAGGCAGGCAGCAATCGAAACAGTCTTGCGGCCTGCAAATCCGCCGTACCTTCCGGGCCAGCACGGCCTATGAGCCCATCTCGTAATGCCACCAGAAGATTGGATATGTTCTGGCCTTCTAGGTCGGCCCACATTGTGCCGCGGGAAGGTGGGCCTCATTGCGCTGCGCATTTGCGCTCTGCCGTGCGAAGCAGCCGAAGCTTTCGCGTGCGCTTCCGCACGGAGTGAGGGAGTTCGCTGGTGGTTTTTTATTTTGGTTTATAAATAGTAGTAGTTTATAAAGAAAATATTTATGTATAATTTTGATTAATATAAATAAAGTTACTATAATATATTTTACAATCTATTAGTATATACTATCTTAAAAACATGTTGTTTAAATCTAGATACTATAAAAAAACTATTTAATTTAAAAATACAGTTTTTAGAAATGACCATTCCGGGCTCGAGCCCACTCCCTTCCCAGAAAATAAAAAGGTTCGAGCCCACTTGTCACGTCCACGGAAAGATTCCATTTCACATACAAAGTCACTGCTGTTTCTTGGCCAACTCCCCACCTCTCCACATCGGGCACTGTTCTTTTTTCTAGGGTCATTCATGTCTACGATTTATTAATATAATAAATAATAATTATCAAGAGAAATCGAAAACTAGGCCCTGATCAACTCGGTTTTGGCTTCTGACTTCTGGCTTATTTTTCACTATTCATAAGTTTCGTCTTTTTCTGAACTTTTGGCTTTTTGTTGAGCTTTTTTGCCGGTTCTTTTTTTCCTGTATTTGTTTGTATTATACGTAATGGGCTAACATATTTTTATATTTTTAAATTTAATTATGCTAAATAAGCCTCTGTCAGCTACAATGCTTTTTTCAGTCAGCTACAGTGTTTTTAGCCATAAATCATGAGCTTTTCAGCTGAACCGATCACCACCTAAAAATGGCTGAAAGACAAAAAAAAACAGACCATCATCATCCAGTTTCATGCACGTGAGGTAGGAGCACTTCGTCAAACAAGTGAATTTGACGCCAAACTAGAGAGAGAGCAATTATGGCCAGGCGTATAATCTACTGATATAGTGCTTTATAATCGTATATACATAAGGGAAAAGAAGTAATAATTAATCAGCTAGCGCTCGCCAGTTATATGAGCTATCACATCAGCCTATCGCGCAGATGGAAACGTCCATCAATGAAAAAAAAAAGCGTACTGCTCGGCTCGGCTCATTTTACCCACTAAAATGTGCTCCTCCGTTCTTTTACGCTTGATGTCAAAATTTGATAGCCAATAGATTAATAGCTATCTAGACTGGCTATATAAACTATCAAAATCATATTTTGAAGATCATAAAAAATAAAAAAAATTAAATATAAACGAATGGAAGGAATACAAGTTTTACTTCTGGTGTCCTTGTTCTAGTCTAGTGTGATTAATGCACGGATAATTTTCGCTGTCACGTAGGTTAAAAGCGAAGGAAAAAATTTCTGTAACCAGTGTAACGGAGATGCTTGGGCGGTGCTAATCTGTGGCCGTGCCGATGCCTACGGGATTGGTGGCAGCGGCGACACGCAAATGAGTAGCTGTAGCATTGTGGCGCACGTGTGCGCTACGTGCGCGGGCCGGCCGGCGAGCTTCCGACAACAATTAGCCACACTCACACGGTCGCACCTCTGCTAAACTTTTCAATTTGGTGCCAACCAAAGGTTAAATTATTTCTGTGGATCTTTGGATCTTTCATTGTAATTTTTAGTATTTGATTCGTTACCTTGTCAAACATCGAGTGCTCATATAACGGTAGTTAGCACAGCTCAAACTCTAAATCCTTCTGGCAAAGGCAGACGTTACTTTTGACATCGCACGACTATTAGTCCTTTTAATTCGATTTCTCCGAAAACTAAAATAAGTAAGATAATTTCTTCAAACAACTTTTTAAATTTAAAATTATGTTTATCGTCGTCTCAAAAATTACTGATAAAATCCACAGCTATGCTCAAAATTATCCGCAGCAATCCAAATGACTGGGACTCGTATGTACATCTTGCGTACAATTCTCTGCTCCCCAATCATCTTGCTCTTTCTTTTTTAAACCCCTGGACAAGCAAACGAACATACACTCGTACGATCGAGCTGGCAAAACCGAAATTCGTTGTTGAGATACCAGTGTGTTAAATAATCATGGGGTCAGTGGATTCTTTTGAAAAAGAAATTAGTATATTTCGTCAAAAAATTTAGTATATGATCCGTGATGTCAGGCCCTTGATCAGTCGAACCAAAACTGGCCAATCCGCCGCGGCATCTCGCTGACCCTCCACCGTCGCTTCCCACCCAAACCCCAATCATGGACGCCTTTGCCTGCCCCTGCAGCAAAGGTGACAGCACCAGCTTCGGCAGCAGCCTCGATCCCCATTTTTTTTTCCAGCCACTATTTTGGCTCGGTCCGTCGCACCACTTATAGACCTCGTTTAATTCGCTTTTTCTGATGTTTTTTTATTTAGCTGAGATAGTGATGTACTAGCTGTTAGTTTTTTCAAATCATTTAATTAAAAAATAAAAATATTACTATATATCTACGAATAATTAAAAAAGGAAAAAAAACCGTGTTAAAAAGTTAACACGTTCTAAACTATTTTTTATTTCTAGAAACTAGAAGCCAAAAGTCAATAGCTATATTTGTTTTGATTTTTAGTTTTGGCTTTTTCAAGAAACTGAAATAAATATAATAATTTATCCAAGCGACTTTTATAAACTAAAAGCTGTCTAAAACGGACTATATACTGCTTACAGCATGAGACAGTGAAATGTGCTTATTTATAAGCAAATTAAGCTGTTCAATCAGGTGGGGAAGGAAACACCAGGACGGCGAACTGGTCCAGATGTTGACTTGGCACTGCCCAGACACTGACACTGATGTGGTGTGGTAGGAGCTGCTGCTTTGCTATGCCCGGCAAGCTTGGTCGCAGCCCCAATAATTGCGCCTGCGGGGTGGTGGGCCCTCTGATGATAATGATCTCCATTTACTTGGCATGATACTGGATGAGTCTTTTTTAAATCGTTTATGATTTTTGGTTTATTTTTTGAATTCTGTCTATTTGTGTTATAAAGTACGGAAAGAGATATTCATATGTAATTTTGACTATATAATTAACTTGTAGACCTTGTTTTTAAAAACACTTTATATAAAAAATTAATTAATGTAGAAAGCCAAACTATAAGCCTAAAAAACCTATCCAATATCTTACGGGAGCTGCATCAAAATTGGTTCTATTTAATTTGTGTTTGTGGCCATTACTTGGCATTTGAGTATCACTTGTGATTCCCTCTCAAAAAAAAAGCATAATCATGGATATGTATCGTGCCGGCTCAAATCTAATCACAAACGAAGCGTTAGGTTTACCTGTGATATGTTTGAGTTGAGCGTCGAAATATATACCAAATACTATGTTGGGATACAGATAGACTATATTAGTGTAAATTAAAAATCTCTACCCGTAAATTAGAAAGTCATATGAGTGAAAGATCATAGATCGTTATCACTATATGTGCAGTGCAACAGAAGAAGATCTAAGGCAACCCGGTTCAACATAGTACGCATCAATGTAGTGGAAATAGTCGATCATCTAACGTCTTTGGAAAGTGATCATCGGAAGTCGATCGTTCTCTTTTGGTAGTCGATCTCCATGAGTCGATTGTTTTCTCCTCGGATCATCCCTATCAATGTCGTAGTTGCAATAGTGCCTCTACTGAAATCCATATGTCCAAGGATGAAACGCTTTTAGTGGGTCATGCAATGTCTCTCTGTCTTGCCCCCTTACCCATAGCCCAAGGCACCCATTATATAGAGTCTCTGACCGGATCCTTATCCAACATGAGTAGAGTTCATATCTCACTCGGAGAGCCTCTGATTAGAACCTCATCCAGTACGAGTAGAGATCGCATCCCACTCGGAGAGCCTCCGTCCAGATCCTAATTGTTCCAACCCGTTAAGTGTGAGACTCTATAGATTCATGTATACTTGTTTGTAACTCGGAAACATCTTTCCAGTCACTAGTCAGTAGCGGTCCCCAGCAAAATATATTGACCCCAAATATATACCAAGATCAATCTAGACGAACCATATACAATATGATCTATAACCAAGTCATATTTGCTCACAATTAGTTCATAACTCATTATGACTAGATCGTATCTGGTTATGACCAGTTCGTATCCCCAAACGATCAGTTCACAGACTAATTTGTAATATGTCCGACCAGCTCATGACCAGTCGGTATACCTATAGTACTAGTTCGTATCTGGTTGAACTAAATGACCTGTTTGCGTATTCTCTTTTTGCCTCACGATATCCAATCAAACTCCAAGTGAGAAACGAGTTATCTATGGATTGTTCAATCTTTCCCCGATCTAGTGATGGATAACTTCATATGGTTGACTCTTCGATCACTCATGATATGGCCATACACTTTCTTTATTTGACCACATTAAGGGGCCGGAGATATCTCCCCTGTTATGTAGGAAAGGTAAATCCCATATCCGATCAGTCATATTCCTCCGCATGTTTCGTAGTATACCCATAGGTACCTTTATAACTGCCCAGTTATGAAGTAGCGTTTGGTAACCCCTAAGTGTACTATTACACATGTAGAAAACTATATTGTTCTTAGGCACCAGGATTATATAGCATCATTACTTGAGATCGACTGATAACACATAAAACATAACAATCTTAACAGTGTCTCAAGGTGAGTCAATCCAACACCATATTCTAAACATATGTCCATATCATTGATTTGATATCCCATTTTCTATGATCGGTGAAACATGGTCATCAATCAATACATATGCTGGTCTATAAATCACTAACGTCCTGACTAGTGACATCCGACCAGGGATCTTTTAGAAAGATATCATTCAACAAGTAAAGAGCATCATCAACAAGTCACATACTTGCTAACCTTTATAAATGATAATCATTCAAGAAACGTAATAACATATATTACGTTTCCAAACCGAACCAAAACTAAAGCCAATGAATTCGAGTCCATTTCTATGTCTTTCGAGCCCTTATATATGACCCCATGGCTTCTCCCAACCTCTTCTAATCTCTGTCAAACCCTAGAGTACCAGTGTCACCACGAGTCCGTCGTTCTCGAAATCGATTGTCTCCCTGACTCGTGTCTCGCGCACTCCGATAAATTTCTTCAAATTCCTCTCTTGTCACTTCGCATTTATGAGTATCTTACATCCTCATGCGAAGTTAATTAATTTTTTTGCAATCGTTTGGCATAATCGAGTTTTTCTCGAAACCAATCTACATCATCTCCCATCGTCGATTCATCACTCCGATAATTTTGTATTTTCTTGTTTTGCGTGTGAACCTGATGTCGTCGAAGAAGTTCCCGACCAGCAAGAAGAAACACCAACCACACAAGGCAAATCTTCCTTGACATTGTTGTACCTAGTTTTATCAAAATTATTTTATTGTTTCAAATTTGCATGTATTGCTATGTTATATAAAATGTTAACTTCTGTCTTAATGGTATTAATTAATTCGACATTATTATACTCTCATTTGATATTGATATCTATATACCATTATCACCTTAGGATATCCTTGTCTTGGTATTGAGATTATAATACCATTTGATAATTTTAGAATTGTTGACTTGCTTGGACAAGCTATTCGGTCATTATAACCCTAGGAAAGGAAAATTGTTATCGTATGCCTTAATCATTCCATTCTAATAACCTTGTAGCAAAAGGTATTGCCACTCTTTATAAAGCAAAATCAAATTATAAAAATAATTTTAGAACTGGGCAGATGGTAAGGTTGAATTGGTGTAGATTGAGCATGAGAACTTATATTGCGACAGTACCGCCATAGTCAATTAAGGACTAACATTTGTGATTGTCCAAACTGAGCACTGCTATACAACCACAAGTCTAAATGAGTAGGACTTGGCTAATTAATTTGCAATGGTCTAGCTTAGATTCTGCTAGAGGATTGAATGTGGATGTCAAAAGTGACATTACCACACAGCACAAGATGGGGCTTATAGTTGGGCAGATAGAACCCTTCAGCGGTGAAACCTTAGTGGGCGGAGTCAGGTTGGGTTGACGCATTGTAAAGGCCTTGTCATGGTTTCTGCACCACGCACCAAAGGAAGTGTGTTTATCCGATAGCAATATGGGATGAACATGTCTTGTGGTTAAAACTGTACAACTTCTGTAGAGTGTAAAATTATTTGAATATCCACGCCCACAGTCAAGGGTGGGCAAGGTGCGTTGTCACATGGTAAATTTATGGTTTTGTTTTTAACCGATCTTTGGAAAATCTGGGAGTGGTTAGAGCTCTCATGTGTTCGTTCTAGCAGATAGAGCTAGTCAGGTGGATAAAACCAGATTCATTGAACTTTGGCAGTTAGAACCTTAATACTAGTGTTGGTAGGTAGAATCTTCACTAGAAAGCTTATACTAGTTTTAGTTATTCCAATTACTTTGTTAACTTGATGCTTTGGAAAATATGTAATGGTAATTGAACTAAAAATGTTGTTTTATGCAAAAGAATCTATTATTCTTTTTTTATTAAGCCTCATATATAACTGGATTTTTCCAAGACTTACGGAGCTCAGTTGGACCTTGCCCAACAGAAGGCTGCTCAGCACCAGGAGCCAACCCAGTTCCTTCCCTAATTCAGACACCAGTGTCTTCACTAGAGTCTTTGCTAGTGTTTTCACCATTTGCGTCGCCAGCACCTTCAAATCTTTCGTACCGTGACTTGACTCCAGACATAGCGCCAGCCAAGCGCCGAGACTGCATTCTTCGCAACACTGCACGCAAGAAAGTGCCATACCATCAAAACTCCTTTATGTTTGTCTAGAAGTATCGTTTTTTATTTCCTGCTCAAGGAGTAGGAGTATCTCGCGCTTCAGACAGTGGAGGACGATTCAGTGAGAATAAGTCTAGGAAGGACCCTGAGGAGTGTCCGGAGGCGCGTATCATCTTGCCGTAACACAGGAAAGAGAAAACACTTGCTCTGTTAATAGCATTCTCATTTGTTTTCCTTCTTCTGTTTAGAATGCAAATTCCGTTTCTCACAGCCCTTCATCTCAGGCTGAACCAAAGCTGGGATGGATACAAGTACGCGGTGACTAGCTTAGCTGAGGTCGTGATAACTAGGTAGGGTCCACCAGGTGGCGTGTTACAGTTGTCCTGAGCGGTAAAGGATCTTATCCGTTACGTGGATGCTGCTGAGGTGGGCCCTGGGAATGGGTGGTCAACGCCCTCCAATTATCCCGCTCCGGTCGAAGCTCACGGGAGCCTCGCTCCGAGCTGGGCCCAGATCGGCTGATGGCTCGGCTCCGCAGCTAAGCTGAAGCCGAGGCAGCATGAAACATCAAACTCATTAACTTCCTAAGATGCAAACTCTGACAAATGTAGCTGATTTCGACAACAATTGTGCTGCCCAAAACTTCAGATAGTAAGTTCTGTTATCCTATTTCAAAAGTACTTCGTACCAGATATGTCCCTAGACGGATGAACGATCGAAGACTGTCAATTACTAATTTGCTACGATTGGCTATTTGTATACATAATTTTGTGACTGACAACATCCGCATATCTCATAATTTTGTGACTGACGACATCCGCATATCTCATAATTTTGTGACTGACGACATCCGCATATCTCAGTAATCACAACATAGATTTTAGTTCATATGGCAGAATCTTATCAACCGTTTACGAGGAGTTAGCATGATATATAAACCCCATCATGGATTTTGCCTGTGTATTGCCTTAAGAAAACTATCAGTGGTTATTTGGAATGCAACAATGTCGATCAAAAAGGTACGATGAGAAACTCTACAATTCCTATATGAATCTTATAAATTCCCATGTTCCAGATAAAACAGCAGAGTAAGTTCTCAGAAAACATTCAGCCGAGCCGAGCTGAGCCAGGAGAAGCCGAAAAGAGGTGAAATCCACAGCACCAGTTACTCCCTATCCAAAATTACACCAACGCCCCTAGTATCCTCTCTCCCTTCCCACACCTATAACCTCCCCTCTCCACCCTCTCCGTCTCCGAAGGAACAAAGGATCACACACCCCAAGGCTCAGGGCAGTTCTCTCTCTTTCATCTCTCTCTCTCGTCCAAGAACGACGACGGCACCGCGCATTCGGGAGGCCATACGCCTAGTATACGTAGACGAAACCAAGCATATACTACCATGGGCCTACTTGACCAGCTCTGGGACGAGACCGTGGCCGGCCCGCGGCCGGACTCCGGCCTCGGCAAGCTCCGCAAGTACTCCTCCTTCTCCCCTTCCTCCTCCTCCGCTGCCGTGGCGGCGGCCGCTGCCGAAGCGCCGGCGGTGACGCGCAGCACCACTATCGTCCGCCCGCCGTCGCTGTCGGTCCCGTCGCCGCGCGTCGAGTCCAGCTCAGTGCCGTCCTCCCCGGCCACGGCGCCGGACTCCCCGTTCGCATCAGGTGGGCTCGCTCGCCTGTGTTTCTTTGCCTCCTCTCTCTTCCGAGAGAAAAAAAAAGTCGCTTCTTTCTTTCTTTAGGATTGGCGCGTAGCGCTTTCAGTGTAGAACTGTAGATCCGATGGTTGGGGGTTGGATCCCGATGCTTACTTCTTTAGGATCTGCGATGAGCAGAGATACGCGGAGTGAGTAGATAGTTGCATCAATCCGTGGCCCTTCCATGAAAATGGGAGAAGAAAAATATATAATATTTGCTGCTTTGTGCTTTATGCCTTGAGTGTGATGCAGCCACAGATTTACGACTAGTAACGTAAAGTTGGTAGACATCTCGAGAAATTGATCGTTTACCCTGAAATTTCTTTATTGTTGAATTGATGTTTATATCTGAAACTTCATCAGAAAAAGAGTGGATCGAGTGTAACTATCTATTCCAAGATTGATAGTACATGGTTTCGTTCAGAAAGTAGTGAGAACTTGTGCATGCATGATGCATCTGTGATGTGATTAATACGCCTGACCTGCTGGTGTGTTGGGATTTGGTGCAGCTACCACGCCCAAGGGGGACAGCTGGAGGAGGCTTCGCCGGAAACCCAAGATGGCCCACGTCGGGGACGAGCCGGCCGTCGGGCCGAGAAGCCCCACCGTGTATGACTGGTGCGTGCGTGCGTGTGTATATGTTTCCTTCGTTCTCAATTCAAGTCTCTTGTACCATGCCGAATGATCAATACCTACCGGAGTACTTCATGACATGGCAAATAAGGTCACCATGATAGGTTCTGATTATCTTACTTTGGACCTGATGTGCTTGCAGGGTGGTGATCAGCTCATTGGACCGATGAACTAGCACGATCCGTCGCATCAACAAGCGCGAAATAAGCGATCCGCCGAGAAGAGGGCATAACAAAGGAAGCTAGGTAGCGTGCTTGTTTGAGCTTGCGTTGTGCTTATGTATACATGTTCATGTGAATCCGTGTGAGATGGTGCAGTGTTTTCTCTATAGCAGTGCGCCTATGCCGGTCACTTTGAATGTGTGCGGTACTAGAGTGAGTCCTAATGGGGGTGATGAGTCCATGGTCTTTGAAGTTATAAGTAGGCGGCTATCTAGCTATGTTTGGCCTAAACGAGGTGTGTTCTGGGGAAGAACACTGAACTGATCGAGTATGTAATATGCAAAGGTGCCTGGTTTGTTTCTACCCTCCCCTGTAATTAAGCACTACCGTGTAAATCTTGCATGCAGTGGCAACTCATGTTGTCTTAGCTCAAGTTTGAGTGAATGCAAAGTTCAGAGTAGTGTTCTATATCAGATCCTGATCATATTCATATGTGCCGGGGCAACCACATGCTTCATTTGTAAAGTGGGATTCCATTCGCCTTCATGAACTCTGAATCCCTAGTCCTTTTTGCTTGCTCTGTAATTAAGTACACTCACTCCGTTCTAAGCCTGCACACGCTAATCTGCTTGTCATGTTCCAAGTCATGGAGCTACCTTTTTGGACAAAACAAATCCATCAAGATTTTGTGTGGACTGTACGAGTCGAATTCCTACACTAATTGGATAAAGGATGCTGTACGATTTTTTCGACCCCTCTCACGAGAATCCATTGGTCCATGGATCTCCAGAACACAAGAAAAGAAGATAACTTATTCGATGATCACATTCACGGGGTCAAAATCAATTCAACAGGGAGGAGGACGTCTGATCTGAAAGGGCTGTTGCTCTTTAAAATCAACCGAGGATTAGATCAGATTAGTCCCGGCACCAACAGGTCAAAATGATGGCACCGTTGACGAATTAAAAGGCGTTTGTCGCAACCTGATGAGCTGGCGACCTAATCCCCCGTTTGGGATTATCCCAGACGCCATTGATTCATTCATGTGTGGCCTTGTTCATCCATTCCTCTTCGTCGATTGGCTTTGGAACATTCCACGCGAGAGGTAGGCTCGTACTGTGTGTCATGGTCCTGTAGGAAAAGGTTGGTGCCCGATCCATGTAAGCAACCTGGCGTGCCTGCCTCACTTATCCGTGCCATTCTTGTAACCCCTTCCTTGATGTACTCTCATCTGTACGTGCAGATCATTTCACGATCAGATGCTGAGTCTTGAGCCGGGCACACATGTATCTACGTACTGAGACTGCGAGACTGCAACCAGCCGTACTTCTTTTAGATTTTGCTTACATGACAGTACATCATACGTAAAGACGGATATGTACATCAGTAGTGTGGTGCTCACGTTACTCGTTTAGCTCGTCTTCCATACTACTGGCAAGTTATGGGCCATGTGTGGCGGTTAGGATGTCTGGCATGGACAGATCGAGTTTGCGTGCAGATGCATCATTCATCCGCAGGGTGTGTTCTTATCCAGAATTAATTTCGCGCCATGTTGGGTACTTGGGTTTGTTGGAGCAGACATTAGGGGGCAACGAAGGTACCACACAGACAGAAGCTCCAAATAAGCTAAAATAGGGTGTAACATCAACAAGGGGACATCCCAAACATGGTCAAATGGGACCTCGGCTTGGCATAACACGGGTTCAGATAGGACATAGCCCAATTAAGTTTGATATATTTGGTTGGTCCGAATAAGCTATCGTATAGTATCGTGCTAGTCTATGTGCCTGCCCTCTGACATAGGCATAGTATGGAGAGAGGTCAGGCTGTGTTGGGCCGACCTAGGCACACTTAGCCCAATGGGCTGCCGATGGCTCGCTGAGCATGGTGACCTGGTCCGGTGCTGCCCTGCACCGTTTGTAGACACAGCGCCGCCCCTACCGCCCATAGCCGCCGCGCCACCATTGCTTCCCTCGTGAGAGGAGAAGGATGAAGGTTGTGGTCAGCAAGGAGAGAGGCTAACGAGAGGAAGAGCCAGAGAGAGGAGGCGGCGGCCGACGTGGGAGGGGACGGAAGAGGCGGCAGTTGGCAGGGAGGGAGGAGGCAACGGCGGTAGGGAGGGAGGAGAGGAGGCTGCTGAAGGGCAAGGACATGAGGGGGAGGCGGCGGGGGCAACCAGCTCGGCGCCCAGTGACCATACTACTGGTGCCAGATGCGGTAGTGCTTCAGTGGCAAGGTCGCAGGAGCCAGAGGGGCAAGGGGCCAAGGGGAAGGGGCATTTGGGCAATGGCTAAGGAGAGCCACTAGCAATGGCAAGGGGGTGAGACTGATAGAGACTATGGTTGGTCAAGTGATGACAAAGAGTAATTATTTCAGCATTTTACCATATTGTGTACACATTTTACTGTCATTTATGTAACAAACTATTTTTCATAATATACAGAAAGGAACTCACAACATCTATTGAGTTGCGTGGCCTAAGGTTCTCCAGAATACTAGGAAGGGGCTTGACAATGTTGAGCGTGTGGAAAAGCATATAGAATAGTAGCTCTACCCTATATATGTTGCCCTTCTCCTGCATATGAAAGAAATACATCATAACCTAAAATTACTACATATTATAATACAATTTAATTACTTCATGTAAGAGAAGAAATTACTGCTTACAGGTTCTATGGTAGTTTGGATCTTGTCCTTCGCCATCGTAAAATTCCAGAAATTTCATGGTGAAGAAGGCGCAGTCATTCGGGAGAACTTGTTTCGGCGTGGCGAACAACGACATCTTCTAGTTCACAAACTTTGGAAACTTCCCACCGGTCACGGCATGGAAGGTGTCATTCAAACATGCAACTACTTTGCTGCCGACTGCATGATGATGGTCATTAGGGTCGATGCATTTTTGAACATAGTCGTTTGAGTGTAGCACATCGATGTGTCTATGCACAATATTTATGTAGTACACCAACCAATGGAAGTTGTGAAGCAAGAAGAGGGAGACCTGACAATTGAAACAAAAAGGGTTGGTAACCATATGAAGATAAATTTACTGCTTGCATAATGTAAAATTACTGTAACTCACCAATTTTACTGCCTTAGGGTCCGTCTTGTTAAGTTGAGCTCCCAAAATACTCGTGGTGAGCGCGCAGTTGTACTCTTCATTTTTCAAGAACTCCTCGACGTTTAGAAGCCTCTTCAAGATATAAAGTCACAACAATGTAGCTGATATTTATTGCATATATCTAACAATTACTATCAGAATGCAAAGAGTTTACTGGGACAAAATACATACAAAAGTTCCCAAGACAAAAAAATCCTGTAGCCCACACTCTCCAGCCTCAGCACCACATCATTGTGGCCTATGTAGTCGATGAAGAAAGAAACGAACATGTCTTAAGTGATCTGACTATTGTTGAATGAGGCTATGATATCTCTACCAGTGGCAAAGAGCAAAGCGTCACTAACCTGCAGCAAGACCTTGTTACAGTTGAAAATAGTACAAAACTAATGGTAAGTCACATCACGACACATATGATGATAAGAAATAAAAACACTCATATGGGAGAAAACAAAAGTAGAAAATCTTACACTTTTAGGTTCTGGTCGTTCAGCATGAGCTCCCTAGCTTTGATGGTCATGTCAATCGACACAGATAGCCATCTGGCACGACACTTAAATAGGATACCAGCTTGCTAGGAACTTTGGTCATCCTTATCCCCTTCCTGGTTTGCTTGGCGGGTAGAATAATAGCCTGCATATAAATAAACTTTTTATTGTTATAACTATAATGGAATTATTATACGTTATGAACAGGGTCTATTCTTTTCAGCTTTTAAAAGTTGTTTTTTGATTTTTCTACAGTAATTAGCTTTTAAATGGAGTATCTTTTCAAGATAGAGTCTACTAGTTAATTGTAGTACATACTATACCGACTTCATTTATATCTGCAAAAACCATACGTAAGTTTCTGTTACTCTGTAATCTCTCGTACGAACAGCCCAAAAGCCACAAGCCACAGCTAAAAGCCATAAGCTTCAGCCAAAAAGAATAGGACCACATATTACTACTACGTTGTCATAATCACCTTGCCCATGCTGGTGGTGGCAATAGTGGCTAGATCAACTGCAGACAACACCACCCAGTTTCGCTTGCTTGCATGGTTGTGAGCTTCTACAGAAACCAACATACAATCTGTCGTAACACTAAAAATTATTATACTCTTGTTGTAATATTACTGCACAATAAATAAAGAAGATTTTTTTTAAAAAAAATGTTATTCTTTCATGACTCACGTGTAACATTTTATTGTACAGTAAAGAGGGACCCAATGCAATATTTCTAAAAATTTTATTATTACGTTTATATGAATTTACTGAATGCTACACAAGATTTTACTAATGTACATACTAAAATTTACTATACACTAACTAAAAATTAGCGGTGCTGGCGAGGAGATTGACAAGCACTACTATGTCAGCCATCTCTTTATGAAGAAAGAATGTCGCAACAACTTCCTCACCATGAAAACGGATGAGGGATAGTTTCGGTAGATTAGGAGGACATGGGACCAGATGAAGAACTAGCCTTGAGCAATGTCATTTATGTTTCTGCCATCGTGTCATGTTGCACATTTTAGTTTGGATGTTTCTTTGAGTTGTTTTTTCGCACTACACAAACTATATTTGTTTCTTGTGTAATGCACTATGTAATATTATACACTATTTGTTTCAGATTGTTCACGTTATTTGATAATTGCATGATGTCGTTGAGTCAACATTTGGGGGCATGCTTTGTCATTAAATTCGATAAGTAAACATCCCTCAGTTACTCGTTTTGTACAGTGATGAGTACGACAGGTGATGGCGGTGGATTCATTGATAGCGAATAAGTTTTCATTGTCTCCTTCGCGTTGTTGGCCTATGCTGCCTATGTATACCTAGATGACAACATGTTTTTGTTGTCTAGGCCCCCATCGCGAATTCGTGTGATAACCATAATTCAATGGGTAGAACTACAATTGGCCAGCGATCAACAATGCTATGATATATTTAGGATGCACAGATCAATGTTTGATGGGTTGCATGAAACTTTTATTGCCAACTATGTCCTGAAGTCTACTGTAGAAGTTTGCTCTAGAAAAGCATTTGCATTATTCTTGTGGACATGTGGAGTACCGCAGTCTAATAGACATGCTATTAACTGATTCGAACACTCAGCATGAACTATTAGTAGAAAGTTCTCACATGTCCAAAAGTGCATGAATAGATTATTGGCTGCTGCAAACATTGCACCTACTGAAGATTCTATCCACACTTCTGTAATTGCATCTAGGCGCTTGATGGGACCTGTGTGCAAGACATGGTTCCATTTGAGGAGCATGCTAGGCATTTCAACAAGCAGGAGTACATCAGTCATAATGTGTTGTAGTGTGTGACTTCGATGCCCATTTCACTTTTTCGTGTGCCGGATGGGCCGGATTGGTACTCGACACATGTGTACTGCAAGAAACACTGATGAAATACAAAAATTGGTTTCCTCATCCACCTTCAAGTATGATGGTGTATGTACAATCTTTCATGTACAGTTGTACTTATATACCAACATAACTGATATTTGTTATATGGTTCTTGCAAGCAAGTACTACCTCATAGACTTAGGGTATCCAAATAAGCTGGGGTACCTAGCTCCACACTGTAACCAGAGGTATCATCTGGCAGAGTTTCAAAATAGCAGTCACCCTGTCGGGATGTAGGAGATCTTCAATTTCCATCACTCGTCCCCGCGCAACGTTGTCGAGCGTGCATTTGGTATATGCAAGATGAAGTGACATATATTAGACAACATTACTAGCTACAACGCCCAAAAGCAAATATAATAATTGTCACTGTGATGGCATTGTATAACTTTATTTGGATAGTCAGTTGCTTGACATAGATTTTGCTAATCTAGGAGGTTAAGACGTAGGTAAAGTAGGTCATGGGAAAGGCGATGTACCACACAATGCATATGGTTAAGATGTATGTAACGTAGGCCATATAGTTTCAACAGCGACTTCTTACAGCCGCTACAATGCTATTTTGGCCAAAAGCCACAGTTGTTTGGAATAATGCCAAGGGAAAGGGGGCGAGGGCCAAGGGGGGCCACTGGCCAAGGGGAACGGGACAACTGAACAAGGGTCAAGGAAGGCCGCTGGAAGTAAGTTTATTGCAAGTTGCAAGTAAGTTTACTGTGAGTCGCAAGTAATTTTATTGCCAGTAGCAATTAATTTTACTATCAGTCGTAAGTAATTTTACTGCTAGTTGTAAGTATTTTTACTGTTAGTTATAAGTAATTTTATTGACAATCGTCAGTAATTTTACTGCCAAGTCACTTATCCGCGCTTACAAGAGTGCAGTAACCGTAACACAAGTAATTTTACTGCTATTTATAAGTAATTTTATTACACTATTATAAAAGAGTTACTGTACTTTTCTAAGTAGACCTAACTTCCTAAGAGAGTTGAAGGGATAAATAGCGTAACGTGTTGTGTTGTGCAAGACCGAGCTTTAATCAGATATGGATATAGCTCATCTGGTAGAGCGCTCGCATATGCGAGAGGCACGGGGTTCGATTCCCTGCGTCTCCGAAGTTTTGAATACATTTTAGCAGTTCCATGTCTCAGGTGTCAGGATTCAGGTTCATGCTCCATAGGCTCTGCTCTGCTTGAAAGTATAGGGCAGACATGATACAGATGCCTTTCATTTCCAATTACCGTGGGAGGTATAAAAAATGTTCAGAATACTATACTAATATTTGTAATCTGATTTTTTGGTCTGTTATTTTTAGCTTTTAAATAGCTTTTGGCTTCTTTAATCAATTACTGTTCGTTAGATTAATAAACCGTAGCTTAAAAGAACAAGCCCTTCTTCTGCAAAGCATAACCCCAATTTGCTGCAACTGCAAGCCGTTGTGCGTTGTTTCGTGCCAATTCCTGCTCTCTGTTCTCAACAAGTCCTTGTATTCTCTCATCGTATTTACATGCTGTATGGAGTTATGGACCAACGCAGACAAGCTATAATGTCATCATCATCGTTGATGTGTGAAAAACATCCCGCTGCGGCTATGCACTACGGTAAGGGCCAATATTAACAATTTTCGCATTCCATTAACCAATCAGTTCGTCCTTGCCAGAGGTTTCATGGATGACCGGTCTCTCCTTCTGGCCCTTGCTTTCTTTGTCATGGCCTCACGTTCCTTCGTTCGTCGGCTAGGTTGCAGAGGTTACCGGCAGCTGCGGATCCAGCGGTGGGGCGGGGGGGGGGGGCTCTAGCCCCTACCGCGACTGGACCCTTGGAGCCCTCCTGGATCCCCCTAAATTTTTAGCCATGGATGTATAATATAGAAGGGGCTGAGGTCGAGCTGAAGGTACTTCAGCCCCTCCAAAATTTTTTCCTGGATCCGCCACTGGTTACCGGCTCGACCCATGATAGCACAAGGGACTACATGCATAGCACAAAGGTATTCGGGATGACAAACAAATTGACAATCGAAGTTGCGGTATCAGGCGTTCGAGTGTGGTATCAGCATGACTCCTGGTTAAATTCACTTGAGTCTCAGCTCGAGACAAGAGGAAGTACACCGTGTGAAACACTTCTGTTTATTTCCTTCAAAAATAATTCTGTTTTACTCCAGTCATAGAAGTATGGTGCTAAGTATTTCTTTGGAGTGTTAAGTCATAGAAGTATTGTGCTCTTTGAAGGTTCTTATTGTCATAGTCAGATATATCAGCCTTCTAAAGCATGGTAAGTCAATTTCTTGTACAATTAAGCTTGTACATGTTCTTCACTATTTAAGTGCCTAAACTGTTTGTCTCAGTTGATAGCCTTTGAAGCCTTCTAAGGATGTTCTTGTTTTTATGCAGGAGAGCTGATATACAGGGAATGTTCTTGTTTCTCTAAAGTGCTTTATCAAGTTACTTTGAAGGTCATGTTCGAAGCATCACTTTTCAGGTTTTAGAGATTAAACCCTTTATTTTGTTAAGCAATTCTATTCTAGATATTTGCTTCTTTCCTCTGCTCATCTTTTTGGTAGCCTTGTCCTGTATTAGCTGGCATTGGTAAACTAGTATTCATAGTCAGGACTTTCATGTTATATGTGTCATAGCTGTTTTCGTTCATGAGCCAGATCATATAACTACTATAGATTATCTGTGCTGTTGCAAGAAGTAACTTGATGCACACTGTAGGGTTACCTTCTAGATTATTTGTATCCAAATTTGAACCAAGTTGATTGTCCCTTTTATGATGGAGTAGTGATTGGGAATATTGTATGACAGTTCTTGTATTTTCCCATCTTGATGGGTTCATAATGATAATCTCATTTGCTGAGGTATAATTTTTTAGCTTGATGAGTCGATTGTGATTTATATGCACTCAAGTACACACCTATGATTTTCATGTCATTCCTGAAAAAAAGAAATATTAGGAATATATTACAAGGGCACAAGAATCTTACAGAAAGTTAACTGCATTGACATCTGATCATGTCTATTAAGCCTCCTACTTAGCTTGATGCGACATGTCTCTGTCTGTATGGTGTTACCGATGAGTACAGCTATATTTTCTCATGAAAGTTCGATTATAAAATTGTATGCAAGACCATTGTGAATGGAAACTCTGTTTTGAATTGCATGGGGTCCATTCTTCCCTTTCCAAATATAATTGTAAAGCGTATTTTGGAGAAATATTGCATATGTGATTTCTTGTTATTTTTGCTTTGCAGAAATTCCTATTAAGTTTGTGGAAGGAAGATTTGATCTGAAGCAGCACTTCAAGTACTTCGATCTGAAACACTTCAAGTGTATATAGTACCTTTTTTTGTTGTTGAAGGAACACTTTGTCATGTCAAGTGTAGCAGGGACTAGTCCAACTTCAGTTATGTTGATTGTGTGCAACCAAGCTTGGGGCAATTTTTGGATTGTGCCTTTTGGTGCTATCAACTTGTATGTATCCAGGAGGATGTAATATTGCTACAACTTTCATATATCTAGGCTGCAAGCTACACTACCATCAAAGGATTGGGAGCTGTGATGAGGTCCTTGGGTCAAAACCTGAGTGAACTATTGACCATGATTTAATCTATTCTAGAATACTAATCATCTGCTCGTGCGTTGCAACGAAATTTATTAGATATATAGAGAATTATGTTATAGAAGAGGACTATTCTGATCAATTGAAAAGTAGAGAGTGATGAGAAGTTGAGAATGAGGCAGTTGAAGGAGAAGGGACGTATGATCACCAACTCGTTCTTTTATATCTATTCTATAATATTTGCATGAATTATTGCCCAATGATGTAGTCTATTCTATAATATTTGAGTATACATTGATGCAAGCAGATAATTAGTTTGTAAATTAAAGCTCTAAATACGAATACCTTTTTATGCTATATTGATTATTCAGAATTTTTTGATATTTTTTGAAAAAAAAGTTCTAAAGCATTTCTCAACCATTAGGTACTAGTATCGTCATGCGGTAGACACTTTGGCAGCAAATCGTTGCCTGCTAGTTAGTGGGCTGCCACAAAGCCCACCAACGCCAAAAATTACGGGCAGTGGGCAGGCGCATTTCAGACAACGGACAGCTCGAGCAGATGCGGCCATGTGGGCTGTCCGCGGCCCGCCCAACTTGCACCCGCGTCCAAGCTGTGTTGGAAGCCCACCTGGGAGGCTAAGAATGCAGCTTCCCAATTTCCTGTGTTCCCTCATATGTGACGCTGTTGCAACTTATTCGCTAGAAGTTTAAAAGAGATGAACGATGTTGCAGAGTAGAACAAATAGAGTGTTGCCACGTGTAAGGGAACAAAAACGGAAATAGAGAAGAAGAACAGAGAAGCTGCATTCGAAGGCCGAGGACGAGGCACCACCCCCAATTGCATGCGCCGCTATCTCGGCCGTGCGGCCTGCACGCCCTACAGGTGAAACCGCCGTTTCCCCCGATCAAGAACAACATTCCCAAACCGCTTAACCCCAGCTTGACACGCATAATTCCTCTAGGACACGGTTCTTCCGTTCGTGACAAGTACTTATTGTGCGTCGATCGAACGGCACAATTAACTCTTGAGTGATCAAGCCGACTGACATCGTGCGGACAGATCGACTGATCGAGTATGCATGCTTCTCTACCAAAGCATCCAATTCTTCCCTTGTGAGAGGTTTCTTGGACAACCAATCGGTGTCTACGTCCGGGAAGGAGATCCTCTACCTTAGCATGGGAAAGGTAGAGGCACGGTTCGTGGGAGTTATTGTCTATGGTTGGTCTCTATGGTACAATCTGTTGGAGAGGCCCGGGAGATGGTGATTTATCTTGTGATAGATGTCAGCGTTTCGAGTCTGTTTATCTTTAGTCCACGGGTCGACGTTTCGAGTCTGTTTATCTTTAGTCCATAAACTTAGTGGTTACTTAGCGTTTCGAGTCTGTTTATCTTTAGTCCATAAACCAGTCGGTGTCTACGTCTGGGAAGGAAATCATCCACTTTAGAGAATCTCCAAGAGAGGCTCAATATTTTGTCCTCTAAAATCTCATATTGGGAGTCTTCCTAAAAAAATGTCCTCTAAATCTTTCCCCTCCTTCAGCAGCTGCTCTAAACTTGGATCCCTAAAATTACTATCTAGGCACTGTATATTTGATGGTGATCCACCTCAATTTTAGAGTACCAAAATTATTGGGAGTATTTTAGAGTATCTGTTGGTGTTTGTTTTTAGTTTTCATACCCAATATTTTAAGATAGAGGGTGAGAAAGAGCATCTCCAAGAGATGCTCTTAGCATGGAAAAGGAAAAGGTAGAGGCAGTGTTCGTGGGCGTTATTGTCTATTGTTGGTCTCTATGATAGAATCTATTGGAGAGGCTTGGGAAATGGTGGTTTACCCTATGATAGATGTCAGTAATTCGAGTCTGCTTATCTTTAGACCATAAACTTAGTGGATATTATGATAGCTCCAAATTTTGCCAATTCGGTAGTTCAATCTATGATTTCGCATTCGTGTAGTACCATGCCTTTCGGCAAGCTCCAAACCATTGGATCAACCAAGGGAAGGCTTGGATTGAAGCAGACGAGAAATTATGAATATCTCGTGAGAAATTTGGGGCTCTCAGTTTCTCACCTGAGCAAATTTAGTGCGTCAAATCTGAATCGGATGGTTCAAAGTGAGTTGCCGTTGGTGCCTTTACGTCTGGCCCTTGCTTGCGTTGTCATGGTACCTTCTCTAGCTATAATGTTCAGGTTACTGCATAAGTACTCCTTTAAGTACTACGCAAACGGAGAAAGCGCTTTCATCTTTGGCTGGCTTTTTCCATGGAGAGAAGACCGTCGTTGTCCATATAAATCGATCATTGAAAATATTGAGAAACGCTTACATGTTGTGGCAAAATTACCGAATAATGTGGGTGAAAGTTAGTTAATCGCCCCTCGACAAGTTAGTTTTTAATTTAGCCAAGATATTCGAAAGGACCTCTTTAAGTTTTGTTGGGATGGGAATCAATGCGGCTAGCATGGATTTAGGGTCTGTTTTTTTGACTGAAACTTATGGCTTTTGGTTGCAACTTGTGACTTTTGGGTTATTCGTACGAGAGATTACAGAGTAACAGAAACTCACGTGTGATTTTGCCGATATAAATGAAGTTGGTATAGTATGTACTATAATTAACTAGTAGACTCTATCTTAAAAAGATACTCTGTTTAAAAGCGAGTTACTGTAGAAAAGCCGAAAAACAGTTTTTAGAAGCTGATACGAACATGCCCTTAGTAGTATTCTTTTTAGGTGAACATGGCAGTAATAGAGGAACAAGCGCTGCTCAGCTGGCAACCTTCGCCATCATGCCAGCTCTCCACTCATGTTCGATCCTGCATCGATTCTAGATGCCTCAGCTCACACACGCGTGTGTGTTTAGTGAGAAAACACGTGTCCGCTCTTCAAGGGCGGACCCAACGGGAGAGGGGCAGCTGGGGCTGGCACCCCCTACCGTCGGCCAAATTGCGGAGTGTGGACTGTGTGGTGTTTTGAGTCTCTGGGCAATGTCTGGTGACTTTCGTACTACTAGGACTATGAAAGTATATGCATTGTGGTTAGGGATGGAAACGGATCGGACACGATTGAATAGTCTCAGATACGAATACAAATTTATATTTTTAAAATGAATATGAATTCGAATACTCTCGAATACGAGTATAAATCGAATGTCATAACGGATACGAATTCGAATTGAATATGTACTTAATTCGGTCGAATACGAATATCCTCCTACAGCTTCTGTAACAAATCTCGGTAGAACAAATTCCTAGCGGTTTTGCCAATTTTCACCGGTTATCGATGATAGGCATAGGAAACGGATCAAATATTAATCAAATAGTCTCAAATACAAATACGAATATTCTCGAATACAAATGCGAATACGAATATTCTCAAATACGAATTTTGCTTACCACATTCACGTTTTCTCGGATATGAATATCGGATAAAATGGATTATCCATTACCGTTTCCCACCCCTAATTATGGTACTTAGCACAAAGCGCAAAAAGTTTCCCTATGTTGGCTACACATGGTGGAATCACCTAGGAATTGGGCCGTTTTGGCACAACCCGCCAACGAAGATGCCCAAGCATGGCCCGATGGCATGCTGGGCTGCCTCCGTGCTGGGCTGGCCGAGGCACCGCCGCCAACGTGTGAGGAGGGTAGGTGGGTTTCTTGATGCTATTATATGTAGTGGAATACTAATGTCGGACATGTAACTTGGAGTTTAGTAAAGCATCCGTATGCAGGGGTGGATCCACCACTCTGGCAAGCTCAGGCGGCTGCCAGAGTTAAGGGCCTGTTTGGTTGGCAGCCAAAATTTTCATGCCTAACTTTAGCCGCGCCACAATTTCTTAGGTGGGTCTTTGGTTCATTGCCACAGTTGTGGCTTGCCACACTTTGTTAGCCATATGGCCCACGCGTCATAGACTCAGTCTTTTGCCTAACTTTGCCTAAGGTGTGGCGTGGAATTTGGACGCCACAAAAAGTGTGGCACGCCACACTCGACTAAGGTTAGACGTGGCAAAGTTAGGCATGAACCAAACAGGCCCTTAAGTCTCCCAAAACCCCAGACCTCCACTCCCGTTGTGCATCCAACTGGCGCCGAAGAAGAACCTAGGCGCAACAACTTGCTGACTTGCTTGGGCGTTAGAGAAGAAGCCGTGGCCAGGGGCGCGCATGTGGGCCGCAACTGACTTGCAACCGGGCTACCGCACTCATGGGCTTACTTGCTGGCTGTCATCACTTATGTGGGCTGAGCATGTGAAGTAATCCACATAATTCTTGATTTGTGTAAGTCTTCTTTTTTCCCTTTTGACCAGCCCACAACCTCTCCTTCTATGTGAACGCATTGAGCATTGTCCCTAGCCCTAGCGACCTCTTGAGAGAGCAATCGAGTGATGGCCACTGGCAGCAAGTATATATTAGGCAACATTGGCAGTGCGATAAGCTACCATAGGTCGGTAACTCGGCATTCGGTAAATCGATGAGCAAATCCTATTAATCCTCTCTAAATTTTAATTTTGGGTCCACCACTGCCCGTGAGGTACTGAATAAATCTAAAATGTATCCAGCGACTCCGCTTAAATTCTAACGTGTATTGCAATAGGATACACAAGCATGCGTGCATATAGTGTATGGTGTGAATGTGACATACGTGTCTAAAAAAACATGACCGTAATAACACAGCACATGATTTTTTTTAACATGAGCAGCATATGGGCCGCGGCGACGCCTACGCAACTGCCGGATCGCCGAACGCACGCGCCGCCACCCTTTACCCTCCCCACGGGCCAGTGGGCCACGGCCCGAGGATTCGCCCACGCGTGCGGTTTGCGCAGCCCTGCTCACTCGCCCATGCCCCGACCTCGGCGAACGGAGCTTCCCTGTCGCTCACTCCCTGTTCCCTTCAATCTAAACCGTTCACAGCTATCCAATGGCTAAGTTTTTATATTTTCACCATTTACCCATTTTCATCTCAAATTTAAATATAAAAATATGTTAATCCATAATAAATAATAAAAAATACAGAAAAATAAAATTTATTTTTTCTGTATTTTTTATTATTTATTATGGATTAACATATTTTTATTTTTAAATTTGAGATGAAAGTGGGCAAATGGTGAAAATATAAAAACTTAGCCGTTGGATCAGCTGTGAACGGTCCCGATTGACAGGAACAGGGAGGGAACAGGGAGCTGGGGACAGGGAAGCCCCATTCGACCTCGGCACTCGCTCGTCTCCCAAGTCCCAGCACCGCAGGCCGCGAAGCGCCCTAGCTAGCAGTTGGATATTTACATGGATATTTTGTTTTGAAATAGCGTTATTTTTACTATTTATGGGCTAAATTCAATGTAGTGGAACTAGCTGTTACTGTAGCATACTACCATGGTTACTCCAGCGGTACTACTGTGGTTCCTGTTCATTCCTCGGTTTTTAGCCTTTTGATTTTCCTCGGTTTTTAGCCTTTTGATTTGTTGTGTTTTGTGTTGCCTTTCCATCTTTAATCTTCATAACTTTATAGATGTTAGAGTAAAGAATTGGCGAATACTTAAAAAAAAATTTGAAACACCATTCACTTCCTCTATTGTCATACTGATTCTACAATTGGCTATCTTACATCTCATAGATTCTTTATCATTGGATACCATTTCGAAAGTGAACCAAGTCAAGGTTGCTACAGCTTAGAGATGATTGGTGGGGTTATATTTTGAAGAAAGTATACTCTTTCTGTGAAAAGCACGATCTTTAAAAATTGAACATGGAAGAAGACTTTGCGAGTCCAAAGAAGCCGCGAGAAAGAAACAATGTTACTATGCTGTTGTTGACATGCAGCTTCATGAATTTAATGATCGCTTTGATGCTGTGAACTCTGATTTGCTTGGTTGTATGGCTTCATTGAGCCAAGGGATTCGTTCCATGGTTTCGACCCAGTGAAGTTGGAAAGGATTCTGATTTCTATCCAGATGATTTTGACAATTTGGACAAGGCGGTTTTTAGTACCCAACTTTCAAGAAGATTTGATGTTTATTGACCTGATGAGTATTAGTGTGCTTGCCAGATTGATGACAGATTCAGGGCTGCATGGTATCTTTCGTGTGGTATATCCTCTTATAAGGCTAGCACTAATTTTGCCTGTTGCCAGTGCATCAACTGAAACGTGCCTTTCTGCGATGGAAACTGTGTAAAGCATTTCACGTACTCGAAATGATGACCAATTTATGAATGATTGCCTAATTTGCTATGTAGAAAACGGTGCACTAGAAACCATTACAAATGAAATCGTAATAGATTGCTTACACAGGAAGTATCGAGGAGGGCAGCTATTGAATGAAATTAGCTCTCTGTGCTTTGTTATATTTTTTCTTGTTTTCTTTCCAAAAGATTTTCAATCTACACACTGCTGTTGATTGTACTAACATGTTACATATGTTTACTGTTTTCTAGGTTGCTTAATGCCAAGAAGTTCCGTTGCCACTTTTGAACCTCGGATCTATCAGTCTACGACACAGAAAATAGTGCGATATCTGAGTTCCTCCATCTCATTAGATAAGTCCTCTCAGAAAAAACAGATATACCATAATACATTGACATGAAGCTGTTTCGACTCTCAACTTTATGCTGTTAATTCTATGATTGATGGCTCCAAGAGGTTTCTGTTCTGGATCTGCCAGAGGCTGAAGTCACCTTCAGCTGGTGGATCTTTGAACTATCAAAGAGCACGTGCTTTCGGAAAATATTACATAGTTATAGTTATGATCTCAATGGATCAGTTTCACACTTGTTTTATCTGCTAAACTAAAGAATTTTCTACGGAAACTCTGAAAGTATCACAGTGGTATTTGAGTGAGATACCTAACCACACTAAAGCTCATATACAGCCCCTAGCTACAATAAAGGGACAACAAAGCATGTGAGAAGGTACAGCAAGACACCTCTCAAAAACACAGCAACAGGAGAGCCAGCAAGGCCACAGACACAGACAGCGCACACCTCTAAGAAGGCATGGCTACAAGCCAGATAGCACAGCCAACCGAAGAAGGGATAAGGGAGAAGGAAGTATGAGCACGACAATAGCCAACACAGCACTCAGTTCTTCCTTCCCCATTCGTTCCAAGCCCAACAGAGAAACCATAGCCACAGAGCAAAAGCCAAAACGTAAGGCGGAAGCAAGGCAAGCCGACCAGGTATTTGTTGATCTACAGCTTACGGTTCATGAAATCGATTGAGTGCTAAAGTGATGTCACTGTTTTATCGTGTGCTTGCTGAGTCTTCAGACTCACTTTTGCTTTATCGTTGTTTTTAGGTATTTGTTGAAGGCGACATGAACGGGTGGGAGTAGCACAGTTGTTTCACGTTCAACAATAATTCACATATCATCTATAGTTAACGTACTTAGCCTTGAATGGTTAAGTGCCGAATAATCCATTTTTATATGAATTTTATTCGAAATTACAGAAATATACCCGCGAATTTTTTTTTACAAAAATAGGCTCCAGTCGCCCAATGGTTGGGCGACTGGAGCCTATCGCCCAACCAGGGGCCGACATAATACGTATCGCCGCACCCTGGAGCGACTGTATCCAGTCGCCCTCCCGTTGGGCGACTTTCATGCAGTCGCCTCCCTATTGGGCGACTTTCATGCAGTCACCTAATGGGCGGGCGACTGCACCCACTCCCCCGTGATTGTTTTAAATTTTATGAATTTTGTAGTTTTAAACTGGTAAAACATGTGCTAGAGTCGTAATAAAAGTTTATGTTTATTGTATGTTGTAGGTGTGTATAAAATTTTAGAAACTTTTTTTTACGAACGATTGACCATAGAACGATTCAGACATTCGCTGGTAAGTGACATACGCTGAGAATTCGTGTGCGGAGAAAACCGATATGTTAGTATTTGTTAGATGACTTGATATGTGAATGATTGAATGCGAAAAGACGAGATAATATGTTTGTTTGAATTTAAATAAACTCCATAATACAGTTGGAAGTAACATGTCGTGTACTTTTTCATTACATGCATAACATATAGCATCAGCACCACCCCTCAATCGCCACCCTGGCCTGCCCCATCACCGCAGCCGCGTCCTCCCGTACGGCCCCGCTTGGCCGTCCTCCGGTGCAACGGGTGACGACGCTCCGAGAACGTAAAACGATCAGGAGCATGTCGCACCCGCCTCTGAGCTGGTGGAGTCAGCTGCACCTCTGACTGTGTGCCCTCCGGTGCACCGGGGAGGGCATTGCCGGAGAGAACCTCCGGTGGTGTGCCCTGAAAAGCTGCGTCAGAGGACGGCCCCGGCCAGTCCGAAAAAAACCGGTCTACATTATTCTGGCCCTGGGAGACACCATGTGCGTGCTGGTGGGCGTGAAGACCTGCAATAGTAATATCGTTAGTTCGTTATATATCGCCTTGGGATAAAAATGAAATCCGACGATGCGTACCCGTAGTTGGCGCCATCACGTTAGGATGAGGGGCGTACGGCTCAGAGTACACCCTCTGCGTGTGGAAGCTAGGGATGTGCGGAGGAGACGTGAAGAGCTGCTGAGGTGGTGTAGGAGGTCGTCCCCATGCAGAACCCCCTGGCTGCTCCGGGTGAGGTGGTGTAGGAGGTCGTCCCCAAGCAGAGCTCCCTGGCTGCTCCAGGTGAGGTGGTGTAGGACGTGTCCACGTACTACCTCCAGAGTAGTGCCACGCTGGTCGGGGTGGCACTGGTGGATGACCCATCTGTGCACTGGGCGTGGTTGTGGAGACTGCTGGTAGCCTCGTGCAGGTCAGCAGGCTAACGATACGTCTACACCCGGCCTCCAACCGATGCAGAAAGCTAACGTTCTCCTCGTGGGTCAACTCCGCACCTGTGGCGACCCTCTCCAGTAGTGTGACAGACTCGGTCCACAGCACAGAACCGATGTCAGCCTGCACAAAAAGACATAAAATGGTCCATCATCGAAGCGACATTGTCATTTGGGAATCTTTAAAATTACATGTAACGTACCGCGATGTGAGCGTCGTGTGCGAGGTGCGCGGGGTACGTGTCTGTCGGAGCGGCAACGTGTGTGGTGGGCAGGTCTACAACATGTACGAGCCTAGTACATGTCCACACCTGGTAGCAGTGCAGGTACTCCGCGTAGTCCCTGCTGTTGTATGGGCGGTCCTCCTCCACGTGGTCGTCGAGCGCACCCTCCCATTGCGCAATCTAGGGCTGCATCTTCCTCAACCAGTCTATGCCTCGTTTAACTCCCTTTCTGTTGTGCCTGCTTATAGGACCATTACATCATGTAAGTACTTGCAAACACAGTAGTAAGTACGTACATATTTATGAGAAGCGATCACTCAAGCGTGTGCGGAAGCGGTGGTCCGACTGGTACAGGAAGCGCCTGCCGTAGCCTAAACTGCCGCATTACTCGCTGGGGTGCGTAGTCCTCCACGAAGATATCGTACACGAGCTTCCGGCGCATGAGCCAGAAAGCCCAGTCACACCAGCATAGTGTAGACAGCCCGTCAGGAGCACGGGCCTGCAGTGCTGTATCTGCGTAAGGCTCCCAACGCACGTTGGAGTCTGTGAGACGGTCGAACTGCTCCACAAAGGGTATGTACGCCCGCGTGACCTGCACGTGCGCGAACTGTACCTGCAAGAAAGATAAGTTGTTAAGTATGACCATCGTTAATAAGGAGGAAATAGTTGACTATGATAATACTTACTCGTCGACGACACCAAAGAGAACCCATCGTCGGCCCGTCGACATCTCCCCCCGGATACATCTCGGGACCGCACGAACCCATATCGTCTAGCATAGGTCGTCCGAGGTTGAAACGCTCGAACGACCACAACTGCATCAGTAGGGGACAGCTCGCAAGGATCGAGTTCGCCTTCGTCCTCGTGCACGCATCGCACAGGCCGCGGTACGTCACGGCAAGTGCGGCCGATCCCCAGCTGACCTGGGGGGTCTCGCCGTCCGCGATCGCCCTCGCATGAGCGATAAGGCGTGCATCCACGGAGTTGCCATGGCTAGTGGTGAAAAGCACCCAACCAAACAGCCACAACACGTACGCCTCCAAGTGGCGCGAGACCTGGTAATCGTCTGCCTATGGATCCATGCGCTCCACCTGAATGCAAATAAGTTATTATTAGTATGTAATAGCACAAATAAGAGCTTCGACGACACGATCGATTGTAAAGTCCACGTACCCGGTACTGTGTGAGCCACCTCAGCGATGACCGTGGGTTTGAGTCGCTTCGAAGATGTGGTGGTCATCGGCCGGTGGAAGGACCCCCTCGAATCTGCCGAGCAGGTCAGCGCGCCACTCGGCCGGGGCCTCCGGTAGGAAGGCAGCGCCTCCCGCGATCGGAAGGCCAAGAAGCAGGGACACATCCTGCAGGGTCGGCATCATCTCCCCGAATAGGAGGTGGAAAGTGTGCGTCTCGGGCCTCCAACGGTCCACCAAAGCCGTCAGCAGGGAACAGTCGAATGGGAAGCGTCGTGATCGCTCCATGCCCGCCTCGTCCCCGCCCGCGGCCAAGGCGGCTCCATTCTCCTTCGTGGCCTGCACCATCCGGGCAAGAGGGAGTAGCCCGGCATCTCGCAGCCTGCAAACAAAGTGAAGGTCAGCATGGAACGTTCTTACAGCAACACTAAAACGCTGACGTAGTGCAAACCTGGCAGTCCAACGGGAGTCGAGTCCCCAGGCCACGCGAGGTGTGCGTGTCCAGACCACTCCCAGCTCAGCCGGCTCGTCCGTGCTCCCCGGTGGCGGCACAAGATGGGAAGCGCGGTGCACGCGGTCCACATGCTCATCCAACAGCGGGTACCGCCAGTCGGAGTCACGACCATCACGAGCCATACCTACAAAAAGAGTTTAAGTTAGCAATTATAAGGAACCAAAATAAACGCGTCGTAACCCACTGCAATAAACGTGCACGATTAATTTGTACCCTCAATATTTACTGATTTTTCTAATACGTATAAATTTCACCGCACGATTAATTTGTACATTAAGGTCTATACTAAATTTTCTACAATAATACATCAAAAATACTGTACAAAATTTCGACACTAAATTTTCTACATCTAAATTTCTATACTAAATTTTCTACAATAATACATCAAAAATACTGTACAAAATTTTGACACTAAATTTTCTACATCTAAATTTCTACACTAAATTTTCTACAATAATACATCAAAAATAATGTACAAAATTTCGACACTAAATTTTCTACATCTAAATTTCTATACTAAATTTTCTACAATAATACATAAAAAAATACTGTACAAATTTTCGACACTAAATTTCTACACTATATTTTCTACAATAATGCATCAAAAATACTGTACAAAATTTCTACACTAAATTTTTTATAATAATACATCAAAAATACTGTACAAAATTTTGACACTAAATTTTCTACATCTAAATTTCTTCACTAAATTTTTTACAATAATACATCAAAAATACTATACAAAATTTTGACACTAAATTTTCTACATGTAAATTTCTACACTAAATTTTCTACAATAATACATAAAAAATACTATACAAAATTTCTACACTAAATTTTCTACAATAATACATAAAAAATACTATACAAAATTTCTACACTAAATTATCTACATCTAAATTTCTACACTAAATTTTCTACAATAATGCTTCAAAAATACTATACAAAATTTCTAAACTAAATTTTCTACATCTATAATTTTTACTAACACTAAGAAAAACAATATACCAAAAAATTACCTGGATCCCTATCCTCTTCTCCTCCTCTCCCTCTCCTCTCCTCTTTCTCTCCCTCTCCTCTTCTCCCTCTCCTCTTCTTCCCCTTCTTCCTCTCCTCTCCTTCCTCTCTCGCACTCGCTGGATCGATCGGCTAAATGGAAACAGTGCTCGGGGCGGCCGAGCGCAGCGTGGTTATAACCAACCCCCAGTCGCCACACGGTTGGGCGACTGGACTCTAGTCGCCCCACCATTGGACGACTGCAATTAATCGCCCAACGGTTGCCAGATTTGCCAGGTATCGCCGCTGGGTTGGGCGATAGGCTCCAGCCATTTAACCATTGGACGACTGGAGTCTATTTTTGTAAAAAAAAAATTTCCGCGGGTATATTTTTGTAATTTCGAATAAAAATGGATTATTCGTACAAAAAATCCGTTAAGTACCTTTTTGGTAATTAGCAAATTTATACCTCTGCCGCGCTTAGTGTCAAGCGTATCGACTTTTGTCATTTGGTTGGTAGTTAAATAAAAGAATTGCTTCGCAATACCAACGGCAAAAGTTGAAGTTGGTAACATTATAGAGTAGGCGGTAGCACTTTGGGCTCAGGAAGGGGCCGGGATGTTACAGTGCATATATTAACCAATCCAAATTTTCTTTTCCATTCAGCTTATTTAATTTAAACATGGGATTTGTATTGTCATTAATGACTTGGATTACCAGCTTGTTGCCATCTTTTTCTAGCTCCTATGTGACACATACAGTTGCATTATATTTGTAGCTAAGACATCGATATTTGGGATTAGATCCCTTACTACCTAGAAAATACAGTAGATGTGAGCCTTTCAGACCTTTCACAAACACTCAATTAGCCTTCGAATGTATTAGAGAGAGACGGACGGGCCTCAGAGGCTGACATTGATCCTATTAGTATGTATCATTTGCTATACAAAGTTTAATTCACATTGATCCTATTAATATGTGTCATTCACTACACAAAATTTTAGCTTTTCAGCTCCTCCAAATGTCCAATACCTGCCCCCACCCCTGCACGCAAGTGCACATGTACATTGTTTTCAGTGAACTTTCTTTGATGCAAAGAAAACCTTCTCCAGTAAAAGACAAATTCTTTCGTTAATATTGGTTGTCATTGTTGAACCAAAATCACATCTGGATTAACAACTATGATGTACAAGTTTCATTCTCTAGCATCTGGGAATCATGGTGGCCACATATGGTGGTCTTAGTGACCATGGTTGGTCTCTGTCATTGTCTTCAATTGTGAAAAACATTGAATCCAATTGTCTCTTCCGTGCATGCAGGTAGTGTTTTTTCCTGGTGCTGACAGGCAAGTCCTCACCTACCAGCCGAAGCCTTTTCAGGTTGCCAGCTTCTTGGTGCCATATTTTGCATGACTTCTTGTTGTCATTGCACCCTGATTTTCCTCAGTTAAATTTGCGTTCTTTGATTCGGAGTTCGCTATGTTGTACTTGCAAGGTTTTGCCGTTTCATTTGAGTTTTTGTCCTGTAATTGTGGATAGAGCATGCTTCTTTCCACCTCTTTTCTCTTGTTCTGTCATGGCCGTTGCTTACTGTGGACATGACTAGTTGCTGGCGTCGCACTGTTTTCAGCTTCATCTATGAACAGTTCGTCACATTGATTATTGCTTAAAGTCTAGGTATCTTGATTTGTATTGAGTAATTCTGCAAAGGAGTCTTATAACTCTACAGGTGTGACCGCTTCCATAGCAGTAACAATTTTTGGGTTCCTATTAGCATAATTTCATAGTTTTGTGATTCAGTTTCCTTGAGTTGTGAACTCAGTTGGATAATGCACCAACCACAGTTCCAAAACCTAGCAGAAACTAGCGAGTGCTATAAGATCATCGCTGATAATTAGAGAGTGGTGAATGATTGTAATCTACAGTGCAAATTTTTTTTCTTAAATTTATTGTCTTCTGATTATCCAATCTGTCAACACAGTAAGAACAAAAAAACAAAAGGACGGCAAAAGAGGAAAAATATTATTTTAGTACTGTAGCGGCGGTGTTTCATACTGTAGCTACAGTGCATATTACTGTAGCAAATTAAAAACCGAAAATGTCGCTTTCACTTTTGTGCACAACGCGTTGCACTCTGAACTCGTTGACGCTTGGGCACTGTGATGCGCCCTTACTTCTCTCTCTGTGGGACGCCTGACTCCCCGTGTGTCGTGCCGATGTGACGCGTGATGATGGCCTTGACATGACCCGCCTTAGGGACAACCATAGTAGTTGCTCCCTGTGCCAATGATACGAAGGAACACCTCCTCTTGTGCCCACGCAAAGAGCAATGACTCTTCCCTCCGTGCGATCCTTTTTCTTTGTGAGGCGCCTGCTGCCCTCTGACGATACTTGGTCCTCCTGCTGGATGCCTCGCCTGCGCACTCAAGGATGCAACACGACTTCCTAAGATGAGAGTCGTCTTGTACCTTGCGTGACATACCTGATAGATGCGAAAACTCGAGAGAACAATCAATCAGTTTCTTTTGGGAGCACAAGCACTATTTCTTTTGTTACTAGATCATCATGTTTGTGAAGTACCCTCTTGGCACTCCACAAACCCTGGCACGAAAATTGCATCTATCCCGCCTTAGGATTAGCACCTAACCCATCTCTATTTATAGTCTAGGGACTCAACCATAATCTTATCCCTAAGACCATGAGTTCTTATCCAATTTCAATAAGGAAACTGAAATCTTTACATAACATAAAATTTTCAACTTTTGTCATACTATCCAATTTTGGACACTCCAAAACTGTCATGTGTCATAGCCTCTAGACCATACCTTTGTAACTCTAACATGCATCATTCATTTTTGATCTTCACACGCCCCAACTCGAGCATGACCAACTCCTCCAGCATCTTTGATCCTCTGAATCATGACTTTGCACCCAGCCATCTTCCGGTCCTTACCATAGACCAAGATCGCCTCCAAATTACCCTACACATGCGAAAACCAAAGCAACATCTTTTTGGCATAAGTTCTTGCCAACTTGACCGATATAAGTCGACACACACCACACACCTCAAATAACATCAATAAGCAGCATTGCCAATTATTCATCATCACAAATATTCTAGACCTAATCACATGGTCCAATAATCTCCCCTTGATAAATACATTGATAACACCTCAAGATAATATGATTTCAAATAGATCTAAGTAAAGAATTAAAGCCGAAAAAGTATTTTAAGTTACAAGCCATAAATCTCTCCCAAAGTATATCGAAAAGCATTAAGCATTACCAAAATCAAATCTCTCATCCTTTGGCAATGTAAACATCAAGGCATAAAATGAAGAAACAACAAAGAGAGAACTCACATCCAAATATCATTGATCCAATTTTTTAAAAAGAAAACATACCATGAAAACTTAAAGATTATTTAAACCAATTGAATTGATGTGTACAACATTATGCTCTTATAAAACTTGCCCGATCATAAGCATGTATATATAACAAAGTAGGCCAAAAGAAGCTTATAATATGATTAAGCAAATTAATGTATATGGCAGACCGTCAAAAAAATGACTAGCTAAGCTAAAGATCTTACTAAAGAAGATAGCCATCTAAAAATATATATTTAAATCTAGATGCTAAAATCAAGAACTAAGTGAACCACAAATGCCAAACTGAAGCACAAAGCTTAACATAGATTTACATAACTCAACATATAGCACTTTATTATTGACACTTGATTATAGCTTATTTCAGTAAAGCATGTCCTAAACTAGGAGCCATCTACAACCATCTCCTGAGTTTTAGCCCAAATTAATTTCAGCACATTTATAATGACCTTTTTGAGCCAACTTGAATCATATTTCATTAATTGTAGCATCTCAACCTTACTTTTTGATCATGCCAAATCAAAAAGTTTAAGGTTTCATGATCTCGATCATACAAAACTCAACCAAGTTCATGCCTAGTGCAATGACAAATTGTCTTATAAGAAAGAATTATTGATATGCATACATAATTAGCAATTTCACCACAATTTGCCACATGTATTTCTAGAAAAGCTAAAAGTGATTCAAGAAAAAACTAGAATGGTTCAAACTTAGACTTGACCTAGAATCAAGATTTAATTAGGTATTTAAACATGACACATCTCAAGAAGTAGTCACTCTAATCAAAACATAGTCAAGAAATTCAGCCTTACCATGTTGTTTGTTCAAGTTGACAAAATAGCTAATTATGGCTTTGCTAAGCTACACATGTAAAATCATGATCAAGAAATCTCAAAATATACATCATGACTTGTTTCGTGATTATTAGCTTAAATAATAATTCAAGTTCTCAAAAAAGTAAAAAATAAAATCAAGCATTTACGATGATATACAAAAAGAATCCCCCTCAAAACAATCCCATTGGATGACGTACGCCCAACTCACTCCGCAAACGAACAAATCGAGAAGTATCAAGCGGCTTAGTGAGAATATCAGCAATATAAAAATTAGACTCAACAAAGTGTAGAACAACATCATCCTTTTCCACATAATCTCTTAGAAAGTGAAATATAATATCAATATGTTTAGTCCTAGAATGTTGCATTAGGTTTTTAACAATATTAATAGCACTAGTGTTATCACAATAAAGTAGAATATTACTCAATTCTAACTCATAATCCCTGAGTGTAGCAGAAATCTATAGACTTTGAGAATAACTAGCAGCAGCAGCAGCTACATACTTAGCTTTAGCAGTAGATTGTGCAACTATGATTGTTTTCTAGAAGACCAAGAAACTTGATGTGCCTAAAAAGTGATATGTACTGGAAGTACTCTTTCTATCAATCCTACAAATTCACTATCTGAATATGCACGCAGGGTAAGACAGAATGAAGAAAAATACAAGAGTCCAAAATCTAAAGTTAATTGGAGATACCTAAAAATTCTTTTCACAGCCTGACGATAGGATGCACGAGGTGAAGTTTGGAATCGAGTGCACATAGCAAAATGTATTTTCGACCTAAAAGCAGTAAGGTAAAGTAAGGACACAATCATGCTTTTCTATTCTTTTTAGTCCACTGCCTCACCTTCTTTATCTGGATTAAGAACAGTTGTAGACCCCATTAGTGTAAAGATAGGTTTACAGGTTCTCATGTTAAAATGTCTAAGCATATCTTTAGTGTGCTTGGTTTGATGAATAAAACTGCATTGCTTAGTCTGTTTTACTTGCAAACCTAAGAAGTAAGTTAACTCCCCCATAATGCTCATCTTGAACTCCCTGCTCATAATATCTGGAAACTTAGAAACCAAAGTATAAGATGAGCCACCAAAGATGATATCATCTACATAGATCTGAACAAATAATAGATCATTGCCATACCTAAGCGTGAAAAGAGTTTTGTCTACGTTGCCCATTTGAAAATTACTCCTTAAGAAGAATGATTTGAGCCTTTCGTATCATGCTCTAAGAGCTTGTTTTAATCCATATAATGCTTTAGATAATTTGTAGATATGATTAGAAAATTTAGAATTTTCAAAACCAGGTGGTTACTTAACATAAACTTCCTCCTCAATAAAGCCATTAAGAAAAGCACTTTTAACATTCACTTGATACAATTTAAAACCTTTAAATGCAGCAAATGTTGAGAGAATTCAAATGCTTCTAATATGGTAATAGGAGCAAAAGTTTTACCAAAATCCAAACCCTCCACTTGAGTAAACCCCTGAATAGCAAATCTAGCCTTATTTATAACCACAACTCCATCATCACTTTGTTTATTTTTGAAAACACATTTAGTTCCAATCATATTATGTCCATGAGGAGCTTTAATTAAGGTCCAGCTTTATTACACTCAAAATTTTCTAATTCTTCATACATGGTATTAATCAAAGACTTATCAGATAAAGCATAATCTATATCACTGGGTTCAAAAGAAACAACAAAAGCAAAATAGCATATGAGTCAAGAGAAGTAAACCTACAACGTGTTCTCCAGCTGAAGTGGAAATAGAAGGTGCAAAAACCTCAGCTGGTGCAGGTGATGGCATGGGAGGGAAAACATCACCAAAATCAAGATCCTCCTCTAGTATGTATTACTAGCAAATTAAAAACCAAAGATGTCACTTTCACTTTTGTGCACAACACTTTGCTCTCTGAACTCGTTGATGTTCGAGCGTCATGATGCGCCCTTACTTCTCTCTGTGTGGGGCGCCTGACTCCCCGTGTGTCACACTATATGACACATGATGATGACCTTGATGTGACCCGCCTTAGAGACAACCGTAGTAGTTGCTCCCTGTGCCCATGATGCAAAGGAACACCTCCTCCTATGCCCATGCAAAGAGCAACGACTCTTCCCTTCGTGCGATCCTTTTTCTCCGTGATGCACCTGCTACCCTCCGACGTGACCCGGTCCTCCCGCTAGACGCCTCGCCTGCGCACTCAAGGATGTATTTGTGCTGTTTAGGGTTAGCATCTAACCCTATCTCTATTTATAGTCTAAGACCCTAAACATGATCTTATCTCTAAGTCTATGAGTTCTTATGTAATTCCAACAAATAAGAGACCCAAAACTCTTACGTAACACATGTTTTTTTAACTTTTGTTATACTACCTAATTTTAGACACTCTAAAATTGTCACTTGTCGTAGCCTCTAGACCGCACCTTCATAGCTAAAAACGTATCATCCATTTTTTATCTCCACATGCCCCAATTCGAGCACGACCATCTCCTCCAGTATTCTTGACCCTCTGGACCATGATTTTACACCAAGCCATCTTCTGGTCCTTCCGTAGGCCATGAACGCCTCCGAGTTACTTTGTATATGCAAAGACCGAAGAAATATCTTTTTCTGACACAAGTTCTTTCCAACTTGACCGACATAAGTCCACACACGTCACACGGCTTAAATAACATCAATAAGCAATATGTCAATTATTCATAATCACAAATATTCTAGACCTAACCAAATGGTCCAATAAGTACCCATAAATCCTGGTCTGGCATATTTCTAAAACCGGCTGGTATATTAGTATTTGCGTGATAATTTGATGAAACATATGAATTGTTTCTTGTTCAATATCTAGAAAGAACAGAAACTTGAGGAACTTGTTTCACTAGGAGGAATATTTTGCAACTTGTTCTATCAAGATCCTGGAGTACATAGTTCATCAGCTTACAGCCAAACAGACATCTATTGGGGCAGAAGTAGCGGCAGCAATCACGGGCTCAAATAATGTAACCTATTGCATGTTTGTCCTTCTGTTTGGCATCTAAATTTGCATTCACTAATTTGTGAAATATGTTCATGTCAACATTGTGGTCACGGCCTCTGGAGCTCCTAGCCACATTTTTTTCTGCCTATTTTTTCTTCCCAATTGAATGGGCAAACAACCATGATTGCGAACTATCTTGTATCTTTCAGGTTGCATGTTTGTCACACTAACTGCAGTGTAGTCAGAGTCAATTTGCATTCTCTGCATGGACTTCAAAGTTCAATCAAACTGGTCCTTTTCGAAGATCAAAGAGTAGTACTTTTTTTCTGAACCAATGTAGAATACCTGTTGCCAGACGAGCAAGTTGGGATTGATGGACTAGTAGTCTAGTAGTGTCGTTATGCGTTAAGCATTGGTTGGTAAATGTCATATTTCATCGTAGCATAATAATATCAACTCAAGATGCTGCTTGGTTGCCGTATCTGACGGATCACTTATACTTCTTTTTGTACATGCTGAATATGACTATATCAGCGACCTGAAGGTTGCGACTTTTTTTTTTTTTTAGATAAAGGATATAAAATCCGGCCTCTATATCCACAAGGGATATACACAGCCAAAAGATACACGAGCTCTTAGGCCCAAATCCTCAACACTGAGGAGTACACAATAGCAAGAAATAGATTTAAAGGACTATGAAAAAGCTAGAAAGACTAAGCTTCAGAACTTCTTCTCCGTCCTTGCTTCCAACCGAGCCCCTAACCTTCTCCAATTAAGCCACCCAAACTCCGGTCTATCCTGTGTGAAGATGAACCTCCGAAGCGACGTCTTCAAAGAAGTGACTAGGGCCACCGACGCCGCCCGCCTCACTGAGACAAGGCTTTCACCTGGAGAACAGAGTACATGATGGCTGTGGAGTGCTATGACAACCCTTCAAGAAGGAAAATGGCGTCCATAGACGTCATAGTTGTCGAGACCGGCAGGAACACCGGCAAGGCTTTCGCCAAAGACAACCACAAAGAAACCACGCACACCCACACACAAAAAAGACCACCACCAGCACACCGGGGTTCAGACGCCTCAAGGCCATGGCATAGCCATCCATTGAACCCACCACAAACCGCTTCCCGCTCGAGCAACGTCGCGCCAAGGAAGCTCGACAACCCAGACCACCACTCCTGCCGCCTCCGGACTATCCACCTCCCGGTTCCCGGATGATAAGGTGTCCATCTTGATCCCAAACCGCTCTGTCCAGTCCTTGGCGACGCGGCCGCCTCTCACGCCGAGAACCCAGATCGGTCCTCACCGCACCATCGCCGCCGCTGTGGAGTCGCCGAGCACGCCGAGGACGAGGCGGGCGGGACAACCGCGGCGGCGACGGCGGGACAACCTCCTTCCGCACGGCGGTGAGCTCCCGGCGCGCGCACCACGGCGCGCGAGCGCGGCGGCGTCCATGCGGCGGCATAGCCACCGGAGCGCGCGCGGACGTCGGCGGGGCGCGCGGTGGACTCGATCTCGACCTCGGCGACGGCGGCGGAGAGCGCGGCGGAGGCCTCGGCGAGGCGCGCAGGACGGCAGCCTCGCGTGCGTCCAGCGCCGCGAGGGATTCGGAGGTGGAGGCATCGGCGGCGGCTAGGGCCTCGTCCAGGGAGGCGGAGCGCGCACCGAGGAGTGATCTCCAGGCCTTGGAGGGTGCCGTCGCCGATGAGCAGCCGCGGGAATCGAAGTCCGCCGCCGCCCGCACCGGGAACCCCCGCAGCAGCACAGCCCCGGCCAGCTGCACCAGCGGCTCCATCCGGGACGCCCTCTCCGACCGCACGGCCGAAAGGAGTGAGGTTTCCCGGGGGAGGTTGGCTCGGGATGAGCACCGCCGGGAAGGCGACGCCCTCGGCGACCCCTGGAGACCTAGTCTCACGGCTCTCTGCCCCGGCACCCCGGTCGCAGGTGAGGTTGAAGCCCGGGAAGGTAGCACCCGTCGCTGAAGCCGCACGGCCGACCCCGGCCGCCGCTCCCGCCGCTCGACCTCCGCCAGCGACTTCCACCGGAACCCAGCCGCCCCGAAACCTCCCAGATCTGGACGCCGCCGTCCAAATCCAGGCGAGAGAGCCCCGCCGCCGCCTTCCTAGCACCCGCACTAGCCTCCGGCGGCGTGCTCCAGCGGCGGCAAGGCGAAGGGGAGAGGAAGGGACTCGGCGCTGGGAAGGGGAAGGGTCGCTGGGAGAGGAAGGGGAAGGGTCGCTCCCTAGGTTCCCGGTTCTTGTTCCTCCTTCAATCCAAACAGGCCCCCCCTGAAGGTTGCGACTAACTCTTCTTTTCTTTGATGGGAACTTGACTAGTAGTTTTTACTACCTTTTCTCTAGTAAGATAATAGTTTTTACCCTTGAATCATAGCAATTAGCAAAGGTTGTAGTTAAGCCAATGCTGTTGCGGTTCTGCTTTTCATCTACCTTCTTTTAACATTCTTGTAATCGAGTCTGCTCCAAGTAAAACTGCAAAATTCGCATCGAACACATGACCGGAAAGAAACAACCGTGTGATTCTCGCACGGCATTGTTTATTCCCAACAAGAAAAGATGGATTCGTTTTGCTTTAGTGACATAGGGATGAATTGCCAAACAACAACTGCACTTGACGTTTCACTCTGGTGGATGGATGACATGTTACTACTGATTGGTTCTGACCGGTGTCGTCTGACCTTCTAGAGGCATAACAAGGACAAATGACCTAACAAGACGTGCAAGCAAAGCTTTTATCTTTCTCTAAATCTACCGCTAACCACTCTCATCTCAAATCTCCAAAACAAGTTGTTGCCAGTAAGAAGGAAAAGATGAGATCTTCTCTTGGGGACTTTCAGCTTCGAAAGTTGAGACCGGTTTCCATTTCCATCAGCCATTAGAAATGCAGTGCCTAACTTTCTGCAGCCACCGCGATTCCATATAATTTGTCGATGATTTCGGTATCGAATATAGAGACAACTTGATTTGCATTTTGGTGAGAGTTTGATGTTACATGCAGTTACTTAACAGCTGAAATTGAGGTCTAGTGCTAGATGCAGCTCATGTGATGGATTGTTCTTCCTAGTGTGCCGGAAGTCTTTGTTCTTTTCTGGAGATTTCAAGACCTGTTCGACGGGGTTGCATGCGCGCATGGTCTTCGTCGGATCAATCAGCGGCGAGATCAACGTCGTGCTAACTTGTATATTGGTTGATTCTGATAGAATCTCATCTTGATTCATGGTGAGCTTAGCGGTGCAAAATTACGAGCAAATAATAAGTTGAATCATGCGATAGAGCATGCACCACATTGCCTTTACTGAACCGACTCACCAGTCATCACTCATCAATCACAGGACAATATATATCATCACAAAGATAACTGAAATAAAAAACAAGGAAACATATCACAAAGGATAAGGAGTACGTTGTCCTGCCGGCCGGTGAGACAAACACAAAGACACCTAAACGATATGAATTTCTGGCTATCTTCTGCAGTTTAACGGCCGGATGGATGACGGTGCCATGAACGAATCAGCACTAGCCATGGTCTTCCAGCTAGCCAGCTTAATCTAACATTGTCCTCTCTAAACCGTTGAACAGATCAGGGGGCCAGGGTAGCAATATGGCGATACCCTCCAAGGACCCAACTACTCATTTGCTTGCAGTTCTATTGTCTATAGTTTAATAATCTTCGTGGCTTAAGAATGGATATGTATGGTCACAACTCACAAGTAGGCGTGCCAATCCGATGTGCATCTTTGATCTTTCTATCTTTTTCTTTTGCCTTTCGCTATTATATATGATCATTCAGTTATCAGCTGGTATTCAGATTTGAAAATATTGTCGATTGAGACAAGCATCATCTTTTGTCAAGTGAATATACAACGAACCCTCAAACACTGAAGCTAATTTGGTTTGCTAGTCCACCTAAGCTTTGCAATTAGCAGTGTAGAAACAAGATGGAATCTTGTGCTGTCTGAGCTAGGACCGGCCGACCTTTGGAGTCCCATACTATGTCCCAATCCGAAGTTGTTATGACGTCTTGCCTCATTTCGTTACATCATGCATCGATTTTCATACATAGACGATAAGTGTAATATTATAACTAGGGTTACCTCATACATGACCACTGTGTTGTCTTGGCATGTTGCCGCCCTACAACCAGAGTAAGACAGACACAACTGCTCATTGTGTGCATCTCATTAGGGACAAACATTTCGTTAGAAGGATTAGAGAAGTTTTCTTTAGAAAAATCACTAATTAAAATGTATGTCATCTGGCCTGTAAGGAGTAGGTCAGTGATATGGAAAGGGCCTGTCCTACAACAAATATATTATTCCTATCTCTGAGAGTAATTAAGGGGCTTAAATTGTTTGGTCATGCTTCAGCTTACGTTTTACCGACAACACAAACTGAAGCTGAGACAAAAATGTTATGGATCTTATTCGGATTATTTGTTGAGATAATTACCGGAAATTTGTAAAAGTAATTCATAATATATTTCTTTTTTAAGATGAATTCATAATACATTTCTTGACATATACTCCATCCGGTCATAAAAGACTGACGATTTGAATAGTGGCACGGTTCACATAACACAACTCTGATCACTAATTTCAATTATAATTTATTTATAAAATCTAATAAATTTATAATATTATAAAAGTATCTTTCGAAACAAATCTACTCATATCATTTTCGTATGTCTAATCTAAATATTTATAAGGAAATTGATGGCTAAAGATTATAAAGTTTGACTTTAAAACCACATTTTTTTTTCACTGGAAAGAGTAGTACAAGCCTCGAGCCTATCCATCAATCCAAGTTTCATTTATGAGGCTCTGTGTCGCTACAAAACTCAACTTATTGTCTCGTCCGAAGAAACGAAATGGTTTGTACGTACGCAGCATGTTCGTTCACGGAGCCAGTTTTGGATATGCACATGCATGGATATATATATACACGAATTTCAAGTTCTTATCACTTCACCAATTAGCCATCACTTCAGCATCTGTGGGTGGATGTGATTTCAGAGTTTGTCTTCTTAGTTAATTTCTTTGTAGTAACAGAACTTTGCAAGTTACTTCTGTTGTTGGTTCGAGTGTCGGTCGATCGTGTGTTCTTGTCCGTCATTCGTTTCGATTAATTAGTTCCCAGAAGACGCCCAAATTATGTCTTTGTGATGACAATGTCATGCCAGAAGTGAGAGGAGAGCTTTTAAGTTGAAGCTCACATGCAAATTGGGGAACAAAGCCATGCACATCCTAATCCAGCTTAATGTGCCTACTAAATATGCAAATCATGTTCTTATTCATTTCGAAGATATGCGCGTTTCTTAAGCTTAGAAATATTAACTTTAGAGTAGAGAAACATCAAAAGGTATAATTCACTAGTTAATTCTCAAAGGGAAAAAAGGTTCTAGTTAGTTTAAAAGCTTGTTAGTGAATGGTATGTCCATGTTTTTTCTCTCTTTTGGGAGAGCATGTCGATGTCATCGTAAGTCATGCACATACGTTGCCTTTTCTCATGCAGATACTCCTACCGGGTAGTATTGAGGATTTGTGTGACCCAACTAATTGATTGTTCATGAGGTCGGCAACCCTATGCATCACCCGAAGAAATGGACTAATTTACCCTTTAGGAGAGAAGCCATCAGAATTTTTCAAGGTGTGTCTAGACATCATTCGGATATTTTCTTCCTATCAATCATCCAGATTTATGACCGTCGGATTAAAGATCCAACGGCCCCTTTTTCTGGAGGGGGAGGTTTTTTTTAGAGGAGGGGGAGATTTTATTTGGAGGGAGGGGGGAGAATTCATGACCGTTGGATCTCTAATCCAATGGCCACAAATCTGGATGATAATTAGGAAGAAAACATCCGAATGATGTTTATCAATATCCTTCAAAGTGCTATGATGCAATTAAGAATTGCACTGTATTTGCAAGCATATGTTCGTGAGACATTGAGACATGAGTGAAAGAGACGAAAATGAGAGGGACGGGGAGCCACGATCGCCGTGTTTTACACGGTGCCTATAGCACCTCGTTACTCAATTAGCGTCAATCCGTTACACTGTGCTTTTCATAATAAAGACGTTAATGTGAGTTCCGAAGGCGAAACCATGCTAGCTTTTAGGTAGAAAAAACTACTAGGAAACCCACCATTAAGCTTGCCCCAATGATCACATCGGGGTCTTAATGTCAGGGCACTACACTAATCCATTGAAAATAAAACATTTTCCCATTTACTGTTGCAAATCTGACAGACAACATAAAAATGGATCCATTGTTATTCTGGAGTAGCACTGGATTGCTCATCCAAAACCCTGCTTGCTAATTGCACACTCATGTCGCAACTTATGGACACACCATGTTGATGCAGTGATGCTGGGCCTGCATGTTTTTTAGCTGCTTCTGCAGGCAAATGCCAGACGCTGAAACAGGTTACAAGTGTGGATGAAGCCAAGAGGTTCAGTGCGGAAGTTGGATTCAGCTGGAGGATCATCGGATCGATCTAGCTAGCAAACAACACCGGTTGCCCGGCTTGATGCCACTCGGCAGCTTGCAGACAACACCTGCCCAGAGTTCATAGGATGCAGGGCTCGTCGTTCTCTCCTAGTACTACACGTTTTCAGTTCAGTGTAAGCTGCGGCTATAGCTAGCCAACAGTTGCCGTAGCCTTCAAAATTGCAGTATCTTGCACATCCGGAGAATGACATGGGCAGCAGAAGCCAAATGCGCAAGTGATTCGCTTGTATATGATTTCAATTTCAAGTGCTCAAAATCAGTTGAAATAACCTCACATTAGTTATAAAATGGTAAAAGAACTAACTTAAAAGTAGAGAAATTTCTCATATCACAAACTAGCTTTTTGGGATAAGAAGACACTTACGATCCAATAAGTGGTATTAGAGCTCGGTTCTAACATCACTGGCACAAATAAATACTAGTGTGTAAACGTCCGATAGACTGTCACGCTAAGGGATCATCGATGTACGGTGATGGAAGTGGTGAACGGCTAAAAGACACCAATGTGCGAGAACGTGATTATTAGAATAATTTCATATTGATTATGAAAAGGTGACAGATCTAACTTAGGACCCGTTCATATTGATTTTTGTCTTTGACTTATGAATAATAACAACAGCTTATAGAGAACTTGTAGAGAGACATTTGTGTACGATTTTAGTTGATATAAATGAAGTCACAACAATGTATATTACAATTGACTAATAGATCCCATCTTAAAAGACATCCCGTTTGAAAGTTAAATACTATAAAAAACAGTTTTTCGAAACTAATACGAACACGATCTTAAAAGTAGGGTAGTTTCTCACCTCATAAACTAAATTTTGAGCATGAAGAGGCTCTTTTACAGTCGGCGAAGAAAAGAAATTCCGTATATAGCTCTCATCTATTACTGTCGTGCAATCTCATTGCGAACTCGACAAAGTTCATAAATCAGAAGGCAACTGTAATCATTTCTAGCTCGATTCGGCAGTTGATGCACATATGTACAAGTTACAAACCTCTGTAGTATGTACGAGCTTCTGCCTGAACTCACGATCTAACCGTGTGGTCGTAGACTCCCCCTCCCCGTATCACACCACACCCACCGTTCGCCTACTTTTGGGTATGATAAACACCATCCGGATATTTTCTTTCTAACTATTATCCAGATTTGTGATCATTGGATTAGAGATCCAACGGCTATAAATTCTCCCCCACCCCCCAAAAAAATCTCCCTCTCCTCAAAAAATAATCTCTCTCCTCCAAAAAAAGGCCGTTGGATCTCTAATCCAACGGTCTCTCTAATCTAACGGTCTTAAAATTAGATGATAATTAGAAAGAAAATATCCGGATGATGGTTATACATGGAAGCGCCTGAGACTTTGCACACCGAATCCCAACCACCGCGCGGCGCCGAACGCCCGACCGAGCATATACATCGAACCCAGCGTCTCAGCTCTGCTCAAACTCGAGGCTGATGCGCAGCTAAGCTAAGCAGAGTGAACTACCGCGCGAGGAGTCCAGAGCAGAGCAGAGGCAGGAGCAGGGGAATCGGAGATATGCTCCGAGGACGGGGAGGGCAGGAGCAGCAAGAAGCGTAGCAGGTGCAGGGAGGGGCCATGTGGACACCGGTGCGGGGGTCGGGAAGCGGGCGGCGGAGCGGGCACCGGCGCATCGCGGACTACCTCGCCGACGACCAGACCGAAGCGTCCGACAATGAGTCGTTCGCCACCGCGTACAGCGAGGAGTTCTTTGCGTCGACGTCCGCCGCGGCGGGCGGTGCTGGCGGCGGCGGCGTCGGGGGAATGCTGCCGGCGTTTCTTGCCGACCAGAGCGACCTCGTGGAGGTCATGCTGGAGCTCGACGAGGAGTCCATGGTGGTGCGCAGCGTGACGCCCACCGCTGCGGCGCTGTATGGCCCCACGTCGTTGGCCGGAGCCGGTGCCGGGACGCACACGCCAGGGAGCGGACGGAGCCTGAGCCGGTGCTCGTCGACGTCGTCGAGGATACGCAAGAAGTTCGCGTGGCTGCGGTCGCCATCGCCATCGCCGCGGCCCCCGCCGGCGGCTCCCGATCAGCAGCATCGGGAGGCGGCGATGGCCGCCCGCGAGCGGCGCCGCATCCAGGCTCGGCTGAACCGCTCTCGCTCTGGCGCGAGGCGCGCGCTCAAGGGCCTCCGGTTCATCAGCCGCACGACCGGCTCCGCGGAGGCTGGTGCCGACCTCTGGAGCCGCGTCGAGGAGCGCTTCAACGCCCTCTCCCGCGATGGCCTCCTCGCCCGCGACGACTTCGGCGACTGCATCGGTGCGCGCATCTCACACACATCACAGTGATCACACAAACTCTGCTAGTAATTCACCTGTCAGAAAGCTCGATTCGTCTCACGACACGATCGCGACGGCATTGGTGCCGGCGATGACTGGTTCCAGGGATGGTGGACTCGAAGGAGTTCGCGGTGGGCATCTTCGACGCGCTGGCGCGGCGGCGGCGGCAGAACGTGGAGCGGATCACCAAGGAGGAGCTCTACGACTTCTGGCTCCAAATCTCCGACCAGAGCTTCGACGCGCGCCTGCAAATCTTCTTCGACATGTAGCCACTTACCAATCCTATGTTCTCCTGTTCTCGAATTCGTTCTCTCCAATCCGTGCAGTGCTTGCACGCGTTTATTGCTGCTTTCTTACGTTCTTGGCCCAAACACAAATTGTCAGGGTGGACACCAACGTGGACGGGAGGATCACGAGGGAGGAAGTGCAGGAGGTAGGTAGACTTCTCTGAGATTAACCAGACAATAAAACGCGTCTCGTTATTAGCGGTTTAAACGACCGGAAAGTAACATGTTTGGAAGCTTCGATCCTGTACGTGGATGCCTACAGTTCTGTCACTGCCGTACCACCACCATGCCATAACAAGTTACTAGTTTCACCGTGCTGAATGCTATACGGTAACTAAATTTACATGTGCGGGGGTCAACATGGTTAATTCTGGTTTGATTTTCACAGCTGATCGTTCTGAGCGCGTCGGCGAACAAGCTGTCGAAGCTGAAGGAGCAGGCGGAGGAGTACGCGTCGCTCATCATGGAGGAGCTCGACCCGGAGGATCTCGGCTACATCGAGGTACGCATACGTATGTTTGCAGTAACTACGTATTGCGCCCCTACAGCATTTGACTCGTCTCGTACGTACGGCGTGTACGTGTGCACGTACGTACAGCTGTGGCAGCTGGAGGCGCTGCTCCTCCAGCGCGACGCCTACATGAACTACAGCCGGCCGCTCAGCAGCGGCAGCGCGGCGCAGTGGAGCCAGAACCTCGGCGGCGGCATCGGCAACGGCAATGGCGGACAGCAGCAGGCGCAGCAGCAGCCGGCGGCTGGCCGGAGCCGGCGGCGGTGGAGCCTGCGGCGCGCGGTGGCTAGGGCGCGGGTGGCGGCGGAGGAGAACTGGCGGCGCGCGTGGGTGCTCGCGCTGTGGTTCGCCGCCATGGTGGCGCTGTTCGCGTGGAAGTTCGTGCAGTACCGGCGGTCGGTGGCGTTCCGGGTGATGGGGTACTGCCTGCCGACGGCGAAGGGCGCCGCCGAGACGCTCAAGCTCAACATGGCGCTCGTCCTCCTCCCCGTCTGCCGCAACACGCTCACGTGGCTCCGCTCCTCCTGGGCCCGCTTCTTCGTCCCCTTCGACGACAGCATCACCTTCCACAAGGTAAAATTCCCGCGTCCATGCAGTTTCCCGCGTTCGCGCTCACCGTGCACAGTACCAGCACTTCCCCGGAGCCCCACCCGGGAAATATCGCGTCTGACGTGGCACGTCGCCGGGAGGGTTAAGCTTTTTTTACTGCCCAATCAGAGGGGGGGTCGGGTCGCTACCCACGGTCGTTAGGCGGTCGCCGTCGGTGGCGAGGCGCCGTCGTCCGTCGCTACGCGTCGCCCAATGATTGAGCGGCCTCTGCCGCGTGGGGCCGGGCGGTCTTGGATGTTGTGCGGCTTGCCCCATGTGGGCGGTGAGACTTTGTGGGCGTGCAGGCTGCAGCAGCAGCGGCGGGCGGTGTAGCGTGCTCTGGCCTCCGCGGAAGCGGTCCAATCAGAATGGCGGTTTGTCGGGTAGCCGGGGAATGCGCCGGTACAGAAGATCCCTGTGCGCCCCAACAGCGTACGCGGTCGGCTCTCCTGGTCAAAATTCCTGACCGATGAAAGTCTCCGGACAGACAGGTTTCCCGCTGTCAGGTGGGCCACGATACCTATTACCTGGAGGGACACGTGTATCACGGTGCTATCTGGGTCCCACCTGCAGCCTCAGCTGGCCATACCGGTCTGCAAGGTTTGGGTAAACACTTCGAGTTACAGCCGACTCATCATAAGTGCGAATATACAGGGGCATGTTTAATTCATTCAAGATTAACAAGTACGTGAAGTTTTAATTTGGATAACTCTGTACTGACTTGATTTACTATCATTTTGGATGGGCTTAGCCAAAAGAGACATGTACAGTGAAGCAGATTTCCAGGATCCCAACAGTTGAATTTTGCATTTGCCACCTGTTAATGTCTCGATTGCGTTAGTGCAAAAATATGCGCAACCAGAAGTACGTTGATTAGGGAGCCTTGTCGTGGTTTGGTGGTTGGTCATCACGGGAGAGACGGTGACCCTTCGAATAGCGAATTTGACTCATCGAATCTAACTAGTTTTGACATGCGCTAATCGCGCGAACTCTTTTGTCTGCAGATCATAGCGATGGCAATTGCACTGGGCATCTGCCTGCACGCCGGGAACCACTTGGCGTGCGACTTCCCCCGCCTGATCGCGTCCAGCCCTGGAGAGTACAGCCTCCTGTCCAACTTCTTCGGGCAGGACAAGCCGACCTACCGGCACCTGCTCTCCGGCGTGGAGGGCGTCACCGGGATCCTGATGGTGACCCTGATGGCCGTCTCCTTCACCCTGGCGACGCGCCCGTTCCGCAAGAGCGAGAAGGGCGCGAACGCGGCGGCGTCCCGGCTCCCGTTCCCGCTGAGCCACCTCGCCGGGTTCAACGCCTTCTGGTACTCGCACCACCTGCTCATCGTCGTCTACCTCCTGCTGCTCGTGCACGGCTGGTTCACGTTCCTCGTCAACAGGTGGTACGACAGGACGGTGAGCTCACCTTCCCTTCTTCACTGCATTCTCTGCCATTTCAGACTCTCGGTTAGTTCGTTAACGGTGTGGTTAGTTTATCTTTTTGGCCTTTTACTGTTACGACCTCCTACTTGTCGCCTTGTCGGCAATGGCCGCTTTCGTGAGGCTGACACCTTTCTGCTTTGGTCCTTTCAAAAGCTTGCAAATTGCACGTGAGCCCGGCCTTCTAGAAGTGCCCTAGCACCGAGCACTTCGCTGCTTTTGATTCTGTGTCGTTGGGGTCGTCTTCTTGGCTGTTAAGCTGATGGGCACAGGGCACCACGGACAGAGAAAGAAATTGACCGTTCGACCAGGCCAAACCAACGCACATTACGACACCGTAACGGATCGGTTAGTGATAATACCAAGGAAATTAGAAAATCAGATCACTTCGCACTAGCACTTTAGGCTTATTTGGTTGCTTTACGGGGCTCGCACGCAGTGTGTAGCTTCACCGAGCAGTCAAGAGGAACGCGAGCGCTCCTCCTCACTAGCTATGCTCATGCAGTGTACGTTAATTAACTATTGGGCCGGTGCATGGTCATTGGACATGGAGAAAGCTAGAGCACCATCGCATTGTTTTTCGTTGGGAGAAAAATGACATGATGTACATAAATGTGACTGGAGCACACGTATATGTCTTACAGAGTCCACATACGTACATACAGGGGCGGTATGACTGCACAAGATCTTGTTTAGGAGCTTAGCTTCCTCAGAGATTAGAAGTCGGCTTCTCAGGTAAATTGGTGGGAAGTAGCTTCGGCAATCTTAGGGCATGTACTTTTAAATTTTTTAATTTTTCTACAATAACTAGTTTTTAAACATAAACAAGTTGATTATAATACACACTGTAGTGATTTTATTTATATCGGTCAAAACTACATATGAGTTTTTGTTACTCTATACTCTCTCTCACGAACAGCTCAAAAGATATAAACTGCAACTAAAAGTCATAAACCAAAGTCAAAAAAAATATACCCTTAGTACAAAAGAAGGTTAAATTGCTTGAGTAGCCTAAGAAGCCGCACCCTTATAAGCTTCAGATGGCTTTAAATTGAACCCAAAGTTCCCCAAATAAGATATAAGTGGAGTGGAGTAGCTCAATTTTTTAAGTTTTAGACCTTGTTCCGACTGTTAGCTTTTTTTAAATATTTAATTAAAATATTTAGAATAAAGCCTTACCATGACCATATGCAATGTGTCCATACACACAAAAAAAACACAGTATGTGCTGTCGCATGGCACCTGTCCGTGGGGCCTGGTCTGGCCTAGGGTTGTTTGCACCCATAACATTACTCGTGCCTGTGACATGTGATGCAGTACGACCAGATCGATGCTGCCCGCTGCACACCGGATGTTGACACTGGCGCACACACGCGCCCACAGTGCTGGCTGCTGGTGGCGTGTTCTCGTCAGAACCCGAAGAATATCTGCCTAGCATTAAGGCACTCGTCAATTAGGCACGTTTGCATCAGGCATGGTTAGTAAATGCAGAGGCTTTAATGGTGTAGGGTATAACCAGAAAACTAGTTAATTGCCTTGTCCTGTGGCCGTGCGCCGATGATGAAATGAAGGCTGTGCTTTGTTCTTTAACGGTTAAAAATGTTGTTAACTTTTTAAGTAATTAAATTTTAAAAATAAAAAATAAATAAAAATATCATATCATCACGGATGATATAAAGGAATATAGTGAAAAAGTTTTGAGCCCATTATTGAAGTCTACACAGAGAACCAGGATGAAGATATAACGATAGGGAATTTTGTTAATGGCCTTAATTTGTAGGTGGATCTGTGTGGGTTCGAAATGGTTTTTTTTGTTGGTTTATATTCATACTGTTTATAGTAACTAATTTTTAAATAATACGTTTTTTAAGACAAACTCAATAGAAAGATTGTAGTAAAAATGTATTGAGTTTATCTATACTGGCCAAATTCACATGTGACTATATTTCTATGCGTACTAGCGACTATTTTCTATGCATACTATCTCCCACGAACAGCTAGAATTCAAATATTTGAACCATAATCCATAAGCCTAAAAGAACCCACCTCTAGTAGTAGTTGCTTTGGAGAACTACATGCTTCTAAAATTACAGGTCAAATTAATTATTATAGTACATTATATAAATTGTACTCCTAATTTGTGCACATGTCTAAAGCATTTTAGCTTCATCTACCATGAGAATAATGGTCCATGTTCACAAATCTTGATGCAAAGCCATGAGCTTTTCCTGAGCCTTTAAGGCTACTATGGCGACCAATTAGAGCAAGTATAATAAGAGATTGTTAGTAGGTTGTATACTGAGGTGGAGGAAAGAGAGCAGGAGAGAGAAAGAGAAACTTTGTGAGAGAAAGGTAGATCATCAGTTGTAGAGAGCTATATGAATAGGTGATAAGTAGGTTGTAAGTGTCACAAGAACCAAGAAACTTTGTGAGAGAAAGGGTAGATCATGTTTACTATAAGTCAAGTTGTAGAGCCAAGTTATACAATAATTTGTCTACAAAAGTTACTATATGAATAGGTCTGATAAGTGGGTTGTAAGTGTCCATACAACCACCTGAGAGCCAGATCTCTCTCCCTTGCTCTTACTAGATAATAGTACTTCTCCAGTTCCTTAGTATTTGTGCCTCCTTTTGGAGTGCCACATTAGTCAGAGCCCAGATTTTTTTTGTCATGACTCCAATCACATGGCCAAACAGTACATTTTGATCTGCACATCAATCACACAAAGTATCCATATGTGAATGTGATCTACTGTTTGGACTACATTATTCAACGACATGTAGACTAGATAGCTGACATCCATGGACTAGTAGTTCCATTCACATTTGCCTCGGATTCGACACCTGCACACGCGGTTTAGTCTCCTGATACTGCCGAGTTTCTCAACGAGAAATAATTCGGCTTGATGCTTCTGCTCACTTGCTATCTGAATTTTAATTTATATGAGCTCTATCCCTTGCCAGATGCGTGTAGGTTACAATGCCCAATCATTGCTGTGACCAAGATAGGGGTCATAGTTCTAAAGGGACCACGGATGTGGCATTTATAGGAATCACTTTCATGAGTTAATCTACTATTGAAATGCAGAAGAATACAATTTTTGCACTCACTACACCTTACATTCTTTAGACCCCATCATATGACAATCAACATTCCAATGCGAACACAGCAAATTGGCTTATTTCATTTGAAATAATGTATACGAAAACAACAACGCCAGTATGCCATATTCTGAACGAAAAAGCACCGTCAATGTTAAGACTTAAAAAGAGTTCAGCGTGACTTACTTGTACATTTCGATGATTTGCAACTTCACTTGTTTCAGTATGCAATTCAAACAATCTTCACTTGATCAAGTTTCCTGGTGCTAACAGTGTTATCTCCTTGCTGATCTTCAGACATGGATGTACATTGCTGTACCGTTGGTGCTTTACGTGGGTGAACGGACGCTACGGGCCTTCCGGTCGAAGGCTTATGCGGTTAAAATCCTGAAGGTAACTGAACATCCGATAGCTCGTTTATTATCTGAATTCTGAACGCCAAGCATCAATCACCTCTTGCTAACAAAAACCGGTCACCTTAACATCGGTTGTTCAAAAAGACAAACAAAAAGTGTATAATTTGCAACCAACAACATGTGCTGATTAGGTTTGGTGATCCGTTTGTATCTTGCAAATGGTTGAATGCATCATTGTAGTTCAGAAAATGGAAGGATTCAGAATGATATGAAGGATTTTGGCATGTGGATGGTAAGATAAGGTTGTAGGGGTAGGTCATCTTGGCACTAGGATATTGAGCATATATGCCTAGCTGAGCATTTGTCTCCTTTAGGAATTGCCCATCACTGTTTAATCACTTCTCCAAATAAAAAATTTCACCATTTCAGGATGAACTAAATGAGACAAAAAAGAAGTATATACACAAAGAATGGCGTCCATCATGATGTTGGTTACTAGTATGATTATTAAGTAATGAAAGTAGACGAAATCATGCTCATGTTCTCACTGAATTTGGTACACCCAGGTGTGCCTTCTACCGGGAAATGTGTTGACCATTACAATCTCAAAACCGTATGGATTCAGATACAGAAGTGGACAGTATATTTTCCTTCAGTGTCCAACAATTTCTCCATTTGAATGGTTTGTCTGCCCTTTCGTCTGCACGTTCAGTCAACCTTGCTCCTAGTTTCTACTCTTATGTAGTAATAACTGGCATTTCTGCTGTGTTTTACCCCTTTGCTTCAGGCACCCTTTCTCCATCACTTCAGCTCCTGGAGATGACTACATCAGTGTTCATATCCAGACCAGGGGGGACTGGACACAAGAGCTCAAGCGCATTTTCGTCGAGAACTACTTCTCGCCATGCGTGCCCAGAAGAGCTTCATTTGGAGAGCTAGGCATGACAGAACAGAAGAGGTCCATGCGTCTCCTCGTCATGGCTGCTCCTGTGCTGTTAATTCTTTGCCTGCCTGACGGATATGAAACTGATCAATGTCTTGCCTCTGCTGCAGTCCGCCAAGGTTGCTTGTCGACGGCCCTTACGGCGCTCCAGCGCAGGATTTCAGGAACTACGATGTTCTGCTTCTCGTCGGCCTTGGAATCGGTGCGACGCCTTTCATAAGCATTCTAAGAGATCTGCTGAACAACATTAAGCTGGCTGATGAGCTGATGGTACGGTTTCTTTCATATAGAGCTGACCCCATTTCAACTTTCTGTAAGATACCTTGCCTAACTGTGGCTCAGGTTTGACTCTTTTAGGACCTGGCAATGGAGACCAGCAGGTCTGAGGACAGCGCCAACAGCTTCAGCGTGTCGACGGCGAGCAGCAACAAGAGGAGAACGTACCGGACGAGCAGCGCGCACTTCTACTGGGTTACAAGGGAGCCAGGATCATTCGAATGGTTCAAGGGGGTGATGAATGAGGTTGCTGAAATGGACAAGAAGGTGATGATGCCTCTGCTCCCTGTGTACTGCTGCTCTTATTGCAATGCTGATGCGCTGATGATGCATGATGTTGTTATCATGGTTGCAACCAGGGTGTCATAGAGCTGCACAACTATCTGACAAGTGTGTATGAGGAGCGTGATGCAAGGACGACTCTGCTCTCAATGGTGCAAGCCCTGAACCATGCCAAGCATGGTGTAGACATAGTATCAGGCACCAGGGTAAACACTTTTCTTAGTATGATAAATTCATAGTGAAGAAACAAATTCAATTTTGCATAGTGAAGTCTTATTGTCACAATTGAACAAGAATCAGAGCTAACTGTTCAAGTGATGAACATATAAAATCAGTTGAACAAGTTGATTGCAAATTGAACGTGTGTTTTGTGCTCTTGACAGGTCAGGACACATTTTGCAAGGCCTAACTGGAAGGAAGTCTTTACAAGAATCGCTTCCAAGCACCCCAATTCTACAGTTGGTAATATTTTGTTCGAATTTGCTGTATTTTTTTCTGAAGTGATGACAAATAGCAGGCATTTTAAAACCTAATGTTGAGCATTGATTAATTTATATCATTTTGATCACAAGAGTTTTTTTAATGCATGCAGGGGTCTTTTACTGTGGGAAACCCACGCTAGCCAAAGAATTGAAGAAGCTATCACTTGACATGAGCCACAAAACGGCGACTCGCTTCCATTTCCACAAGGAGTATTTCTGATGGAATACAGAACACTCCTGATAGCCATAGTAGTAGATATGAGATATCGATAAAAGAAGCAAAAATTTTTGCGTAGAAGCAAACTGACCCTCTTCACCATTTGTAAATGTAGATAGTACAAGGCAGAGGGTAGTTAGAAGCATTTTTATTAACACAATGGGAGGGCAAAATCTTGTGTTCTCAGCCATTGGTTACCATATATACATGTATAACTTATAGCTACTCATCAAAATATCAAATGCTAAGCATACAAGATGCTGAGGCCACCAATCTGAATGTACATCATTCAATTCAATGTTCATGTTTACCCGCCTAGTCACTAATGGTGGCATTGTGCAGTGGTCCTATATGATCTTCACCTGCGCCTTGACTAATCCTTACGAAAAGGTGGTTCACATAACGTGATGGCATGATCCCCTGTGCAAGCATACTATTCTGTATTTGTTAAAACAGCTAGCATGCTGGTAAGAGCTTACCATCTGTAGTGGAGCTGCTAAGAGCAAGATTTTGTAGTTCGAAGGTGCTTCGTATAAACGCTGTTCATCATATCAAACTAGAACAAGACGACTTGCTTGCGATGAATTAATAATCAAATAAAATTGTAATCAAAGGTCAGCAGGAGAAACAACACTTCAGTCTTCAGACAGTACTTACACCTATGTGATCCCCAGACGCCAGTCTGTCAAGGTCAAGGAGCTTAGTCCATCGCAGAGAACAGCAATCTAGGTTTCTTTCCCATAGAAAGGAGACTACAGTTTAGTGGATGAAGTATGCCGCACTAAGGGCATCCTGTGCAGAAATTCTCTGCAGAATGAAGGAAGGTACTAAAGTATTAGATTGTTTCAAGACCTCTTAGAAGAATCTTAAAAAATTCTGATGTACAGACTACAGAGTTTGTCAATTGATTCTCATAATCATATAGATTTCAAAAATTGATACGAAGTTTATATTAGTTGCCCCCTTCATATTGAATCTCACACACATTGCACCAGACTCTGGAAATTTAATTTTAATTTTACATGGCAGTTAAAGACTGAACCTTTATTGAATTATTCTTTTGTGAATGTGTTGTATATGTAACGGTTCAATATCTTTCAAATAATTAAAGAGTGTCTCGAGAAAAATATAGGTATCTGGCTGAAATTCAATGCTTAATTGCATATAATGGTTTGGTTTAGTTTGAATATTGTAAACTTCAAATAGAGTATACTTTTCACAAATCTGGCCAACTTATATCTCCACGGTATACCAACTAATCTCCCAAATATAACAATGGAAAATTTCCATTGCACCAAATTGAACCTAATTTTTTACCAGATTGAATTTTCCAAACAAATTTTGTAAGACCGATGATGGCAATCAGAGATGGGTAAATGATTGCAATCTGTAGCAAATTTTTTTATTGTTTTTTAATAATGAAAAGAACTATAAGTGATATATGTGGATGTATGCGCAATAGTAAGCAACCTAGTTTTATGCAACGGCAATAATCATGACTCAATATGTATATGTACATAGGCAAGTCTCCAGCAACAACTAATCAATATTTTAGACTCAATTATCAAAGTGCAACTTCTTACCCATAGTTTATCATTGCAAAACAGGAGCTCAACTACCACTACGCATGCAAGAGCATGGTCTTAATTGCACGTGAATCGAAATCACATGTATATCGTAGTGCTGCTGCTAGTTCACGTGAAGACAAGTATTTGTGTGCACACAAACCAAGAACACTCACGGAAACAACATCTTGAACTAGGTTCTCTTTGCCGCTGTACGCATGCGTGACAAACCCTTCAACCAGCCCGAATTTTTTTTTCTATTTTAGCCCTTTTTGTTGAAAAAAATTCACATTTAGACCCCTAATGGTTTTAATTCCGTTTTTGGACCTAGGGGGTCGGAGCTGTGACCCACGGCGCCGAGGTAACACGTCTCGGCGCCGTGGTCCACGGCTCCGAGGGCCGAGCCCGCACCACCTGGCGGCATGCGTGGCGCCGACGTGGCAAGAGGTCGCCGCCGTGGATCGGTGGCTCCGAGCTCGGCGCCAGTGGGTCATGGCTCGAGCTCGGGCCGTGGGTTATGGCGCCGACCTCGCGCGGGCCCCACGCGCCTTTTTCCCGTGTGGTGCGCGCACCGCTGGTTCACGCGCTCGTCCAAAACCCGCAAACCCTAGCGTCCGCGCGCGCCTCGTCACCTCGCGCCGCCTCCCCCGCCTCCTCCCTCCCCGAGCGCGCCTCCGTCCGCCGCGCCTCCGGCCTCGCCTCGCCGCCGCGCCCCCTGTGCCGCTCCTCCGTCGCCTTCCGCGCGGCCGCCGTCCGCCCGCCGCGCCTCCTGCCTCCCGCCTCCCCGCCGCTGCGCCGCCTCGCCCGCCTCCGCTCGCGGCCGACCGCGGCCCCGCCGCGCCGAGCCCCACCACCTCCCGCGCGGCCGAGCCCCACCGCCTCCCCGCCGCCTTTCTTTGATAGGTTTGTTCACTGGTTCACTCATTGAAGTGCGTCCATCAATTTTGCGGTAATATCATGTTGTTTGCTGCACATTTAGATTCCATTTGTTGTCCTCACCAAGCAATTCATAAGACATATAATCAATTTTGCAATGACTTTTGATGCTCCTTATGAAAGGTCTTCTATGCCATGAATCTTGTCATTGTATAATTTAATAGTCTGTGGAATCACCCCATTGAGCTCAGATTGCATGCCATTCCATCTATGAACAATACACAATCGTCCTTTGCTTGTTTATCTGCAGAACTTACTAATCTTCATTGGTAGATTTTTGGTCAATTATTCATTGTTTATGCTTGTATGGTCTTATGCTGGATCTGACATTGGCTAACTAAAACGCAGCCACATTTGAAAAATGTAACTGAATTGATCCTGCAAGCTAATAAAGATTCGGATGATGAAGTTGCTTTGGAGGCTTGTGAATTAATTACACCATGTAGAATGCAGAATTGCCGTTAATGCATCAAATTGATACAACCATACGATCGTGTATTTGTAAGAATGTAGTTTGCATATTATAATGTAAGATTATTTTGTTGGGTGCCTACTTTGCACTATCAATGTCTGTAAGTTTTGCAAATGGACCGAGTTCCACACCCCTATAGACGGTTAGTGCCTGGCTACACCGAACCTATAGAGCATGGTTTAGCTTTCTGCTTTAGGTAGATGATATGTGGTTGTGGGACTTAAATCGTTTGTGCTTTAGCTTTATTTTTAACTTTCCATCCGCATATTTCCAAGGTATTAAGTTTGGTTTTCTGTATGAACTAGATGGACAACCTAGTTACCCTATATCATGGAGGCAGTGTGACAAGTGATGATTATGAAAATGTTCGATTTGTTGAAATGCAAAGGGTGCCTCTGATATTCAGTGATCGACCGTCGTTTAGTGAGTTGGTTGCTAGGGTCCGGGAGAAGCTACATTGTCATGGAAACGAGGAGAGCATCACAGTTGAGGGGTTACTTCACTTCGGTTCGAAAGACACAATTCTCAGGCGATTGATCTTAATTGGTTGTGAGGATGAGTGGGACAAATATGTCAAATTGGTTATGCGGAATGAGTTAAAATGTTTGGACCTTGTTGTGCGGAAGGTGTCCATCGATCCCACCCCTCACGGTTATTCACCAGAACTAGGTGATCAGGCACCCTTTGACCCTCCGTTACCGGATCTTGCGGTGGATGTGGAAGAAGTGCCTGAGGTGCCCGATGCTCTATCTGTCCCGAACGAGGTTCAGATTTCTCAACCAGTTCGAGTTGAATGTCGTACGGATGATGTCGTGGCGGCCCCTCAGGATCATCCCAGTAAGTGTCGAGCCACACTTTAGCCTTTTCCCGTCATTCCTTTCTTTTGTCTCAATCCCATCGTTTCGTGCTTATGATGCGGGAGACATTCCCGATAATGTGGGTGTTCGTCCCGTTGCTCCATCCGCAACGTTGAAGAAGTCTCTGAGGACTCCAACGGTGTGGATGTTCAAATTATGGATGATCCGAGCCTTACGAGATCGCAAGGGCCGTTGATTCGATGATGACCGCCCTTTTGGAGAGCGGACGAAAGTGATATTGAGCCGATCGACGTTATTGCCTGCCGGATCCATCGGTTCATGAATTCAGCGATCTTAGGCATTCTCATGAGGCTTATGCGAAGGAAGGGATGACGAGTCGCTAGATGCTCCGAGGCCGGTCAAGCATGACAATTGAGAAGGGCATGATGTTTGAGGACTTGTCTGCATTGAGAAGGTGGCTGCAGGAGTATTCGTGATTCGTAAAGGCCATTCAAGGTGAGGCATTCTTATGTGGAGCGGAGGTACACAGTGTGCGTAGAAGGAAACATGTGAATGGAGGGTTTGTGCTAGGAAACAGAAGGACACGGAAAGTTCAAGATCACAAGAATCGTTGGCCCACACACTTGTGCCGGGCAGAGTGAAACAGAAGCATCGGCAGCTGACCTCTACCATTATTGCCAAGTCACTTTGTCACATAGTAAAGGAGAACCCAATATGAAGGTGAAGACACTTGCTGGGATTGTTAAGGAGAAATTTGGATACGAGATAAGGTATGGAAAAGCATGGAGGGCAAAGCAACGCATCTGGAAGATGATATATGGGGACTGGGAAGATGGGTACTTGCAGTTGCCAGCACTCTTCAATGCAATCAAAGCGGTTAATCCAGGCATGCATTATGAGTACGTCCCGAAACCAAACGAATGGACTCAAGATGGGATGCAGATATTCTTCCGTGCTTTCTGGTGCTTTGCTCAGTCCATCGAGGCCTTTCGGCATTGTCGTCCCGTCTTCTCCATTGATGGTACGTTTCTTCTTGGCAAGTACCAGGGCACACTTCTGATAGCCATTTCCTGTGACGCAGACAACGCGTTGGTTCCTTTGGGGTTTGCTTTGGTTGAGAGGGAGAACAAAGACAGCTGGGGATGGTTCTTGCGGCTCGTTCGGAGGCACGTGGTTGGCCCTGGTAGGGAGGTGGGTGTCATATCTGATAGACACCAGGGCATACTTGCTGCCGTACAGGAGCAGATACCGGGGTATCCACCTTTGCATCACCGTTGGTGCACTCGGCATCTTGCCGAGAATCTACTCCGTAAGGATGGTACGAAGGATAACTTTCATCTGTTCGAGGAGGTCGCTCGAATGCTTGAGGTCAAGATCTTCCAGGAGAAGTTGGAGCAGCTTAATACTGCAACAAATGCAGAAGGTAGACAGTGGTTGTCGGGATTGATGAGAAATGTTGACAAATGGACAAGGGCTCATGACGATGGTGGCTGGAGGTACGAGTTTCAGACAAGTAATATGGCCGAATCCTTCAATAATTTGCTTAGGGGTATACGTGGTATGCCCGTCAATGCTATAGTATCCTTCACCTTTTACAAGCTTGTTGCCTGGTTCAACGAAAGACACGCACATGCAATGGCGCTACAGAGTAAACAAGAGAGATGGGCGCCAAAACCGAAGCGCCACCTAGAAAAGGCAAAGGCGAGGGCTGAGGCACATGAGGTACATTGTTTTGACAACTCCACGGGCACTTACGAGGTTGTAGAAAGGGGTGGTACAACGACCGATGGAGAGCTCCGGCCGACGAGGAGGCATAAGGTTGTCCTTATTGATTTCTCATGCACATGTGGTAAACCGAGGCAGTACCACTTTCCATGTTCTCATTATGTGACAGCAGCAAGGCATCGCAACTTTGACTATGAGAGCAGGATACCTCGGGACTTCAGTGTTGACAACCTTGTGCTTACGTGGTCTCCCCGTTTCGAGCCTTACCGGGATGAGGGAGAGTGGCCACCATACACCGGGCCCAAATACATTGCAGATCCGGGTAGCCGATGGAACAAACGTGGAACCAGGAAGAGGACGAGACACAAGATGGTTATGGATCAGCTTCCAGGAAGAACGAGGCGAGGGAGAGCAACCCCTTTCTTATCGACCCGAGCGTAACCAATGTAGCGATGTGGTAGATTTGGCCACAATTCACACACATGCCATTGGCCACTTAGTCAGGTGCGAGTGCTTGTTGTTCGTTATGTCTCATAGTTCATCTAGTTGTTTTCCATAAGCAATTGGATATGTTTGTTGTTTAATTTCTTATTATTTCCATATTTTATGCATGTTTAGTTTTTCTTTACTTCTATGTTGGACTGATAAATTAAATTTTTTTGTAGGATGGCGCAATTCCACCTGCTAGACCCGTACTACGAGGAGCACCACCGAGGACGGCTCACCGCGGAGGGGAGGGTACTGCCTTAATCACTTCCTGTGTAATTTCAGTTTATGTTGATGCATTAACTAAAAAAATTGTTCTATTCTATACAGGAGTTGCCCATCCTTCGTCCTCGAACCCATGACGGGTTCGAGGACATGCGGTACGACGAGAGGTACACTCCCTTCCTGGAGAGGGCTGGCCTAGACGCCATCTCTTACCAGGTTCGCCGTGGGTTGCCCACCCTCAACCCCTCGGCCATCACTGCACTGGTTGACAGGTATTCTTCACTTGCATGTTCATTGTGTATCGGCTATGTGTGCCTCACGGCCTCTGACATGTATTCCTCTTTTTTGTATCATGTAGGTGGAGGCCGGAGACTCACAGCTTCCACCTCCCTTTCGGGGAGATGACTATTATGCTCGAGGACACTCAGAGGATACTTGGTGTCGCCATTCACGGCCGTCCAGTTATCGGACCGTGCGTGCCTGCTGGATGGAGAGCCCGAGTAGAGGCCTTCCTCGGGAGAGAGCTTCCTCTTAAGGCAGTCCATCGCTCTTCTGGAGTGCCTATCACATGGCTCCAGCAGACTTTTGCAGTGTGTCCTGAGGGTGCGGACGAGCAGACAGTTGCCTACTTCTGCAGGTAGGGGTGGATATGGAGCCAACTCGTCGTCTTATCGTGCTTTTTGTAAAATTGACATAGTTTGATTTAATTTCATTCTACATATAATTGCAGAGCATGGATCCTGCACTTGTTTGGCTGCGTTCTCTTCCCCGACGGAACGGGGACAAGCGCGTCCTGGATGTACATCCACTGCCTCACTGACTGGGACACGGCGGGGCAGTACAGCTGGGCTTCAGGGGTGTTGGCGTTCCTTTACCGCCACCTCTGCGAGGCGTGTCGTCGGAGTTCGGCGAACTCGACAGTAGGTGGTTGCCTCTACCTCCTCCAGCTGTGGATGTGGTCTCGTCTACCAGTTGGTCGTCCAACGGTTTTGCCGCCTCGTCCATGGTTCGCAGAGGTTCCTCTTCGTCGACGTCCGACATTTGCATATCTTTGGGACTAGGTCTCGGTTCCCTACGCCAGGACGAAGAGGGCCTACTTAGAGCACACGAACGAGCTAGATGCGCTCACGGCCTCCAGTGTAAGTTAATTCCATTTGGTATCGTGATTTTCATTTGTTAGTATATGACCTTACAAGTACAATGTTGCTATGCAGGTTAAGTGGGAGCCGTCGCGAGAGCAAGAGGTGGTGGCCATTCAGTTCAGCGCATCATGCAAAGATAGACGAGGCCCTCTGAGATGAGGTGCCCCTTATCTGCTTCTATCTCGTTGAGTATCACCGCCACATCGAGTTGCACGCCAGTTTGGTATAAGGCAGCTGTGGCCAGTAGCGCCGTTCTCCACGTCTGTGGCCTTGCACAAGTAAGTGCCATGCAATTTCAATTCTAACCTTGGATTCCAATTGCACGGAGTTTCTACTAATTCTAACTAATGGTTTACGTGACATGCGATTTGATCGTCGGCGACGAAGAAGGTCACGACTTTGAGCAGCACCACCACGTGTACGTTGAGGAGTGGGGACACTTTCAGAACCACGTGGACGACAACGACGAGCCGCACAGCAACGAGACCTTCCGGCGGTACCAAGTTTGGTACCAGCGTGCGACGCGGTCCAAGATTAAGGGCCAATGGACTCAGGATGACTACGCCGACATTGCGTCCTCCGACGACGAAGACACGCCCTACGACCAGTCGACTCGCCTTGGGACGCAGGTGGAGATAGCACCAGTCCTGGACCGTGTGGTAATGTTCAATCTCATTGCTTATTTTTCAATAGACATAAATACCACTACATACAGCAAATTATCCATTCTTTTGCTTGTTTGCAGGGCAAAACCCCGAAGCAGTCCGTACAGGACATAGAGCGTATGTCCAGGACAGTCGGCGACGACGTCAGGATGCGTACCTTCCTAGAGGTAAGCTTCGACAAAGCCACTCACAAAATTAGTACCTAATATCTTCGTATCTTGTTGGTTAACAAAATGTTGGATGACAGAGGCTAGCAGGTCGGCTACGTCGTGCGGCTAGTCGTTGTGGTTGCAGCACAGGCACGTCGAGGGACGTAGACGTGCCTTCGACACGACTTGCAGACCCGACGCTGCGAGGGTCGTACACGGGACAGAGCTCGTCCCCCACGAGGAGCGCCACTTTCCCGTCCCAGGGCGGTGAGGACGACGACGAGGACGAGGTGGAGCAGACTTACGAGGAGATAGGCCCATCTCAGGTCGTAGACGCTCCTTCGACTCAGCCTCCACCACGCAGACGCCGCCGCGATCCTAGCCGTTACACTCCAGGCACCGACGCCCTTGGTAAGGGTAAGGGTAAGGGTAAGGCTAGGAGGCAGTGATACATATGTGTAGGCTTGTGGTTGGGCTTAAAAGTCGTTGTATATATGTTGTAATGAGCTATGAGGCACGTTGTAATGAGCTACTTGTTGTTTACATGTGTATATGTCATATTCATGTGATATTTGTGTTCGATTCCGTAGTCTGTACTTTGTGGTTCTATAATTCCTGCAATGAATTTATGTTTCCTGCAAACGACTGCAATGGCTACGAACTATGCATTTATTACGAGACTACAGCTCAAAACCCTACGTAGGAACATTTATTGCTACACCGAATCCTGAAAAGCCTATGAACAGTTTCTCGCAAACGATCAAAAGACTACGAACTATGAATTTATTACGAGAAAACAGACGCAACAATTAGCTTTCTAGGCTTTTCAGGCTTCCGTCGCTTCAACAAAGTAATGTCAGTACACATATAGGGGCGTAGGCCTTTAGCCTTCACAGGAATTATTATTACTGGCCTCTGAAAAGGCTACGATCTATGAATTTATTATGAGACTACAGACTCTGAAAAGCCTACATAGGGCCATTTATTGCTACACTGGAATCCAAGAAAAGCGAAAAGATCCTCTCCATGGACTATGCCCACTGCACCAGATAACCTGCCTACATAAAGGCCTCTTATGTCTTCCATACCACATCTCCTCCTCAAGCCATCACAATATTACTACACAACAATGTCTTCCTGGAGGTCCGACCCATTTGGAGTGTCGAAGTGGCATGAGCGCCCGAAGTGCCATTGCGGCTTTAGGACGATGTTGGGAGTCTGGACGGATCGAGTACAACGAGCCAAATACGGCCGTAGGTTCTTCAAGTGTCCAGACCTTGATGACGACTTCGTGGTAACGACGACAACTAAATCATTTGTTTCTTGTTATCGTTTTTCAACTTGATCCATGACATCTACCACGCCACACATAGGCTTGCACGTTCATCGAATGGGTGGATCGGGTGTCACCGGCATGGCCAGATAACCGGGCAGTGGAGGTGGAAAACAAAGGACAATACTTTGTCAAGATGACTCAGGCTCGTGAGGTGGAATGACAGATGCGGCTTGAGCAAGAGCGCCGCGTGAGAGTGGACCAAATCCGTCTGAAGGGCAAGGAGGATGAGCTGCAAAGGAGGCGGGAGCGATTAAGTCTGCGTGAAGCGACCATCAAGCGTCGGAGGAAGAGCTTCAAGCTCGTGAGGCAGCTCTCAAAACCAAGAGTGACAGAAGAATGATGCAGCGGAGCCATCCTCAGGGCGCAATAGAAAGGGGAAACAACCACGCTACACCCAGTAGACAAAATGTAATAGACCCACGCTATCTACGGTCTATGTAATCCTATTATTATGCGTTGTATTGTGTTTGCCTAGCTGTATCGACTGCACTTGACGGTATTATGTATCGGTGCTTCACAAAACTATAATTTAATAGAGTGCATAATGTTGCCCACCCATGCTTGCTCCAAAGAATGTCTGCATAATGGATTAGTCTGCATATAGAAAAGAACAGGGAAATCATGACTACTTAGTTCAAAATTGTAAATCATTACATGGAAATTTCACATTTTCAAGCACATAAATGTCTGCAAAAAAACAACAAGACATTAAACTATATCCTCAACTTCGCAGATTATACCATGTGATTTGAGGTAGCAACATAATTACTTATGGGCAATATAATGGGGTTCTTACCTTGCCCCATTTTAGCTCTTTTGAATTCCATAAATAAACACCATTATCCCCTTCTCTAACAATTAGTATTTGACCATCGGAGTTCCCTGTTTAGGAAAAAAGTTACAAACATTATTACCATACTAGCACCCGAAATTTTCAGATCGAACACACACAACATCATCAAAAAATGTAGCAGAAAATTGTGTTTCACACAATTCATCAATTTTATATATGTTTCCAAAAGCTACGGATTATTTTCAAGGCGCCGAGCTGGAGCGCCACCGGCCATGGTGGCTAATCTGAATTTTCACAGCTCGGCGCCATGACCCACGGCGCCGAGCTCGGAGCCATGACCCACGGCGCCGAGCTCAGAGCCACCAGTCACGGCGCCGACCTCTTGCCACGTCAGCGCCACGCATGCCGCCAGGCTGGTGCGGGCCCGGGACCTCGGAGCCGTGGACCACGGCGCCGAGACGTGTTACCTCCGCGCCGTGGGTCACGGCTCCAACCCCTGGGTCCAAAAACGGAATTAAAACCACCAGGGGTCTAAATGTGAAAATTTTTCAAAAAAAAGGGCTAAAATAGAAAAATTTCGGTCAACCAGCGAGCGAAAAAGTCGAGCAACGCCCACCGCGTCCTGGCACCTGGTGGGACTCGGTTTGACGCCAATGGGGCAAGTGGCCTCACCCCCTGAGTCGCTCGGCCATGGGAAGTTTTGTGCGAGTGCACGAGACCACGAAAGTACGTTGACAGAGAACATGGAGAGATGCCACCGATGAAAAGCGTCGCCGCAATTTCTTATTCTTCTCTCCAATGTCTTGCCAAAGCGCACCTTTACAAATCGGTCACATACCACTATATATATACATACATACATACATACATACATACATATATATATATATATATATATATATATATATATATATATATATATATATATATATATATATATATATATATATATATATATATATATATATATATATATATATATATATATATATATACTACCTTTTACTCCCAGCGTAATTACACTCACCTCTAATATATCACCTAAATAAATTTGAAATACTCCTTTATCACTTTAGGTATACTCATATACTAATTGTAAGATATTCTAATGTGAACCACACGAAAAAATTGCAAGGTAGTCCATAGTTTTTAGCGTATTTTGTAAATACCTTTATATACGTACATAAAAAGGAGTATGTTTAAAAAAATGTACATACCATCTCTGAAAAATTGTTCATACCACCTATATGGTCTTAAATACTCGTATACTACACGTACATACTTCCCATTACGCAAGATACTCTCTACGTTGTGAGATACGATATAGGGTGTAATTACACCCGGGAGTAGAAAAGAGGCTATATATATAGTATAAATAACAGGGTCCTATATATATATCTCACAAGTCACCACTAGAAATCCTAATATAACTCGTCTAATCGGACCTTAGCCTTTTTACCTTAATCAGGTTTTTGGTCCACTACTATTCAAGGGACCCGAAATTCTTGCAAAACACGAGTTTTTCTCTCCAAAATTCCACTTTATCAACTCGTTACGTGTCGAAGCCTCCAAGACCGCACCTTCTGTAGTTTCTCCATGCACCATTCACCTTTGATCTCCACGTGTCTAAGCATGAGTCCAATCATCTTGTGTGACATCCTTGACCATCTGGATTTTAGATCTCCCTATCCTAGTCCCAGTCCTCCTCGCCACCGACCATGATCGCCTCCATGCTCAACTTGTACATGCAAAGATCAAAGAACATTTTTCTCAGCATAATTTCATCCCAACTTAACCAATATTAGTCCACGCCAAGGTTATTAAGACGGTAAGGTGAGGTGACCCACCCCCCTCACACCTTTTAAGCGGTAAGGCGCGAGGCGAGGCGACGCCTTACACATCCTAAGGCGCTAAAGGGCAGCAAATAAAATGAACATTTTAGCAGCATATATGTACCTTGTTGTTGTCAATTCTTGAGCCCATGTTGCACCTATACCCCATCCCAATTGCTCTTCTCCCATGTAGCATCCATTCTCCTTGTCCTCTTGCAAGTTTCAACATGTAGATTGTTACAAATGTAATAGATACAAATTATATTCTAATTAATTGAGTAAATACAGATTGAGTGACATATCTTGTTAAATATGGATTGAGTGATATACCTTGTTGACAATCTCTTCTCTTCTATTCTCCCATGCAACAAGCCACATGAATAATGAGCAATATAAGTTCACAATAACAATTAAGTGAATCCGAGATTAAATATGAGTGACATAACAAATTAGCAAGCACGACATAATTGACATAAGTCCACACAAATAATATAGGTGATAAGTCCACAAGCTTAGAGTAGTCTAATGGAATAATAGTAGTCCACAACATAAAAGTAGCATAGTTCATAATCCAACTCTCTTATCTCTCAATATCCATCGTCGAATTCATTGGGATTACTAGTAGAATCCATGTTTTGTCCACCATCTTCGGTAGCATTGGGAGCTTCGTCACAATCGCTCACATCCGCATCATCATGTGGATCTTCTTCCTCATCTTCATTGCCTGAATCCGAGTGTTGTTCTTGCTCATCTAAGCTATCTTCTTCAACCACTATTGATGTGGATTTTGCACGCCTTTGGTAGGTCATAGTCTCACCATGACTATGCCTATTAGCTTGCTTTGGAAGATTGCGACCTTGAAGCGAGCATGATGCGCTAATGGCTTCATCAATATCATCCCATGTAAGGTCACACCCACGAGCACCTTGAGGTGGTGCAGCCAATGAGTCAGTCCATTCATTGTCCCAATCAAATTCCTCAATGACCAAAGAGTCATAGTTTTTTCCCTTCTCCCGCTTCACTTGAAACCTAGTTTTCATCTTCCGGTTGTAGGCAACAAAGACCAAATCATTTAATCTCTTGTGTAGTAACCGGTTCCTTTCTTTGTATAGAGCTACAAAAGCACAAATGACAAGCAAAACAAATGAAATGAATAAATAACTTGCTGAAATTAATATTTAATAAGCACATGTAAGCTACAAATTAACTCACAAATTCAAAGGTACTCCAATTTCGCTCACAATCGGATGATGAAACACAAAGACTAACAAAACGTTTAGCAAACCTTTGTAGTTCAATGGCTCGACCACCATATGAACGCCACCAATAAACTAGAATGGCAAATACATGCATATATCAGGAATTAGGAATGAAATAAATATGATGAAGATGAACTTAACTTGCATAATTTAACAACACTTACTAGGGCTCCTTGTCTCTAAGTTTTGGATTGCCATTTTGTTTGAAAAGACATCTCCTCGTTGGTCTTCATAATTCATGGCTTGTTGGTCGATCTTGTTCTGAATATTCTCATCTTGGACCATTCTTGCAAGCACATCATTGAAGCAACCCCTTAACTCCCCAACATATTTATCATCTCCACTCTTTTGGATGGCAAAGAATTTCCCTGGGTTCAAAAAAAGTGCAGCCCCATACAATGGATGATCCATTTGTTTCACCCAACGTCCCTCAATAATGTTCATGATCTTCTTAAGCAAACGTTGCTTGTTTTGGGTAGCGAAGTTAAGCTTGATCTTCTCCTTTACATGAGCCATTAATGCCGTAACCTCTGGCATTGCGGGCCTCTCATCACCATCAACCACCCTAAGCACGATAAGAAGTGGGGCTGAAGCTCTAAGGCAGTCTTCAATTAAATTCCAGAACTCCTTAGAGAGCACAATGTCTGTCACATGCATGCCGGCCTCCGTCTTTGATAATTTGATGCTAGTCCATGCCTCACTTACAAATAGACACTTCAAAGCATCCTTGTGCTTGTGCATGCTCTTCAAAGTAAGGAAGGCTATGGCAAACCGAGTGGCTGCGAGTCTCACAAGATCCACCCCACCTGTCTTTTCCCTTATTGCACTAAGAGGCATTCCATGTCTGTAAATAAATGTGGTGACACGTTTGGCACGTGCAATAGGCTTCTTAAATTCCTTTAACTTCCCAATGTCTTTCAACATAAGATCTAAGTAATGTGCAGCACAAGGACTCCAAACAGTGTAGGAATCTTGTCCATTAAAAGTTTGCCCGCTGCCTTGTAGTTAGCACCATTATCGGTGACAACTTGAACAACCTTGTCTTTTCCAATAGCCTCAATTCTCTCCTCTAGCAAATTAGCTAGCATAGTTGCATCATGTTGTTCACCTGATGCATCAACAGACTTCAAGAAGAAAGTCCCCTCTGGGCTGTTGACAAGAGAGTTGATCAAGTGGCACCCCTCCTATCGGACCATCCATCCGACATAAGTATGCAACCATATTGCTTCCACGCCCGTTCGTGCTCCTCCCTCAAGGCACTTATGTCCTTGATGCAATCCTGAAGCAATGGCTCCCTCAACTCATGGAAACTAGGAGGCTTATACCCAGAATCGTACTGCATACTGGTCTCACAAACAATCTCAAATTGCCTTGAGTTTGCGGCATTAAAAGGTATGCCACACTCATAGAACCATAAGGCCCATTGTTTATTCACATAATGCCTGTCATCCTTGGTCCTTGTGCTGGTCTCCATGGTCCCTCGAAAAGACCCAAAACGTCTTTGATCTACAACTTCTTTAGGTGTTCTTCGAAGCATAGAAGCAACTAACTTGGTCTCCTTTGCCTTGGCCTTGCTTGATGTTGCAACCTTGAATGAAAAGGTAGCATGCCTTCTTTTGGTAGCTGTCCCTGAACTTGGCTTCAGGGTGGAGTCTTGGGACTCGATGCCATGTGTTGCCACTTCCACTCATCATCATCATCATCATCATCATCATCTCGGAAAATTGGTCTACTCCTCTAGTTTTTTTCAAATAATCTCCCATCTCTTTCTTGATTTCTGTGGTAGTATTGAGACACATAACCACATCTGAATAGCCACCCGCAAGATGCTGCTTCAACCTTTTAATCCCTCCTGTACTTGGGGTGTTACAAAGGATACACATCACCTTATCTCGATTGCCAATTTTCGGCTAATAGCCATATTTCCATCCCGGATCATTAGATTTCACCTTCTGTTTTGGATTGGTCTTTGGATCATACATGGCCTCAGAGGATGCAATACTTGCACTTGCATTTGCACTTGCCATTTTTCTGCTTCTGCATTACAGAGAAGTAATTATCAGAGAAGAACAACACAGCAACTCATCGCACACAGCAACAAACAATCAACTGATCAACTCATCGGCCAACACAGTAACGCACACATCAATTCATCACACAGACGCACACAGCACAGTCCGTCGCGGCAGCAAATACTCCTCTCTGACTCTCTCTCTCTCTCGCTCACTCATCTCTCTCTCCCACTCAACCGCCTTCGCTTGCTCTCATCTCTCTCGCTCGGCGCTCGCTCCCTCTCCTCAGCAAATCCGCCTCCCTTCTCCCATCACGCCTCCGTGCCACCGCCTCGCCCCTCCCTCCCCTACCCCTCCCTCTCATCCTTCCCCTCTCTCGCCACCTCGTGAGGTCGGCGGCAGAGAGGGGAAGGATGAGAGGGAGAGGGACGAGGCGGAGGCGGAGCCACCAAGGGGAGGCAGGGAGAAGGGAGGGACCGGGGGAGGTGAAGGTCGGTAGGGAGGGGGAGCCGGGGAGGTAGGGGGAGTCAGGGAGGTAGGAGGAGGAGGCCGGGGAGGTAGGGCATACCTAGAGATGGAGGCCACAGTAGATGGCCATCGGCGCACTGCTTCGAGGATGGTGGCGCCACGGGGTGACGGGGATGGAGGCGGTGCTAGGGTTCGACTTTGGCCCATGGCTTATGTGACAGGTTCCCCACTGCCCCTCATCCCATATCTTTATACTTGCTTTTTCGGGTTCTTGGGGCGTCTGCCTTCGCCGTCTCCTTGCTTTTCTTCGCCTAACCGACGCCATAGCGATGCCATACACCCTCCTGGCAAGGCGATGCCGACGCCATATAGTCCCTCACCGCCTTAAGCGACGCTTAGGCGACACCTTAAGAACCATGGTCCACGCACATATGCCACACACCTCAAATAACAATACTAAGTAATGTTGTCAATTATTCATCATCACAAAAATACTAGACCTAGCCATATGGTCTAACAATCTCCTCCTTAATGAATACATTGATAACACCTTAAGATAACATGATGAATTAGCTTCAAATAGATATAAGTGAAAAACTGAAGCCGAAAACACATTTTAAGCCACAAATATCAAATCTCCCCCTCAACACAAGAGAAGCAATTTTAGCAAATTTCTCCTATTTTTCCAATATCTCTCCATTCTCTTCAATTTCTCCACCTTTGACAATGTAATCATCAAGAAACTTCAAAGAAAAAATAATTCTAAGGAGCAATGAGAGTAAAAATCAAGAGGCTTTGTAGATTATCCAAGTCACTGTGCATTGATTTAATAAAGCAACCAAGCCATATTTTTTAGTAGAGCTATCTAGATTATATAAATTTATATATCATATAGCAATGTTAAAACCATTCTTGAACATGACTAAGCAATTTATATTAATAACATGCATCTCAACAATGATCAAACCAATTATAAAGAGCATAATGAGATATCACAACTAAAAGTTAGAGCCTAAAAGTGAAGCAAAGTTTAAATCCAAACGAGCTAGCAGTCTCATATAATGAACAACTTTTTTTGTCATGTGAACTATTTGGCCAATTTGCCTTTTTTGTTGTAAAACTAGCCGCTTACAACTTAAATTTTGGTTGTTAATTGTATCGTACTACATTTTTTTAATCGTGTATAAATGTGATATGAATGTTATTGTATACGTGTGCTAGCCACTGACCATAAGAGCATCATGTAAACACATAGAATTCGAAATTAATTTCCTGGGTCCGACAACCTAGGATGCTGCCGCCGTGCCAGTGGAGGAGGCAGCGGCGACGGATGGAGGCGGTGTAGGACTTGTGTTGTAGGGTTTGGTGGGAATCTGTGCAAAGTGAGAAGGGAGGATGGCAGAGGCGGAGCCCGCAACTGTGCCGGTTGAGGACGTCGGTGCCAATGGTGGAGTGGAGGAAGCAAAAGTGGGGATGGGATTCGGTGGCATCGTGAAGCCATGCGAGAAGAAGGAGGCGGTGTAATGGAGTTGCTCGATGCCTCAAAGTCGACAATGCTGAGTCGACCAGTGTGTCAAAAGGGTGTGGGGCACTGTTGCCTGAGAGTCAACTGCGACCCGCCCCCCTATCTCTAGTGGCAGCCAGTAAGGGCGCAGGGCAAACAAAGAGCCGGCGTTGCCGTAGATGAGCGTGGCTTAGCCCAACCTAACCGCACACTGGTGCACCATAGAATGGGCGGCCTGGCATCAGGTAGGAAGAAGTGGCCGGTTAGAGATTTCTTTGCTGGCTTTACGAATCGAAAGGGCTCCCGTCACGACGGGCCAGGCGTGGATGCTTCGGCCGTAGGTGCGCCTGGCCCAGGTGAGACGGGTGACTTGTGTCTCCACTCCGGCCGCAGAGGAGGACCGTGAGGCCCACTCTTCTCCCGCGCGGTTCGAACGTTTGGGTCCTGGGTGCAGTAGCGATCAAAACATGGCATAAGTAAGTACTTGCAGAGTTGCAGGAAGTAACATAACGTAACGTAAAAGTACTTGAAGTCGGCATTTGGGGTGTATGTGCAGCTGCACCCCTATATTTTTTGAAAGAAAAAATATAAAAGGTATATATAGTAATATATATATATATATATAGAGAGAGTATAATTAACAGCATGGTGCCGAGGCAATGTAAGGTTCTATTTGTACTTCTTTAATTTCAGCCTAAAAACGTCTTTCTTGTGGATCAGCCCATACCCCAAATGGCCATGCCCCATTGGCGTCAGTTGGCCCATTGCCATTGGCCTGACCCATTGAAAAAAACCTAACCATTCATTCGCAGACTAGCTAGCCAGTTGGGGGCAGTTCCAACCGCTCAGTGTGCACGCTTGGCTCGGGCTGCTCAGTGAGTCAGCGTCGTGGTGGGTCGACAGTTACTCCAGAGTCTAGCCGACTGCTGGAAGTAAGGTGAGCTTTTCCTCTTTTTAAAATTTAACCCATAACTTTTATTTTGTAAAATCCAATCAAACATCCAGTAACTAGTGCTTAATTGTGTAATGTAGAATTAAGTAGAGAAATTAGAAAATAGAGAAGAAGAAAGTCAATTTGAAGTCTTTGTGAGATCGAGCAGGGAAGTCCCAAAAGATAACATGTACATCCACACCAAAAATCTCTCTAGAAAGCAAAGTTAACAGGAGTTTCACTCCTATTTTAGCTTTGCAATTGCAAGAAGAACATAATGAAAATGTCAATGGTGCTAATCCTTCCCGTAGTAACTGCAAATATTGAGCGAGTCTTTTTGGTAATAAATTATATGAAGAACAAACTAAGGAATAGCATGGATAATCAATACTTAAATGATTGCTTGGTTACATATATTAAGCACAACTTGTTTCTATAAGTTAGTGACAATAATGTAATCAATCGCTTTCAATCAATGAAGGAGTGTCATGTGAAGTTATAAACTTTTGCTGAAGTGTTTTGTATTTTGATTGTACTTTAAAAAGTTATAACGTGTTACATTTGAACTCTTTGTACTATGTACTTTGAATTTTTAAATTCATAGTTTTACACCTCTATTACTTAAATCCTAGATCTGTCACAGAAAATGATTATTCAATATTATTATTCATCCTTTCCGCTCGATGTCAAACCACAAATACAAGACTAACCCGTACGACAGGTATACTATGTTTTGCTATCGATCACTGATTATTGGGTGGATTCTTTACTATTATAAAAGAATAAGTTGGTGGTTGTACGTTCATTCTCCTTCAACCGCTCTATTTTCTTAATTTCTCATCATTCTTCACTTACCACCGATCAGAGCAACTCTTTTCTATAACATGAGTCTCTATATATTCAATGAATTCTGTTGCAACATACGGTACATAAGTAATCTATGATATATATGACTATGACGGATCGAAATTAGAGTAACGTAACACCAAGGACTTGCGTACTATTTGATAGTATTATTCGCCTTTTGCACTCTTAAGTCAACTGAGCCAAGGATACAAGATTAACAGCACTGTCGTGATAAGTTCACACAAAAAAAAGAAAAGAAAAGGCATGGTTATAACTACAGGTCTATTCATATTGACTGTAGCTGATATTAAAAATAAATAGCAATAGCTGAAAAAAATAGTATTTAGAAGGAGGAGGTAAACGGTAAGAAAAACGAGAGAGATATGTGTATAAAATAGAAGTGATGGAAGTGGAATATATGATACATCTATAATCTCTTATCTTATCTTTAGAGAAAGATAAAAGTGACAAAAGCGAAAAAGTCATTTCAAAAAACTGAGAATTAGTTTCTAGCTCACAAAAGCCCTCTCTAACCGGTACCAGCAACACACGGGCCCGGCCCTGAAGGACGCAAGCCCAACTTTAGCGTCCGCCGATCTCCCTCCGGCCTCCGCGAGAGATCCAGCAGCGCCTGTGGTGAGTCCGAATCATGCATCTTTGATCGCTTCCTTCCCGGCTCCCGCCTCTTATCTCCCCCATTTGCCACTCTTCCCAATTTGGCAAGTCGCTTGCAAGCCAAACATCGCAGGGCATAAAACGAAAGCCATGGGAACGACACACGGACTTTTCCTCCCTTCTCCCCTGCCCTCCGCTCACCGCTCGTCGGCGCTGATTTCCGATCCGCACCGCGCGCCACAAAGAAGATAGTATATGATGGACCGGAATGCGGTGGAGGAGCTGATACGGCGGCTGCTGGACGGGAAGAAGAACAAGGGGACGGGGAAGAAGGTGCAGCTGAGCGAGGCGGAGATCCGGCACCTCTGCGTCACCGCCAAGGAGATCTTCCTCTCCCAGCCCAACCTCCTCGAGCTCGAGGCCCCCATCAACGTCTGCGGTGAGGCCCAAATTCCCCAATCATGCGTGTTAATTCCCTCTTGATTTGCATGTAGGCAATTCAATTTCGGTTTGATCTTCTTGCGCGGTTGGCTCATGGTTTGAGAAAATTCAGGCGACATCCACGGGCAGTTCTCCGACCTGCTCCGGCTGTTCGAGTACGGCGGCCTGCCGCCAGGCTCCAACTACCTGTTCCTGGGCGACTACGTGGACCGCGGCAAGCAGAGCATCGAGACCATCTGCCTGCTGCTGGCCTACAAGATCAAGTACCCGGACAACTTCTTCCTGCTGCGCGGCAACCACGAGTGCGCCTCCATCAACCGCATCTACGGCTTCTACGACGAGTGCAAGCGCCGCTTCAGCGTCCGCCTCTGGAAGCTCTTCACCGACTGCTTCAACTGCCTCCCCGTCGCCGCCGTCATCGACGACAAGATCCTCTGCATGCATGGCGGCCTGTCCCCCGACCTCGACAACCTCGACCGGATCAGGGAGATCCAGCGCCCCGTCGACGTCCCCGACCAGGGCCTCCTCTGCGACCTCCTCTGGTCCGACCCCGACCGCGACAGCTCCGGATGGGGCGAGAACGACCGCGGTGTCTCATTCACTTTTGGCGCCGACAAGGTCGCCGAGTTCTTGAACAAGCACGACCTCGACCTCATCTGCCGCGCTCACCAGGCAAGCCTCCATCCTCTCCGTGAATTGCTACTCCTACTTACTGCAGGATCAACTTATTGACAGCTCTTGGCATGGCAATGGCAATGGAACAGGTTGTGGAGGATGGGTACGAGTTCTTCGCGGATCGGCAGCTGGTGACCATATTCTCCGCGCCGAACTACTGCGGGGAGTTCAACAACGCCGGCGCGCTGATGAACGTCGACGCAAGCCTGCTCTGCTCCTTCCAGATCCTCAAGCCGTACAGAGGCAAAGCGCAGATGGAGTGACGAGGAGAGGCTTCCGATCAAGACAGAGATTTTGATTATTAGAGGGTTGTTTAGAATAATGGAAATCTCATAGATTTGCCTGCACAGGTTTCTCCTCGCATTTTTGTTGTTTGGAGGACAGTTGATGATCCAACCTCCAGTTCTTCTGAATCCTTTGCTTGTAACTGATTCAATACGTGTATATATAAGCATATAGTTTCTGAATTTCTTACATCCTACTCCTGTGTTCATGCAAGAAGCGAAATGTTATCTGAAAGTGCAGCAGCAGTTCTATGGAGGAAATGTAGGAAACTTTTCTGAAGAAAACCAAAATATCCTTTAGTGGTATCTCTTCCAGTTAAAAGAAGGGTTAGTGATATCTTTTACAGAGGATTTGGTAGAAAACAAGAGCACAAGACCCCATATCCATCTTCTAGCAAAACAATGGAATGGTGAGTCTATGAAGTCTCATGAATCTTAAGCAGGCTTTATATTCTGTACAGTTAATTTACTATCTATGTGCTGATACATTTTCTATTAACTCCTCTTTAAAATTATACATACCAGACTGAACTTTTGCACATTTCAACCTTTTGAATTTTAATGGTTTTGGTTCCAAAAAAAATGCTTGTTACAGAGGCATGTTTAGTGAGTGCATATCTTGATATGAACTATTAATGACTGTTTAAATACATCAACTATGTTACTTGATCAATGCATTAGACACTGTCTACGTAAAGCACCAGAAGTTCACAGCCAATTTCAGAACCTCAGTTTTACTTGCAGAAAGTATCTCATTGAGATCTTCCCAGATACAATCATTTTCCCAAACTTTCAGCAGGTGTTTGGTGTACTTTTCTTCACAGAAAACCAGGATTTAGGTACCTTCTTTTCAAGAACAAATCTTTCAGTACTTCAAACTTGAGCACTTGCAGGATACGAACATGTAATAGCAGCAATCAGACTGACGATGCTCCTAATCAAAATTTTCAAAAAAGAAACCAAAATCTTAAAAAAAAGAAAGAAGATGCTTCTGATCAAGTATTTTCAATGAGAATCGTATTTTTTTCTTTTTAGAATTTTTTCGTCAGCAATCGAGCATTTTTCAGTAAGAATACTGTCCTTTTCTTTTTGGCAAGGTTTTTTGTCAGCTTAGGGCCAACCTGCCAGCTAGTTATTCCGTAAGTTCCTTCGTGTGACCAAATGAAATCCGTCCGACGATAACTAAAAATTAAGTGCTGGTAGCGACCATTAGGATGATTTTGGGCCATGGCTCTTAAGATGTTTACATGATACGAGTGATGTCATCTAGGCCCTCTGTTGAATTATGTTAAGAATATCCATAGTTTATTTATGTTGAACAATTAGCAATCATGTTGAATTGAAAATTAAATTTGTGAAAGTTTGCAAATTTTTAGTTTTATTATCAGGTGGATAGCAGTCTGACCGGCCTGCAAAGGTGGCCTGGCCAGCCGTGGGCAATGGTCAGACCAGTGTCCTGTGTGACCAGACTTTGGTGGCGGTCGGACCGCCAGTGCGGTGCGACTAGTTTTTAGTTGACGGTTGATTTTTTTCAAAGAGATGCTTGCTTGTGTGCGCGAGAGAAATAAGAGCAGTTCGACCGGCCAATGGGTGATGGCCTGACTGGGGTAGGCTAAGTAGTCAGACCGACATGGGCTCCATGGTGTGACCGGCTCTCCTGTTACATGGGTTTGACTAGATCGATCCGACCAGCCAGTCAATGGACGTCAGACTAGTTTAATCTGAATTTATCTTAGGGTTGTTTTTCATGTTTGTGGGAATTGGTCATGGGTTGAGTTTTAGAGTCCTAAGCCAATGCATTCATGGTGCGTGAAGTATGTTTGGACTAACGTGAATCCAGTTATAAAGAACTTGTACTTAAAAATGATTTCTTGATTTTTGATGTGCAAAAAAGCTCAGAAACAACCATGGTCAACAGCATGAATCGGGACTAAATTCTGGGATGAGCTAAGGTACGGTCAAGAAAATGGGTGGGATGATTGGACTCAAGCAAGGCACAGAGAAGACAAGGGATGTTGAAGGAAAGGTTTGAGCAATGATTCATCGAATAGTGATGTTAATGCAAGTGAAGCATGGTTAGGGGAACCAACATTGAGAGACTCACCAATACGTGAGCCACTCTATGCTTGCAACATGTATGTTCACTAATGGCTAAACTGATCTTACTAGCTTCCAGTGGCTAGTGGAGTAAAAGTTTTAGAATACCTTTTAGAGGTTGAATTTGAAGGCATCATTTACACCCCTCTAATTGCTATATCGAGTCCAACACTTTTTTATCAGATTGAATAGTCGATAGTTATGTCAACACTTCCATTTCACAATCAAACAAAGAAGGATGTTCATTCAACACAGACATGACTACAACAAATTTGCACTTTTTCCTTTACTATATGAAAGAATACATCCCAATACATCCCATGCTAGCAAAAAAAAGACTATTTCAACCATCAAATTTTAAAATCCTTCAAACTTGATTGTTCATTGATCAAGAAGCCAATGCATACTACTGTACTTTGCTTTACAACTCTCTGGTTGTCCCTTTTAAGGGACTATATGAGAAGGTTCAAGGTGTTTTGTAATGAACCATTATCAATGTTTGTTGAGTTGAATTTATTTTTGTGAAATATTTGACCTTTCTGTCAGGTTTTAGTTCTTGGCAGTCTAATAGGCTCCGCCGAGATGTCAGACTGGTGGAACCAGTTAGACCGGCTGTGCCTAGCGGTCAAACTGACCATGCCTAGTGGTCTAATGAGCCATGCTCAGCAGTTAGACCAGCTGGGTATAGCGGCCTTACTGGAATTTGAAATTTTGGTCAAGGTTTGGGAAGTTTGGTCTTAGGACAGTGCATTAATTTGCATTTAGCATATTGTATGAAGCATGTTTGAGCTAACATGGGTCAAGTTGTGAAGAACATATATCCGAAAATGAATTCTTGGTCTTTGGATGTGCAGGGAAACTTGGAGTTAAATGTGGCCAATGACGAGGAGTGGGCCGAACTACGCTCATAGAGGAGCCAAAGTCCAAAAACATTCAAGGATGCTACGTGAGATGGTTGAGCTCAAACATGGTACAAGGAAGGCAAGGAACATTGAAGGGCAGGTTCGTACGATAGGTTGCACAAAGTGACTTGGTCAGTACAAGTGAAAAATGGTCCGGTGGGAACTGTTGGAAAAGTGGATAATATTTTAATTCTAAATTTTACTAAGAGACAAATACAATAAAAAACTAGTGATGTAAAACTCATAACTAACAATAAGCTATTCATTGTACTTTAGAAAATACACAATAAAATATAGTAACATAGTTTTTTTGACCGCATGAAAAACTTACTGTTAGGATTGATGAAGAATAGGAAGCAACACAGGCTCAATGCAGTGTAGAATATAGATGAAGTAGTGATGTGAGAGGTCATGCAGATGTCGTTGCCTAGAAAAATTTATTTCCACCCTGTGCAAGTACTCTTTGCTGCAATAACTCAGAGATAATCACTTTCCTTCCTTCCGGGTGCACACCGAGAAGAAAAACCAGTGAGGTTAGGTCGCTCAACACTTAGTACAAATTCACCAGAGAGAAAGAAGACAATGTGAGAAATAAATAGAGGAGTTCAGTCTGCCAAGCCGGGATGACTCCAAATCTTTTATAGATGTGCCAATAACTCTCCAGTAACTAACGCCATTAACTAAAATAATTCACTAGTAACTAGCTAAATTATTCACTGGTACCTAATAATATTCAAATCAAATAATGATAATTAAGAATTCTCATGATCAGTTAAAAAGGAGAGAGATGATGGCATGATTCAGCAAAATAAAAGGTGGATTTAAAGTGCTGGGAGACACGCTACGATACGGCATGGTCGCTCATCGCAAGTCACACAATTTTTCACGTGAAAATATGTAAATATGTGCACATGTGTGCACGTGCGCACATGTTTAGACAAAATCCTCTTCGTACCATGTGTCATATGTTTCAAGGAGTGGCAAGAACTCCACCTTATAAATTGCATTCCATCCACTTGGCTAGGCAATATGATACTAAACCATGCATGTTTTTGATTTTTTAAAGGAAATGTGTCTCAACACATGGGCCAATTTCCAACAATCCCCTACCAATCCAAAGCAAAAGGAAGAAAAGAGGCAAATATCATTGTACTGAAGTGTTATTAATATACCAATCTGATGGTGTAAGTCTTGTACGGGTTAAACTTACACCTATATTAGCAAGATTCATCTTCTCACAGCTAATGAATGAACTATGCCTTGAATTCACAGCCTTTTGTGATCAGATTTCACTTTAAATCTCCATTGATACTAGGCTACCAGTGAATCACGTCTAAATAAAGCGTTATATCATCATGCTCCCTTATCTGCTCATGAACTTCCAGTTCTTGTGACTTGCAACTCACAGTTAGGCTCAAGTAGATGTATTCATTTTAGGTATTTTGTAGGCCAACACCTTCTTCCTTCGTTTGGACACTATAATACATTAAGGCTTTAAGCCAACCTTCCATATAGTCGAGGGAACTTCATCTATTAGGATACAGGTGCGATGAATATATACTCTCTTGTTACAATATCAACTTGTTTTTTTTATTGTGTAAGTTACGGGATCTCCAATCAAGAAGATATGGGTTACCATTGCGATGTAACTCAAATGCGCCTCATTCCCATATTCGTAGATGTAACAAAAATCACTTTCTGTACTAACCCCTTTATAAAAGGGTCTGGCAGATTTTTTTCAGTGCGAATATAATTCACATCAATCATTCCAGAGTTCCTCAATTTCCTAACAAATTTAAGCCTACACTTCATATATCTAGAGGGCTTCACATAATCCTTAGTACTCGTCACTTTAGAGAACACTGTTTGATTATTGCAATACATCAGGATTGCCAACATTGGTTTCTCAACCAATGACAAGTCTAACAGAAGCTCTCTCAGCCATTCAGTCTCAATAGTTGTTGTGTCAGGTGCATCAAGTTCTACTTCCATAGTCGACCTCGTTAATATGGTATGTTTGCAAGACCTTCATGAAACTGCAGCACCAGCCAAATAATATGCATAGCCATTTGTAGCTTTGATCTCATCTGCATCAGGGATCCAATTGGAATCACTATATCCTTCTAATTCAGAAGAATATCTAGTATAATGAATTCTAAAAGATGTTGTGCATCTCAAGTAACACAACACTCTTTTAAGTGCCTCCTAGTGATTATCTTCTAGATTAGATGTAAACCAACTTAATTTGCTCATAGCAAACAAAATGTCAAGTCTTATGGCATCAACTAAATACATAAGTGATCCAACAATTTATGAATATCTCAATTGATCTTTTCCTACCCACTGGTTCTTTCACAGCTTAATGCTCACATCATATGGCGCTAGAGAAATTTTACAACTCTCAAAGCCAAAATGGCTTAAGATTTCTCAGCATAATGGATTGGTTCAAAGTAATCCTATCCTCGCCTTGATTAATTAATATTCACAATGATATTTGCCTCTTTCAAGCCTTTCATACAAAAGCATCGAGATAAAAAAGATTTGACCTCATCAATTACGATAGTATTTATTCCAAAAATAAGTAGGTCATCCACATATAAACACGAGATCACTCCTTGACCCCCCCACTGTAACAGTAGCATACACATTTATTAGCTTCATTTACCACAAAGCCAGTTAATGTCAAAGCTTTGCCAAACTTTTTGTGCTAGTGTTTAGATGTTTACTTTAGACCATACAAGAATTTCAATAATATGCATACCTTATTTTTGTCCAAAAATCGCAAAACTATCTGGCTAATCTATATAGATTTGTTCCTCCAATTGTCCATTAAGGGAAGTTATCTTCGTGTTCATTTGATGGACATGTATACCATAGAAAGATGCTAATGCAAGGGACACTTTGTTGATGGTTAGTCTAGCGATAGGAGAGTAGGTATGAAAGAAATCTTCTTTCAATCTTTGAGTATAACTCTTGGTCACAAGTCTTGACTTGTACTTTTCAATAATACCATCAGGCCTTAGTTTCTTTTTGGAGACCTACTTACATTCTACATGTTTTCACCCGCTAGGATGATTAGTGCAAATCTGACTAGCCATGATAGAATCTATCTCACTATGGACTAGCTCTTTCTAATACTCAGCATAGGAGATGCAAAAGTTTCTGAAAGAGTCTTTGGAACATCATCAGCGAGGTATACAATAAAGTCATCACCAAAGGGTTTCTCAACCCTTTTTCTCTTGCTCCTATGAGGAGCCTCTGGGACTAGATTGTTATTATCCTTAGGGATATCACATATTGGTTCAGAAATGATGGAAAGTTCAGATGTTTGTTTATTCTTACTTTCAATATTTTTAGTTTGAATATTCTCGGTTCGTGGAGCACTGCCTGAAGCTCTCATAAGATAAATATCCTCAAAGAATGAAGCATCTCTAAACTCAATTATTATGTTAGTAATAATCGCAAGGTTTTATGATTTAACTACTAAAAATTTATAGGTTGTGTTATTACGAGCATATCCTAGAAAAATACAGTCGACTGTTTTAGGTTCAAGTTCTCTCTTTTTTTATAATAGTATATTAACCTTTGCCAAATACTCCCAAGTTCGTAGAAAATTGAGATTAAGTTTTCTCCCCTTCCATCCCTCATATGGATTAATCTCACTCTTTTTAGTGATTACTCTGTTTAGGATGAAATTGTTGTAAATATAGCTTCCCCCACCATACCTTAGACATACCGACACTCTCTAACACAGCATTAACCAAGTTTATTAGTGTCCAGTTTTTCCTCTCAGCTAGCCCATTTGATTGGGGCTTAATATTGTGGTGTAAATTCATGGACTATTCTATGATCAAAACAGAATTGAGAAAATTCATAAGAGATGTACTCTCCTCCATGATCAGACCTCAACCTTTTTTATTTTTCGTCTCTAGTTGTTTCTCAACCTCAGTCTTATAAGTACTAAAGTAGTTTAAAGTTTCATCCTTAGTTTTTAGCAATACACATAGCAGTAGTGTGTTGCATCATCAACAAAAGTTAGAAAATTTATTTTGCCTAATTTAGTCAACAATCAATTTATTTCACACAAATTTGAATGAACAATATCTAATGGTGTCAAGTCCTTTTTGTCCTCTAATCGCTTAAAGGGTTTTCTTGTCTACTTTCTTTGCACAGATAATTGATACTTTGATCCTTTAAAAATTTCATGTTTTGGAATTAAATCTAATCCAGGCAGTGTAGCAATGTTATCAAAACCTATATGATAGAAGAGACAATGCCAAATATTTGCCTCATATTTATTTAAACAAGTTGCAACATCCAAATTATAACAAGACTTTAAAGTACTTAGGCAGAATAAGCATTCTCTCTTATATCCTTTACCAATAAAATTCATAAACTTAGATATTATAACTTTATTTGACTCAAACACTAGCTTATAACTATCTCTATATAGGAGAGAACAACTAATGATGTTCTTGTTTATTGTTGAAACATGTTGTACGTTCTTGAAGTGGATAATCTTCTCTGAAGTAAGCTTCAGATCCACAATACCAACACCTAGAATAGACTCATACGACTCATTTCCCATTAGGATAGAGAAAGCCCTTACTACCTGATAAGAAGAAAATGAGGAAATATCAGAACATACATGAACATTAGCACCGTGTCAACCCACCAATTAGTGGATTGACATACTAAAAAGACAATAGATAAATTATCATACTCTTTTGAAGTCGAGGTCTTGCCTATGATTACGTTGACAACCTTCTTTTTTGGCTATTTACTATCTCTATTCTTGCGGTAGTGACAGTTTTTCACCATATGACTGTCCTTTCCACATATAAAGTAGGTGATGTCCCTCATTCTTTTCCTTAATTTTCTTTTTAAAGCTAGTTGTCTTGTTTGGTTTATTGAATTTGTACTTTTTTCCAGCTGACTTTTTCTCTACAACATTGTCATTGTTCTGACCAGAAGTGGTGGGTGCATCTTTTGCTCTGGCCTTTTCCTCCACATCAAGAGCAACAATAAGATCCTCAACAGAAATATCTTCCCTTTTATGCTTCAAGCTACTGGCAAAATCTAGCCAACTAGCTAGAACTTTGGCAACAATGCCCGTAGCCACAAACTTAGGAGGCAACACAAAGTCTAGGTGCGCAATCTCACCAACCAGTAGCTTGAGGTCATGAGCTTGTCCAATTATGGATTTAACCTCATCCATGTTGAAGTCGAAGACATGATCATACATGTAGAGCCAGCAATCTGCCTCTGCATATTTATGCTCTAGTATATTTCGCAACTCTGTGGTTGACTTGTAGTTCATATACACATCATAGAGCTGATCTGATAGAATGGTCAGAATGTAGCCAAGAGCGGTGTTGTTCACATTTTCAAATTGCATATACTAGTCAATTGTAAATAGATTTGTAGGTGGATAACCCACCACAACCCCAAGAACATGAGCCAAAATTTGGCTCTAGTTTGCCATCTATGAAAGTTCTGACCAGAAAACCTATTTAGTTTCATTGCATCCAAGGCACCAGCCATTGTTGAATTGCAACAAAGTTCACAATAAGATTTCTGGAATGTTGGAAATGTAGGCAATATTTTAATTTTAAATTTTACTAGGAGACAAATACAGTAAAAAAATTAGTGATGCAAAACTCGTAACTAACAACAAACTACTCATTGTACTTCAAAAAATACACAAGAAAAATATATTAACAAAGTCTATCGATCGTGTAAACGACTTACTATTAGGTTTGATGAAGAACAAGAAACAGTACATGCTTGATGTAGTGTAGGGCGTAGATGAAGCAGTGAGAGAGCAGTCATACAGATGTGTGTTGCCTAGAAACATTTTTGCTGCCACGTCCAGGTAATCTCTACGGCAATGGCTCAGAGATAGCCGCTCTCCCTCCTTCTCGGTGCACGCCTAGAAGAAATGCCAATGAGGTTAGATCGCTCAACGCTCAGTACAAATTCACTAGAGAGGAAGAAGACAATGTGAGAAAGAAATGGAGTAGTTTAGTCCGCCAAGCATGGACGCCTCCAGATCTTTTATAGACAAGCAAATTACTCTCTAGTAACTGACGCTATTAAACTTAAATAATCGACTAGTAACTACCTAAATTATTCATTGGTAAGTAATAATATTCAAATCTAATGATGATTAAGCTGTCTTATGACCAGTTAAAAAGAAGAGAGATGATGGCATGATTCAGTAAAAATAATAGGTGTATTTAAAGTGCCAGGAGACGCGCTATGATATGACACGGCCGCTCGTTTTAAGTCACAAGTCACATGATTTTCCACATGAACATATGCAAATACACGCGTTCATGAGCACACGTGTGTTTAGCAATGTCCTCCTCATGCCATTCCTATACTATGTGTCATATGTTTCAAGGAGTGACAAGGACTCTGTCATATAAATTATCTTTCCTCCACTTGGTTAGGCAATATGGTACTAAACTATGCATGCTTTAAAATTTTTAAAAGGAAATAGGCCTCAACTCATGTGACAATTTTTCACAAGAACTAGAGTGGGAGAGACATGTTGATATGTGACAAGCCATTAGAACACCCACACATAGCAAGCATGGCGATTGTTTGCAAAGGAAGGTGAAGACTCGGTTAAGACGAGGGTTTTTTTTGGTAGTTTGCCGAATATCAAAAACTTTATTGGATCAAAACTTTGGTGCTTGAGAGGCACATGGGAAATTTGTTTAGGCCAAGGAGATGCTGAGAAGATTAAGTGGGTCAAAGGCTAAGGACTAAGCGGATTCGAGCTTATGTGCTCTGAAAAGCGTGTATAAGTTAAGTGCGAGTGTAAAACCTATGTTGTGTGGGGTAACGGGTTCCCCAATTGTGTAAGTGGGTAATATCAATTAAGGTTAGATGGGGCTGGTTGCCTCAATCTATTTAGTAGGTTAGGGATGGAGACTTACAAGCTAACCATTCCAACCTTCTCAAGTTAGAGTTAGGGTTTGAGAGGAAGAGTGAGTGTTGTGGTGTGCTTTCTTGTCCTTCCTTGCAGTGGCTGTAAAATCTTGATCTTCAAGTAGCAATATAATCAAGTTTGTTCATTTCACATAAATCTTTCTTGTCTTGGTTGATTTGTTTTTGTTCTTATTGGCTCTTTGTCTCTTCTCTCTCATTCTTGATCTAGCTGCATGTCCAGAATATGTAAGTGATGGGATGAGTTATTAGATCAAATTTCATCCATTTAGTCATTGTGGTTTGTAAGATCTTGAAGTTGCTTAGTTCTTGCTTGATTTGGAGCCCTTCTTGAGAAATCTTGATCTAAGAGTTTTAGCTTCGATTCATTGGGTGGTTTTTCTTCTTGTGATATAGGAGAATATATCTAGAACCATCTTAGACAAACAAGTTATTTCTCAAGTTTATAAGATTTGCCCAATTTTGATGTAACCTTATATGTTTTGAGGAAAGGTTCGCATTTTGACCAAGATTCTTGCAATCCTTGGTTAGCATAGGTTCCTAAGACCCTCAGTAATATATGTGCAAGTTTTTATCTCATTTGATCATAGATTTTGAAGTTTGCATCAAAAATAGTTTGGACTCGGATTGATATTCTGTTCTGGGAATAGGGGAGCAGTCAGACCGTTCTTGGGCCTGGTTAGACCGTTGGCAAGATGCCGGTCAGACCGCCGGCTTGACACCGGTCAAACTGTTTGTCTGTGGTCTGTCAGACCGGTCAGGTGCAGAGCTCGGCATCTGCGCTATTTTGGGTTGTTACTTGGTTGAAATTTGATCTTCTTAGCCCTTTAGCTCTAGAGTGAAAGATTTCTGGTGCTTAGGAGAAATTTAAGAGATATTATTTACCCCCCTCTGATGTCATTACCCGTCCTACATCTTTCATCAATGAAATAGTGGCATTATATTTAAACACAGTCTAAATGTGAGGAAGAACATTCTCTTGTGCTGTTTAACAAATGACATGTGTGGTGTGTGCTTAGTATTGAAACATGAACCGTTGCAAAAAAAGTCAAATGACTACACTTATCTTCCAGATATATACCAGTCCAAGCGCTACCTAAACCTGCATGCAACTTGTATGACAAATTATCCATCACTTTAGTAATGCAAATAAAATGCTAGATAACAAACGGGGCTCTATTATAAGCACCACGATTCGACAGCATATGTAGTTTTTTAATGGTTGCCCGTACAGACTAGAGATTTGCAACTTTTGGTTTGATGAACTGCTAACAACGTTCCATTTCACATTATAAGCATAACTAAATCACAGTAGATGATGAAGCAAAGCTCACCATCCACGGCGCCCGCTTGTCAAATTGTTCATACATTTTTTTTGACAAATCATTCATTAGGTATATATTATCAAATTCCTAGCCTATCATTTTGGAATCCATGTGGTTGATATAAGAATTCAGTAAAGAAAAATTTGATGATTCTAGCCTTCTAGAATAGCAAGAGCATTTTAGCAATAGGGTAAGAGCTGCTTTAAGAGGGAGATTTAGTAAGTAGTATGATGCACCGAGAAAGAAATAACTAAACGCTGCCATGGGGGGGCCCAAATGGCAGCTACATAGTTCATTGTCTGCTCGCTCTATGTAGACTACATTCTCTACGTTTTTTTTTTCTTTGGATTGCATTCTGTACAATGAACTTTGGAGGATCACACACAACTCTTGATGTGAATGGTACTTCACGGTTCACACATAAATTCCAGGATAACGATGCTGCTTAAGTCAAATCGCTGAAAAATCAAACATTTCTAGACGGCAGATCCGGCAGACGAATGAATGATTTAAGTGTAATGCCCATGCCCTGAAAAGAATGAAACGGTGTGTGCTTGACTTCTGCGCTGTGCATCATGCATGCGGCAATATTAATTGGCATGTACATTCTACCTGCCCCTTGCATTCGTCCACACCACATGACGAACGACCTATTTTTTTGGGAAGATATTTCATGTCAAGCAACAAGAAAGCAGGCATAACATCATGTCTTCCACATGTTAAAACAAGGAACAATATTGCAAATATTCATTTCTGGAGAAGATTAAGAGGATGCAAGTCGATGTTACCAGACGTGGATGACTGAGGATCACTAATTAGGGGAAGCAGACGATGTCATTCTCGCAAGTGCAGCTTACGATTCACATCCATGTTCGGAGGTGATGCCACATCTTGTGCCCTTGTGCATGGCGGTAACTAGCGCCAAGGTACAGAACAGAACATTGCTGAGGTCGCCAAGAGCATGCTTTTATCACTCGCTCCCTTAATTAACTGTGTTAATTAGGGCACTCTTTTATATATCTGCGACGTAATCATTGCCTAGTTCATGCAACTGGAGGCCAGGTCTCTGAACATTTTGTCATGAAAACGAGTCAGCTTCCATTCAGTGGACAATTCCTTTGCACTACACACTGCCCCGTTTTCAGTAGGACCCATCTCGGAATATTTCTGAACTGTGGCTCATACCCTAGAGTTCGTGTAGCAGCGCTAAGGGCCCATTTAATTGTTTTTTGGTTTTGATTGATATATAGTAATAATTTATAGAGAAACTTGTATAGAGAGATGTTTACGTGTAATTTTGATTGATATAAATAGAATTATTATAGTGTGTACTACAATCAATTACTAAACTCTGTCTTAAAAAGACACTATGTTTAAAATTTAAATACCATAAAAAATTATTTACCAAAAAACAGTATTTAAGAACCAATATAAACAGGGCTTAAGTTAAACAAGTATTTCGTTGCCAGATTTGCAGCTGCACGAACCTATTTTACCAATTTTCACAGCGACACAACGCCAAAAAAAAAAAGCTTCTTTGTTTGCCAGTCCAAGACCTGCTTTTTTTTTTAAGCTGATGAGTTGTCAGCTCACATGTCCTGCGGATATACTAAACAATCCCTGAGAGATAAGATCAGTCCTCAATGATCGACAGCATCACCCGGTTAACCACCGCTGGAAATCAGCTCCCAAAACAAGTACTCACTCCGTCTTTTGTTTTTGACTTTTCGTAGACTTCACGATGTGACTTTCATCTTTATTTTTTATAACTTTACACTAAAATATATTAATAAAATTCTAGTATTATAAAAATATTTTTAACAATAAATTTAATGATATAATTTTTGTATAGTCAGATAATTTTAAATCTATTATAGTCAAACTTTAGAAAGTTTGACGGCACAAATTTTAGAAAATCGAATAAAAAAGAACTGAAAGAGTACAACTAATAATCCCCTCATAATTATATTAAATATACCGTATGTATGTTTATGTACAATATATACACACACTAGGTTCTTCTGTGCACGCATAGAGCGAGTGGTGGAGAAAGAGGAAGTGGAGAGGAGGATCACGCTATGTTGGTTCTGCCCTGTCCGGCTCGCACCTGCGCGAGACAGATCAGACGTACGCCGATCTCACTGTCATCGCAATAAACTATGCCGTTAACCTGTCTTGGGCGGCCAAACCCACATCACTTCATCTTTCTTTTTATGGCAGGGGGTGGCCTAACTAATCCCTGGCCGTTGGATGGATTTTGAACTCGCAACTGCTCGGGATCCCAGTCCAGTACTCGCGAGTGCAAACTGAAAGTAGTGGTCGGGGAGCACAATACAAGCGCACGGAAGGAAATTCTATGGAACCATCCCAAAATGCACTGTTTAAGATCCCTTCTAGAATCATGCCATGTATGTATCACCAATATCAAAGTTACCTATCCATCAACCTATCACCTATCCAATTTCTCACCCCACCGTCACCCATCCATCTCCCCCCACCATTACTGCTCCCCCGTCTAATCCGATCGAGCCCCCCTCCCCACCGGCGATGGACTCCATGCTCCCCGCCACCGTCATCACCACCATCCTTTCCCACCTCGACGTCCGCTCCCTCCTCGCCGCGGCCGCCCTCGAGGCTATCCACAAGGCAACGCCGCCAAGCCACGGTGATGACCATAATTAGATGAACCACTGGCTCCGTGGTGCCTTCCTTGACTGGCATGGCCGTGCTAGGGGCCAAGGCAACTTCGTTGGGTAGTTCATGAAGGAGTTGCACCAATACTTAGCGGTGTGGACTCGCTGGAGGCCGGGTTCCCGACACAGAGTCGGATACACGGCCTCATGGGGCTGGTCATCCTGGGCCCGAACATCGCCGGCGTCGTGAGCCGCGCGTACCGGGGGTGGACGGCGATGTCGAGGGGAGAGGCGAGTGGGGGAGTGGATGCGCAGGAGCAGGTTCAAGGCTATGCCACTGAGCTTCTTCAACCACAACCAGGGCAGGCTGCTGCTCGGCCTGTTCAACAACAGGTACATGGTAGAGGAGATAGGGTCGAACAAGATCGTGCTCGGATGGAAGGCCCGATTGATGTTGTCATCGTCCGTGTGAGCAGCGTTGCCACTGTCCGTGTCGTCGTCGCAGCCCTCCGCACTACGTGTACTTCTGCAGTTCGGCGATTTAGCGCGTGATGTACTCGACGGCGAGCCGGTGGCTCTAGCACTCGACACGCGCCCAGTTGATGAGCATGCATTCTTCCACCTTGAGCCCCACACAGGCCAGCGCGATGTGGGTGTCCAGGCTCGTGATCTTGCGCATGGACCTGGATAATTTGGGGAATTTCTGGTGAGAATCGTGAGATTCGGCTGGCGGGCTGCGTAACGAGAGGGGTGTGGAAGGGATAGGTTGCATGGAGTCATGGACCTTGGGGGTGGACTTCTTCTCGATGTCGAGGACGACGGTGTCAGTGCCGCGGACGCTGACGGTAGCGTTGCCTTGCGGATGGCCTCGAGAGCGGCCGCGGCGAGGAGGGAGCAGACGTCAAGGCGGGAAAGAATGGTGGTGACGACAGCGAAGGAGAGCATGGAGTCCATCGTCGACGGGGAGGGGGCCTCGATCGGATCGAGCGGGGGAGGTGGACACATGGTAGTGATGGTGACGATGGGGGAGATAGATGGGTGATAGAGGGATGGATTGATAGCTTTTAAGATTGGCGATGTACACGTAACATGATCGAGGGGGCCTTAAACAGTGCATTTTGGGGTGATTCCCATAGAATTTCCTTCCACAAGCGCACGCATCGACAGGTCGCAGCAGGCGAGCGATCCTGCGTGCCTTACGCGACAGGGCGCAGTACAGAGCGGAGCCAGCAAGCTCGCCTCCCCGACTACTACCAGTAGTATATATTACTCCCCCCGCCTCCCGCCCCGTGCGCCGTCGCGCAGACCCACGCTCGCCCGCACGTGCGGCTCCCCGGATTCGCGCAGCCGCGGCTGTAACAGAGGCCAGCTTGGGAGCCAGGGGGAGGCGGAGTTGGTGTGGAGACGAGGAGTCAACCCCAGCCATGGATGGATCGGCGGAGCTGCCGGCGGCGGAGCGGGTGGTGATGCGGTGGGACTCGTCCTCGGCCTCGGCAGTGGCGGGGGCGGACGAGGCGATGCTGTTCGACGGGGCGGGGGATCGGGCCGAGGCGGAGCGGTTCCTCCGCGGGGTGGACGACCTGCGCCGCCTCGAGCCGCCGTCCCCCGCCGCGGTCGGGAGCCCGCGGCGGCTGTCCTCGGCTGCCGGGGTAGGGTCCAGCGCCGTGCAGGTCGCGACGGCGCGGCTCGAGGACGAATTCCGCCACGTGCTGTCGTCCCGCGCCCTCGACCTCGAGATCGAGGCGCTTGCCGACCTCGGCGGCTCCCTCTCCATCTCCAGCGACCGCTCCAACTCGGCCTCGTCTGTTGACCTCCCCGTCGTGGATGAGGACGACTCCGTGTCCTCCTCCGTAGACCGGCGGAGCAGCTACCGCTCGCTCCGGAGCATCCGCGAGATCGACCTCCTCCCCGACGATGCCGTGGCCGACCTCCGCGCCATCGCGTCCCGCATGGCTGCGGCCGGGTACGGCCGCGAGTGTGCCCAGGTCTACGCCTCCGTCCGCAAGCCGGCCGTCGACGCATCCCTCCGCCGGCTCGGAGTCGAGCGGCTTAGCATCGGCGACGTCCAGCGCCTCGAGTGGGGCGCCCTCGAGGCTAAGATTCGCCGGTGGATCCGTGCTGCCCGCGCGGCCGTCCGCGGTGTCTTCGCCAGCGAGCGCCGCCTCTGCTTCCTCATCTTCCACGACCTCTCAATCTCCAACATCACCGTCTCCGCCGCCGCTCCGGACTCGCACGACACCCCCTTCGCCGAGGCTGTCAAGGGTGCAGCGCTGCAGCTTTTCGGCTTCGCCGAGGCTATCAGCATCGGCCGCCGCTCCCCCGAGAAGCTCTTCACGATAATTGACCTCCACGACGCGCTCTCCGACCTCCTCCCCGACGTCTCCGACATCTTCGCCGCCTCCAAGGCCGCCGAATCGATATACGTGCAGTCCGCCGAGATCCGGTCGCGACTCGCCGACGCCGTGCGCGGCATACTCTCGGAGTTCGAGAACGCCGTGCTCCGTGATCCGCCCAAGACCGCGGTGCCTGGCGGTACGATCCACCCGCTGACTCGGTATGTGATGAACTATAGCAGCCTCATTTCCGACTACAAGGCCACGCTCTCCGAGCTGATCGTGTCGCGCCCGTCGGCTAGCGCGCGGCTTGCCGCCGAGGGCAATGAGCTCGCGCCGTCCTTGGCCGAGCTCGAGCTTGAGAACCAGTCGCCACTCGCCGCTCATATTGTCTGGATCATTCTTCTTCTTGAGCACAACCTCGAGGGCAAGGCGTCACTCTACAAGGACACAGCTATCTCACACTTGTTCTTGATGAACAACGTGCACTATATTGTGCACAAGGTGAAGGACTCGCCAGACCTCTGGAGCATGATCGGTGATGACTGCTTGAAGCGGCTTACGGGCAAGTTCACAATGGCGGCCATGAACTACCAGCGGACGGCATGGCTGAAGATCTTGAACTGTTTGCGACATGAGGGGCTCCATGTAAGCGGTGGCTTTTCGTCAGGAATATCCAAGTCGGCTCTGCGGGAGCGGTTCAAGTCCTTCAACGCTGCGTTCGAGGAGGCGCACAGGGTGCAGTCCGCGTGGTCTGTGCCGGACACGCAGCTGAGGGAGGAGCTAAGGATCTCAATAGCAGAGAAGCTGCTGCCGGCATACCGGTCATTCCTCGGCAGGTTCCGACATCATATAGAGAATGGGAAGCATCCAGAGCTGTACATCAAGTACTCAGCTGAGGACCTTGAGGTAGCCGTGTCTCATTTCTTCGAAGGGGCTCCTCCTTCCCCACATAGCAGGAGGAGATCCCATGGATGAAGTTGTTGTACATCAAGCGTTCAACTGGTGTGTTGATTCTATTGTATTCTTTTATTCTTCGGGGGCAAGCATTCAAATGTTTAAGAATTATTTAAATAGAAATTTGATAGAATATATTTTCTAAACAAAATAAGAATAAAATTGAGTTATGAAATTAGAATAAAGATCTATGCAAGATAAAAAAAATAATAGAGACTCAATCGCGATCAATTGCATGGTTTAACAAAATTAATGATCATATAAAATATTTGCTGTGAAATTTAGCCATGTAAAAATAAGTAATATCATTCCCATGTCTCAAAAATCATTAAGGCCCTTCCTCAATTAATACTTAAATAATGCAGGTGGTTAATCTGAATGTTAAGCCACTAATACTTAAAATGTGAGTACACTATTTGAATTACAGATTTTCTAGAAAATAACTAAATGATTCTTGAAATAATTAGTGTGCCCTTAATATTTAACTCCAATTCAATTACCAATTAAAGACATTATTAAAATATAGCCTTGTGCAATATCCAAATGTCTTGCAAACCCCATTCAAGGGGCAAACAAGTTAAAGATGAGGTAATAAACCAGCATGTCTTTGCCACTTAAATTAAAATGCTAACTTGAATTAGAAATCTTGATAAAAATACAATCTTGCCATCAGCATCTAATTTAAAAAGGGTCAGGATAAAAGTGCAATCTTGCCCAAATAATAATTATATCATCATTATCTCTGGATTTTAAAATCACAAATGATAATTAAGAGTAATTAATGCACCAACAATTCGAGGCTCTAACCCTCAAGTAATCTCAGTCGGCAAATAAGACCGTCTAATCGAGTGGACTGGCATATCTATCCTAAGTCTAACCCAACTCTTGGAACTTCCTTAATAAATATAAAATAATTAAAGAATCTATCAAATTAAAGGTCAAGCCACAACATTCCCATATCGGCTATGCCTAGCAATGTTTCAATTCAAAGCGGAATACTTTTGTGAATGATCGTTCGACATTGATCTTCTTTTATCCTTCTCGGCAAAGCTTTTTCACCATTTCCCCTTTCACTCACACTCCATTTGACTTTGTCAAGCATCTTGCACCTGCAAAATCTTATCTCGCACCATCAACTCAGTCATAAAAAACTCAATTAAGTTTATTTTGGATTTATTTGGATATTTGAAGTCTTTTGGATTTATTTGGTTTTCGATCGTTTATCGCACAATTAGAAGTGGAAGTCTCGAAGAAGCAACAACTCGACTAGGATCAAGATCTGGATAAAGATGAAGATCAAGAGTTTCAAGATCATTGACTGAGAAGGCTTTGAGTAAAATCAAGGCCGCGGTAAACTGAGCAAGACAAGTCATTATTTTGATCATATCGCACCTATCTTTTGAATGCAAATTATTTTTATTTGAAAATATCAAATTGTATGCTTTATTTTGTTACGCAAATTATATTCACACTTCTTTATAGTTAATTTCCTATGGATAATTACTTAATTATACACCACTCCTTGGTTTTAGACATAAACTTTTGTCATCTTAGAATTAATAGTAAATATACTAGATATAAGTCCATATATAAGCAATAAACTTAGGCCCTGTTCTTTTCAGCTTCTAAAAGCTGCTTTTCGGCTTTTCTACAGTAACTAGCTTTTAAACAGAGTATTTTTTCAAGGTAGGGTCTACTAGTTAATTGTAGTACATGCTTTACTGACTTCATTTATATTAGCAAAAACCACACGTGAGTTTCTATTACTCTGTAATCTTTTGTACAAACAGTCCAAAAGCCACAAGCCGCAGCCAAAAGCCACAAGCCGCAGCCAAAAAGAACAGGCCCTTAGTCTTGGTTAGATACCTAGGGGCATTAATTTATCCTGACACCATTTCAAATATGAAAACTTGATTTGGGCAACTACTAGTGAAAGGTGGCTAGTATGTTGAACTCGGATATTTTATGCTCTCAAAACCCTAAAACTTACTTTACATATCTAGGCAGATGGTAAAAGGAGTGCAGATGTAGCACGAGAATATGTAGTTTGTAGTAGCACTACCTAGATAACTCTAAGGACTAAATCTTGTGATGATCTCCTAATGTAAAATAGTGCAACCATAAATCTACAATGGGTATGACTTGACTAAATAATTTATCAAACCTTAGAGTCATCTCGAATGGTGGAGGGGTGGAGATGGTGCATGCGGATTCTGATCTGGCTTGAATGGGACATCGAGGGAGGGTGATATTTTTCACTACGCTGGTCATTGGGGAGCTTCCATGTTCCTGCTGTGCTAATTGTTGGGGAAGCTTCCTGCATGTCGAACCCCAAGTTTACTACCTGGAATCCTCTGTGATAACACTACATTATTCCCTGGATCAGTAGATAATGCTCACAGATACAATGCTGCATCATTTCATACACGACAAAACCATACATTACAATACCAAAATTCAAATAGACCGCGTCGGGTCGAGATTACAACAGGTCATCAGGCCAAATGTCTTACAATACATAAAGAGCGGAAGCGGAAGCGTACATAAGCGTACGGGCACAACTCACCACAGGCAAGCGACTGGGTCAACCTGAGTAATACCGCTATTAATCAGGGATCTGACTAATAACGGATGCACCCACCAAAACTAGCCTGGTCAACTGGACTGAGGCAAGAGGCAAGACTACCGAAGCCTAATCTAATATCCACCATCTTCATTGCCTTCGGCATCCTGATTCTCATGGTAGGCATAGTGTTCTTGATTCACAGCTTCTGAAAGGGGGGTTAAGAGCGAGAATGAGCACAATCAACCGTGCTCCGCGAGCCAACACACAGAATGCATATAAATATAGATGCAAGGCTAAACAAGGATGGCTCGGGTTCTTTTATTTTCTTAAATGCGACTTTTGGAATAATCATAATTAAAATTCCTATGACTAAGCATTTTACAAATCATGCATTAAGGAGTTTGAAATTGTGCAGTAATCATAGCGGGGTAGGTTCCATCCACCAATTTCATGGTTCCATCCACCAATGCTTAATTTTGAGTAGCAGGTTACTTCCACCTTAATACCAACACTGGAGTACATCCCTCCAGGGAAAATTATCAAAGTCAGGTTATATCCGCCTGACAGTTTTCTTATTCCCAACCTCAAAAGTTTTGAAATAGAACTAACTCGAGTAAGTTCCCATGCCCACCCTTGACCGTGGGCACGGCTATTCGAACAGTTTTACACTCTGCAAAGGTTGTACACTTTCATGACAAGAGATGAATTATCTTAATAGCCAACATGCTTCCTTAAGCATGAGATCCAGATAATTTATCACAAAGCCTTTACCTTACTCCGATCTAGCCAGACACCACCCGCTGAGGTTTCACCGCTGAAGGGTTAAATCCACCACAGTCAGAAGCCCCCTCTTGCGCCGTATGAGTACAGTAAATCCTTGTGCCTCACTGTGAGTAAACCAGTACACTCTGACACCCACTTTCCACTGGTGATATCTGAACTACACCTTTGCAAGTTAATCAGCTAGGTCGTACCCATTATAGACTTGTGGTTGTACTGTTTTACACCGGGAGGTCATCACAAGATTCAGTCCTTAATTTGTCCAGTCGGTTCTTACCACAAACCACGGGTTCTCGTGCTACTTCCGCACCAACCACTCTTACCACCCGCCCAGACAGGTTTAGCAGATTTTTAGGATTTTGAGAAGCATATCGCAATTTAACATAAATACTCAGCCACGTACATCCCATGACTGCCCCAAAACTAGTTTTCCATGAGTAAAGAATGATCTTTAGGGCTACTGATGCCCTGGATTCGACAAGACCAGCGTGGCAGTAGTATGACTTATAACTATCATAGTTATATTTTATCTCTAGGGCAACAAGGATCATGTGAGTTCAAATGTTACTGGTGGGGTATCTTAATATTGGGTAGACATATGGTTGTTAGCTACCTTAAGAGTGACATACACTTGGGTATAAAGTAAAGCATGCAGATTTTCATAATTTAAATGAACATAGCTTCACATGAAATATAGGCGCAAAATGATCAAAGTATTGACTCGCCTGGATCAAAAGCTTGGGGGTCTTGCGCTGCTTCAAGCGGCAGCTCGTTCGCGTCTTCGAACTCTACTCGGGAGATCGAACCGGAAAATAACACAAAAGAACAAAAGCAAATAAATACCAAACAAAAATAAAATCAATCCTCAAATTAACTCAAAACTGAACCAAAACAGAACCATCAAATAGATCTTGATTTTAGAAAAATTTAGAAATTGGTTTCATTAAATTTGGAGTTATGGTTAAAAAGTTATAGCATTTTAAAGTTTTAGCATCCTGAAAATTTTAGAAAATGAAAGAGAGAGAGAGAGAGAGAGAGAGAGAGAGAGAGAGAGAGAGTGGGCTGCCGACAGCTGGGCCCGAGGGGGAGCGAGCGGCGCTCGGGTGGCTGCGGCTGCCCCCAGCTGACATGCGGGCCCGCCTTTATTAGCAGTGTTGGCTTCCATTCGGTCGGCTTAAGACATGATTAAATGGCTGGTTAGGACAGGTATTTAGTTAGCACATTATTGCACTGGAGGCTCTTTTGTTCTAGCTCATCCCGGCCGCAGGGGAGGCGAAGCCGGCCGGCGGCGGTGAGGGCACGGGGTGCAGCGGTTCCGGCAAAAACAAGTCGTCTAACCATGCGTGCTCCCCGGGGAGGAGGGGATCGGCCAGAGTTGGCCGGATTTGACCGGCAGCGAGCGGCGGCGGGCCGAGGCAGGGGAGCAAGGGCCCCAGCGCCTCGGGACGAGGGGGTCTGATTACTCGCCGGGAGAGCATCCGTGGGTGGCATGGAGTCTACCTGGGGCCCGGGCGGCGGCTGGAATGGAGCCGGCCGGGTGAGTTGGCGGCGGGGATGGGCTCGGCGATGAGGTAGGAGACGGTGGCGGCTCGTGGGGATGGGCGGTAGGGTCCGGCGAAGTGAGGAATGCACTCGTGGTGGCCCGATGGTGCTCTGCGTGCGATGAATTGGCCCGGGGCTCCGCGGTTCATCGGGGAGAGCCGACGCTGGAGGTGGTGAAGGAGCACGTCGCCGGCGGCCTGTGGGGGAAGAGATGTCGATTAGTCAGGGAGGAAGGGAGAGGGAGTGAAGGTGAACTCGGGAAGGCTCAAGGAGCCCTATTGTCGACCGGTGGCGCTTGGCGGCGGGGATTGCCGGCGGAGCGCACACACTGCAGAGGAGGCGGCGGGGTGGGTTTTTCTGGTGGCTACGGTGGGGCGATGCACGAGGCTTTGGCGCATTTTATAGAGGCCGGGGAAGGAGGCTGGGCGCCGAGGGGGAGACACGACGGCGTGTTGCAGGCAGGCGATGGCGTCAGCGCCGTGCGGCCACAGTGCGCGCGAAGTGACCGGGGGTTGTTGGCCGTGAGTAAATGCGGAAGAGGCGGCGCTTGGTCCGGTGGTCACAGAGGACGGCAAGTGACGGCGTGCACGGCGGGGCGAAGCTGACAACGAGGGCGAGGAGGCGTGTCCAAGGCGCTGCCGGGCGCTGAAGGCGAGGGGCTGTCGCCGCATTCAATCGCCGGCGCGGGTGGTTGAGGCGGGTGGCGAGCGGTGACAAAATCAGAGGGAGGAGGCGCTATGGGGGTGAAGGAGGGAGAAGGAGAGAGGAGCGGCCGTGAATGGATGAGAAGGAGGGATGGACGGCCAGGATTGACTGGGGGTTTTCTTTTACAAGTATTCCATTTTCTTCCTTTCCTCTTTTAAAATATTAAACATAATTTTTCCTTCTCTGAAATTTTCTAATTTTTGCAGATAATTTCAGATTCTAGATTTTAAAAGATTAATTTGATTTACTCCTTTGGAGATAAAACAAGGTTTTCATTTTAGAATATTTTTACATTTTGCAAATTTTCTTTTTGAAGAGCACAAGGACAACAAAGCTGAGAATAAAGCCTTTTAAACATAGATTTGAAAATTCACATAATGCCAGGTTTTGAAAATGGGGTGTTACACTACACAACTATAGGTCTTTCTTTAGAAGGGATAAACCCATTGGTCAAGATGATGAAGGAGCGAGGTATTGCAAAAGACCTTGTGGCGATATTCTCGATCTACATATTTAAAGAAACATGTGGAATATAACAAACTGATTGTATCTTGTGGATAAAGTATACATCTCTACAAAGTAAAAGCTATTCGAACAGCCATACCCACGGTCATGGATGGGCATGAAAACTTACTCGAGTTAGTGTCTATTTCTAAAACTTTATGTGTGGGATAAAAACTCGTTAGGCGGATATAGCCCTAAATTGATTTCTCCTGGATGAACGTAACCCAATGATTATAGTGGGTGGATGAAGTCTTAGTAACAAAAACTAGTATACGGTGGAGGTAACCATGCGCTGTAACAAGTGAATGTAACCTACACTATTACTAATTACTGCATTTTCTCAAATAACTTTGGAAAATCTAGTTTGGTTAAAACTGCTAAGCCTTAAGGAATCTCCTATTTATTGTATTTTTCAAATGATGCTTTTAGCAAATAAAAGAACATCAACCTTTAATTGTTAGCATTGCATCTAAGATTATTGTATGTGTAGTGGATTTTTGTTGAGTACCTTTGTACCCATTCTTACTCAATTACCATTATCTGGTCAGTAAGAAGGACAAAGTCAAGCCCTACTGTCATCTAAAGGAGTCGACAGAGTTGGAAGACGATGAGGCCAAGAACTAGCTCGCAAACCCTAGTTGCTGCATGTGGCGTGTTCTGAGGCTCCCATCTGTGTGAAGTTCCGTTCCCACTACTGCTTTTTTTAATTTGATTTCAGTCTGATCGGCCTATGGGTAAGTCTACCATTATATTTACGCTTCCGTAAGATATAATTTTGATATACAATAATGTATTTATGAGTAATATCTACTTATACAGGGAATAGTATAGTGGAAATTACAGAGGATTATGGATTGACAAAATCATGGTCCACACAAGCATACATGTTTTGTATTTACTAGGTAGATCTTTCCTTGTGGGAAGGGCCGAACATCGCTGTTATTTTTGAAAAATAAAAGATTTCATTTCAGTGATAAAGTACAGTGAGTACATGAAAGCAATGCATTGTGAACAATTCTCACTAAGTGTAACAGAAGTAATGAAGCAGTATGGTTCTAAATGGTTTGGTTTGCTATCATATATGACCTTTTTTGTTTTGTTAGAATCTATCAGATATGACTATGAGGATAATTTTCATTTTTAATTTTTTTTTCCAGCTGTATGGCTATGACTTCTGTAGATTAACATTTTGTACTAAACTGACTATAGGTTGATGTGGTACTGTAGATAAGTTTTGACTCTAATTTCGCTTTGTTCTTCAGCGTGCATGTCAGTTCAGGTATTTTCCCCAGGAACTAGAGTTACTCAAATGTTGATTGCTGCGTCAAGCACACATGTCTCCGGCGACAGCATATTGAGTTATGGATATGCAATACAAACAGCGGTAACTGATAAGGTGTTAAATTGGTTACTACAGTCTCCGGTATGTGTGAATCGTTCTTGTTTATTCTTCGTTTTTTTTTCGCGTTGTTATCGACTATATGCGTCTCAGCGTCTACACGTTGGTTCATTGGAATCAACACTCAATCAGCTAACCACCGAATAACCTGCCAGTAATGGGGTATATGCTTTGGAGAGAATCTTAATTAGAGCCGAGCAAACATGTGATGTCTGCTCCCTTGTTGCTTGCATATTTTGAAGTGATTGCTTCTGCAAAACCAGTCTACGATCCCTGCGTGAATGGACGATAAATACGTGCTGTTTTTGCAACCCATCTTGAACTTTCGGAAGGAGAATCTAGCAGTAAGATTTGCATGTCCTTCGCATTTTTCATGGACGCTCTCTAGTACGGGAAGTAGGGAACAGATGAAAGTTGATGTTAACATCAACTGAAAATTGCTATATGCTTGTTGATAGTTTTTTCCCCATGAATTTTCCGTAACGCTCTAGTATTTTTAAATTTTTTATTTGAATGATTTGGAAATCTATTGAAGTTTGTTTTAAAGTGTTATTCTTAGGTTTTCGAGCGACTTTCATTGGAGACTTTCTATTTTATATAAGACGTTGTACTTCTTGATCATTTCCAACATACTTAAATACTATACTTTAAATCTATATTCCTATAGGCGCTAGATACTAGTCGGAAGATAGATTGGTGTCTAGCGCCTAATCGGGCTACGTGGGCGTCTAGACGGGCAAAATCGGTTAGGCGGCCAAGGCGGGAGCTTGGCACCTAGCGCCTAGGCGGTCACCTAGGGGAACACTGCTTCAAATTGCATGAAATATTTTATTTAATATATGGAATTTCGATATTTGGATTTCGCAAAAAAAAACAACATACATATACCACACTACTATCGTGCAACTGCGTAAGGGACATACACATTTGTACGATAATAGTGCGGTACAGTATATCAGTTCCCGCTGCAGTGTATGTGATGGTAATAGTTTACAACAAATAATTTGTAGTGTGCGCTTGATAGAAACCATATCGGCCGCTCAAAGCGGCTTAAGGCTTTAGCTTTTGGTTTGTTGTTTTTAGCTGAAACTGTATTATAGTGATGATTAGTCTTTTCTTGAGAAAAATTGAGAAAAATAAAAAAGTTATATCATCATGAACAATGTAAAGGAACATAAGAAAAGAACGAAAAGTAAAAGGCAAAAAAACTAAAATAACTTAAAATTAAAAACCGACACGTGTCATATGCTTTCGACTTAAATAAATCGATAACTAAAATAAGGTGAAACCGTTTGAAGCAGACCGGCATATGCCGTCTGGCGTATGGCAACCGGTTCAGCACAGGCCCAAATCGAGTTGACCGGCGGAAGAAAATGTTATCCATCAACCACTCCCCAGCACCGAGTTTTTTGTACGGATAATCCATTTTTTATTCGAAATTACATAAATATACCCGCGGGAAAATTTTTTGCAAAAATAGGCTCCAGTCGCCTAATGGTTGGGCGACTGGAGACTTTCGCCAACCGCATCGCGGCATACCGGAGAGTCTGACGGTTGGGCGATTACACTGCGCGCCCAACCGTTGGCGCCTTCAATGTAGTCGCCGAACGGTTGTAGCGATTCGCCAACGGTTCGGCGATCGCGATTCGTCGCCAACGGTTCGGCGACCGAAGGTGGGATATAAGGCGCTCGGCGGCGAGCGAAGCGCCGCGCTGCGTTCTTCCGTTCGGCCAGCAGAGAGAGAGGGGAAAGAGGAGAGGGAGAGGAGAGGAGAAGAGAAGGGGAGGAGGAGAAGGAGTGCGCGTTTTTCAGGTAAGTTTTTGGTGTTATATTTTTTTGTTAGTGTAGAAGATTAGTTTAGAAAATGTAGTGTAGAAAATTAGTTTAGAAATATAGTTTAGAAAATGTAGTCTAGAAAATTAGTTTAGAAAATTAGTTTAGAAAATTAGTTTAGAAATATAGTTTAGAAAATTAGTTTAGAAAATGTAGTCTAGAAAATTAGTTTAGAAATATAGTTTAGAAAATTAGTTTAGAAAATATAGTCTAGAAAATTAGTTTAGAAAATGTAGTCTAGAAAATTAGTTTAGAAATATAGTTTAGAAATATAGTTTAGAAAATGTAGTCTAGAAAATTAGTTTAGAAAATTAGTTTAGAAATGTAGTTTAGAAATTTAGTTTACAAATTTAATTTTCAAAATTTGTTTAGTAAATATAGTTTAGAAATTTAGTTTACAAAATGTATAAACTAAATTTTGTATACCATTTATAATGCATTATTGTACAAAAAATAGTATTTAAATGTACATGTACAAAATTTAATGTTGCAATTATTGTACAAATTTAGATGTAGAAAATTTAGTGTTGAAATTTACATGTAGAAAATGTAATGTTGAAATTATTGTACAAATTTAGATGTAGAAAATTTAGTGTTGAAATTTAGATGTAGAAAATTTAATGTTGCAATTCTTATACAAATTTAGATGTAGAACATTGAATGTTGAAATTATTGTACAAATTTTCCGGTATGACTCGTCTTGGGCGTGACTCGGAGTGGCGGTTGTACTTGTTGGACGAGCACGTGGACCGCTCTCATCGCGCTTCCCGTCTAGTCCCGCCACCGGGGATCACGGATGACCCGCCTCAGCTGGGAGTGGTCCGGACACGCACACCTCGCGTGGCCTGGGGACTCGACCCTCGTTGGACCGCCAGGTTTACACAACTCCAGCGTTTAGTGCGACCGTAAGTTCGTTCCGTCGCGACCTTCACTTTGTTTGCGGTGCGGGATGCGGGCTACTCTCTCTTGTCCGGATGGTGCAGGCCACGGACGAGATGGAGGCGCTGGCGCGCGGGCGGGAGGAGGCGAGGGCGAGGCGGGCGGGGAGCGATCACGGCGCTTTCCGTTCGGCGATTCCTGCCGGCGGCTTTGGTGGACCGTTGGCGGCCCGAGACGCACACTTTCCACCTCCCATTCGGGAGATGACGCCGACCTTGCGGGATGTGTCCTGCTCCTTGGGCTTCCGATCGCGGAGACGCGCCTTCCTACCGGAGGCCCGGCCATCGCGCGCGACACCTTGCGCGATTCGTGTGTCGTTCCACCGGCCGATGACCACCACGTGTTCGGAGAGAAGCGGACCCATGGGCGACACCGAGGTGGCCGAGACGACACAGTGCGTGGTATATAAAATCGATCGTGTCTTGAAGCTCTTATTTGTGGTATTACGTACTAATAACAACTTTTTGCATTCGGTGGAGCGCATGGTTCCGCGACGAGGCGATCAGCGGGTCTCGCGGCACTGGAGGCGTCACGTCTTTGTGGTTGTTTGGTTGGGTGCTTTTCACCACCACCACGACAACTCGGTGGATCGCGCGCTCATCGCTTATGCGAGGGCGATCGGCGACGCGAGCCCCACCAGTCGGTGAGGATCGGCCGTATTTGCCGCGACGCATCGCGCTACTGTGCGATGCGTGCCACGAGATCAAGGCAAACTCGATCCTCACGGGCTGTCCCTTTCTCTGCGATTGTGGTCGTTCGAGCGCTTAGCGTCGGACGACCTATCTTTGACAACATGGGTCCGTCACGGGCCGAGATGTATCGAGGGGAGGAGAGCGTCGGCCGCCGGCGATGGGTTCTATCCGTGCCGTCGTCGAGTAAGTGTTATCACGATCTACTATTTCTTTCTTCGACGATCGTCAATCTAAACAACTTGTTTTTCTTGCGAGTGCGATTCGCGCGCGTGCGAGTCACGCGGCGTCATCGGGTCTTTGTGGAGCAACTCGACCGCATCACATCCGACGACGTGCGCGCGGGGCCGTCTGCGTCTGGCGATGCAGCTCGTGCTCCTGCCGGTCTGTCCTCACTTTGTTTGGCGTGGCAGGGCTTTCGCTCACCCGCGGAAGCTCGTGTACCTCATCTACGTGGAGGACTCGCACCCACGGGTGATGCGACGATTCGAACTCGATGGCGGTTCTGTACCGGTCGGACCATCGCTTCCAGCGGCGCGTGCAGGTGAGTGATCGTTTGTGGTAAATGTGTACATACTTACTCTGCGTTCGCAAGTATCTCACATTACGTAATGGTTCTATCGCAGAGCACGTGCGAAGGGAGTGAAAAGAGGCACGGACTGGTCGTTGAAGATGCATCCACGGTCGGCGGTGGGAGGGTGCGCTCGGCGACCGCGTGGAGGAGGACCGCCCGTCGGCGGCCGCGAATGCGCGAGTACCTTCGCCGTACCACCACGCACCCGTGCGAGCTCGTATATGTGGTAGACCCGTCTGCCACACACGTCGCCGCTCCGACGGACATGTACCCCGCGCACTTCGCGCGCGACGCTCACCTCGCGGTACGTTACATGTCATTTCAAAGATTCCCGAATGGTAATGTCGTTTCGATAATCGACCATTTCATGTCTTTGTGTCGGTGGCGTCGGTTACGCCTATGTGCCGACTCGACACGATGCGAGAGGCTCACGGTGGTGGGCGGTGACCCATGAGAGGGTGTCGGCTTTGCGCGTCGGATGCACGAGGGTGTAGGCGTATTGTTAGCCTCTCGTCCCTGCACGAGGCTACCGGCGGTCTCCACGCCCACCGCTCCTTTGCTCGTCCACGGTGCCACCCGACCGGCGTGGCACTACTGCGTGCACCGACGTGGACACGTCCTCCACCGCCTCACCGGAGCGGCCGGGGTTCACCTGGCGGGGCCTCCTACACGGTTCACTTCACGCCTCCTCGCACACCCTGTCTTCCCACGCGAGGTGTACGCCTCCTCCATGGCGCCAACTACGGGTACGAGAGGGTCTTATATCGTGTTTATCCAAAGACGAAATGCAACGAACTAACGATATTAATATTGCAAGTACTTACCAGCGAAGCAGCGTCTCCCGTGCCGGGCGATGTGGACGATTTTTGCGGAGTGGCGGGCGGTTCTCGGCGCAGCACCGGAGGTTCTCTCTGTCGCTGCCCTCCCGGTGCCGGAGGGCACACGGCCAGGTGCGGTGACTCCACCAGCAGCGGGGCGGGATAGACACCCTCCCGCTCGTTTTACTTTTGGATCGTCCTAACCCGTTGCACCGGAGGAGGGCCAAGCGAGGCCGTATGGGAGGACGCGGGCGCGGTGACGGGGCACACCAGGGTGACCAGTGTGGCGTGTTGCAGATGCTATATATGTTATGCATGTATGAAAAAATATGCGGCATGTTACTCTCAGTTATATTATGAAGTTTATTTAAATTTACATAGTCTATCATCTCTTTACGCACATAAATTATCTCACTTAACAGTGTATGTATCGATCGTTTTCTACTCAATCTTTCATGAAAAAAATTAAAACTTTTACATACCTACAATATACAATGAACATAAACTTTTATTACAACTTCACCGTATTTTTTACCGGTTCAACGTTACAAAATTCACAAAATTTAAAACAATCACGGGGGCTACATGCAGTCGCCTAACGGGATGGCGACTGCATGCTAGTCGCCTAACGGGATGGCGACTACCCTTAAGTCGCCGAACGGAAGAGCAACTTAATGTAGTCGCTCTACTGTGCAGCGAGATATATTATGTCGCGGTCTGGTTGGGCGAAAGTCTGCAGTCGCCCAACAATTAGGCGACTGGAGCCTATTTTTACAAAAAAATTTCCCACGAATATATTTATGTAATTTCAAATAAAAAATGGATTATCCGTACAAAAAAAAAACTCCCCCAGCACCCACGTTCCTGCGAATAAACAAAACAGACGAGACAATCAGTCGCAGGCTGCTCTTGGAATTCGGCAAGCCAAATTCGCCACAGAAACAAAACAAGACGCCAAATCGCCAAAAACCCAAGAACCTCGCGGCGGGCAGCAGGACAAGGAAGGACTTGACGGATCGATCAGATCTAGGAGCGGCGAAGGCGAGGGGGAGAGGCAGTAAGGACCTAAGGGGAGGAGGGGATGGGCTCCGGCGAGATGACGGCGACGGAGGTGGCGGCGCTGCTGGATTTGAAGCCGCATCCGGAGGGTGGCTACTACGCCGAGACCTTCCGCGACGCTTCCATCACCCTCACCACCGCCCAGCTCCCGCCGCAGTGTACGCCTCTCACTCAGTAGCGTTTAATTCTCTTTTCCCCTTCTCGTCGGATCGGGACTACTTACTTGGGCAGGATGGTGTGCGACCGGGCTGGACTGAATCGAGGTTTCTTGTGTCTTTGCGTGTGCAGACCTTCGATTGTAGTGTAGTCTATGGCTGCTGTTTGACTAATCTGTGTGCTTGAGTAGCCTGCATGTTCTGGATACTGGGCATTCCAGATAAACAGGAATCACATCCTAACTAACTATGCATATGATTGCACAACTGCACAAGTGAGCTCATAGTCTCTGTATCATGAAATGCTCAAAACGACGATACTGAGGCCTAGGGGTGATAATGAATTAATGATATGATACGTAAGCTAGCTTACCTTTGATAAGTACTGTAACTTTGTGTTACATGCATCTGGTAGGAAATCCTATCATGTGTGAAAGATAACATTTGGTAGTTGTTGCCTTTTTAAAGATTGCAGTATTATACTTCCTCTGCTTCTGCTGGAATCTGTAACTGAAATGTAACAAGACATCAGTAAGATGTTTGTACGGTTGTACCAACCAAAGTAGAATGTTCAAGTGGGGGCTTCCCCTGCTGTTCTTCCCTCGAAAAAAGGTAGAATATTCTGACTGCCAAACTGATCAGAAACCCCTGCAGATGTTGTGAGGAATAAACATTCTTCATCACTAGTTTGAAGTGTTAACTACTACTTGTCTGCTACTTTGCCAATTCCACTTTTAGATTTGTACGTGCTTTGATTTTTAGGCCAGAAACAGGATTATGCTTTCCTGGTTGAAAAATGTAAACCATAATGTTTTTCTTTCAAAATGTCTGCTCTCCCTCCCTTATCAGTGTTAATGTGGACTCCGAGCATTGGCATCCATTTTAGTTTTTAGTATTTTCTGACATTTAGTGGATGATAAAACTGGTTTATTGTGAATATAGTATCAAGTTGATACTGGAATGTTTCTAATACTTCCTTAATGTATACTGCAGACAAGGTTGATCGTGCTGTGAGCACTGCTATCTACTTCTTGCTTCCTGCAGGGAGTGTTTCACGCCTCCATCGTATCCCCTGTGCTGAAACCTGGCACTTCTACAAGGGAGAGCCTCTCACGGTTAGTAATAGTTCTTTGACCTTGGTGACCTGTTTGCTTTACTTTCCATGACTACTGAAATTGCCATTTTGTATCTAATACTGCTCCTCTCTGTTTGCTTTAGGTGTTTGAGCTGCACGATGATGACCACATTGACCTCACTGTAATTGGTCCACACCTGGAGACTGGCCAGCGCCCCCAGTATACCGTGCCACCAAATGTGTGGTTTGGTTCTTTCCCTACGCTGGATGTTGAGTCATTCGCGTCTGATGGCAGTGTTCTGGTCAAGTCTCGAAAGAGGGATCCCGAGCAGCATTACTCCCTAGTCGGCTGCACTTGTGCCCCTGGCTTCGAGTACGAGGATTTCGAAATGGCGACTTTTGACGATGTGAAATCTATCGCTCCTAGGGCAGAACCCTTCCTCAAGTACCTTATTCCTTCCACTAAGTAAGCGCAACCGGAGTTGATGATACTGGATATTAGCAGCCTATCCGGCATGATTGCCTGCCTGTATTGGATACCGTTTTTAGTGTGATTAAACGAGGTCCGTGTTTTTTAGTCATGTAACTATTGAAAAGCACCATGTGCTTGTGCTAGCTGTACCATTTTCTGTACTAAACGGAATAAAAGTCGAGCTCGATGTTGAAACGAGAGATGCTTGTGTAATCCTGTGAAACTGAGTCGGATCGAATGAAGTACGTTGTGGATGAGGATGACAGAATGAAGCACTGGCTTTGTTGGAAGTACACTGCGACAGCAAGACGGCTGAACTGATGAGCTTTTCTACGTGAAAGAGTACCCTTCTACAAGGCAAAATATCGGGTAGGTTCTCTTCGGCTGCGTCTGATGGCTTTTAAGTTTAGCGTGAGCATTTGAACAATCAACCGAATGCTGGTAGCTAATAAACCGTTTCGAAAAAGTTATCTCGATAAGTCACTTAAAAAACGACGAAGAAATCAACCCATCTTTTTAAGAAACAACAAAGGAATCATCCTATTTATTTACTTAAAAAAATTATAAATCGTAAATTATAAGCCGAAAAAATACCACCCACTTCGCATGAATCAACAGAACGAGCCTACAAGGTAGTAGCGCAAACACCAGACACCATGCTCTCTTCCCTCGCGAAAGCCACAATTGTGTCACTTCTACGGTGTACACGCACGATAATGTGGCACGGACTTTGACCCCGGGATCATGGAGATTAAGCGTCTGTTTGATATAGCTGCTGCTTATGTCTTTTGATTAAATTTTTTTAAATTTAGTTGTTTGTAACAGAGATTACGGAGAGAAATACTCACTTGCAATTTTAGTTGATACATATATTAGGCTTTTAACGTGTACTATAATTAACCTGTAGACCTCATTTTGAAGAAAATACTCGGTTTAAAATTTAGGTACTATAGCAAAAGTTAAAAGACGTTTTTAAAAATTATTAAAGAACAGGCTCTAAGGCGCTATTTCAATTAGTTTTTGATATTTTGGGTTTTAGAGGTTAGTTTTTAAATGGGAAAATTACACATGTACCCTATAGTTAGTAGACACTTGTAAATTTGCCCTATACTTAAGTGGCCTTGTAATTTTGCCTAATACTTGACATGCCCCCTTATTATTTTGCCCCATTGCCCATTTAGCTCCTATTTTAATTTCGTTTTTCATTTTTTGGGGTTGTAAAATTTCGTTTTACAAAGTTGTCCATTAAATGCCTAAAACATTCTCTTTACTCGGCCTGTGGAAAAATATTTTTAACTGCATTTTTCCTGGCCCAAAAAATGAAAAATGAAATTAAAATAGGAGCTAAATAGGCAATGGGGCAAAATAATAAGGGAGCTTGTCAAGTATGGGGCAAAATTACAAGGCCACTTAAGTGTGGGGTAAATTTACAAGTGCCTACTAACTATGGGGTACATGTGCAATTTTCCCTCTTTAAATAAAGTGTTTTAACTGTAATTTTTATAAATTATTTATAAAAGTTACTGTAGAAGCTATTTTAAATGAAATAATTTATCCACACAAATCATCCGAGCCATATTACCCGGGGACTCTCCGCGCGGAGGCGCGCCCACGTCACCCCCCAGCGCTCCCTCGGCAGGTGCGTGGCAGCGGAATTTGCGTACAGTCGGGGGAGCAGTTTGGGAAAAAGTCCCCGCGTTTTCCGAAATTACGTAAAGGTCCTTGGTTCTCGCGAAAAGGTCCCTACCAGTTTTTTTCAAGTCCCTCCACTTTGCAGGATAGCGCCCCGCGGTTTCTAAATTACGTACAGGTCCTCCTTTATTACGTACAGGTTCTCGGTTTTTTACGAAAAAGACCTTCAACTTTTTTGAAAATGTGCTCTCGATTTTTTTTAAAAAAATTTTAACAGCTTCTCACGAATTATCGTCTCTTTCACTTCGGTACATATGGTGGCTGACGCGGCGTGGTGCCGCGCCTATGAGGCTAGTATTTTTTACTCGCTTAACCTAAGCAGGGCAGACAGCCGAGTATCGAAAACTCAGGAAGCGTCGAAGCGCGGAGCGCGCCGGCACGCAGCCGACCAGGCGGCCGCAAGAGGGCGACTCCTCACGCAATGGAAGCCACGGAATACATGGCTTTTCTCTGTAGGCGAACGTGCGCTGCGTCGTGGGTGCATGGGGCGGTCGTACTCCGTAGTACAGGGCACCAAATTCCTGCACCGTCCGGCCCGGCCGGCGGAGAGCTCGGCAGCGTACGTTCGTCTCTAGTACACCTCGTACGTTTGTACTACTGCTTGGTGCCTGTGCAATCGGGCTGCGAATTTTTTATAAATAATCTATTTTTAATTTAAAATTATAGAAATATATCTGCCCAAATTTTTTTACATAAATAGACTCCAATCGTCCGACCGTTGAATAATTAGACCCTGTCGTCCAACGGTCATGTAACATGCATGCAGTTGATGGACCGTTGGGTAACATAACTGCAGTCGTCTAATGATCGGACGACTAGACCTTGTCACCCAAAATCCAGTCATCCAACCGTTCGGCGACTGCACGGCATATAAAACCGACCGCTCGGCCGAGCCCCCTTTCGTTCCACCGGCGCTGGCAAATAGAAGAGAAGGGGAAAGAGAAGAGAAAAATGGAAAGGCATGGAAAGGAGAGGAGAGGAGAGAGGAAGAGGAAGGAGGAGAGGTTCCGTTACTTCTTTGAGATAATTTTGTTTATGTTTTAGTCAATATTTTTGCATGAAGTAAATAGTTTGTTTAGTGTAAATTAGGATCTACAGAACTTTGCTATGAAGTAAATAGTTATACAAAATTTAGTCAATATAGTTATAGAAAATTAGCATCCGTATAAAATTATAGTTGTAGAAAATTTAGTAAATATTATAGTTGTACATAATTTAGTCAACATAGTTATAGAAATTTAGCATCTGTAGAAAATTATAGTTGTAGAGTTTAGCATCCGTAGAAAATTCTAGTTGTAGAAAAATTAGTCAATATTGTATATAAAATTAGCATATGTGGAAAATTAGCATCCGCAGAAAATTGTAGTCGTAGAAAATTTAGTCAATATTTTTGTACGAAGTAAATAGTTCACTTCGTGGAAAACATTATTAGATAACATTTATGCTTTATTAGGAACGAATGTAATGCCGTTAGTACATTGAAAATGCACGCACACCGTTAGAACTGGCATATTGGCATTTAAATCATTATGTCATGTAAATTATCGAAACCCATTAGGAATAATTTACAGTAGGAGAGAGCTCGAGCAGCAAGAAAAGAGCGAAATTTGTGTGTGTGGGAGCGGATAGGGAGTTGATGCGTATTAGGGTGGACGAAAGAGAGCTATGGCAGTGCGAATGAAGAGGGGTTATGCTATGAGGGTACTGTAGTAGTTCATGATAGGTGAATGGTCATAAAATGTAAATTACAGTACAACAGTAGTTCCATATTGTACGATGCAATTTGACTAGTAGTAACATTAAAAATGTTTGCATGCATACATCAGCAATACCGATACCCACTACATTGAAAGTGCATTACAGTGTCGGCATCGTTCGTGAAGGTCGAATGGTGTTGACTTGAGTAATTTTGCGCAAGCCACTCTGGTACACCCAGACAGCAAGAATGCTCAAATCGCAGATGTAATATACTGGCTCACCCGCAGCTTCTCCTTGGACTCTAAGGTATACAACGTCATCATACAAGGGTTTTGGAGCCGGTCTCCCATGCACATTAGATGGGATTTGAGAACATTGGAAGGGCTTTGTCTAAGGTTGCTGGCACCGATGATACGAGTGCATGCTTCTTATAAAACCATGCCCAATAGAAGCTGCATAAGGCCCTACCGGCAGCTATCATGCGGGTGGTGCAAGCAGCTCTGGCGCCCAACATGTTGGTGAAGAGGAGGACCCGGAGGCCGATGTCAAAGAGGTTGCGAAGGAAGTTGCTCGTGACGAGTACTATGCAGTAGATAAAGGAGAGGAAGAAGGGTCATGGCGTGTTGAGCCTACAAGATAGGCTGATGAAGTGGAGCATATGGAGTACATAGTGCATCAAATAGAGAGTGATGATCGAATGGCCTAGACTGAAGAGGAAGCTATACAAGAGGACGACGATGACAGTTCTGATGAGGATGAAGCTCCCATCTCACATGAATGGAATAGGTTTGATGCTGAGAGTGTTGTTGCGCATAATAAGCACAAATTACCGTGGGAGTATCATAGCATAGAGCTTTAGTTGCACTCAATGTTTGTTGATAAGGAATGATTGCAGGATGCCATCAAACTGTGAGCCTTGTCTACACAGTGGACTTTTTTGGTCGTCAAATCTAGCTAGGAGCAGTAAACCGTGAAATGCGAGCAGGTTGGTTGTCCTTGAAGGGTGCATGCACGAAAACTGAAGTATGAGACTCACTAGATTGTCTCAAAGGTGGAGCTGCACTCTTGCATTCTCAGCTGTGTTTTGCGAGGCATCATAACCTAACGTCTGCCTTCATAACCAATTTGATGTATAGAGAGATAATGAAAATGATGAACATGGAGGCCACACACATCTTGGTGGCTATCGAGAAGAAACTCAAGTACAAGATTAGCTATGCGAAGGCGTGGTGTGCGAAGTAGAAGGCTTTGAAAAATGGTTTAGATCTTTTGAGGCGGCATACGACAACCTTTCTTGTATGCTTTTGGTGTTGTAGGAAAGGAACTCGGGCATGTACACTACTGTGAAGGACAAGCCATCTACAAGGCCATCAGGCTTTGTGGTGTTGTAGAGGGCCTTTTTATCCTTCGGTGCATGCATCGAGGCATTCAGGAATATGCTGCCCGTGATCTCAGTTGACGGGACCATTTTAACTGGTAAATATAAGGGCTAGATTCTTGAGGCCATCGGCATTAATGGCAACAATCAAATTATGCCCCTAGCCATCGCATTCATCAAAATTAAGAATTACGACAGCTGGTTGTGGTTTCTTTGACATTTATTGTTGCTTTACATGCGATGTTTTTTTGTTCCACGTAAATGCTAATTTGTAATCACTTTGCAGGTGTGGCTCGTGAACTTCGCAGATCGGACTGGCCTTACGGCCTCCTGGATGAGCGCGTGGACTGGCTGCATCACACATCACGCCGTGTCCTGCATCCTGGGAGCACAGTCCAGGCGATTGACTTGGGGGGTGATCCACACGCATACACCTTGAGTGGCTTGGAGGGTAGACCAACGCTGGACAGACAAGTCTGCACTTCGACGGCACTATCTTCTTGCCATATGTAGGTTGCATACTGACATTTTTTTAGTTTCGCAGGCTCAGTGATGCCGGACTACTACCTCTCGCCCGGATGATGTAGACCATAGACAAGGATGGTTTGGCACCAACTGCGCTTAGAGACGACGACCAGGAGCGGTCGTGATGCTTCCCATTCGATCGCTCCCTACTGACAGCTTTGATGGACCGGTGGCAGCCGGAGATGCACACTTTCCACCTTCTATTCAGGGAGATGGCCCCTACTTTGTAGGACGTCTCACAGCTGCTTGGCTTTCCAATCGCGAGAGCTGCTACCTTTTTGTCGGAGGCCCCAGCCAGATGGCGCGAGGACCTACTAGCCAGGTTCCAGTAGTCCTTCAGCCTGGTGCCATGGAGGGGTACTACGTCTTCCCGCCTACTCACACTCACGGCTAATCCTTGCGGTGGCTCTCGCAATTTTGGGTAAGTGTTCGACGTCCTTCCCATTCAGACCTATTAGACCGTGTGGATGGTTGTAAATAAAGTGATGATGAATAATTGACATTTGGATTACTTTGGATTTGGCGTTTGCGAAAGTTTTGGTTGATCGTAGTCGAAGGATTCAAGTTCGAGTGGTTTTTGTTTTGCCCAAGTGGTTTTGCTCTGCTCTGAGTGGTTTGAGTTAGCTCCGAGTGGTTTTGGTTGCCCTGAGTGGTTTGCTTGAGTTCGAGTGGTTTTGGTTTCATCCGAGTGGTTTTGCTTCGCTCCAAGTGGTTTTGGACTGGTCTACGTGATATCAGGAGATCGGGCGATGTTCGAGTCCCATTGGAGTATTAGACGGCGTTCGAGTAACATCGAAGGTTCGAACAAGTCCGAGTAACATCAGAGTATCGGACAATATTCGAGTGGAACCAGAGCATCGGATGGCTTTCGAGTAGCAATGGAGGATCGGACGGTATTCGAGTGCCACCAAATGATCGAACGGCTTCCGAGTGGCACAGATGCATCGGACGACGTTTGAGTCCCACCAGAAGATTGGAGGGCATTCGAGTGGTGTTATTAAAGATTCAGAACATGGATCAATCAAAGCTATAGTTTTTGTACGACTGAAGCTACAGTGATCTGGTCAAAACTGTATGGTCGAAAGAACAGTATTTAGAGGTAAATAGTGTTTCAACTGGTACTTAGAAGCGTACTGTAGCAGAGCTAGACTTTACGACCACGACCGACTTCAATCGTGTCTAAATGACTATGGCATTTTGACTATGTCTGGCTTTGACCATGGTAACTCAACTATAACATTCCAACCATGCAAACTTCGACCACGTCCGGCTTTGACCACCTTCGACTTCGACCATAATAGAATGACCACTGAAGGTAACCATAGCTATAGCACTTTTCATGGTCGTAGTTACAGTAATTTTTCATGGTCGTAGATACAGTACTTTTTCATGGTCATAGCTACAGTACCTGATCGATAGTCGATGACTTTGTAGTCGATATTCATAGACTTTGCGATCGATAGTTGTAAACTTTGTGATCGATAGTTATAGATTTTATTAGTTGATAATCGAAGGCTTTGTAGACGATGGTTGTAGACTTTGCAGACTGATGTTATAGTCATAGACTTCACAGTCTTGTTTTCATAATTGTAGATTGTGCAGTCTGCTGTCGTTGTTTTCGGTAGTCGAAGACTTTGTGATCGGTTGCCGTAGGCTTCATGGTCGGTACTTGTATACTTCTAGTCGGTACGAGTACTTCAATTCTTATGATCTTTAAGTACCTCGAGTACTCGTGTTGGGCCAATGGTTGACTGGTCTATGCATGATGGTCGATGCTACAATACCAGGTAGGTACTCGGTGATTGGTGAACAGTGTTCGGAGGAACAGTACTAGAAGGTTTCGATACTCGGAAGATGGAAGTACTCAGTAGCGATGTTGTGGTTATGCCCGAGTGTTTTGAGTGGAGTGAAGGTATTTCTTGAGTACTTGTTGTTTTTGAGTATTTGTTGAGCTAGCAGTCGTACTGAGTTGTCTTGAGCTATTTTGTGGAAAGCGATGGAATATGTGGTCGTAGACGACCTGATTGATGGTCGTGAATGGTTTTGTTCTTGTCTATTGTCGGAACCCAGAGCAACGACTCCTGGATCCTCTGTGTAAATCGCACTAGTCCAGGATCAGCTAGTGCACACAGCGTACAACAAAGATAAATATCAACCATAGTGACATTTATTAACCGAATATGGGCATGAATGCCAAAGTTTACATCAATAGCACATAAGCCAAAATTAAGTAATAAGCAGCGGAAGAAAAATCGAAGCGGAAGAAGCCCACTGAGCCTGCCCACAGGCAAACGACAGTAAGATGCGGCCTATTCGTCCAGATCTTCACCGTAGTTGACGTCTTCCTTCTCTGTGTGGAAAAAGCAACGTGAGTACAAACTTGTACTCCGCAAATCACCCGGGAAAATGCAACATAATGATAAAGGCTTCAATGGAAGGCTTATAGGGTTAGTTTGCATAAAACAGCATTTATGAAATACAATAGATAGATTGAAATCGCAGAATTTAATACAGTAAGTAAAAACAATACTTGTAATTGAAAATAATACCATCAGTGCAGGCTCCGACCATACACCAACCTATCCACGGGCATCCCACCCGGACCATCTTTTCCAAAAGATCACGTATGGATTCCATCCATCCACACGCTTTCACTGCACAACTATGATGAATTCCATCCATTCACCAGATTTCAATCTCTCACGGATTCCATCCATCCACAAGGTTTTCAATTTCTCTCATGGGTTCCATCTACCCACAAGGTTTTCAAAAACATTTTTGAAAAACAAAGTCTAATCCATGAAAAACTTTTACTCAGCATGCCCATGACCGTGGGCACGGCTATCCAGGATAGATTATACACTCTGCAGAGGTTGTATAGCTTTACCCACAAGACACGATCATCCCTTATTGCCACCGGGTTACACACTTCCTTAGGTGTGCGGCGAGGAGTCATGACAAGGCCTTTACAATGCAAAGCCTTCAACCTGGTCGAGCCAAATCTAAGGTTTCACCCGATGAAGGAATCCACGGGCCGGGACCCCTCTTGAGCCTAGACGAGACTTCTCATGGCTTAACCACGCCGCCAAGTGAGACTTCACATGGCACCAACCACGCTCACTTTCAACCTACAACTTGGCTCAAAGTTGGGACTTTGCAAATTATTCACCAGTATGTCCCATACCACCATGTGGTAGTACGATTAGGGCTTTGCAACAGAGCTCACTGACCGGTCCTTAATTGATTCAGGCCCAACCACATACCCCCGTGCACGACAATCAACCACTGCGGCTCTAACCAACAGGGCATGCCTACACCCACCACTCTAACCAATTGCCTAAGTCTAAACCAGTTTTATATTTTGTTTGCAAAGTATTTCATAACACTCCTTGACTCACCAAAGTCAAGAGCATATCATTTTTTGTAAACAGGGTCATCATTTTATGTCAAAGATATCCCAAAACAAATATTATATCTAAGCGGTCTAAGCATTTGATATAAATTCCTCTAGCCAACACTAATGTATTAACTAGAGTTTGAATCTAAGGTGACAAGGTATAAGGAATTCAATAACAATGGAGGAATTAACAAGTAGGCATTAACTATATTTAAAATTGAATTGAAATACGTTGAATAAAAGTATGCATGCAATATAATTTAAATCAAAATAATTTTATTTTGAAAACTGGGATCAACATGATCAAGGAAGGTGACTTGCCTTGCTCTTCAAATTGGTTTGAATCTTCGTCGAAGAAATTTCCCGAATCGTTGAAGTCTACACGTGAAAATAACCCACCAAATTCAAATAAATTTCAATTAAATTCAAATTGACTTCAAACAAAATTTTGAATTGAGGCTAGAAATGGATAGAGGGGAATTTTTGATGAATTTAGAAATTTGAATGGGTTAAATCGGAGTTAGAACGGAGAAGAACGGGCTCCGGGAAGTTTGAATTCAGAGAAAAAGAATAAAAGGAATTTCTGGGATTATTTTTGTAAAGGAAATTGGGAATTATGACGTCAACACCAATTTCAATTTCGGCCGAATTAATTTTCTACGGGAAAACCTGAGTTTCTGCGCGAAGATGACGTCACCAGAGGCCGATCGGCCGGTGGGGCCTTGGTCCATGGACCAAGTCCACAAGAGGTGGTGGTGGTCGTGGCGGGGCGGTTGGCGCCGACGGCGGCTTTAGTGCGCAGTGGCGCCGGCGTGGCGGCCTCGCGAGCAATGGTCGGCCGAGGTGGCGCGATCACCGGCGGGCGCCACGGTTCCCAGGGTCGCCGGCGGCAGCGCCGGCGACGAGGACGGCGAGGCGGGAAAGGAAAGTGGGCATGCGAGAGCATGCACATACCTCCGCGGCTTCGGCGGTGACGAGGCGGCCGGCGACGAGGTGGAGGCGACGGAGGCGTTCGGTACCGGCGGGCGGGCTCTCAACGGTGCTTGGCACGGGAAGAGGCGGAGGAGACTCGGCGTGATGCGGCGGAGCTTCGGAGTAGCCTCGGCGGCTCGGCGGCTCTCCTTCGCGGCGATTCCTCGCCGGAGGAGAAAGTGGCGCGCGGAGCGGAGCGCCGCGGTGGGGAGCTCGGCGCCGGAGGGTGCAAATGGGAGGTGGAGCGAGGTGGAGTGGGAGAGGGCGGTGCTCGGGGTGGCTTTATAGGGCCGAGGGGTGGAGCGCGGCGGGATTCTCGCGGAGAAAGGGAGGTGGGCGGCGGTTAGCTGCGAATAGAGTCCAGGCAGGTGGGGGAAGTGGGCGACGTGCGTGGAAAACGGGGAAGGTGGGCGCGGGCTTGCGGCGCACGAAGGGAGAGGCGGCGTGCGGGAGAGATAAGGGAAGGAGGTGGCCGATTAGGGCGGAGGCGGCACGAGGAGGGAGACGGCACGGGGTAGGGGACGGGCCCGACAGGTGGGTTGTCCTGTCAGCGGGGCGAGAGGGGAGCGAGGCGCGGCGTCGGATGGCGATCGGAAGGCGACTGAGGAGCGCGGGCGGACGGTGGATCCGAGCCGAGCGGGGTGGCGTGGCCACATCGGGGCCGGACAAGTGGCGACCAATGGAGAGGGAAAGGTGGGATCGGGGTGGGCGGTGTGGCGGGGATCCGGCGGCGGAGATGGGGCGACGTGGAGGAATCCGTACCGTCCACGTGGCGGCCGGAGGAGGGAGGAGGGGATTTGATTTTTAAATTTGATTTTCTTTTTCAGAAAAGCACAAAATTCCATTAAGCCTCAGAAAAATACCAAATGACCTCCAAAAATTCCATAAAAATTCAGAGAATCTTCTGGAGGTATTTTGGACTTAATAAAAATATTTCCAACTAATGTTGGTATTTAATATTTATACTTTAAATATTTTTAATTTCAAAAATACATTTTAAACTCCTGAAAACTCAGAAAAATCAAACAAGAGCCAAATAAATCCAAATGATTAATTTGACATAATATTTTTTTATAGAAAATCAAAATATCATTTTATTTAATAATTTTAGGTTTTTCTGAAAATGCTTTTCAAATCCATCTTTTTCAAAAACAGAAATTCAGGGCAAATCCAAATTTAAAATCTAAGCACAAAAATACTTATTTTAATTTAAATTTTATTTTAATTAATTTTCAATTATTATTTTTATTTTTTTATGTTAGCAAAAATGGGAATGTTACATCTATAGATGGACAAGGGTTATGTGACTGTGTGTGTGCTGATGACAATCAAGTTGTAGAGAACTTGTGCCAGGAGAAAGTTTCTTTAGTCTTTGCATGTGCAGGTGAGTGTGGAGATAGTCATGGTTGGTAACGAGGAGGAACGGGATTAGGAGGGGTAATCTGAGGTCTAGGTAGTTGGGTTGTCCCGCGAGGTGATTAGGCTCATGCTGGAGCACGTGGAGATCGAAGGTGGATGATGTGTGGAGGCATAGAAATGGTTACGGTCGGTGACGAGGAGGACCGAGACTAGGAGGGGTAATTTGAGGTCCAGGCAGTTGATATGTCACGCGGGGTGATCGGGCTCATGCTAGAGCACGTGATGATGTGTGGAGAAACTACAGGAGGTGCGGTCCTAGAGGCTTTGACACGGGAGTTGGTAATGCGTGATGGAGATATAGGAGGTGCGTCCTGGTTTCGTCACGTGGTGAGATTGGAGACGTTATGGAAGGAGTCTGTAACGAAAAGGTTTAGAGATATGAGTACTCGAAGATAGCAAAAATTGAAACACTAGAACCGACCATGAAGTTTACGAGTACCGATCGTAAAGTCTTTGGCAACCGATCGCAAAAGCCTAAGCCTACCTATTGTGAGGTCTTCAACTATCGAGTACCGATCAGGAAAGTCTACGACTATCAAGTATCGACTAGGTACTATAGCTACGACTATAAAAAAGTAATGTAGCTACGACTATAAAAAAGTAATGTAGCTACGACTAGTTACTGTGGCTGTTGAGATTACGACCTTCGACCAATTCACTATAGCTAAGATCGGTTCACTGCTTCTTACGACCGGTTCATAGTTCGAGGTCGAAGCCTACCGATTATCTGTCATGGTCAAAATGCCATAGTCCAAGGCTGCTATGATCAAATGCCGTGGTCGAAGTTTGCCGTGGTCGAAATATGATGTGGTCGAAATGTCATGGTCAAAGTCTATCGTTCGGACCTACCGATCGGACCAACCATCACAAGGACGATTGGATTACCGTCCGTGGTCGAAGTCAGACATGGTCATTTTGCTATCCTGAAAACTCAAGTACAGGAACGCATCGACCAGAACTTTTATGAATACAAATTCCAATAAAATTAAGTATTAATTATTTATCATTAATAAAATACATGACTATTATATAGTCTAACAATTTATTAAACTAACAGGTAGTAGCTACAAGTCATAAGTGCAGTCCTAAGAACGCCCCAAATAAGACAACGTAAGCATGGATAAGGGAACTCGTCAGTACTTTACATGGGCTCTTTTGAGGAAAACAAACTTCAACGTGGGCCACGAAATCAATTGGGCTCGGCATCAACTGACTAGAACCCAGTCGAACCGGCAGAAAGCCACCCACCGACCAGGCCTTGCCTTACAGAGAAATAACCGGACCAGATCGGCACACGAACACGTCCAGATCAACCAAAAATTCTACTATGTAACGGCGGTACAGAGGGGTTTGTGTAATGAACAAATCGAGCGCTGATACGTGGCACTACAGTACTGTAGCACATAAAAATACTGTAGCACAAACTTTTTTTATTTCGCAGCTTCTATGGTGCTACAGTGTTGTGCAGTGTTTGTTACAGTACTTACGTGCCACATGTCAGCGCCCTTACACAGTAAAATTTCTCCAGATCAACAGCAAGCTGCGTGGCTGCGCTGCGCACGTTCACGTCGTACGAGCATAGCATTGAGGAGCACCGAAAGGCAGGCGCCGTTTTGAGGAAATTGGTGATGCGTCGCTAAAGACCCATATCATCTGTAAATAATATGGCCTATGGGCCTGTTCTTTTCGGTTGTGACTTATAACTTTTGGCTGAAATTTTTGAATTTTGATTGTTTACGGTATAGACTATGGAGAGATAGATACTCACTTGCGATTTTGGCTGATACAAATGTTGGACTTTTAACATATAGATCGTTTAACTTGTAGACCCCGTTTTGAAAAAATACTCCGTTTGAAAGTTAGGTACTGTAGCAAAATCCAAAAACCGTCAGCTTTTAATTTAAAGAACAGGCCCTATAATTCACCACTATATAACATCTCTCTTCCTTCACTTCACCCAATATACTGTTACGCAATACCCTAAAGTGAGCCTGCCATGCCCTCTTGGCGGCTCACGTGGCGGTGCCGCCGCTTTGCACAACTGTGCGGTTTCAGGCCAGGCGCGCCTAGCATTAAACCTCCCATGCCACGTTGCCATTCGGTGAGCAGCACACACATTATTGCCCAGCCGGACCGCGCGCAGGCCACTGGTCAGACGTACGCGACGCGCGCAGCAACCGAGCTCACCTTAGCGGCTGTGGGCTGCGCCGCCTCATGCAGACGCTCCCCGCCCGCCTTCGCCTTGAGACGGTTCATAACCTCCGTCGGTTCGCCGCTCGCCACCTTCCCAGCTCATCTCTCCCCTGGCCCCGCCCTAGCCCATTGCTAGCTCTAGATAGCAGCTAGCCAGCTCCCTTGCCGCCGCTAGCTATAGTCTGCCTTGTTGGCTAGCTTGTGTAGTGGTTAAGGGGGTGTTTGGGACTGCTCCACAAACTCTGCTCCACAAATTCTACCGTGGAGCAGCTCCACAAAAAACCTAGAGTTTGTGGAGTACCCCTTTAGGTGCTCTCACAACTCCACCTTTTTTCCTCGAACAGAGTGCGTGGAGCTGAACCTGTTTGGCTAAAAACATAGAGCGGAGCTGAAAAACGTGGAGTGGAGCAGTCCCAAACACCCCCTAAGTCTGCAAGTGCGATGGGAAGGCACCGAAGCCCAAGTCTAGGGCATCTCCATCATAAGTGCTGCGGAGGCTATGCGTCGGGCTCTCTATAAGGGGGAGTTGGCTGACATGCTAGACTGGAAAGAACTAAAGACCCGCTAACACCTTCTACAAGATCTTGACAGAGTCGATGATGAAGGGGCTCCAGGAGGTGTGCGCCATCGGGGAGCAAGATTGGAGGAGGCTGATCATCGAGTACCTTGTCAACGGAGTCAAGCCCATAAACCCCACCGAGGTGTGAAGACTAAGGAGTCGTGCAAGATGCTTTATCATTCACAACGATGCCCTCTACAAATGTAGTTTTCGCTAGTCGTACCTTTGGTGCGTGTCCTAGGATGACGGTGCCGATCTGGTGTGTGAGATACACTAGGGGTTCTATAGTTTCCATCTCACACCCCACTACCTGGTATCAAAAGCCTTTTGTCAAGGATTCTACTAGCCCACGGCCTTGCGGGATGCGGAGTCCCTCGTTCGCACATGAGCTGCTTGCTAGTAGATGGGGGTGTGGCACGAACTCACCCGCAAATGACCTGTAGCCCATACCGCCATCTTGACCACTCGCTTGTTGGGGATAGACCTCGTTGGCCCCTTCAAGCCATAGACAAGAGGCTACAAGTTTGTCATGGTGGTCGTCGACTACTTCTCCAAGTGGATCAAGGCTGAGCCCCCGCCCAAAATAACCTCCATGATAGTTCAGAAGTTCGTGTGGAAGAACGTTGTGTGCCAGTGTTTGATGCGAGAAATTGCTCTTGGATTTCTTGCCTCGGGGTATAAGATGCGGGCATGCTAGTGTACTAAAGTACATAAAAAAATAAACACAAGAAAGATAGAAAAAATATATATTTTATTCATTCATTTGAGAATAACAAAATTACATATTCTCTTTATATGTGTGCGCTCTATGGCTTGCTTTACATAGCAGATTTGACATAGGCGATGTGACCTCCTGGTTCCTAAGGCCTTGAAAGGCTCCTGGTTAATTATATTTGCGGGGTAAACCCATAGAATACCTTCGATTAAGCTGCGCATTGGTCATCGTCTTCAGTCTTCAATTCACGTTCTCCATGCATGTGATGAATGGTTGATGTAGATGTATGCGTTAGCATGATCTATAGCCTTGTCGGTCTATGTGGCCATTGATAGTGTAGCCATTGCATTGGCCACGCCCACCTATGCCACTTGACCTCGTCGGTATCAAACGACTCATAAAATTAAAGTGGTTAAAGGTGTGCATAATTCATGTCAAGCATGACTGATCTGACGATACAGTAGTAGAATCAGTGTAGTAGACGTACTTAATTTAGGTGATGAGGCTAGCAGAGCAAAACACCTAGGTTAGATGTCGAAGTGGTCAAAAGTGACCAACGGGAAGGACCTCACTGCAGTGCAGACTCACTTAGTCGAACTCAGATGTCGTAATGACAAACCATCCTTACTTTTAATAGAGCAGAACGCTAAAGTTCAGTATCGATGTGGTCAAAAGTAAACACTGGCAAAGAATTCTTAGAAGCTAGAAGCCATCGACATTCAGGGTGGTCGGTAATCTATAGTCAAAAGCCGGGAGCCATCGGCACTTGGACGTAGTCAATAGTCGAAAGCCAGAAACCATCAGCAATCGAACGTAGTTGATGGTCGAGAACCATCGAAAGTTGCTCATGATTAAAAACCATCGGAAGCTATCCATCATTGAAAGCCATCGAAAGTTGTCTGTTGTCAAAAACCATAGTGGTCAAAAGCCATCGGAAGTCGTCCATGGTTGAAATCCATCGTGGTCGAAATCCATCAGACATTGTCTACAATTGAAATCCATTGGAAGTCATCCGCAGTCGAAAGCCATCAAAAATAGTCTGTGGTCAAATGCCATCGTGGTTGAAAGCCATTGAAAGTCATCAATGGTCAAAATCCATCATGGTTGAAGTCTATCCGAAGTCGAAAGCCATCGAAAGTAGTCCGTGGTCGAAAGCCATTGGAAGTCGTCCATGGTCAAAATCCATCAAGCATTATTCGTGGTCGAAAAACCATCTTGGTCAAAAGCCATCGGACGTCGTCCATGGTCGAAATCCATGGGTAGTTGTCCGTGGTCAAAAGCTATCGTGGTCGAAATCCATCGGAAGTTGTCTGTGGTCGAAAGCCATTATGGTCAAAAGCGACAAAAGCCATCCGTGGTTGAAAGCCATTGTGGTCGAAATCCATTGGAAGTTGTTCGTGGTTGAAAGCCATCGTGGTCGAAAGCCATCGAACGTCATCCGTGGTCAAAACCCATCATGATCGAAAGCCATCGGAAGTCATCCGTGGTTGAAAGCTATCTTGGTCAAAATCCATCAGAAGTCATTCGTGGTTGAAACCCATTGTGGTCAAAATCCATCGGACGTGGTCGCTAGTCGAAAGCTGAAAGCCATCGACCATTAGTCGTAACCGGTAGTCGGAAGCCATTGACCATCAGTCGTAACCAATAGTCAAAACCCATTGGCCATCGGTCATACCTGGTAGTCAAAATCCATTAACCATCAGTCGTAGCCAGTAGTTGGAGACCATTGACCATCGATTGTGGCTGGTGACTATAGTAGGATCAATTGTTGTACACGCCTCGTCCGAGTACTGCTAGTGATCGGCGAGTGTAAGAGCCCAACGGGCCGTTGGAGGCAATCGAGTACCAAAGGCGATTGTGGACGTCCGAGTATGAAAGACGGTCGACAACGCTTGAGTACAATGAGCAGTCATTAGCGACCAAGTATTAAAGACGGTCGGAGGCGTCCATTTTCGACAAGCGGTCGGAGGCACCCGTCGTTGACAAGTGGTCAGAGGTGCTTGTGTATGACAAGTAGTCAGAGGCATCCGAGTTCAACAAGTGGTCGTAGATGTCCGCGTTTGGCAAGTGGTCAAAAGCGTCTGTCTTAGACAAGCGATCACAGGCGCTCGTGTATAACATGCGGTCAAAGACATCCGAGTACCAAAGGAAGTTGGTTCTCGACGATGGTAAATGGTTGTAAGTGGCCAGGTATTGAGGACGGTTGGCTATGTTCGAGCACAATGAGCAATCGGTGGTGTCCGAGCACAACGAACGGTCAATAGCAACGAGGTGCCACAGGTGGTCGATGTCGTTCGAGTACAGCAGACGGTCGTAAGTGACCAAGTACAACTGGCCATCAAAAGTGACAAAGTACTATGGATGATCATTGGGGCTCGAGTATTATGGGTAGTCGTAGGTGACAAGGTGCCACAGGTGGTCAATGTCGTTTGAGTACCACCAGCGGTCGATGACGTTTGAGTACTGTAGGCGGTGGATGGCACCCGAATGTTGATAGAGGTCAGAAGTGTCCCGATACCAAAGTCGGTCGTAGACATCCTAATCCAGTAGGAGGTCGGCTGGGACAACTCCAATGTGGCGAAGGCCTAGGACAGGAGAATGTCAAGATTACGAGGGCCCATCCTCGTTGGATTACAATGGCGGCCGGCGACGTCGTGTGTCTCATGTGTCGAGAAGGCCTTGTGAGAGTGTGATCGGCATCACCTTGTAGAGCTTGGTGTCAAGTCAAGCAGAGTGTCAACGACAGATGCGACGTCCTTGACAGCACATGGGGCTACTCTGGTACATGGCAGATCATCACGGCCGCACAGCTTGGCCGGGGCGCGCGCCACACGTAAGAGTGGAGGGAGTTGATAGCTCACAAGCATCGCAATGAACATGACAAGTTCGGTGATAAGTGTGATAGCTTCATGAGACCTTCATCTTCACCTAAGAGAATAGAGGGACTTCTTACCTCAAGCCAAGTAAGTAGGAATGTGGACGGTGATCTTGATAGTCTCGATGTTGTGGCCACGGGCAGCACAACGGCGAGCTCCATTGGTTTGTGGACTAACATTTTCCATGAGTTGGATGAATAGGTTAGGTTCCACAGATGAGAATGACTTGGGATGACTCTATGTGTTGAAGATCATCAAGTCAAGTGGTGGATGCATCATGAGTTAATGCATGTCCAAGAGGAGATAATCATGTATTGATCATCAAGTCAAGCAAAGACCCATCATGTGTTGATGGAGCTAAAGTAATGGATGCATCATGGGTTGATGCATGTCAAGGCTATAAATCAAGGCAAAAGTATGGCTAGCTAGAACTAAAGATGTGTTCCTAGTCTTTTACCGGTCTAGGTGTTTGGTTGGAAGTCTGGATTGCTAGTATATGTTGCCATACTATTAAGAGGGATCATGTCTAGTAGCTTGAGTCTCATCATGTGTTGATAACTCAACCTCACTTGCTCTAGCTCTCCTTGTCATGAGGCTTATATTTGTAAATGCGTTTTGCAAATAGTTATGGCTCATGTATTGAACCCTTGTAACATGATACTATATATTACGAATGTGTTTTGCAAGTGTTTGAAGTCTATATTTCTATTCTTTGTAGTATGAAGCTTACATTTGCAAATGGTTGAAGCCCATATATATAATCCTTGTTTCATGATTTCAAAAGTGTGCAAATGTGTTTTACAACTTGTTGGGAATCATGGATAATCCTTATGTGCATAATACAGTAGTTTGCAAATGTGTTTTGCAAAATCTATTGAAGTATATGCACTTCTTAAGGAAATCAGAACTACCGCAGTGTAGTCTGCGGTACTACTGCTGACCGAAACTATAGGCGTTGTGATAATGGTACTACCACGTCGGTTGGTAATCGGAAGACTGTGTAGTCGAGAACCAACATGATCAAGGATCAATGTGGTCTATGACCTGTGTGGTCGAAGATCATAATGGTCAAAACCAACGTGGTCAATATCTGTATGATTGAAACCAGTGTGGTCAATCAAACGTGGTTGAGATCTATGCGATCGAAGACCAGCGTGGTCGAACCGACGCGATCGGAACCGACATTGTCGAGATTTGTGTGACCGAAACCAACGTGGTTGAAACCGACGTGGTCGAGACCTATGTGGTCGAAATCAACGTGGTCAAACTGACGTGATTAAACAACGTGTCGATCGACGTAGTGGTTGGAGATTTGTGTGATCAGAGACCACCATGGTCAAATATCGACATGATCGACGTGGTCGAGACCTGAGTGGTCGAAACCAATGTGTTCGTAGACCAGCGTGGTAGGAGACCCGTGTGGTCGATCTAGACAACGTGGTCGGAGACCAGCGTGGTCGTAGACTAGCGAAGTTGGAGACCTGCATGGTTGATCCAGACAACGTGGTCGGAGACCAGTGCAGTTGACGATCGGAACTTCCGACCAGCTCTGTGTGAAAGGTTCGATCGGCTCTGTATGAGCAGTCTGATCACCGAGCAGAACTACCAGCTCTGTGTGAGCAGTACTTCCGATGTGCGGAACGTTCGGCTTGTGTAGCGCTACGTTTTTTCCAGAGAGGCACCTGTGCGGTGGTCTTCTCTTCTCCCACGAGAGCGGTAGTTCCGCATGTAGGAGTGGTACTTCCGATGATCAAAACTATCGAAAAATGTATAGCGGAACTACCGGATTCGACTGGTCCTTTACCTCTAACGGCTAGTTTTTGACCATTGCAAGGGGAGCGGAAGTACCACAGTTTTGCCGCGGTACTTCCGATAATCCTGATTTTTAAGGGTTTGGCTCCAACGGCTAGTTTTCTTGTGTGGGGTATAAATACCCCCTTGTGGCCAGTTGGAGATATTGTTGCTCGACTCATTTTCTATTCTTTTGAGCTAGTATGAGGTCCTCCTCTGAATTGTACATGTATTGCACCTTGTGAGCAAAGAGAGTGATCTAGAGTGTATGTGTTGCATCTAGAGTTGGATTAGTGCCCATTTGAGGTTATGTATTCGTTGCACGTGGTAAGAGTCAAGCGAGGGGTTTGACTTATTACTCTTAGAGTTTGCCAACTCCTAGACGGTGTTGGAGGCATCGTGCGTAGTGATCTTCTCAAAGAAGGTTGTGAGAAGACCCGACGAAGTTGTGAAAGTTTGAGCTCACCTACCTGGATTGTGGTATTTTGACTTAATTCATAGAGTCGGTCCAATTCGTTTGGACTAATCTCAACGTGGACTAGGGAAGACCAGCAAGTCTCCGAACACCACAGTAAAAAGAAATCATGTCAATTGTGGTTTGTTTTCTTGTGCTCAATTTACTTTCAAGCAATTTACATTCATAAAATTAAATTGATTGCTTGTCATCCTAAGATTGCAAACCTTTGACATAGACTTAAATTATTGGTGCACTTAGGCGTACCTAGTTGATTTAGGCTTTGTTTGTGCTAAAACCAATTTGAGTCAAGCTTCCGCATTATGAGGTTTTAGCCAAATAGTTTAAATAGAATTAATTAAGAGGATAATTTTTAGAAATGACTATTCACCCCTCTCTAGTCTGTCTCCTTGATCTTACAGTCGACCATGCACCAACCACCAACCAGATTGAGGTCCAGGTCATGTGCCGTTTCATGACCCGGATTTAAAGAATTTAAATCTTGGATAGCACGTGCACATATCGAAGTTTTCTTTCCAAACATACACCTCTGTATTTGCTTTGACTTTACATATTTGTACAAAAACTCATCAAACAACTGGTTCGGCATGCCGAGGGAGGTCACGGTCGACAAAGGGACCCAGTTTGATGCAACCTCCTTCCGCAAGTTCTGCGTGGGTCTAGGCATCAACATCTGCTTCACATTGGTTGCTAACCTGAAGGCCAACAACATAGTGGAGAGGGCCAATGGCATCATCTTGTCAGGGCTTCGTACTTGTCTCTTTGATCTCCTGAAGAGCCGCTAGGTGAACGAGCTACCGAACGTACTCTGGTTGACACACACCTTGCTTAGATGGGCCACAAGATTCACCCCATTCAAGTTGCTATAGGGCGATGAGGTCATGACTCTAGAGGAAATCAAGCTCGGGTCTCTCAGGACCACAATGGTCCTAGATGATGACACTTGTCGAACCTCGCTAGAGTTGGCAGACGTCATCCACAAAGAGGCAACCCTCAACATTGACCAGTAGTAAGTGGCGATGGCTAAGACATACAACAAGGCTATCTGGCCACAACCTATCCAGGTTAGTGATCTCGCCCTAAACAATAAGGCCAATTCGGACCTTGATGGCAAGCTGAGCTCCAAGTGGGAAGGGCCATACGAAGTCATCCGCACCACCAGTACAGGGTCATTCCACCTACAATCACTCGATGGCGTCGAACTTAAACATTGTTGTTACTCTTCTTTTTGTGCTTATCAAATTATTAGGCATTTGATTTGAGTAAAACTTTGCTAGTATATTGTACTTACTGTAAAGAATTAACTTGGGCGCCAAATGTTAAGATGAAATTAAAGCGTCAATTGTAGGTATCATTAACCATGAGGGCTTAAGTCTATTGCAAGGACTTAAATCTCTAGCAAAATTCTCTCATCCGGTGGGGGGAAAAGTGTCACCGTGCATAGGTTACAGTCGAACCATTTGAATTTTGGCCAACAACATATTTTTTGAATAGTAGTAGAACTATCTCGGGTGTTGTAGATAGTACAATAGAAAATAATGACCAAAAATTGCATTTGCAAAATGTTAAAACCAAGGAACGAGGTATGTCATTTATTTTAAGAAGAAAAGAATACACCAGTCTTAAAGAGGAGAAATTCTATTGTACCCCGGTGGCACAGAGACGTTTGTATCACGAGCCAACCGACTGTTGACACGCGGCATAGAAGTAATAAAAATTATTTTTACTGTTTTGTACTGTAGTAAATCAATAATTTTCACTGTTCTGCTACAGTAGAAAACAGTAAAAAAATTAGTGATTGCTGCAGTACAAAATAGTAAAAAATATATATTTTTATTATTGCATGCCATGTGTCACCGGCCGGTTCATTTGCGAACCAAACACCAACACCTGTCCCGTTCATTTGCGAAATGTTACAGCGACCAAAGTTCCACTTTCACCTAAAATCATAACTTGGTGCAGAACCCGCATCCATCGGTTCCTCTAACCGGACTACGAAGAGTAAACTATCGGGGTCAACGATCCAAGAGACCAAGACCCGATCAGCACACCATTGAACGAATCGCGTTTACGTTTGATTCAGTTTCATTTCGTACCGCACAAACATCTAAACACAACACCCAGCATTGAACAAAAGCAAATGCAACCTTGTAATTTCATTGAGCTTCAAAAGAAAAAAAAAGATGCGACACATCCACCTCTATACCATATTTGACGACTTAGAACGAAACCGCGTTTGGTACGAGAGATCACCGAGTGCAAGCCGATGTTCGCTGTCCGCCGCGGCGATGACGAGTGACGACCTCGTCGAAGTCCACTCCATACGCGCTACCCTGTATAACTGAATACAAGTCTGCAAGAACAGTTATATTTATAGAGCTCAACAAGGACCAGTCCCGGTGTGTGTGCATCAGAGACAAATCGAGCAAGTGCAATGGACGACGTGCCGTTCTTCGTCTCCTTCTCCCTCATAGTCCTCCTCTCCAGGTACGTCCCCTTCGCGCTCCCTCCGAACGCGCGCAACGTCCTCGCCGACAACGCGGCCGAGCCGGCCCGCGCGGCGAAGTGCGCGGTCTCGGTGGCCGTCGCCGGGCTCGTGCTGATGGTGTCCCTGCAGAGCGCCGGCAAGCAGTACTGCCCGGACGTCAGGATGGTGGGGAGGGCCTTGTGGCTGAACTCCGCCGCGCTGTTCCTCGGCATGGTTCTCGGGGGCGTCACGGCGGTGCTGCCGCCGTTCCACGGGTCGCCGTTTGTCCAAGTGGCCGTTGATCACCTGACCAGGTTCACGGAAACCATTGCGCTCACTGCGTTCGCTCACGACGTCTGCATTTTTCTGAAGATTGTAAGGATGCCACGATGAGACAGACAAACAGCGTTAGCGTCTTAGTTTTCAGTTGTCGTAGTCTCGTAGACGTGCCCGGTAAAAGAATAAACGAATGGTGACTACGCTAGTATTTTTCACCAATGCAGCCCTTTTCTGTGTGCACAGGACGGCAGCAGCATCAGACCCCTGGTACGAGGATTTAGTTGTTATCCTAGCTCCAGCCATTTCACCCATTTTTTATTTGTTATTTACTTTGTAAAATTTATTGACCATCAATGTAAAGAGATAATTAATGTTCATTTTAGGGTATTGCTAGCGCCCGAACGTCCGATTTGGACGCTAGCGCCGTACGGTCATTTGCAACATTTCGTGCCCATGAATGCAATATTTCTCAACTATATTTGCAATAAAAATGTTTCATGAAAATCTCAATGTTGCACTAGTTGTTGCTGATTATTGCATACATGAAATCAAAATGTTGCATACATAAAAAAATGTTGCATACTAGCTGTGTGCTCGGGACGCTGGCTCGGCGTGGCACTGACCTGGTTCGTGGTCACGAAGAGAGCGCCGATGCCGGATGCGATGAGCTAGGGGATTATCACCACACACTTCATGGTTGTGCTTCGCTGGAGGCTCCCCGCCGCGCCTGAGGACGGCTGAAGAGGAAACCAATGACAGCAGTCAGATTTGGCGGTGCCACACTCGAGGACGGCCAGATTTGGCGGCGCCATGCTTGAGAACGGCCAGGTCTAGCAGCACCACGCCCGGAGAGGAAGCTGACGATAGTAGCTAGATCTGACGATGCCACGCTCAAGGACGGCCGGATCGGCGGCGCCGCGCTCGAGAGGAAGTTGACAGCGGTGTCCAGATCTGGCGGTGCCATGCTCGAGGACGGCTGAAGAGGAAGTCAACGGCAGCAGCAGCATCCAGCGGCGCCGGTGCTAGAGCATCGTGGCTGAGCTCATGGTGGTCTGCGTACTCGGATGTTGTCGGAGCAAGAGAGTAAGAGAAGGGAGAATGAGGAGAGAGTGACGGTCAGATAAGAGCAAGCAAGAGTAACGGTCAGATAAGAGCAAGCAAGTTAAGCAAAGTTAAATGGACCGAGGAATGAGACGCGTCCACATGGGCCGGCGTCCAAAACGGCTGGACGTCTGAGGCGTATCCCCTTCATTTTATACTGGGATTGCAAACCCTCAATTGTCACTAGAAGTTTTCATTTTTTCCCTACATCTTTTTTTTGGGCAAACTGTTACCCACGGCGGAAATTATTGATGTGGAGCTGTTTGCTATGACAAGGCTGATGTCGCTTTATTGATGTGGAGCTGTTTCCTATGACAAGGCTGATGTCGCATCTCCTGTCTGTCTCACCAGCGCCATCCTGGCACTATATCTCATCTCTATCAAGTTGTATACACCAGCTAATCTATCTAAAAAACTTTAACACTTTTTTCACATGTAAGCTTTCATAGGCTTAAGACGTGGAGTAGAAGTGGGCTGCAATTAATTTTTAATTGTGTCAACAGGGTTTTGAATTTAAGATCTCTTTACTTTGATACTATATTGAGTTACATGCATCAGTCAATTCACTCAAAAATCTTAGCTAACGAGGAAAGACAGGCAATTGGCTGGTGCATGCACGAGCATAGCTTGGTCCCAAGTCAGTGCAGTTGTAGAAGACGAGGAGTTGAACTGTGGAGGCGTAAGCCTGCGGTGGGCGTGAACCAACAGGAGACGGGCTGCGCCAAGATTTGGTCTAGGGTTACGACCAACTAGAGGGAGCACCGGTCTAGGGGTTGAAGGCCCAAGGGGATGGTGCTGTCGGACTGCTGTTTGGGCGGCTGCCGGTGTTCCATGCGCCATTGTTGCCGATTTTGTTGTTGTTGGAGTAGTTGTCACGCCCTTTATTGCGATTTCTACAATTGCTGTTACGTCCTCCTAGTAGCCACAGTTGCCACCACGGTCACCATGGTCCTGTCGCGGAGTTGCCACGGCCATTGGAGTGATCGAAGCGATCGGAACCGCAAACAATAGCACCTTTGTTGGAGGAGAGGACAGCGGTGGCATTCTTGGCAGGGGCGGACCCACCTTCGGCGAGCCCGGTGGCGCCGAGCTCCCCTCGCGGCCGGACCCCACCTCCCGGTGCCGCCGCCCGGTGGAACCGAAGCCCCCTTCCCGTGCAAGGCCCAAGTCCAATGTGTCCAAGGCTCCAAGCAAACACCCAATAAACACACGGCCCATTGGCCCAAGCCCAACCGTGAACCGCCCAACAACGGAATGAGATACCATCGGAGTAGCGGAGGACGCACCACGCACGATAGTCCACCAAGCCAAGAAAAGAGAGCCGGCGGCGGTGCTAACCTAGATCCCGACCTCCCGGCGCGAGCGAGAGGCAGTGCGGCGGCGCGCCAGCGGAGGATCTGCGCGCGCGCTCCCAGCGGAGGAGTCGGAGGAGACGGCGCGGCGCGGTGGCGCCCAGCCGGCTAGGGGAGGGCGGGAGGCGGGAGGGCGGCGGTGGCCGAGGAGCGCGACGCCGGAGTTTGAGGAGGCGCCGGCGGATTTTTGAGGAGGCGAGGCCGAGGCCGGCGGATTTTTGAGGAGGCGTCGGCCGATCGGTGGTTTTTTGAGGAGGCGTCGGCCGGTCGGTCAGTCGGTGGAATTTTTAGAAGCCGAGAGCAGTGGATTTTTGAGGAGGCGTTGGCCGGTCCCGGTCGGTGGATTTTTTAGGAGCCAAGAGCCCGAGAGCAGTGGATTTTTGAGGAGGCGTCGGCCGGTCGGCGTGGTAATTACTTTTAGTCTTTTACAATTTTGTATATTGCATTTCTATAGTTCTATTTTATAAAGGTACAACAAATTCTATTTATTCTAGAGACTAGATTTGTGTATGTAAACTAGGTTGTCAAAATTTTATGTAGAATATGTAAACTTGCTTGTCAAAATAAGGGTGCTTATATTTTTACCTCTTCAGAAACAGTGACCTGAGGCTTGTTCAAATTCAAAATGAATAGAAAGGATTTGAAAAGCTATTTTAGCAAAATTTCAAGCAGAAGTACCAAGGAAAGCGGAACGGTGGCCGCACATGCACAATCTCATCTTGAAGTCCAATCGAACCAAGTCCAAGCACAACTATGTGGATAATATTGCTCGACTTGCGGATATCTATGACGAAGATTTCTCTATTTCTGATCGCGCGGCTATCAAGGATCAACTTGAAACCTTCATTCTTCATGTGCGAAGAATTGATGATTTTGTTACTTGTCATGATCTTGGAAGTCTGGCTGTGAAGTTGGTTGAAACTGAAAGACATATTGCATTTCCATTAGTCTACCGCCTCATCGAGTTAGCATTGCTACTACCGATGGCGACATCATCGGTTGAAAGAGCCTTCTCGGCTATGAATATTATCAAGACTGATTTGCGTAATAAGATGTCCGATGATTGGCTTAATGACTTGATAGTATGCTATATCGAGCGAGATATATTCAAAGGACTTGATCGTGAAAAAAAAAATCAAGAAACGATTTCAAGACATGAAAACTCGAAGAATGAAAATGCCTCGTTCTCCTAGACGTACTTAGTTATTTACTGGTATATTTTTTGTCTTCTGTTTTATTGCATCTTTTATATTCTATTATCGAATTGTGACACTACTGATTTATCTATCTTTCATAATTGATAGGTTGTTTCTTTTACAGCTTATCTATAATTGTGGATTAAGCTTCATTAGTGAGGTATTTTTCATTGTCCTTCCGTTATCCACATATGTTAACATGCGAATTGTAGTTATTGTTTCTATTTCGTGTCACGTACTTTTATTAGTGTGTTTGCAACATAGTTTGATCATGAATTGTTTTGCTTTTGGGTACTACTGTTTATTTCACGCTTTCGAATTTAGCCTACCTAGTTTTTTTCCTGGGTCCGCCATTGTAACTTCGTCCTACCTATGATTTTTTCCTAGGTCCGCCACTGATTCTTGGCGTTGATCTTCTTTTGATTCTCCTATAAGAGCAGCATGTAGTGCGTCTGGATGAAAGTAGGAAAAGGCGTCTGCAGCAGAACAATGGTGACGATCTCAGAATAGTCTTCGTGAAGACCATGGAGACAGTTGAGGATGAGCGTCTCATTGGAGAAGGGCTAGTTGACGTTGGCGAGGGCATCGACCAAGGTTCGCGCAATATTCTGTGATCGTCATGTCGCCTTGGACCAGGTTATGAAATTCGGCTTTGATTTGGATGACATGGGCTTTCTTGTTGCAAGGAAACAAATTCTCAATGAATTCCGACACCGATTGAGCGGAAGAGCCAGGCTGCATCACAAATTCACGATATCGAAAATCTCCATGGATATTGACCCGTATATGCAGGAGAGGCCGGTAAAGCCGTCATGCTCGCCGTTGATCGAGCTCCCATCGCCCCTAGCGCCGCCGCTGTCTCCCCTCGCGGTGGCCCCCCGGAGCCAAACTCCTCCCTCTACTCCTTTCCGCACTGCATTCGGCCGAGCACCTCCGCGGTGTGCTAATCATTTTGCGCTTGCCCCGGCCAGTGAAGCTCAGATCTGCGCGGCGCCGACGACCCTCCCGGCCGCACACCTCTCCGTGGCTGGCTCGCTCCGCGCCTCCCGCCTCCCACCTCCGCCAATGTGAGCACTTGGACCCCTTGATGGTGTAATCACGGCCGATTAGCCCTCTCGCCGCCGGTGACTCTCCCCGCAAAGCACCCGAACTACCCCCTTCTCCTCCTCTCTCCCTTGGGTCCCCGCAGATGCTAACTACCCAAAAGAGTTCCTCGTGCTCGCTCTACCCGATGGTACCCTCCTTGCCCTCGGGAGCCATCGCCGCCGCCGAGCGCCGCAGCCCCGCCGTCCCGTCTCTCTCGCTGCCGCACCGCGGAGGAAGACGACGACGACGTGGCCTCCCCCGCCGCCGGATTCCCTAGCGCGCTCGATCTCCGCCATCCATCTCCCGCATCGCTTTCAACCGCCTCCTTGAATCTCGCCGTCCGATCTTCATAACCGCACCGCTCCACCTCCGTTGATCATGCCCGCACCGCCGCCCATCGCATCCGGCCGCTCCGCCAAGACACGCGCCGCCATCCGAGCGAGGAAGGCGCGCGTGGACGTGGGCAAGCCTCGCCTCGCTCGCTCTCGCGCACGCCGCGCTTCAGGCCGGGCTGGCCGCTGCTGGCGCTGTGGTGCGTCCGCCAGCCGGGCTGCACTGCTTGCGCCAGCCGGGTCTTTACTGTTCATTTGATTTTCCAATTGATTTCCCAATTTTCAAAATCCCAGAAAACTCAAATAAATCCTAGAAAATCACAGAAAATCCCAAAAATTTCCAAATTTCACCACTTTGCTCCAAATATTATTCCAGACCCAGTGGTGACCTCCTTTTCCACAGATTCATCCCAAATAAAATTCTAAAAATCCATTTGGAGTGTTTATGCATTTTATTTCTTTTTAATTAGTTTATTTTCCCTCGCTTGATTAGTCTCAAGCTGGATTTAATTTATTTTATGTGTTTGCGCTAGTGTCGGAGATTCCGGAGGTTCAAGAGCAGGCTCAGGATCCAGGCGTTTCTTCGTTCGAGCTAGCTGAGATCATCCGGATTGACGGCAAGTCCCAAATTCTTTGATCATATTGTATCCCATAATGTTTAAATATGTTAATATGTTATTTGCATTGAGCTAGTTCTGAAATGTTAGTTCGAAAATAAAATAAAATGTTTAGAATGACATGTGATATAGTTAGTCCTACCACCGTTAAACGCCATGTTTAAATTGTAGCCATGCCTTTGTAACCCTAGAATTAATTATCTGATAATCTAGATAATTGTAGGCTATTATTATCATGCGAAGTGTTACACTAATAAGGTTGTGGCTGTGGGCCAATAGAATTTGGAAAACCCGACTCTAAGATAGGGTGGTATGGGACACCGTATCTTAGAGCGGAGAGTGCCGGCATGCACAAGGTAGGGTAAGGGTTGGGGGAGAGCCGCGAGACGGTCTTTGCCCACCTCTTATCCTAGGGCTGGAGTAGGGTAAGGGTGAGTGGGAAACCGCGAGACGGTCTACGCCCACCGCTTACCTTAGTTTGGGTCGCGGGCCTGGTGAGGTTGCGGACCCGGTGAAAAGATAAGGACCAAATCCTTACGCCGAGTAAATGTCACAGTGATCGCTCAACCACGAGGAGTTGACTTGTCAACACTTGTCTATTAGCTGCTCAACTCGTTTGAAACTCTACGGGAGGGTAGCGGTGAGGTTAGGCGAGCCGTCTTTGCGGTGCCTAACAACGGTGGAATTCACTCGGCGGACGTTGTCCTCCCTTTGTGTGCGTGTGTGTGCGTGTGAGCCGGACCAGTGAATTCTCTGGTAGAGCCTATATAAAAAGTTGAGCGTTGAAACGACCGGCTTTCTTGACTCTTTAGCGGGAGTTAAGGGATCGTGTGGGTAAAGCTGAGCAAACTCTGCAGAGTCAAATAAATGGTATTCGAATACGCCGTGCTCCCGGTTATTGGAGCTGTGTCACTTGGGTGATTCCAGTCGCAAAGCTTAAGTAGTTTTGTACATGCTTTAACTTGGTTAGTTGGTTAATGAACTCTTGATGAAAACCCCTGAGATCTTAAGAAGTAAGTTTTGGGTCCGTCTTATTAAAATGTTTGCAAATAAAATTGCATCCACTAAATGTAATAAACCAAGTATACTCCCATCCTTTGACTTTCCATGCATATAGTAAGATAGGATCCCTTTTGGGATTTGCTGAGCTGGTTGTTTGGCTCACGGCTTGCTTAATCCACTCTTTAGAGGATCAAGACGAGGGAGGAGGTCTCCTCGTTGAAGAAGTCCCGGAGGATCTTTTCTTCGACGAGGACTCTTGGCTGTAGGTCTCCGCCGCGCGGCGGTTTGAGTCTTTTGTAATGTATTGATGTGTCACTGTTGGAAGAAGTGTCATCGACATGTCGCTTGAGCGAGTTGTTGCCGAGGGTGACCAGAAACAATTCCCGCTACTTAGCGTAGTTCGAGGCTTGGAGGTCGAGGACAATCGGAACATGTGTCTTGATGCTGGTGACCTGGACCGCTGAGTAGAGAGCGAGGTAGGTGAAGCGGTCGAGACGACTTCATTCAGATAGATAGTAGGGACAGCGGCGGCTGCGGCTACTTCCACTAGGGTGACTACGGTTGCAGAGTCTTGGGGGCTAGCGGTAGGAGCGGCCACAGCGGCGGCGATAGCGGCGGCTGTGGCGGCTGTCACGCTGGTGCTGGAGTCGTTGCCCGGACACAAAAATTTTAAAATAGGTTTTGAAGTTGTACAAAAATTTTCAGTACAAAACATAAAAATCTACAGTAGCAATAGTTAACATACAATTGTTCATACTAGGGCTAATATATCAAATAATATAAAAAATTATAAATCAATTGGAAAAGTTCGCAAATTAACTCGGTGATTCTTCATGCATTTTCTTGTTTTGAGTTTGAAGCAAAAGATTCCTCAATTGATGCTTTAGGTTTAATGAATAAATTGTATTTCTCTTTAGCTTCATTGTGGGCACTAGTAATTGCTCCAACATGTTTGTCAAACCTATTTTTATGCTTTCAATTTCTAAATCCCCCATTCACAAAACTATCTCCACCAGCACAATTAGTTTTATCTTTGAACAGATAACAAACGAAGCAGAAAGTAGTATCTCGTTCCACACTATACTCAAGCCAATTATATTGATCAAACCAACTAGCTAAGAAGCGACGCATACCTCTAATATTTCTTTTTGAAAAATCATGCGGCCACAGGTGGAGTGGAGACGCCGAAGGGCGGAGGCGCGGTCGCTCGGTCCGATCGGCGGTCAACCGGTCGTGCAGCGCAGAGCCGGCGGAGCGGATGGCCGAAGGCGCGGTCGCCGATTGTGCGGCGTGGAGTCGGAGCTGGAGCCGGAGGTGACGCAGTCTGCGGTGGTGACGGAGCGGAGGGCCGGAGGGCGGAGGCACAGTCGCCGGTCTTGCGGCGCGCCGGCGCGGAGCCGGACAGCTGGAGCCCAGATCCACCCTCCAAGCGGTGTCGCGGACTCGCGGTGCCGGCGGAGTGCTGGAGTGGCCAGAGGGCCGGAGGGCGAAGGCGCGCTCGCCGGTCGTGCCGGAGGGCGGAGCGGAGTGCCGGAGCCCAACTGGAGGTCACGCAGCGCCGGCGCGGAGCGGATGGCCGGCGAGGCGCCAGAGGCCGGAGGCGCGGACCGCGCAGTCGACACGGGGTCGCGGGCTGCTGCTTGCCTACTCGGGCAGCTCAGCTCAACTAGGCAGGATGGGGATCGGATGGACCGGGCCATCGGAGAGACGGGACGCCGTTTTTATCGCGCGAATTAATGGGCTGGGCCGCAGGCCACGGTGCGTTTCCTGTCGGGCTGGCCGGCTAGTTGAATAGTAATGGACTGGAAGCTAGAAATAGTTATTTTGACCCAATTAAATATATGTATATATATTATAACTTATATATACTAGGTTTTTTGTCAAAAAAATTTAGGTGTTCAACTGAACACCCATAACCTATATTAAATCCGTCTTGCTCATGGTTGGAGGCGAGCCAAGAACGATGATCGAGCGCCTCGGTAGCCAAAAGCAAGTCGCGCCGGTTCGCCGAGCAATCAGATGTGTTTCATGAAATGCGAACCTTTGATACCATGAAAGCAAGGATGCAAATCGCAGTGCCTCCTATCGTTGTATTGATCTCAAATATATAGATACAAACAGGACTGTACAGGAAGGAAACCAAGTCCGGAACATGATGTGAAGAATATAAACATATTGTGTAATATCTACCACTGTGAATGCCTAACAGGGACACGCGTAGTGCATCTCTAGCTAGCTTCCGAACACCACTTGTTCGAGACCATGACACAGAGCAGAGGGAACCGAGCCGAGAGGAAGCAGTAGCCGCACGCGCCGCGGCCTGGAAATATGTGGGCCAAAGAATGGGGAAACCGTGTGTTTGGCACGAGACCAGCGACCGGTGGCTGCGGGGCAGCGCGGCGGTGTGCGCGCGCCTTGCGAGTTGCGACGCGACCCGGCCGAGGACGGCTCGGCACGCTCAAGGCGGCACGCCCCTACACGTACGGCCAGCACGGCGAGGGCGCGCCCAAATCGAAGACGCCGAGGACGGCGAAGCGAGGACTCGGCGGCCGGATGTTGCCGGCGGCGAAGCGCGGTTCTGCGTACGCCCAAGAGTTTAGCAAACCCGAGTTTAATTCAACAATTTGCGCCCCTCCCAGGATAGGAGAATTTACCACATCGAAAATTTGCCCGTATCATATCCCTGTTTCCATTTGGTAAGCACGTCCTGTCTCAAATGATTGAAGCGATGTTTAGGGCCATTTTGAAATTTCTCTTCTCCACAAATTTCAGCTCCTAGCTCCTGCCATCAAGAATTGGTTGATGATGAAAGCGTGATCATTGATTGTAGGCAAAACTCTTTCCAAACAAAACCGAGTTACATATGACATCCACCGTTTTCCATTTCCTAAACACGTCCTGCATGTCTCCAATGATTGAATCTGTGTTTATTAGATTTTAGTATTTTCTCCCTCCTAATCCCTTTCGTTTCTCTTTCAACGTCCTTTCTTTTTAGACAAGGGGACGGGGACTCAGTGAGAGAACCATTGACTATAGGCTTAAGAAATCTTTTAAAACATGAAGCACTATTGTTGAAACTCTTCTCATTGTGATCATGATATGGCACAAAAGATTGTTTATCCAAAATATGCAATTTCAATTCAGCAAGCTTATCACAGGTAATGCATATTCGGTAAACATAAAACTTACCATCTACAGCATAATCTCCGATCAAATTGAATTTATAGGTGTAGGCATAGATACTAGCTAGTGATTTTAAACATGAAATTTCAGCAACATTCTCAATCACACTAGATAGCTCTCTAGGATCATCGAACATGATATAGTACAAAGAATCATCAGGAGATATTCTCGTAAGAACTTCCTTATGAGTAATCAATTTCATATTATGTAAATTGAGCAAAGAAATTTCAGAACATGGAATTTTCATTCGCATATATGAGTTCTCACAATTACTCACCGTTTACAATTAATTTTAGCACCAATATGGTTACCTTTATCGTCCTCTTCAATTGATGTAGGTGCTATTGGTATTAAATCATCATGATGTAACAACGAGACAGCAAATACTTCATCTTTAACTGTGGTAATCTCCTCAACGGTTTTCTCCAGTGGTGCGGTTGTGGAACATTCCGACTCCTCTTCTTTAATGTCAACCTGCATAATGTGAGAAACAACACTAGAAGTAGAGAGTAAGTCGTTAGTATAAAAAGTAATCTCACTTTTCCTATCATCTATTTCTCTCTTTTCTTTTTGTGTATTTCTCTCACTCTCAATTTGGATGCTCTCAACCTTACGTTTGATGGAATCACACAACTCACTGCTTTTATTCTGTCACTCAATTTGGCTATGTGGCTCTCATTCTCACATGGATTTTGACACATCTCAAATGTTGTATGTATCATTAGCAGCACAAGATGTCTCCTTGACCGAAGGAAAGTCCCATGCTTCGGTCATCTTCTCATGTGTCACATTAGTAGAGGCATAAGAATTAAAGTATGGACATGGATGGATCCGACACCTCTCCATAAGTCTTTTCTCCTCCTCAATAGCACAATTCACAAGATCATGCATACTACTAAAATATTTATGTTGAAGTGCAGCGATGATCTTGGAATCCAAGCCTCCTTTGAAATATGTCATCTCTTTTAATTCACTAGTGACACTGCACGACGCAACGCATCTTGCAACTGAAAATAATAATCTTGAACATTATTAACCCCTTGTGTGATACTCTCCAAATAGTGAAGCAATCCCCGCTCATAATAGGATGGCACAAACTCATTTCTCATGATCACCTTCAAACCTACCCAAGATTTAATGAATCGTTTTCCAGACAATTGTTGCCACCAACTATAAGCATAGTCTTCGAACTTCATAGTGGCTCGCATTACCTCTTGGTCTTTGGGAAGCTTCTGAAATTTAAACAATTTCTCCATTCGCCATTCCCACTCAAGATATTCCTCTGGATCATCACTTCCACAGAAAGGAAGATACAAATTATTGGGCTCGGCAGCACACCAAGAGGAACGAAATACTGAAGATCCATTCCCATTTCACACCGAGAAGCTTAATCATTGAATATCCGTCATTGTTAGTTGTGCAACATATATATGGGAAAAACACTCAACCTCACTCTTTTCTCCCAAGTAAAGTTCTTTACCTTCCGGCGAATTAAGGCCAATAAAACTTACACTGGTAGAAGCTACAATAGCAACGTGATGACTGCTTAATGTAAAAGTGTTCGCAATTGCACAACAGCGGTTATTTAGTGGAGCTTGGTATGGAAGTGTATATCCTAGCAATATGAAATTCTTGATATTGTAAAATTAAGTAATAATCCAAGCTAGAATATTTCGCCTAAGTGCTGATCCAAAAGATTTAAGTGAAGTATATGAACGCATTACGCAAAGATCAATGTGACTCAATGCAAACAAAGGAATGAGCTAAATAGAAAGACGATCTGAAATTGAGGATGAATTAGCCTGTTTTGCACCAAGCACCGAGAGACGCTAGCCAATTGCAAAAATATGAATGTAAGGGCACAAGATTGCTCAAGAAATTAAATTACACAATCTGAATTTATGGACTAAGAACTCACCCAAATTCGCCAATGTTTTTTTTAAAGCTGGGCTTCTTCTTTTTTGCCTTTTTTTTTTTTTGACTGCCTCTTTTTAATAGCCTAACATTTTTTTTTGATTTTACGCAAGTCCAAAATAACGATTCAAAGAATGTGTAAATAATTAGAACAGCCCTAAATGCAATATTCAACAGCTAGTCTCATTTGATGAATCAAATATAAGTGAAGTTCTCCAACTATCAATGTGTTCGCTGCTTAATGCGTAAGTCCGCAAGGAATGAATTTGCGCTGGATGACTAGCAATTCCACAGACGTGTTCGTTTAAAGATTTATATTCAAGCTCTAACTTGCAGATGGCACTTGATTATAGCCCCAATTCAACAAGTTTCACCCAGAAGAAGAAAATGCACTGACTAATATTGGCTTGATTGCTGTGCATGTTGATGGCAAACAATCAGATGAGAACAAGCTTACGCAAACAAAATAGAACAAAGCTTTGCTTCCTTGTAAACAGGAGATGATTAAGTGAATACAGGATAGATTGTTTTGCCATCTACCGTATGTGGACTTCTCAAGAAACTAGCAGTCACGGCTCGAAAGTTCCCAATTCGTGCAAGAAATTTGATAGACAAAGACAGATCACGCAAGCAGATTCGGCCGATCTACAATTTTTTTTTTGATATATATGACTCGATGACACACAGAACCGACACAACGATTGCTTAATTAGAAGAGAGACGATGATCATCAGCAACTAAGCAAATTTCTAATGGATTAAAACCTAACAAAACTCACAAAATTAACAGATGCAAAACTAGGGTTTGGATTTTTTTGTTTTTGTTTTGGACAATAGGACAATGATATTAATCAATCTAAAACAAGGGTAAAGAATCCACCGAGGAAACCAAGCTCGATACCAAGATGATACGGGTCGCCTGATCTTCTCGACGATTGATACACCACGCGTTTCTGAATCGTGATCCTCCGCTGCCAATGCAAGAACGAACGCTTTAATTTCGAAGATCACACGCGACCACTTCACCACCAGCTTAAAGCCCTATCGCGCTCCCACCCAGCGGAAAGGTTGAACGATCTCAATTTGTAAGAACTCTCAAATTTCTCAACTAAATTTGATTGGAAGCAAATATCAAAATCATGCACAAAGGCATGAACTCAATATCTATTATCTAGTAGGGTACTGTTCCTCTTCTAGTCTCTCGTCACGTAAAAGTCTTCATGGTTTTCTAGTCCGTCCCGTTCTGATGGATGTCTCTTCGTATTTATACGGCGGCCGAATAAGGTGTCCTCTCCGCACACGCACAACGCAGGGCTTCACAGGCCATGGCTCGGTTTGTAAGGCCGAGATGACCGAGTCCTTTCAAGTCGGCCACAAATTATAGTGTTTAGACTCAACTTAAAAATTACGTTTACATGGACGAGGTAAATGACGTTGGCCCAATCTTTACTAGCAAGCTCATGACTCCCTTCACATGTGTTTGGCTCACATAAGACATCCAGTAGTTGCATGAAACTAATTGGCGGATTTTCATCTTCTCTTGATTCAACCTGAGAACAATTAACACACAAGACTTAGGCAGTATAAAGCTCTCATTAATAGAAGAAAATGTTTTAAGAAACAAATTCACCTGATAATATTTAATACGGCTCAATAATTCCTTCCAGTCAAATAATATTTTTAACTGAAAAGCATAAAACATATGCGTATCCGCATCATCCTCCCTGCCACTTCACAAGCAACAGCCAACAAGTTGAACAGAACAGACTCCGTCTATTCCATTCCCTCCCTTGCCTCGACACGATCCATCCATCCATGGATCATCTCAGCTTCATCTGGCCGGGGCCACCGGGCGCACAGGCGGTCGGCGACTTCCCTGTGGCGAAGTCAGCGCTCTTCGTCGCCGTCAACGGCTTCATTTCGCCGTCCTACCTCCACTAACTTACGCGGATACTTCACAAAAGTCACGTACCGGTATCAGATACTGTACCGGATACGGATATTGCCCCGATACGCGCCGATACGTATCCTGCACGTATCCGGATTTAATGATTATTCAAAAAAAGAAAATAATTTCCGATACTTATCTGATACTGCTCCGATACTTCTCCGATACTTTTAACCTAATATTCCCTACCCCCCACCCTCCACAGCCCCAGATCCAATCTATTCCCCCCCGCCGCCTGCACGCAAAAAGCCGACGCCGCCGACTCGGCTCGCCTCCACGACCGCTGCTTCTACACCACCTCCGCTCGCCCGCTGCCTCCGCTTGCCGGCCGCCTCACCGGCTCCTCGGCTCGCGGCGCCTCGGCCGCCGCCGCCTCGCCGTCGCCCGCCGGTCGCATCCGGCCGTCGCCTCCGCCGGTCGCATCCAGCCATCGACTCCATCTGTCACCTCAACACCTGCCGGCCGCCACCTCCGACTGTCGACTCCAGCCGTCACCTCAACACCCGCCGGCCGCCGCCTCCGACAGTCGCCTCGGCCTGCCACCTCCGCCTCGACGATTTCCACTGATTTCCCCTTCCCGATCCACTGGTTTCCCCTTGCACGCCTCCACAGATCTACTGGTTCTGGAAGGGGAAGAGGACACTGGAGGCGTCTAGAGTTCGGAGCTCGAGCTGTTGAGGGGATAGGATAGGAGGGGCATGCGGATTCTTGAGCTGGGAGACGGTGACAGGGGGCTGGTGGTGGAGGAGCAAGGGCTGGATATGTCGGAGGCACGGGCGGCGGGAGGTCGTCGGCGCTAAGCGGCGGCGCGTGCTCATCGCCGCCGGCGCCAGGGTGTTGTTCTACCCGATGCTGCTCTACAACGTGCTGCGCAACCGGTTCGAGGCGGAGTTCCGGTGGTGGGATCGCGTCGACCAAGTGGTGACCCTGCCTTGCGTTTTCTTTACGCGACCCCGTGATTATTTTCGTTGGGATTATAGGTTGTGCTTTAGTTTACCCGCGATTGTCGTACTGTGCCTACTGGCTTATTCTTGTGCGATTAGTTAGCTTGGGCATCGTTATTCTTGGATAATAGGTTGGCCTTTTTAACCTACGAATAGTGTGGTTTGAGCAACAATTTTTCTCTGGGGTTGTGCCGTCTATATTGCATTTGGTTTATTGCAAGTTTCCACGCTGTTACATTTGGTTTCCATGCTTGGCTCTGACGCAGTGACACTGTAGTGCTCATTTGGGCTCCAAGGCTAGAAAAAGTCAAAAGCTAAAAAAAATTAAAAGAAGCTAGAAGTCAGAAGCATAAAGTTGCTACATGCCTACATCAATATTAAGGTATTCTCGATTTCTCAATTCCTTATAAGAATTTATTAATATCTTATTTTTATCTTTATTATATGTATATCTACGTATCGCCGTATCGGTGTTTTTAGAAAAATGAAGAATCGCGGTATCGCGTATCGTGTATCCGTATCCGTATCGAGATATCTGGGTAACAATGGACCTCCGGCACTGCCCCTGCGACGGCCACTGCTTCCGCAAGGACGTGGAGCAGAGGTACTATCACCTGGCCAACTTCGTGACCGCTATGCTAGGTCTGGTCCTCGTGCTTGGTCAGATCGCCTTCTCGGCGACGGTGTTCCGGTCGCAGATCGTCGAGGCCGTTGCTCGGTGGCTGGTCTGCCTCACCAAGGTCTCAATGGTTGGAACCCTCCAGTTTGGACCAGTAACCACTATTCATTAAATTAATAAATCATAGCAAAAAATATAAGTCATATTCCAAAAAGAATATGTCACTGCTCGTTTTACATTACTTTGCCGTTCTGCTATGATTCTTGTAAGAGCCGTTGCTCTCTCTCGTGGTACATTAAGGTGAGTTCTTTTGGACTAAGGTTATAACCGTAGTTTTTGAATTCTGGTATATTCATAAGTGATAATACGTAGAGAAAATGGTCGCATATGATTTTAGCCAGTACAGTTGAACCCGGTACAGTTTATACTATAATTTATCTGTAGACCCCGTCTTAATAAAACACACCGTTTAACAGTGAGTTACTATAAAAATAGAAGCTAATGTCTAAATATAAACCCAAAAGAACTTGAGCCCTTCCATCTTTGCGTCAAAAAGGTTGTGTATCATGGAACTAATGTGATAGTTATGTGGTCAGAGGTGGAAATATATATTGTGTTGTAATATGGCTGCACTTCCGAACAGTTACCTGAAACAAAGGGTCTCCATCCCTTAGTTTGTAGGAACCTTACCTGAAACAAAGGGTCTCCATCCCTTAGTTTGTAGGACCCCTTATTTTAAAGAACATATCTAATAAACTTTGCACCTACTATCCCTCTCTCCCACATGTCTCCTTATTCCACCTTGATTGATTATTCTTGTGTATGGATTGATTCCTACGTCATCATCGCACTACTCGAAGTGCTAATTCTCAGTACGTTATTAGCAAGAGATTGCTCAAGACGCTTATCCAGGTATGTCATTCCATATCCTCTCACGATTAAATCAATTCTTTATCCTGGGCACTGACTGCTACAATTTGATATGTTTGCATGGCGCTTTTAGTGACGGCTATCAGTATCATCCACGGACACGGGTTGTTCCGATCCGGGAACATGCCGGTGAGCTCCGAGCTGACCTCCAAATCCATGAAATTTGCTTTTCATTTGTCTTTTTACGAAGCTTGTTGAAATCCCAGTAAAACTTGATGAAAAAAGGATAAAACTTTAATTTACTTGGAACTTCCAAAAACCTCTTGGAACTTGCAAAACCTTTGGAACCAGTCGAAACCAGCTTGAGTGTCGACCTCCAAACCTGAAACTTTCATTCTCCTATTATTAACGCGGCGGCAGGCAACTTTAATTGTTGATTGATTGGATGTAAGGGCATCTCCAATGGTTATAGCTAGCAATTAACTATAAGATTTCTACATCATTTATATAGTACACACTAAAACTAGCATTCTAAAGAACTATTTATAAGAGCAAGTACAATAATGGTCTTATAGCCAAGCTAGTCAGCATTTTTGCTGATGTGGAGTAGAGAAGAGAGGAGAGAGATGAGAGCTTGGCTCTCATGTAAGCAACAAACTGGGCACGGGAGCCTATGCAGTGATGAGCCAAGATAATAAATGTATGTGAGGAGAAATAGGAAAGAGAATGTGAGACATGGTACCACATAATAATAAAAAATCTTTTGTAGACAAATAGAAGACAAATTATTGTATAACTTGGCTCTTATAACTTGACTTATAACCAAACACTTGGCTCTATTATTGGACTTGCTCTAAGAATAGTTATTTGATACTTACATGCACACACAGAATTTATAGAGGCTGCCTCGTTTGGCGTTATAGACTAGTGCTTAAGGGCATGTCCAATGGTGACTTATGAGCTAACTCTAAACATATTATTTCATATTTTAATAGAAGAGAGAAAAAAGCTAGCTCTTGATCAAGAGTTAGTCTCATACACACATTCCAAGATTATATGAGGATGTCATGTGGGACTATTCATGTTATGAGCTATGTGCTAAAAGTTAATATCATTGGAGAAGCTATCTTAGAGCTAGTAACTAGCTCATACCATTGTACATGCCCTAAGGAAGAGCTGGCTCGATTTTTTTGCATACTCTCTTTCCTCCACATAGGATATATGCTGATGTGTACATGCATATAGCTAGCTGACTCAGACCATTGGAGATGCCCTAAGCGTGGTTCCTCGACCCAACCGAGGTAAGGGACTCCCAGTGCACCATACATCAGCAATGTCTATCTCTACCCCTCTATAATACACCAAAATTTTCTTGACTAAATCCACCCCCCTCAATTATTCCCACAGTCATGTCTAATCTAAGTCCATCCAGATTTGTGTACCAAAGTAATCCAACTTCATACAAATGAATGGCCTGGATCTCTCCTCAAACCTTCTTCTCTTACTCATTGAAGATCCTAAGACCAAAATCATTCGAATCATGCACATCATTGAACCCAGAACCCACCCCACGCCCAGGCACACGCCCCCGACGCTGCCCATGTCCTTCTCCTCTTTTGGATCCACGGCTCAAGCGCCGCATCGTCGTCGTCCTCTTCCCTCTCGACTCGCACTCGTATCCACTATCCCAAGTACCCCAACCCTAGATCCCGAATCCAAGATCCCTACTCCCCACCTCCTGCTCTTGATTTCTCTCTTTGCAGCCGCCTCCGCTCCGAATCCCCCGGTTCTTGCCGCCTCCTCGTCTCTGCGATCTTGAGAGGTGAGTTCTTTGCGGTTGATGATGCGATGAAAACGTGGTTGGATTCTTGTGGGTTCGTGCTCTTCGTTGCTTAACACGCGCGCGCTTGTGATGTTTGCCGACGCAGCCAGGATGGGAGAGGCCAAGGACAACGAGGTGTACGAGGAGGATCTCGTCGACTACGAGGAGGAGGTGGAGAACGCCGTCGACGGCGCCGCCGCCGGCGCCGCCGCCAACGCCTCCGCCGACGTCATCAAGAAGTGCGTGCTATTGATGCTACTCGCTGTTAGTCTTTCTTGCTAGGGTTCGTGGTTGAGGACCTGATCCGACATGTTAGGGTTTGCGTGTATGGGCAGGGGCACGTGGGGATCCACGGCCGGGTTGAGACTTCCTTCGAAGCGAGCTGCTCCGCGCGATCCAGGACTACGGGTTCGAGCATCCTTCCGAAGGCAAGCTCTTGGTTCTTGTTGCTGATAGCCTTCCATCATATGCCTTTGACTCTTGGATTGCAATTATTTAGTTTTAAAACAGATAGATTTGGCAGCTGAAGTTTAACCAGACAAAGTAAGGCAATCCAATTGTGTTAGTTTGGGTTCAGGGCTGAGATGAATAAATGGGTTAAGATAATTACAAGAATGATAACTAAGTGTTAAAAAAGGGAGAATACATCAGTATTCTTGTTGCATGTTCCTTCACACTTCTCCAGGAGCATATCATTTTTATTCTAATTTGCTGCTACTCTCAGTCAAGTTCTGTGCATTTGTCAGCAAATTTGAGGATAATCTTGTTTGAATTAGCTGTAGATTGAAAGGCCCAACTGCGTTTGCGTGTAGCATTCTTAGGGCGCTGTGTAAGCTTTGCCATCTACAAAATAATTCTGCAATTTTCATTAAGATTTTGGCTCGATATGGCAATAATTTTGTTTTGCTGATATCGCACTTTGATATTGGACAAGTTCCTATAATTCTGCAATGACAGATATATAGGATGCGTTGTTTCAGAAATACTTTCAAAGTTCTCAATTGCTATATATCTAACCAGCAATAATTAGTTTTTATCAGTTGCTGCCTTTCACATTTGCTGCCCACATAATTTTCACTTGCTGGGGTAACTGGCTTAATGTGGGCAATTGACATGATACTGTTGTTTGGCAGTGCATTTGGCTTCCAGATGAATATATAAATACCTACTCTGCAGTGAATGGTTATGCATCTTAGTTTGTTTAAGTCACTTTCAGATCAAAATTTCTGTTGCATTATGATACTGCACTTTGAAATATGATTTGCCTGCTTAACAGTTTTGCATGTGAAATTTGTGCAAGTTTTGTTTCATTTAGTAATGTATTATCATGATATAGTTATTCTGCACCAATACATTGTTTTATATTGACTCTTTAGCATGATTTAGCCATGGTTCAAGGTTTGCTTTAACCATTGACTGACTTACACAGTTAGAGAAGTATTGTTATCATTCTTATTCAATGCAAACCTGGTTCCAGTGCAGTTAACAATTTACCGATGGGGTATCCAGTTCTTCAGCAGCCTATAATGCCTGCTCCTGGCCAGCCTCACATTGATTCAATGGCTTGTGGTCTATCCAGCGGTCATGTAGTGAATGGAATCCCAGCACCAGGAGGCTATCATCCAATTCGCATGAACTCTGGAAATGAGTAAGCATTTCCTTTATCTCAGGTTCTTGTTTCCTTCATGCTAGACATTTGTATCGTGGGTTGTATCTGTTTAATCATATTCTTGAGTATATTTTTGTTTGATGAAATCATATTATGCATACTGAAAAATTGGAACATTTTATATTCCAAGTGGTGCTTCTGTCTTCATTTTCTTTCCGGTACCAATGTTTGTTAAGCTGTTGCTGTAAATGTAGGATTGTGGGTTGTGACTTTGTAACCTATTGCCTTGAAGAAAGTCGTGTCTATAATTGCTTTTTTTGTTTTTTGCTTTTTGCTATTCACATTCATGATTCATATGATGTTACTTTAATATTGCTGAAGCATGGCTGTGGACAACGGTGCACTTGAAGCTGCACATGCTGGTGCTACTTGCAGTGCTATGTCATCTGAGATGGCTGTGAGCCCCTCATCAGCAGCATCAAGCAACCATGCTCCTTTCACTCCATCTGAGATACCAGGCATGGCCATGGATACATCAGCCCTAGATTCAGCATTTGGATCTGATGTAGGGAACACATGACCTCTGCAATTAGGACCAGATGGCTCATCAAAGGACTCCATCAGACCCTTGGGGCAGCTTTGGAATTTCAGCATTTCTGATTTTACAGCAGATTTAACAAGTTTGGGAGGTAATTTTCTGGCTTGGGTAATTTTACCATAAGCAAAATTTCTTTTAGTAATCAGTTCTTCCATCATTGAAGTACGAACTTAGCATTACTGATCTACTTAGGTTCAAAATATAAAGATATAATCTAATTTTATTAGCTATTCTGTGCTGCTGATTGTAGTAAAGTAGTACAGGAGTTCATTTGTGCATTAAGAAAACATGTATGATAACAACAATAGGCTGTTTGGTACAAAGTGCAACTTTCCTCTGTTGTCGAAGATCCACATTACTGTTTTTGCCACTGTGCTTCATCCACTACATATGTTGTTGGTAGAAACTGAAATGCAAACTTCTTTTGGTGCTAAATAACTAATGTTCTTATTCTGTTCATTCGGGAAAATAATTAAGTTCTTGGGGGAACAGTACAACTGAGTTAACATTCAAACAGCAAGATTTATTTTCTGTGTTCTTTGCTGATCATTCCAATCAATGTTGGTATTCATGTTCAGACTTGGCAGCTCTTGAGAACTACACGGGTACCCCTTTCCTGCCTTCAGACTCAGACATCTTACTTGATTCCCTAGACCAGGATGACATAGGTGATTTTAATTGTCTGTGTGATTTATCTCGGTCATGAAGTACAACTAAACATCATGCCTGACTTGTTGATTTGTTGTGGTATGTTAAACTTTGTCCAGTTGAGTACTTTGCCGATGCCATCAACGGCCCTTCTCAATCAGATGAAGAGAAGTCATAGAGAAAAGAATTCAATAGTCCCATTCAGATTCAGTCCTGGGCGAGGTGTCATCTCATGTAGTGTAAGTTTGCAGCTCTATCGTGACAAATCTAACTGTGTATTCGCCCACAGGTGCAGCAATTGGCATATGCCACCAAAGAGTTTTGTAGTGGTTAATCCTAATTCTTTTGAATAAGCAGTTGAGGTAGCCTTCACCGGATAAATGTTGGCATCTACCTTCCAGAGCCTGTTTTCTCACATGGACAGCTTTATGTCGCGCTATCAAGGGGTGTATCAAGACAAACCACAAGAATTTTGGTCAAACCAAAGAAAGAAGTAGATAACTCGGGAAGAGCACCAAAAATATTGTGTATAAATACGTCCTAGCCTGGTGATGTGGTAAGTAAATAGTCCACAAACACCTATTTCTTTACTGTGTTTCATATTTCTTTATGTGACAAAAATGTTTGTTTTCTTTGTAGCCTCAAGTTTAAACAATGTGGGGATGGAGAAAGTCGTCGGTGGGTGAGTCTAATGATGTTGTCGCCTCCTCAAAGAATCAGTCGTTACGTGACATTCGTTATGTGACAAAAATATTTGGTTATACAATATATACAATATATGAGACATGAATCTTAGTGAATCTGATTGTTCGTTTTATTTTTTACAAATTTTATCTTGTTTTGTATTTTACCGTAGCGTTAGCACGTGCACACTACTAGTGATATTAATTAGTCTATCAAGTAGGATTGATGTTGAGGTGAAAAGAGGTTTAAAAGAAAGAGAGGCAAACAGTGTCCTATACAAGACACTGCTTAGGCACAAAATTCAATACAAAAGAAATAATAAAAACTTGTATTGAAAGGAAATTAATGTCTATCTATAATAATTATTGCATTGAAAAGAGATTACGGATTTAATATTTGGATTCACCAGTGAAAACTATACACTAAAGTTGTAGTATCTATTTAGTATCTACGTGATGTAAAGAATATAAACACATTGTGTAATATCTACCACTGTAAATAACTAACAGGGACACGCATAGTGCATCTCTAGCTAGCTTCCGAGACCATGTTACAGAGCAGAGGGAACCGAGCCGAGAGGAAGCGGTAGCCGCACGCGCCGCGGCCTGGAAATATGGGGCCAAAGATTGGGGAAACCGTGTGTTTGGCACGAGACCAGCGACCGGTGGCTGCGGGGCAGCGCGGCGGTGTGCGCGCGCCTTGCGAGTTGCGACGCGACCCGGCCGAGGACGGCTCGGCCCGCTCAAGGCGGCACGCCCCTACACGTACGGCCAGCACGGCGAGGGCGCGCCCAAATCGAAGACGCCGAGGACTCAGCGGCCGGATGTTGCCGGCGCCGAGGCGCGGTTCTGAGTGCGCCCAAAAGTTTAGCAAACCCGAGTTTAATTCAACAATTTGCGCCCCTCCCAGGATAGGAGAGTTTACCACATCGAAAATTTGCGAGTATCAGATCCCTGTTTCCATTTGGTAAGCACGTCCTGTCTCAAATGATGGAAGCGAGCGATGTTTAGGGCCATTTTGGAAGTTCTCTTCTCCACAAATTTCAGCTCCTAGCTCCTGCCATCAAGAATTCACCCTCTCAGAATTTGGGGCTGATGGAGAAAAGCGTTTAGTAGAATGTTGGCTTTTAAAACGCAGCAAGAGAAAATTGGAAGCAAAAGCACCATGCTACCCCTAGTTAAGTCTATTCTCCTTTCTATTTGTACACAAATTTTTAAAATTTAACTACAAATTTCTCAGAATGAGTTAATTTAAATGTGATACCACATGATATTGTGGCTGTAATGACAACAAAATTAAACACCAATATTCCAACACGAGTCAACAAGCATTTCAACAACAGTAATTCCTTGATACTCATGTATTCATCCTTCGATAAGAAGCAGTCCATTCATCCATTCGTCCATGCAAACATAATTAAGATCACTTCTGACCAGTTCAACTAGAATAATTGCCAACATATACATCACAGTTGTTAAAATGAACCAAACAAAATCGAGGTAACTACCATGAGTGCTACATCAAGCTAAGTAGCATGAAAGCTAGAACCACTGCAGCATCAAAGGCCATAGCCATCTTGACATTCTTCTCTTCAGTTTTGCCTTCAAAACCTCCATCCAGTCAGCTTCAGTTTCAGATTGCACATGTAACAATTACAAGCATATTAGCAATATTCAGTTTATTGAATCCATGCACATGCTGCTTTGTACAGTCTCAGATCCATGCACAAACACAAATCAAGTACACTACTATGAGGTATTGAGGCATGTACATCAGCCGATTGAAAAAAAGGCAACACATTTGTACAACTCATGTACAAGTAGTACAAGTAGCAAGCAGTAACAGATGTACAAAACTTATGTCAAAACTCGTGCACAAGTAACAGATGTGTTCATGAACAAGTATGTTGGGGAGGGTTCTCGCAGTCCCGCACTATCTCGGACCCACAACCACCTCAGAGCGGCGGCACCCGTTGGAAGGTCTACCCCGAGCCAAGTTCGAGACCAACCCGGGCGGAGTATGCGGGATTGACCCTAGGAGGGTCCGAGGCCAACCCCGGACGGAGTACATGGGATCGACCCTATGAGGGTCCAGAGCCAACCTCAGGTAGAGTACACAAGACTAGCCCCGGTGGCATCCAAGGCTAACCCTAGGCGAGGTGCACAAGACCGGCCCCAGAGGCATCCAAGCCGACCCTGGGTGAGGCGCGCAAGACTGGCCCTAGAGGCGTCCAGGGCCGACCCTAGGCGACGTGCGCAAGACCAGCCCTAGAGGCGTCCGAGTCCATCCCCAGGCGGAGTATGCGAGGCAGATCACAGGAGAGTCCAGGGCCAAACTTAGGTGGGGTACGCGAGCCCGACCTTAGGAGGGTCCAGGGCAGACCCCGAGGTCCCAGACGCGGCAGGGCCCGCGCGGAGCAAATGACCGAAATGCCCCCCGAAGTAGGCCAAACCCTAAGGACAAAGTTGTAACTACACTAACCTCCCTCTCCCCCTATAAATATAAATAGGACCCTTTGTAATGGGAGAGGGAGGCCATTTTGTAACCCTAGACTCCCATATGGAATACACTTAGTGGTTGTGTGCTTCTCTTGAGTCCCTTCGCACCCACGGTGGTCTTCGTATCCGACCGGGGTGCTTATAAGTTTATTGTCTGGACTCGTACCGATGACAATTGGCGCCATCTGTGGGGATTCAAGCAAGAAGCCATGTTGCTTAGAAAGATAAAGACATGGAAGGTTGCCGGGTGTGTTTGGGCTGTCCTAAACTTCCCCTAGGGCTCAACCCTGGGCTCCCGGCCTCCTCTGGGACGTCGCTATGAAGTTCCCTGGGGGTCACAATTCCGTAGGCCAGGTGCATACAGTACCGCAGACCAAAGGGATCGAGGGCTCCGATGGGTTAGGTGGACCTAGTCCATGGCAATTTGCCTTGAACTACGCATATACTTACAACCAGACATCTCTTCCCACCACTCACTTCCCCCAAACCTTCCACAACTAGCAAACTCCTCCGTGCTATCCTCCTGGTTTGGCCTCCTCATTAGCGTGCTCCCGAGGTGGCCCGTCCACAGTGCTCCTAGCTTAGGCTAGAGCTATCCCCTGTGGAGAGCTGGGCACTTCCCCTAGAGGTCTTTACCTCAGGGTCCCGCGCCCTCCAAGGGCTTCCTGGCGTGAGGTCGCTGCCCTACTAGGATCCTTGCCACGCGACCCCAGGGAACCTCTTAGTATAGTTTTTTTTAATCAAAATATAGTTTTTTTAGAGTAGTTTAGTTTGCCTCTTATTGGTTGATTAAGGTTTCGGTGGTAGTGATGCATGCCACTACTACAAAAAGGGTTATCACAGACGGTTTTCCAAACTATCTGAATTTATAGGCCAGTGATAATCAAATATTATCACAGATAGTTTGTGAGTCGTCTGTGATAAATATAGCACAAACGATTTGTAACTAGGACCGTCTGTAAAGAACACTATCACAGACGACTCGAACCAAAAACTGTCTATGATACTTTCGCACCATATACGGTTGGTACATAGAACCGTCTGTGATGTGTGAGTATCATAGGCAGTTTTTGGTTCGAACCGTCTGTGATAGTCCTTCAAAGATGGTTTATACTATAAAACCGTCTGTGATAGTTCATTCTATACCTAAAAGTTTTTCTGTTTTTTGGCCAGCCTCAAGAAATGTTAGCTATGCCCATTGAAAATAAGCAAATACAACAGCAAACACAACAGCACATTCTATTTCCATTAAGATTTTAATCCACCATTACAGCATAACAAGATAACGAGCAGGTTACCCATCTAATACAGCAAGAACATAGTAAGAATACATCTCCTAATTCTACGAACCCAACTCTTAAACATGACAAGAACATAGAAGAACTAGAGATCCTAGCAGACAATAGAAACTCAATCGCGCCAACAATGCCTCTATGCCTAGGCCCTCTTACCCCTGATGCAGCACACGAGCTGGATGTCCTTGATGCCCACCGTTGCTGGCGCCGACCTGAGCACCGTGTTGGTAGCTAGCTGCTTTCCCAGCTCCTTACTGCCCGTAGACTTGCGTGCCATCTACTTCATAAGGGCCATCAGGGTCGAGGTTGAGGAGGAGGACAGTGAGGAGGCTGGAGAGATTTTGAGCGTGATAGAGGATAGGTTTGGGTGAGTATGTATAGGGGAGGGAGAGGCGGGAGTGGAAAAAGTTTTGGCGGAATGGGTGTGGGGACGAAGAAGTGGAGCTACAATCCATGGGATGGGGGTTGGTGGGTTTCTATTGGCTGGGATTGGGTTGGGAAGGATCGACGGGCCCAGCAATCAGGGATACATAGTCTCAAAAGATAAAATAACAAAGTTCTATATGGCTTATATATGCTCATTTGAAAGGTTTCGATGAGATCTACAACTTTGCAATTGAGGCAAACCCCAAATTCCGAACGAAAGATCAAAAATTTTGGCAAAAATAGAAACTGAAAACTTACGACACAAATTTGAGACTAAAGATGACCGATTTTGGGGGTCTTATAAGGTGACAGTCACAACAAGCAGATCATTTTTTGGATCAGGTTTATTGTTAGCTTTCCAATGAGTACAAAAACATCAAAAATAGATACCGTATACAAAAGTTATCCCCGTGTTACCAAAAGTATCTCGGAACGGAATCCTACTTGGCCTCAGACGAGAGATTATGAACTTTTAGAGGATTACGAGACGGGAAACATATCACAGATGATTTTAAATACAAACTATCTGTGAAGTATCATAGACGGTTTAAATAAAAAAGTCTGTGATGTATGCTAATATCACAGACGGTTTTTAATCATAACTGTCCGTCTGTGATAATACCACAGACAGTTCAAAATAAAAACCATCTGTGATAAGTACAGACATCACAGACGGTTTTTGTTTTGAACTATATGTGATATCACAGGTGGTTCGGAATAAAAAACATATGTGCTAACTTTATCACTGATGGTTTGTGTTGAATCTTCTGTGATAAGGCGTCTAGGATGACCCTTTTCGTAGTAGCGTGCAAAGTTTCTCCTTTTTGCTTTTTGACAAACAAAAATGTAAGTTCTTTGAGAGGTTTTGATTCTTAAAAAAAGGCGTTTTGATTCTAAAAAAAATCTTGGACGAGACAATGACATCATAATAGAGTTGTATTTTAACAAACGAAGATTTGCTTCTTTTGATCAAACTCCACGTACCATACGTACGTAGTTGCATGAACATTCCTCTCTCTTTCGCGAGGCAAACATTTCCCTTACCATACCCACGGGAGCAAAACAAAGTTGTGAAGGTGAAACATTATCGAACAATTATCATTCTCCCTTGCTATCTTTGTACTTTGATCAACCTCTATGAAAAATCCAAATTAACGGGATTCTTCATCACACTATTGGCACTTACACCAAGTATCACTATAAAGAACGACAAGAACAAAAGAACAATTCTCTCAACCAAACCAATGTGGTGATGTGTAACCTGTGTCACACCCCTCTACGATCTAGCTTAATTATGTACTTATCTTCCGTTTTGCTGCTTCTTTCTAATTCTCCTATCTGCCCCCCTCTCTCTCTTTTGTAGGTACTATGTCTACTATCTGACCCTCTTGACCATCAATCCTACACCCCTCTCTCTTCGATGTAGCTCGGTGTCCTCCGGTGCTGCCGCATCGCGATGGTATACGGCTCGACAGCGTCGTCCCGGTGCAGCACAATGTCGGCGTGGATCGTCGAGTTCGGGTACTTCTGCCGATGCTGATCCCGGTGGCTCTGGTGCTTCTCCTCCACCGTCGTCTCAATCCTCATATCAACCTTCTCACCATCGACCAGCTTGCATTTGCTCTCATTGTCCTTCGTGTTGTCCTCCACTATGACAGTGAACACGAATGGGCCCACCTGGAGGTAGTCGTCCATTTCCAGTATGGGCTCCAAGGCCCTAACCACCTCTCTCATGGTGGGCCTGGACTTTGGGTTTTGGCTCAGGCACTTGTACGCCACCAGTGCGGCCTCTTGGGTCCCCTGGCTCGAAAACTGGCACTCCAGGGCTGGGTCCATGACCCTGTACAGCCTGTCGGGTTTCTTGAGGTAGGGCCTGGCCCAATCCACCAAGCTCTGCTCCCTTGGACGCCGCGCCCGATCCACGGACCGCCGACCAGATAACAGCTCCAGAAGCACCACTCCAAAGCTGTACACATCACTCTTGGCGGTCAAGTGTCCCGTCATGATGTACTCTGGTGCGGTGTATCCGTGTGTTCCCATAACACGTGTCGTGACATGAGTTGCGTCACCCTGTGGCCCATCCTTGGCAAGCCCGAAGTCCGACAGCTTGGTATTGTTGTCCTGAAATCAAAGAATCAGATAGGGTTAGGCAAAGGATCATAGGGGGCAATTACAATGAGATACTTGCAACATCTCGTAATATAAGTTTAGCATGAATACTTAAAAGGTACATAAAGTAGATTATATTTTTTTCTTAATGGAAAGACTAAGGTGGTGATCGGTTCGGCTGAAAAGCTCATGGCTTATGGCTGAAAACACTGTAGCTGGCTGAAAAAAGCACTGTAGCTGAAAGAGGCTTATTTACCATAATTAAATTTAAAAAATTTAAAAATATAAAAATATATATTAGCCCATTACGTATAATACAAATAAATACGGGAAAAAAAGAACCGGCAAAAAAGCTCAACAAAAAACCAAAAGTTCAGAAAAAGACGAAACTTATGAATAGTGAAAAAAGCCAGAAATCAGAAGCCGAAGCCGAATTGATCAGGACCTAATACTATATCTATTTAATATAAATAACTAGATTCTAATTCTGTTAAATATGTTTACATAACGTGTCTACTCGGTACGTACGGATTTCGGGACCGAGAAAGTAGTAGCTTGCGAGACAACGTTTCTGTCAGTATCAGGCCATCAGGCTAGTGCTATGATATACTGACTGCTGAGATAATGATGCAGTACGGAACGGACAGGAAAGCTGGGCATCCAGGAACCTTCCAAGTTGCGATCATGCCAGATCTGACTTTCTATAGAACCCAGCCAACGATTTTGAAACGCGTGGCAGACTTTGACATTCGTCGATCCCCTATTTGTGGTCAAAACTCGAAAAGTAGTTTCGTATGCAATTTTGAGAATTCGAAAGCAAAATATCTGAAGTATTTTTGTGCAGGCTGAATGTTCAGCCACACTTCAGTGAAACTATGAAAGCGTGACGAAAAGAAGGAATGGAATTAAGCACGGGTTGATCGGATCGCTCACCGAGTCGAGCAAGATATTGGATGCCTTGAAGTCGCGGTAGATCACCGGCCTGTCGGCGCCGTGGAGGAAGGCGAGGCCCCTCGCGGCGCCGACGGCGATCTTCATCCTCGTCATCCATGGCAGGGAGCCATCGAGACCTGCACATAATTGACAGGACGGTTTAGGTCAGCTTCCCTCAAGTCTTGCAAAGATTTTTCCAAGCAAAAAACTTCAGCGCTAGCGTAACTACGCTAGCGCCTATGATTTGGCTAACTACTCTGCTTAACTTAGCCACTAGAGTAAACACCAAATTGCACAGTACTAATGGACCAGATTGATTAACGATCGAGACGGGCGATGTGAACAGTTCATAGTTTTGTGCTCACTTTTGAACAGGCGCTTCTCCAGGCTCCCGTTGCTCATGTACTCGTACACCAGCATCCGGTGCTCGTCCTCGTAGCAGTAGCCGATCAGTTTCACGAGGTTCTTGTGCCTCAATTGCCCAAGGAAGAACACCTCGGCCTGCAGATCCGAAGAAGGCAAAGCTGTTGGATTATGTGGGCCAAGCCCATATAATAAGAATAATTCCTATTAAATCTCAAAGGCCCACTCATGCAGGAGGCATGCATGTGACCTTTAGTACCATATGCTAGTTCTAGGAGGAAGACCACCTTAAAAGGGATGGTGCACTCCTAGTCACTTGAGGCATGTGTGGGAGAACTAGAGGATAACACGCGCGCTCGCCGCCTCGCCTCGCCTCGCCTCGCCTCGCCGGGCGGGCGGGGGCAGGCCAGGCCGGGCTGGGCGGGGCGGCGCGCGGCGCACGGCACCTGCGTGAATGGTCGCCAAAATCCGCTCAGTGCTTGCGTGACGCGCTTCCTTTGCGTTTTATCTTTTCTTTTTTTGTGTGGCGGTGAATCCGGATCGGTTCGCAACTAATCCGGTTGATTCACGAGTTATGGAGAACGTCGAGCGTCTTGATCACGCGTCTGGTTTTCTATAAATACGAGTCGCCGCCTCCATACGATGTGCGAAAATCAATCTAGGTTTTGCCTCCTCCATCCATTGTCTGCGCCGTCCCACGTAGTCTACTCCGTCCCGTCCGCGTGCGTGCTGCCGTTCGGAGAGCGAGTCTCGGGCCGTCGCCTTCAAGTCTGCACCGGAGAGGCGAATAAGGTTTTGGGAAGCGCTCTGCGCGCATCGCCGTAGCTCGGCTCGTCTTCCTCGTCGTTCGGCCGCGAATCGTCATCGACTTCGTGTCATCCTCACCGCGTGCTGCGGCGTCTACATCCGACAAACCGATCGAAGCGAACCATCGATGCGCAATGATCATGTTCTCCGTATTAGATCCGTTCATATACGATTTCGGGTTTACATGTCTAGATCTTTTATGCCCGTGATGGTTCGTTATTTTGCGTGCATGGTGTCATGATTTATTTATGGAATAAATTAAACCTACATGTGCTTATATATTCAACAATCCAAAAACCTTATTGTAGGCATTGTGGTTTTACTATGGCTGGATTTGCCGATGCACCGAGGCGGATAAATTCTCCGGTGTGCACTTTAAGAGATGGCGGATCGGGGTCACTCGTGGCTTCTTGCTATGAATGTATTCGGGTTAGTAATGGCAAGCTTTGAAGGTGTTCTTGATGCTGAAAAGCGAAAGAATTCGAGACTGCCACTACTCTCTTTGTTGGATGCATTCTTAGTGTTCTTCTTGACCGTCATGCGAGGTGTATATGCACATGAATGACGCGAAGGAGTTATGGGATGCACCGAATTCCAAATACGGTGCTCGATGCCGCAATGACATGTATGTCATGGAGCAATTTCATGACTACAAGATGGTTGATAACCGTTCAGTAGTAGATCGGGCTCATGAGATACGAGCCATTGCCAAGGAACTCGAACTCTGAAGTGTGCCTTACCCGACAAGTTTGTGGTGGATGTATTATTGCGAAATTACCTTCTTCATGGAGGAATTTGAACAGACTCAAACACAAGAGACAAGAATACTCTGTTGAGAATCTGATTGGGTCTCTTGAAATTGAGGAGAAAGCTCGGGAAAAGGACGCCGTGTCTAAGGGTGATGGAGGCGATCTAGTGCCAATGTGGTACGAAACCCTCAAGCAAGAACAAAGGAAATTTGTTAAAGCCCAACAGACAACCAACTTCAAGAAGAAGAAGAACAACAACAATCGGGATGATAGAACTTGCTTTGTGTGCGGTGAGCTGGTCACATGGCCAAGAAGTGCCCACAACGCAAAGGAAAGAAGGCACTGCGGGACAGACTTCTAAGTCATCAACGTGACCATTGGCAAGACCGGAGATGGGGTGGGTATGGTAATTTACCTCTTTGTTCTTTCGATTAGTCAATCTACCAATTGGTGGATTGATACAGAGCTAATGTACATGTGTGTCTTTGATATTTCGTTGTTTTCTTCTTATCAGTCGCCCGAGATTCCTCCGTCCTAATGGGAATGGGTCACATGCTACTGTTCATGGTGTTGTACGGTAGATCTGAAGTTTACTTGGGAAAGATCGTGCGGTGAAGAACGTGCAGCATGTCCCTTCTATAGACAAGAATCTCGTTAGTGGCTCCGTTTATGTAGAGACGGGCTTAAGTTGGTATTTGAGTCTAATAAAGTAGTCGTGTCTAAACATGGACATTTTATTGGTAAAGGCTATGAGTGCGGAGGCTTGTTCCGCTTTTCCTTTCGATTTCTGCAATAAGATCGTAAACCATATTTGTGGCGTGTGGATGATGAGGCTAATGTTTGGCACTCACGTCTATGTCATATTAATTTTGGTTTGATGTCTCGGCTTTCGAGATGAGTTTAATTCCAAACGTTTCCATCACCAAAGGTTCTAAATGCCATAGTGTGTGCAATCAAAGCAACCTCGTAAGCCTCACAAGGTCGCGAGGAGAGAAACTTGGCACCACTAGAACTCCCGTGCATTCAGATCTTTCGAGATGAATGGCGTGTTGACGAAGGGTGGAAAACGATATTTCATGACATTGATTGATGATGCAACTAGGTTACGTTATGTGTATTTATTGAAAACGAAAGATGAGGCTTTAGACTATTTTAAAATCTATAAGGCGAAGTTGAAAACCAGTTAAATAGAAAGATAAAAGACTTAGGTCGATCGTGGTGGAGAGTATTTCTCAAGCGAATTTGACTTATTTTGTGAGAACATGGCATTATACATGAGAGGACGCCTCCTTATTCCCCGAGTCAAATGGGATTGCCGAAAGGAAAACCGCACGTTGGATCGACTTGGTGAATGCCATGTTAGATCTCGGGATTACCTAAGGCATGGTGGGGAGGCTTTGCTAACGTCTAATCACGTATTAAATAGAGTTCCTAACAGAAATAAGGACAAAACACCATACGAGGTATGGATTGGGAGAAAACCATCACTTTCTTACTTGCGTACATGGGGGTGCTTGGCAAAAGTTAATGTGCCAATAACTAAGAAACGCAAGCTTGGACCTAAAACTGTGGATTGCGTTTTTCTAGGATATGCTAATCATAGCATTGCCTATAGATTTTTGATAGTTAAAACTGAGGTACCTGACATGCATGTTGGTACAATTATGGAGTCTCGAGATGCAACATTCTTTGAGAATATTTTTCCTATGAAGGATACACATAACACTACTAGTCAATCTTCTGAAATAATTCCCAGTTCAATCACATCACCTGAACCTTTTGAACATACACATGAACTTGTCAACGAGGAGGATGACAGTGGAGCTCCTAGAAGGAGCAAGAGACAAAGGATATTCAAATCCTTTGGTGATGATTTCTTGTGTACCTTGTGGACGACACTCCCAAGTCTATTTGAAGCGTATGCATCCCCGATGCACTCTTGGAAGGAGGTCGTCCAGTAGTGAAATGGATTCCATTATCGCTAATGGAACACAGGGTGACAGATAAACCTTATGGGTGCAAACCCGTAGGGTGCAAGTGGGTGTTCAAAAAGAAGCTTAGGCGGATGGTACTATTGAAAAATATAAGGCTCGGCTTGTTGCCAAGGGCTATACTCGAAAGAAGGCGAAGATTTCTTTGACACTTACTCACTGTTGCTAGATGACCACAATTCGAGTACTACTTGCTTTGGCTGCCTCACATGGTCTTCGTTCATCAAATGGACGTTAAGACAGCTTTCTTAACGGAGAGCTGGATGAGGAAATTTACATGGAACACTGATGGATTTGTAGTAGAAGGTCAAAAGGCAAGGTGTTAAAGCTGTTGAAATCTTTGTATGGTTCAAACAAGCCCCTAAGCGGTGGCATGAGAAGTTCGATAGAACACGACATCTGCAGCTTTGCTGTCAATGAGGCGATAAATGTGTATACTATCGTTATGGTGGGGTGAGGAGTTATTCTATGTTTGTATGTGGATGACATCTTGATTTTGGGACAAGCATTAGTGTGATAAATGAGGTCAAATCATACTTGTCTCAAAACTTTGATATGAAAGATCAGGGAGTGGCTGATGTTATTCTAAACATTAAATTGGTTAGAGGTGAGGATGGGATTACACTTTGCAATCTCATTATGTGGAAAAGGTCTTGAGCCGTTTTGGCTTTTACGACGCAAGCCTTCTCCAACACCTTATGATCCTAGCGTGTTACTCGTAAGAATAAGAAAATTGCTAGAATCAGTGGAATACTCCCGATAATTGGCTCACTAATGTACCTAGCTAGTGCAACAAGGCGGACATCTCCTTTGCTGTGAGCAAATTGAGTCGGTTTACATCTAACCCGGAGATGATCACGGAAGGCGCTTGAGCGAGTGTTGCGCTATCGAAAGGTACCTCGAACTTTGGACTTCATTATACCGGTACCGTCGGTCTTTGGAGGGTTATAGTGATTCCAAGCGATCTCGATCTTTGATGAGATCAAAGCCACTAGTGGATATGTTTTCACTATTGGTGGTGGTCTTTGTTTCATGGAGGTCTTGCAAGCAGGACCATTTTGACGAGGTCAACCATGGAAGCGAGCTTGCGGCACTAGACACTGCTATTGTTGAGGCGAGAATGGCTACGAGATCTATTGATGGATCTACCTACGGTGGAAAAGCGATGCCGGCTATCCTTATGAATCGTGATAATCAAACCGTTATCGCTAAAGTGAACAGTTCTAAGGATAATATGAAATCGTCCGAGCATGTTAAGAGACGATTGAAGTCCGCAGAAATTGAGAAACTCCGAGTTATAACCTTGGATTACATCCAAACAGATAAAAACTCAGCGAGATCCTTTACAAAGGGACTATCACGAATGTGATAGATAGTGCATCGAAGGAGATGGGTATGAGACCCATGTGAGTTATCTATGGTAGTAACCCAACCTATGTGATCGGAGATCCCGTGAATTAGGATCCAGGAAAAACAAGCCATTAGTTAATCAAGGAGAGTAATTTCAACCCTCTCTATGTGAAGATGCAATACTCTCGAAGCTGCAAGGCGAGTTGACTAAGGTCTTAATGTGTTCCATTGGCTTTTAGAAGCGAAGACGCTATCTGCAGAGCGTTCTTGAAAGAACACACCTATATGAGCCCGATCGTTAGTCGCAGTCTATGGAGATCTTGGGTAATCTCCTACTAAGCTCATGAAGAGACCAAGGAGTATGACTTATACGCTCCAACCGGGGGTAGCCTCATCGCGGCCTAGTATCGATTAAGTCTTTAAGTGAAGCTTGCTTGCACCAAACTTGCAATTCAAGGCATAGTCCATTGTTCAAGTTGTGAGTAAGTGTAGCTTGAGTTCTAGGTGGATGTTCAACCTAATCGGTCTCCATCGAAATCGATATATAAAAAAGACATTGGAATTCAGGCAAATCTGTGGGACTTTGAGATCTGGTGGGGATTGTTGGATTATGTGGGCCAAGCCCATATAATAAGAATAATTCTATTAAATCTCAAAGGCCCACTCATGCAAAGGAGGCATGCATGTGACCTTTAGTACCATATTGCTAGTTCTAGGAGAGGAAGACCACCTTAAAAGGGATGGTGCACTCCTAGTCACTTGAGGCATGTGGGAGAGAACTAGAGGATAACACGCGCTCGCTGCCGCTCGCCTCGCCGCCTCGCCGGGCCGGGCGGGCCGGGCTGGGCTGGGCTGGCGGCGGCGCGCGCACGGCACTGCGTGAATGGTCGCCAAAATCCGCTCCAGTGCTTGCGCAGACGCGCTTCCTTTGCGATTTATCTTTTGCTGTTTTGTGTGGCGGTGAATCCGGATCGGTTCGCAACTAATCCGGTTGATTACGAGTTATGGAGAACGTGCGGCGTCTTGATCACGCGTCCCGGTTTTCTATAAATACGAGTCGCCGCCTCCATACGATGTCGCGAAAATCAATCTAGGTTTTGCCTCCTCCATCCATTGTCTGCGCCGTCCCACGTAGTCTACTCCGTCCCGTCCGCGGCGTGCATCGTTCGGGAGAGCGAGTCTCGGGCCGTCGCCTTCAAGTCTGCAGGGAGAGGCGAATAAGGTTTTGGGAAGCGCTCGCGCGCGCTCGCCGTAGCTCGCTCGTCTTCCTCGTCGTTCGGCCGGCGATCGTCATCGACCGTGTCATCCTCACCGTGCTGCGGGCGTCTACATCGGCAAACCGATCGAACGTAACCATCGATGCGTGCGATCATGTTCTCCGTATTAGATCTGTTCATGTATGCGTTTCGGGTTTACATGTCTAGATCTTTTATGCCTGTGATGGTTCTGTTATTTTGCGTGCATGGTGTCATGATTTATTTATGGAATAAATTAAACCTACATGTGCTTATATATTCAACAAAAGCTAATTAGCGCACTGATCGGTCGAGCTCGCGATGTTTCAGTTCAATCGTCCATGCGACAAGGGCGGAATGCGCTCTTACCAGCCACTCCCTGTGGCCCTGCGTGCCGCCGTCGAGGTCGAGGTACTTGACGGCGACCGCCTGCGCGTCCAGGCCCGGCCGGAGCCTGGCGTCGACGCGGCCCTTGTACACCGGCCCGAACCCGCCGCAGCCGAGGTAGTTGGCGCGGGAGAAGCCGCCGGTGACCGCCCTCAGCTCCGCGTAGGTGAAGGCGTACAGGTTGGAACCCGAAAGAGTCACCGACAGGTCCTCCGGCGTGAGCGTGCCCGTCGAGCTCAGGCTCGACAGTGACACCCTCGACGCCGACGACTCCGACGACAGCAGCCTCTGGCCCCCTCTCCTCCGCCTCCTCGTCGACAGCGACGCCCCGTCCTCCTCTGCCACCATACGGCCGCCGCCCACGCAGCCGAGCAGAGACCTCCACGACTGTACTGCAGCCATCACCACCAGCTCCAAGATCGATCGCGCAATGCAAGAACCAAACAACAATAGAATGCGATTGCTTGGTTGAGTTGAGCCTACGAATTCAGTGGCGTGAGAATAGTAGAGAGAGTTTGAGGAGGCATCTGCGGCGGACGGGGTATATATATCTGATGGCGGGCTGGTGCCGGTCACCACTCCCTCCAACCAGGCGTCCTAACGGAACGGTGCCTTGACCCCGTCGTGGGGCACAAAACCACGGCCGATACGATGCGCGCGATGGCCGCCAAAAAAACGGCGTCAAAACGGAATAAAAGACGGTCTCAAAAGGAGGGAGGCGGTTGAGCGCTCGACGGCTCGAGCTTGAGTATTCAGACCTCCCTCCTCTCCTGGCTTTTGGACCTGCCCAAATGGTGAAGGATCTGTTTCTCTTTTTTTTTTCTTCTGAAGCCGACGATTTTTGGTTTTTACTATAGTACTTAATTTTTAAACGGAGTATTTTTTTAAGACGGGGTCTACAAGTTAAACAATCTACACGTTAAAAACTTAACATCTGTACCAGATAAAATCGCAAGTAAATATCTGTCTTTCTGTAATCTGTACCATAAATAGCTAAAATTTAAAAATTTCAACCAAAAACCATAAGCCACAGCCATTGCCAAATAAATCCAAAATCTGCAGCTGCTCTCGCCTCGCCTCTTAGCGCCGGTCTTGGGACGTGGATTCGATCCTTCCTACGAAAGGTAGTAGTTTATGGGTTACAATTTTGGTTCCTGCTTCACATTTTCGTCTGCTTTACGTGACGTTGACAAGGAGCACGTAACGAGGTGGATAATTGTATGGGGGAAAACCGAGGTTGCATGTGGCCCTATTCCAAACAGCACAGCGATGGATTGTAGCTTCAGATAAATATACGAAAAAAATTGAAGTTGCTTTATGGTCTCGTCCTAGATAATAATGATTTCTGTCTTCTTTGTATTAGCCAAAAATCGTTTAGATTATATTGGCTTTTTAACATAATTTTTTTTGTCTTTCTTTTCTTCTTTGGATTATCAAAAGAGATATAACAATATTTTATATTTTGTATTTTTTAAATTCAATATCTTAGAAAAGACTAATAGCCACTATTGTATCATTTCAGTAAAAAATCATAGTGCTTTGGAACATGATTTACAACGAAACCACGCATGCTCCATGTTGATATTAACTGTGATTATGACAGATTAAATAATGACGAGTGCTCAGATCATGTGAAAATTTTATGAAGTATTTTATCAGGTTACTTCCTATAAGTGTTTCTCGGTTAGGGAACTCAGCCTAGCTGTCGTGTTTATCGGTTGAGTTTTTGTGTTCTCCTGTGTAGATTTGTACACTATCTGCCTGTGTCATGTATAGACAGACAAAGAGCCTCACACGTTCGCCAATAAAGAATGTTCTGGGGCTTAGATTATTCCAGTCCAGTCCGTGCCATCCTGTCCTTGCTCCGGAAGATTGTTACTTGCTTCCGATTGCTTCTTCTTTTTGAGTCTTGTGATAGCTTCTGCTGCGAGGGAAAATACCAAGAAATGAAATCGAAGAAACAGGGCTTGTTCTTACGGGACAAGAAACAGCAGTGGTGAAAGAAATATTCCGACGTGCGGTTCATGCATGACCAGTCGATCACTGTTGAAAATTCTACTGCGATGAACAGTTCAGCTTTTTTACTTTTTCCCCAGTATATACCGCATCAACTGTGGGGTTTCTTTATTTTTTGACGTGGTTTTCAATAAAAGCTTTTCTTTTTTGACGGAAGAATGGTGGCTAATTCTAAGCACTAGGACGCCAATGTCTGGGGCGGAGGCTATGATCGTTTTGGCTTCAGCTTTTAGCTTTCGACTTATTTTTTACTATTAATAAATGTTATCTTTTTCTGAACTTTTGGCTTTTTGTTGAGATTTTTTGTCGGTTCTTTTTTCCCGTATTTGTTTGTATTATATGTAATGGGCTAACATATTTTTATATTTTTTTAAATTTAATTATGCTAAATAAGCCTCTGTCAGTGTGTTTTCAACCAGCTATAGTGCTTTTCATTCATAAGCCACAAAAAAAAACCCAAATGATCACCACCTTAAAAAGGCTGAGTGGAAGCCAAGGTCCGACTCAAATTTTAGTTTTTGTGAAGCGGTCAAATATCTAACAATTTGTATCCCACTTAATCTATCAGTGACTATATATAAATATTTAAATTAAAATTTGCTATTATATGTTTGTTACTATTTTTTTATATGTGGATGTTCTCACTCAATTTTTTATCCTGGATCTGTCCCTCGCCTACGGGCTATGGCTAGCCATCAACTGATCGACACATACTCCTCTTTGACACCAAGTACAAGAATAAACAAAAAACTGCAAAGAATGGAATAGACTCTGCTCATTTCAGCCCCTCCGTTGGGTTTTTAGTTTCTATCTTCTAGTTTTTTAATTTCATTTTTTCTTATTTTTTACAAAATTTTCATCTTTTCTTTTTTGTATTCTTTTGTATTATCTGTAATAGGCTAACCTATTTTTTTTTCTATTTTTAAAAATTTTAATTACGTTAAAAAAGTATTAATAACTATAATATAAAATAAACTCACAATAATACTAAACAGTAAAAAAAGCCCAAATATTCGGAGGCGACCAGAAGCCGGCCGGGCGTATCCTTTGGGTCCTGCACTCACGATCCGCCGTAAACTGCAATGATATTGATGCGTGGGGCAACGGGCCAAGCAGACCGCGCGTGGGCACATTCAGGGCATATCCAATGGTTATACCTAGCAACTAACTATAAAATTTTCACATTATTTTATAGTACACACTAAAACTAGTCTTCTAAAGAACTATCTATAAGGATAGCTATTTGATGCTTACATACACACACAGAATTTATAGAGTCTGTCTCGTTTGGCGTTATAGACTGGTGTTTAAGGAAGAGCTGGCTCGATTTTTTTTGCATACTTTCTTTCCTCCACATAAGATATATGCTGATGTGTACATGTATATAGCTAGCTGACTCAGATCATTGGAGATGCCCTCAGTGCAACATCCATCAGTTTGCGAGTGCGCGCCGTTCCGATCCCGACGCTCGACGAATCGCAGAAAAACGTGCCGAAACGGGGGACAGGCGACCGTGGCGAGCACGACCGTTTTAGGGCTGATAGTTTTTTTTTTCTCAGTGACAGTGGATGATATAGAAGTTAGCGCGGGTGGTATATACGATTTTATATTTAAAATTTATTTGAAAATATCTGTTTAAAAATATCACTCTATTTAGTTTGATTTTCAAAAAAACTAAAAAGCAAAAGCCAAAAATAAAAAGAAACAGGATCTTCCTCTCGCACGATAGTTGGATACGAGAAGATCAGAGTTCAGGATCCCCTCGGCGTTGTATCCAAATGCACACAGTATCGTGGGGTTAATGGCAAGCAAAGATCCAACAATGAGGGGGAAATTCTGGGACAGCGTCCATGGCTGTATAATTGGATGGATATGAAAATAGACCTATTTTTTTGAGTTACGATTTATATTTTATAGTTATAGTTTTAATATAAGTGTTCGTACGAACGAATTAAAAACTAATAAATTGATAAGTTACTTCTAAAATATTATCTTAATAAACCACTCTAAAAAAGTGACAAAAAGACATCATATTTATTTATTTAAAAAATTATAAATAATAAGTCGAAATAAACCGAAAAAGTAAGTCCCGATATCTGCGTCTAGCTTCTTAATAAGGAAGGTACACCACACAGTAACACACGTGGATCATGCATGCTTACCATCTTGTGACGCGTACTCCTTTTAATGTAACTTAGACACTGCTCCATAGAACAACTCCGCCTGATAGGGATTTGGATTTGTGACCTTCCCGTACCAACCGGTCACTGTTTTTCTTTTTTGAAACGGATACCGACCGGCCACTGTTTTTTCTTGGGCAGGTTAACTTTTGAATTTTTGGTACAAATAATCCATTTTTTATTCGAAATTACAGAAATATACCCGCGGGAAAATTTTTTACAAAAATAGGCTCCAGTCGCCCAATGATTGAGTGACTGGAGTCTTTCGCCCAACCAGCGGATGACACAATAGATGTCGCTCTACCCTCGGGCGACTGCATCTAGTCGCCCTCCCATTGGGTGACTTTAATGCAGTCGCCCAATGGTTGGGCGACTACACTCAGGGGCCGACAAAACCGTATGTACTGATCGTTTTATATACCGATACAATATAAACAACTAGTCTGAAAAGATAAAATGACAAAGTTCTATATGACTTATATATACTCATTTGAAAGGTTTCGACGAGATCTACAACTTTTCAGTTGAAGAAAAATCCAAATTCCGAAGGGAAGAATAAGAAAAAGGGCAAAAACAAAAAGAAAAAACTTGCCACGCAAGTTTAGGTCCAAAGATAGCCGATTTTCGGGGTCTTGGAGGGCGACTGGCGCAAGCAGGTCATTATTTTTGGATCGGGCTCGTCGTTAGCTTTCCAACGAGTACAAGAACGTCGAAAACGGACACCGTATGCAAAAGTTATGCCCGTTTTACTGAAGGTGTGTCGGAAACGGACTCGAATTCGTTTCGGTCTCAATTGAAACTGCTATAACTTTTGATCCCATGGCCGAAATTGCTCAAATTTTTTTCTGGAGGCTTTTGGATGTATGAAGAATAGCTCCACCAATTTTCACTATTTTTGCGAAGGTTTGATGCACTTTCCAAATTTCGGCAAAATAGACTCTTTCCTCTCTTTTTCTCTCGGGACTGAGTGCGATCGCCCAACCATTGGGCGACTTTTATCTGATCGCCCAATGGGAGGCGACTAGATGAAAGTTGCCCAACGGTGGGGCGATGCAATTAATCGCCCAACGGTTGGGAGATTTTCCGATTGTCATTTCTGGGGTTGGCGAAGCTCGATCGCCCAATGGTTGGGCGATGGAGCATATTTTTGTAAAAAATTTTCTCGCGGGTATATTTCTATAATTTTGAATAAAAAATGGATTATCCGTACAAAAAATTCGTTAACTTTTTGGTAGTAATTGTCCTTGCTCTGCCCTCTGCAGTCATTCGATGACTGCATTTGTCCATTTGAGATGATCGACATGCTTGGGCCTGTTTGATAATGACTGCGGCTTATAGTTTTTAGTTGAAAATTTTAAAGTCTAGCTGTTTACAGTACAGATTATGAAGAGACTGATACTCACTTATGATTTTGGCTGATATAGATGTTGGGCTTTTAACGTGTAAATCGTTTAACTTGTAGATCCCGTCTTGAAAAAATACTTCATTTAAAAGTTAGATACTATAACAAAAAGCTAAAAATCACAAGCTTCGAAGGAAAAGAACACGCCACTTGTGTTTACCGCCGGCAGCTGCTCTAGGTGCCAGATGCGTCAACGCCTCCTTGTTCGTGCCTATGCATGGTGTTTGGACTTCGCAAGGCCAATCTTTGTTTCTTGAAGTCAATTTGCACGCACTGTTTTTTTTTACGTATTCATATCGTTTTAACTCTTGGCGATTGGTGTAAAAGCTATGGGGCCTAGTGTTTGGCAACAACGGTGGGATCTCTCGTTTATTACGCTACTCGTCGTCGTTGCTCCAATTCGCCAGAGGATGTTTTGTTGCGTGCGATTTGGATGATCGACTTTTGGGATGGATGTCAATCGAAAATACACGCAATTTGAGTGAAGTTGTTACCATTGTGCGGTTTCAAATTCAAGTTTTCCGTGGAACTGTTTTTTAAGATCCAATCCACTCTGATCTTGCACCGACAATGGTGGTCGCCTTCAGTAAGGGGAGAGAGATGGGCATTATACTGTGCGTGCATTTAGAACTTGGTGGCTTTTTAATAACGTGCGGTGTTACTACCTTAGTTCTAAAACATATATATACTAGCTCGTTGTAGAATGATATGGCAATAAAAGAGATAAATAGTATCTTCAAATCTTTCCTTTAAGTATTTGCCAATCATTCACTTCGATATCTATAAACCTATGAAGATTAGGATGAAAAGCCAACACAAAAGGCCAGCAAATCAAGAAACAAAAAAAATCCAAGAAATTCGGTGCTTAGACGGTCCGACTAGCTGCTAGCGGTGGTCTGACCAGTGCCTGGTGGTCAGACCGCCGGCTAGGCGGCGGTATGATCGGCCCTAGTCGTATGACTGGGAGAGGTGGGGTCGGCCCGGCCTCCTCGATTCCAGAGCTGGAATTTTAGCCTGAATCGATGCAACTTTTGGTGTAACTCCAAATATATAAATCTAAATGATATAAAATTTTACATACACACCTTGCTTAAAGTGTTAATTGCTTATGAAGCCATACACCAGTTACGAAGAAAAAAGATGGGTCAATCAGGCTTTGCAGCTATCAAACTTGATATGAATAAAGCTTATGATAGAGTGGAATGGCCATTTTTAAGACAGATGCTCCAGAAGTTGGGTTTTTGTGAAGAATGGGTGAACCTTTTAATGAAATGTGTGAGCATGGTAAGGTACAGAGTTAAAGTCAATAAAATCTATACTGACATGATTATGCCGCGGAGAGGGCTTCGTCAGGGGGACCCCCTCTCTCCTTACCGATTTATTATCTACGCCAAGGCTCTGTCCACAACTTTATATGCAGCTGAGATGAATAGGGATATTCAAGGTTTGCGAATTTGTCAGGCTGGTCCAAGCTTGACACATCTATTCTTCGCAGATGACTCTTTGTTGTTGGTCAAGGCTAACATGCAAAATGCACAGGCCATAAGGCATGCATATTCTCGATGATTATGAAAAGTGTTCCGGCCAGTCGATTAATAGGGATAAATTAGCATTGATGTTCAGTGCTAATATGAAGGACCAAGCAAAATTGATTTTCAAGGAGACTATACAAATTCATAAGGAGGCGATGAATGAAGTATTCAGGTCTTCCTGTCTTTATTGGGCACTCGAAAACAAAACTTTTGAATATATTAAAGAAAGGATGTGGAAACGTATTTAGGGCTAGAAAGAGAAGTTGCTATCTAAGGCAGGCAAAGAAATCCTGATCAAAATTGTAGCCCAGGCAGTACCTACATATGCAATGTCATGCTTTTACTTAACAATGACCTTCTGTGACCAGCTTTCAAGTTCAATTTTGAAGTTCTGGTGGGCACAACAAGAAAAGGAGCACAAAATTCACTGGCAGGAGAAACTAATGAGACCGAAGAAGGAAGGAGGACTGGGCTTTTGAGACCTCAACGGATTCAATTTGGCTATGCTTGCAAGACAAGGCTGGAGAATGAGCTTATACCCAGATTCCTTGTGTGCAAGTCTTCAAAGTTAAATACTTTCCTCATTCTAACATTGTCCAAGCTAAATCTAAAGAGGGTATGTCTTATGCTTAGAGAAGTATCCTGAAGGGTATCAAATTACTGAAATAAGGGGTTATTTGGAGGATTAGTGATGGCTCTAAGGTATATATTTGGGATGACCCCTGGTTACCTAGAGAGAGCTCTAGACAGGTTTTGTCGATGAGGGAAAGTAATTTGATTTACAGAGTATTTGAACTAATAGACCCTATCACTGGGCAATGGGATAGTATACTTCTAAACCAAACCTTCTGTAATGAAGAAGCTAAGATTATACAATAAATTCCTTTGTGGGATAACATGGAGGATCAGTTGGCTTGGTTCTATGATAAAAGGGAAATGGAATTACATTTGGGCTTGTAGATGAATTCCTAACAATGTCAAGCACTTAACATTGTACCGAGAGAAGGTGATGGTGGGGTTACACTCGTGCAATCCCACTATGTGGAGAAGGTCTTGAGTCGCTTTGGTTATAGTGATCAAGCCTGCTCCTACTCCCTATGATCCTAGTGTGTTATTGAGGAAAAACCGAAGAATAACAAGGGATCAATTGAGATACTCCCGGATCATTGGCTCATTGATGTATTTAGCTAGTGCTACGAGGCCGACATCTCGTTTGCTGTGAGCAAGCTAAGCCGGTTTGTTTCAAATCAGGAGATGATCATTAGCGTGCTCTTGAGAGAGTAATGCACTATCTAAAGGCAACCGTGAGCTATGGAATTCACTATCTTTGGGTACCCAAAAGTCTGGAGGGCTACTGTGATTCAAACTGGATCTCGATCTTGATGAGATAAAAGCCACGAGTGGATATGTGTTCACACTTGGAGGTGGTCTTTGTTTCTGGAAGTCTTGCAAGCGACCATCTTAACGAGGTTAACAATGGAAGCGAACTCACGGCATTAGATACCACTATCGTTGAGGTGAGTGGCCGTGAACTCCTTATGGATTTGCGGTGGTTGAAAAACCGTGCAAGCTATCCTGATGAACTGTGATAATCAGACTGTAATTATCAAGGTGAACAGTTCTAAGGACAACATGAAGTCATCTAGGCATGTTAAGAGGCGGTTGAAGTCTGTCAGAAAGCTGAAAAACTCCGGAGTGATAGCGCTGGACTATGTCCAGACAGCTAATAATCTGGCCGACCAATTTACAAAGGGTTTATCACGTAATGTGATAGATAGTGCATCGAGTGAGATGGGCCTGAGACCCACATGAGTCATACCACAGTGGTAACCTGTTCTACGTGATCGGAGATCCGTGAAGTAGGATGGTGAAACAAGTTTGTTGGTTGATCGGGAGGAGAGACCTTTACTGGGCTCATTTCTTCAATGATGCGCTTCTCTGTGAAATCGACATATAGAATTTTTATGCTGATCCAAGATAGAAAAGATGGCCAGGTAGGGAAATCTGAAGCTAGTCATTCTGATTTTAAATGGAATTACATTTGGGGAGAGAATTCCTAACAATGTCAAGCACTTCTTGTGGAGATTTGCACATAATTGCTTGCAATTACGCATGAATGTTAAACAGAGAGGTGTAAACCTAGAGACTATTTGCCCAATGTGTTCCAGGCAGGATGAGGATGGTGGACATCTATTTTTCAAATGCAAAGCTGTCAGGCAATTTGGAGATTGATGATGATTGAGGATATTAGGCTACTACTTACAGGGTGTCCCTCAACGCAATATGTTATTGAGGCTATTAGTAAAATGTCAAAAGAAGTGCACCTAAAAGTTATCTTTCTGCTATGGTGTTGTTGGTTTGCTCGCAATAAGGTGGTATCTGGAGAGCAACCGATCTCAATTAGGGAGGTTGTTCATTTGGTTTATAACTGCTTGCAATATGTCCAAAGAATGATTAAACACGACAAGCCAGGGAAGAAACTGATAAGAGGAGTCTGGAGACCACCAACTGAAGGAAATTTAAAGATTAATACTGATGGATCATTTTGGCCTAAGAGCAGCAAAGGAGGATGGGGCGCGGTGCTCAGAAATTCGACAGGGGAATTCCTTATGGCTGTAGCCGAAAATCTACAAAATCTCTAGGATACTCTTCAGTCGGAGGCTATGGCGGCGGTGAATGTGATGGAAATTGTTTACAACATGGGCATCCGTCGCATCATTCTTGAAAGTGATGCTCAGAACCTTTTGTCGGATCCCGGAGCGATGACTCGGAAACCCTCTATGTAAATCGTACTAGTCCAGAATCAGCTAGTGTACACAGTGAACAAAGATACATATCAAGCGCAAATGACCAACTATATTAAATTAAAGAGTATGGCCTTATGGCCAAGTCTTACATCAATGCTCATTTGCAACAATAAATAAAGCAAATACTTGCGGAAGCCAACTGATAAGAAGCGAAGCCTAAGCCTGCCCACAGGCAAATGACAGTAAGACGCGTCCTACTCGTCCAGGTCCTCACCGTAGTCGAAGGCATCTTCCTCTGTATGGAGATTGCAAGATGACTACAAACTTGTACTCCGCAAGTCACACGGAGAAATGCACATAATGATAAAGGCAACAATGGAAGGTTTATAGGGTTAGTTTGCATAAAATATCATTTAAAGAAATACAGTAGATAGATTGTAAATGCTGAATTTAATACAGTAAGTAAAAAATAGAACTTGTAATTGAAAATAGTATCATTAGTGTAGGTTCCGACCAAACACCAATCTATCCACGGGCATCCCACCCGGACCATCTTTTCCAAAAACACCTCGTATGGATTCCATCCATGCACACGTTTCCAAACACTCATGGATTCCATTCATCCACAAGCTTCCAAACTCTCTCATGGATTCCATCCATCCATAAGGTTTTCAAAAATCATTTTTCAAAAACAAAGTCCAATCCATGAAAAACTTTTACTCAGCTTGCCCATGACCGTGGGCACGTCTATCCAGGATAGATTATACACTCTGCAGAGGTTGTACAACTTTACCCACAAGACATGATCATCTCGGATTGCCACGCGAGTTACACACTTCCTTAGGTGTGCGGCGAGGAGATCATGATAAGACATTTACAATACAAAGCCTTCAACCTAGCCAAACCAACTATAAGGTTTCACCCCAGTAAGGAATCCACCAGACCGGGACCCCCTTTTGAGCCGAGTGAGACTTCTCATGGCCTACGCCATGCTTACTTTCAACCTACAACATGACTCCGGTTGGGAACCGTAAATTATTCAGCCAAATTTGTCCTATACCAGCCTTGTGGTAGTACAATAAGGCTTTTCAACAGTAGCTCACAGACCGGTTCTTAATTGACTTAGGCTCAACCACATATCCCTGTGCACGACAATCAACACTGTGTCTCCAAATAACAGTGCATGCCTGTACCCACCACCTAACCATTAGCCTAGGTATAAACCAGATTTTATATTTTATTTTGAAATAATTTTATAATCCTTCTTGACCCACCAAAGCCAAGAATATATTTCAAAGCTTATCATTTTATGTGAAAAAGGTATCCCAATACAAATATTATGTCTAAGCAGGGCTAATTAGCATTTGATTTAAAATTTCTCTAGCCAACACTAATATACCAACTAGAGTTTTTAATCTAGGGTGCCAGGGTTTACAATGTCAAAGGAGGTAATATCAAACATGCATTAACTAAATTTGAAACTGAATTGAAATACAGCGAATAAAAGTAGACATGCAGAATTAATTTAAAACAACATAAATTTTATTTGAAACTTGGGATCAACATGATCAAGGTGTGTGACTTGCCTTGCTCTGAGAGTCATCATCGTAGAAATCTTCCGAATCGTCGTAGTCTACATGTGAAAATAGCCCATCAAATTCAAATAAATTCAAAATAACTTCAAATATTTTAATTGAGGGCAGAAATGGATAGAGGAAATTTTTGATGAATTTAGAAAATTTGAATGGGCTCAATCGGAGTTAAAATGAAGGAGAACGGGCTCTCGGAAGTTTAAAATCAAAGAAGAAGGATAAAAGGGATTTTCTGGAATTATTTTTCTAAAGGAAAAGATAATAATGACGTCAGCACTGAATTTCTTTTCGGCCGATTTATTTTTCTATTGGAAATCCGAATTTATGACGCTAGCATGACGTCAGCCTTGAGAGATATTCGGACAGGAGGCTGACAGGTGGGCCCTGGTCTATGGACCGGGTCCACGGACCGAAGGGGCGCTAAGGTGGCGAGGGTGGTGGGGTGTGCCAGCCGGCGCTTGCGTGGCGCCCACGTGGCGATCACGTCGACCGGCAGCCACCTCACCCCAGCGCTAACGTGGCGAGGCACCGGCGAGGGGTGTTCGGGCACGGCGGCGCTCTGGCGCACAGCGGTCGGCGGCGAGTGGCGCAAGACCGAGAGGGTGACGGGGATTCCAGCACTACCTGGTGCGGGGCTCGGCGGAGCTTGGCGGCGACCGACGACAAGAAGACAGAGGCGGCGGCAGGCGGCCCTCGGTGCGGCGGCGCTCCGGCGAGGTTGAGGCTCGGCCGAGTGGCGGAGGGGGTGGAGGAGACCACGGTGGAGCTCGAACGGCTGACGGGGAAGCTCGGGGAGGTCCGAGGAGGCGGCAATTGCTCACCGGAGGAGCTTCGGCGGCTGCGGCGCTGCAAGCGCAATGCGGGGCAGCCGGCGTTCAGGAGAAGGAAGGGGAGGGCGGAGAGGTGGTGCGAGGGAAGGAGAGGCCGAGGAGATGTATTTATAGGGGGGCGTCAGAGGCGAGCTAACCGCCCATGAAAATGGTAGTGGCGGCGGTTGCGGAAGAACGTGGAGGCGAGCGCCGAGATGGCGAGGGAGGTGGGCGCACGAAGGGCACGAAGGGGGGAAACGTGGGGCGGTGCGGGGGAAGAAGAGAGGGAGGAGAGGCCGGGAATGGCGGCGAGGATGGTGGCTCTCGCGCGGGGAAGGAGGAGGAGGGGAGGAAGAAACGTCTGACAGGCGGGGTCCACACGAAGCAAGAGAGAGAGAAAAGGGGTAGGCGAAGGAGATGGCGACACGTGGCCAATGGAGGGGATCGGACGGCCGGGAGAGGAGAGGAAAGAGAAGGAGCGGGAGCGGTCGGATGAAGATCGGATGGCCGAGGGAGAAAGAGGCGGCAGACAGGGAGATGGGCCAGGGCGCGTGTGCGGCCGATCCGGACCGCCCACATGTCGAGCGGGGGAGAGGGGTAGGCGGGATTCCTTCGGCGACGTGGATGGATCTGGGTCATCCACATGTCGGCCGGAGGGAAGAGTTTGGGGTTTTAATTTTTATTCTTGATTTTGGATTTTCAGAAAACCTAAGTAAATTCAATAAAGCTCAGAAAAATATGAAATAACTTCCAAAAATTCCAGAAAAATTTACAGAAGTTCTTGCAGATATTTTGGACTTAGATAAAATATTTCCAACATAATGTTGTATCATATCTTTTTATTTAAAATATTTTTTAATTTCACAATAGATTTTAAACTTCAGAAAAGCACAAAAAACCAAATAAAAGCCAAATAAATTCAAATAATTAATTTGGATTTGGATTTTTACATAAAATTAAAATATCATTTTAGTCAATATTATTTTTAGGTTTTTACTTAAAATACTTTTCAAATCCAGTTTTTTTAAAAGAAGGAACTTAGGGCAAAACAAAAATCAAATCGAGGCACCAAAACACGTATTTCTATTTTTAAACCAAATACATTTTAATTTAATAATTTTAAATTTTTTACACTAAAAATTTGAAATAAATAGCTGGGTTGTTACACCTTTGTTCTTCTCTTGATCAAGATGAAGATGATAATGGAGTTTACGTTGTAATAATTGGCTCTAGGCTTTGATGCAGTAGATGTGAGATTTTGCTCCAGAAATTGCAATGTATTGGCGCATGAACTTGCTAACTTCGGCGCGGCTTTGGAATTTTCAACTCCATGTGTGTGGCTTTGAAGATTTCCCAGAGTTTGTATCTCGTGTGGCAGTTAGCAATTTGTCTAACTTGTCACATTAATGGATCAAGTTCCATTTTCAAAAAAATGTTTTTTCCTTATTGTTGTGTTGCTAGTTCCTACTGGCGTTTCTTTATTTTTTTAAGTGAAAGGGTCGTTTTATTGTGAAAGTAATGTGAAGTCACAAGGAGATAGATATCAAGGATTTTTGTTGCTTCAACCTGTACGTTGACTACGGAGTGAGAAAGCAGAATATGGTAGAAAATTAACTTTAGGAACGCTTCTTCTGTTCTTTCTTTTTGTTTGAATTCATAGGGTTAGTTGGATGAACAATTCTACAAGGTTACAGAGAAACTATGTGGAGACATAGAACTAACTTCCATGATGTCATACAATGCTAAAGCAAAGATGGATTCACCGTTAGTGGAGGCATGCTGTGGACTTCCTGATTTACCAATTCCCACACTTTGCCTGTTGAACTTTGAAGATTAATTAGTGATGGAAATCTGAACTCATGTTTGGAGAGCTAGCTCAAACATCTGACACACAGCGGAAATTCACCCTGTTTTGTTGCTATCGAGGAACTTAGCAGACCGGACATTTTGTGCTTGTTTTACAGCCTAAGTATAATGCTAATTATGAGTAATAAATATTACAGTCCCATTTCTCAAAAAAGAATTTCCCTTTTTAGAGAGAGGGCGGGAATAATTGGATAATATGGTTCTACGAAAGCTCACAACCCACAGGTTATGAGTTCAAATCATGAGCTAGAGAAGGTGCTGAATCACTAGGATATACTACAGTTGGCAAAAAAATTTCCTATAGAGAAAATGAGATATATTTTTGCAAGGAAAAAACAAGATAAATTTTCTTATTGTACTTTCATTTGAACAATTTATGGCAAGCATCAACTGCTACTCCTTGTGTACAGGCAAACGTTATCTTCCTCTGACAGTCTGAGTACGTAGTGTCTGGTGAGTACAGCACTTCATTTCCGATCCATTTGGATTTCTTTCTTGCTTTGCACTCTCTTGATAGCAATAGTTCAAGTTCATGTTTTAAGCCAGTTGACCTTTCCATGCGTACATGATACATCGTCGTCAACCTTTAGATCAATTTGGCAAAATCCATCTTTTAACACGTAAACTTTCTTGATATCGTGCAAGATAAAACCTATCGAACAGTACAGCAGTTACTATTGTAGCACAACTCATGTTTCTAAATACTGTTGTAGCACACTCCAGCAGGAAGTGATGTTAATAACTCCCTCCCTTGTTGGGAGAAACTTGTTTCTGAGTATTAGCGGCTAACTACCGTCATTATCGTCTCACATCACATCAAATTGCGAAATATCTAGAGTTATAGACCATGAAAGTCACTAGAGAGAAATATGGGACCGCAAAAAAATGGCTATGAAGGTCAAAATTGCGAGCTGGTGGGTCTAAATTCTGTGGCTGCATAAGAAAGTCATCACCTTGAAAGGGAGTGCTTAGAAGAAGAACACAAGAGAAAGGAGTTCTCCACATCATGCTTTTATTAGTCATGTGTCAAACAAGCTTGGCCTAATGGTAACTAAGCCAAGTGAGAGCTGCTTAGAGAACAAAACGTGCAAATTTCTGACAAATTAAAGTTGCCCTTTTGGAGAAGAAATTTGAACAGCATTTGATGTTGACAACGGAATTAAATCTAGGATGCTTGTGGCTGAGAGAAATCTCCCATTTGGAGCATGTCTATCAGTAGCATACACAGTGATAATTGTACTGCCATTTGAGAATTTTCATAATCACCTTAGAGAGTGTTCACTGCATTATGGGCCAAATTCCACTTATATATAATGCTTAAATACAGGAACAGAGAGGCAAATAGGACATATTCGCATCATGCTTTCATAACATGCATGTCATTCTTACCTTGTCAATCAAACAAACGAGAATTTGGAGCTGAGGCAATCAAAGTCCAAATTATTTTTATTTTTATTCCTGGGTTTGAGGTCTTTGAACTTTCGATGGTGATACGCACTAGAGATTTCTGAATTAAGTCACCGATGACATGTTAAGTAATCTAGCTACCAATATGATCCCGAAGCTATTTCAGTGGCCAATGGAGTCATGCTTGGAATTTAGTAACCTCTCATGCGTCTATCGGTCAATGAAAATTATCCTGGGAGATCATGCAATACGCATCATTCTGATGCAAAATTGAACAACACTTTTCTTCTCATTCAAGTCTCAGGCAAAATCACATGTCAACATTATGTAATGCTATCGCGAGTTGACAAAACGAGATTTGGTTAGAAAGGGCATAACATCAGGGTACGGATAAACTGCAAGATGTGATAACCTAATAGAGGCCAGGATTTTTGCATGGTTTTGACGGCTGAGGCCTATTGCCGTGGCCTTACCTCATGCTTTCGCCAGGGATGAGATAGCCAACTCTGTTCTCGATGAAGACACAAATCTGAAACCAACATAATAGAATGACAATGTGAAACTTCTGGTAAAGTTCTTCAAGACTCCGCCATAAGAAAAGAAAAGGTTATTTAAAGAAAAAAGGATAAGTTTTTTCAAACTCAATTATGGACAACTCTCATTGATTTTGGCTGGTTTTTGTGTCATTCAGTCAAATGAACAGTTCGTTGAGCTAAATTGGACCTCTGGAACACCAAAGGAATGCTGTATCTGTTTCAGTGTTTTGTAATCTGGATAGGACAATTTGGTCACCAACTTCATGCCCTAAAAAAATATGGATACCTAGATCAAGTAGTACGAAACAAAAGTACACATCTTCAATTAAAACTACCAACTTGCCGAAATATTTTGCCAAAGAAAACTATTTTGCGTGTTATATATTTTAGTCTCATATGTTGCTTGCTTTGCCTGTGCCACGGTTTGTTTGGAGCATAAGTGGCCGTGGTTTTATGTGAGACGTACGCTGTTGAGAGGTGATTAGGTGGTACCACGCTGAGTTTATCCTATAGTCGTACTAATACCAGACTTGTTTGTTTGGATGTAGATAACACCTGCCTATTGCTTACTTATTCTGTAATCCGGTTTGAATTTGGAGGCGGAAATGAGCTTGGTAGGCGAATTACGTGTGTTTTATAGCTGCTGCTTTTGACAATTTGCTAGCTCCAGATGACATTTCAACAGAAGATTTTTATAAAAAAATCAACGCGAGTGTCATACATGTGTCATGAATGCACATTTGCATATGGTAGCCTGGAAATGGATCTGCAGATCCCTTGCTGTAATGTACTCCCTCCGTCTAAGTTTATGTAACACCTCGGTCCCTCTCTAAGCCCAAAATGCTACCACATACTCTATAATGTTACTAATTCCAACCTTTACCATAGGTCTTGCAAAGCAATTCCTTTATTTAAATATCCACCAAACGGCAAAAGCCGGTACACTTGACACTAAGCGCAGCAAAGATATAATTTTGCTAATTTCCAAAAAGGTAATTAGACTATTCAAGACTAAATATGTCAACTGTAGATGATATGTGAATCACTATGGCACGTGAACAACTGTGCTACTCCCGCCCATGCATGTCGCCTTCAATAGATTCCTAAAAAAACAACGATAAAGTAAGGGTGAGTCTGAAGACTCAGCAAGCACACGATAAAACAGTGATATCACTTTATCACTCAATCAATTTCACAAAATGTAAGCTGTAAATCAACGTTATGACTGTAAATTGTAGGTTAAGTCCGTAACTGTAAACTATAATTCTGTAATTCAATTTTATGTCTGTAAACTGTAATTCAACTCTGTAACTGTAAACTGTAAATCGACTCTGTAACTGTAAACTGTAAATCATCTCTGTAACTGTAAACTATAGATCACACTTATGAACTGTAACCCAGAATCTCTGAGTTTCCTCCCTGTTTCCTGTTCGTTTTCTGCAAATGCAATGCGATACAATGCACCTCTGTATGCAACTTATACCGGTATAGTGGAGTGGTTTCACCCGTCAATGAAACCCCCTCTGCCTCCATCTCTGGAGGTACCTACCGAAGTAGGTCTCGATTTCCCCACCGTCGTGGGAGGCCTACCGTCGTATGTCCATGAATGCAATGCATAATGCGGCACTGTATGCTGCTTATACCGGTATAGTGAAGTGCTTAACCCGTCGGTAAAGCCCCTCTGCCTCTATCCTTGAAGGTGCCTACCGAAGTAGGTCCTGTCATTCCCACCGCGTGGGATGCCTACCGTCGTAGGGCTTTCATGATGCTCATGGTGCAATGCAAATGCAACATTCTTCAAATGTTGATACTCAATCATAAGCATCACTCATCGTAATACAATCAACAAATAAGCCGGGATATCATTTCATAACACGGCATAAAACATGGCACAACATAAATACCAGACATTCATCACAATCACTATTCTACCATGCACTTGCCTTGCCTGTTAACTTGGCGGACGGTGCGTGGATGGCACCAGACTCGAACCGCCACCTGAACAAGCAATACCTAGACTCAATACATTATAGCAACACACGCACATAGACAAACGACATCATTCCTATGTGCAAAACCAACATGAATCCCACTCTTTCACTAGATACCATCCCACTATTTCGGTACTCGAACAACCATGTCTTTCTAACCCGAAACCTATCACAGCAAATACTCCGGGTCTGGTAACCTACATAACTCTACTACATATTCTTGGTTACCATGATTTAAATATCACATTATCTAAAACTCCAATCTCAGCCCGAAGGCCATGCTATCTCACATCGATTGTGGCCAACCCGAAGGCATATTATCCAAATCATACCACCGAACTCGGCGTTCCCAACATTCTATAGAGCTCCAGCAAGAGCCGACGTTAATTAGTCTAAACTAATTAACCCATACTCCTTAATGTATACTAATTATTCACTGAATACTAGTCGGTTACGCATGCACCGACACAACATCACATGGCCAGCGTTCTTCACCTGTTCTACTCACACGGCCACAGCATCATCGCTTGGCACATGAATTCTAGCCGCTAGCCATGTTCTAACCAACGTATGCATTTATCTCACTACTCGACAAATCAGCCCCTTCATGACTCAACATCAAATATCGATAGGGGGAATGTCTCAGGGTGTTACCCTAGCTCCGAATGATTGGATCGAAGCTCCTCCTTTCTTGTCTTGGCTAGATCTAGTGGATCAGGCACCGGATCAACCTTCCCCTTTTTTCCTTCTTTCCTTCTCCTCCTTTCTTTCTTTTCCTTTCCTTTCTCTTTTCCTTCTCTCTTTTTTTCCGGCCGGCCGGCTCTCTCTTGGCCTTCTCTTTCCTTTTCCACGGCCGGCCCCTCACTCCTTTTTTTCTTCACGCCAACGGCCAACTCCCTTCTTCCTTTTTCTTTTCATGCCGACGCCTCCCTCCTCCTCTTCCTTTTTCCTCACTCCGCCGGTGGCTCCTCCCTCTCCCTCACGGCCGGCGCTCTTCTCTCCGATCAGCCTTCTCACTCCGGTCACCTCCCCTTCTCAACCGGCGGCATCTCCCCTTCGCGTCCCGGCTGGCCGGCCCTCCTCCACCCCCGTGGAGCGGTGGCAGTAGCGGGAGCGGTGAGGCGAGGCACGTGCAAGCGAGGGGCGCGCGCACAGGGCCCAATTAAGATGGCATCCACCAGGCACCTACAAGCTAGGGCGGAGAGCGAGATCAAGCGATCAAGAGTCGCCGATTCGTATACCCGGCCATCGCATCGCTCTAGCTTTTGCCTTCCTCGATCAATCGGCCATTGGGCATTGGCCATCGCCGGCCCCTGGAGCCCCTCCGACTTGCCGTGGCCCTCGTAGTCGACGCCATAGATGGCGTACGGCTGCGCCAGCGAACCCCGTGCGCGCATCGTCACGCCGCACTCCCCGCGTACCTGCAGCGGACTCCAATTCCATCAGGCATCATCCGACCGAGGTAATTTAGTTTATTCTATATTATTTATTGTATTTGTTGGGTGATTAATTAATAACTTGTTTGATTTTTTGGTTAATTAATTTATGAAGCACATAATTAACTAAACATGGATCCAAAAGGAAAAGGCAACGACAATGCCAAAAGCTCAAAACAAAAGGTACATCTTGTACTATAATCTTATATAGATATAGATGGCAAATTTGATACATAAAAATAATTGGAATTTCAGCTCCTAATTCACTTGCTTGCATATTTGAGGAGCTTTTGGACTAGTGGCGGCACCTCCAATTTTGTACCGTGAAGTCTGCGGCAAATGTTCCATATGTTGAAGACCAAGGAGAAGAGGGATGGCTATGACTCGGATGATGAGTTTGAACGAGCCGTGGATGCAATTGAAGAGGAGATGGAAAATGACAGGGCGAGGCAACCATACTATCGTAAGAAGAGATTGAAAATCATATGGAAGCCGAGATGGTGGAATCCGATGCACTACCGAAGGTATTATAACTCAGTTCAACCTGCATCACATTATCATCGATCCGGGACTTCGATACCAATTGATCAATTTCATGTGGACATTAGAAGTGATGTTAGGAGGGCTTACATAGCAAAGGGACCAACTCAACCAACTGGTTATAATTTCCCTAAAACAAGTGAAAATAGACGCTTTCAGGAAAATTGGTTCAAGAAGCATCCTTGGCTTGAATACAGTGTGGAAAAGAATAAGGCTTATTGTTTCTATTGTTATCTTTTTAAGCAAGATCGCATGGATGACAAATTTGGTTATGATGCCTTTACAACATTGGGGTTTGGCACTTGGAAAAATGCATACTTGGCACTTCCGAAACATGATGGAATAATCCATAATCAATGTAGGACAGCATATGAAGATTTTGATAATCAAAGAACCAGTGTGAAGCATAAGGTTGCAAACTATACAAAAGATGCACAAATCAAGTATGAAACTCGTCTAGATACATCTTTGGGTATTGTGAGTTGGCTCACATTGCAAGGTGAACCATTTCGTGGACACGATGAGTCATTTACCTCTTTAAATAGGGGCAATTTTCGCGAGTTTCTTGAATGGTACAAAGAAAGAAATGAACAAGTGAAGCTTGCATTTGATGAGGCATGTCCTAAACATGCCCAGATGACTTCTCCAACAATTCAAAAAGAACTTGCAGAATGTTGTGCGGCGGAGGTCACCAAAGCAATAAAGGAAGAGATGTCAGGTTGTCTCTTCTCTGTTCTTATTGATGAATCTCGTGATATATCTGTAAAAGAACAAATGGCCGTGGTTGTGAGGTAAGTGATTAATTATCTAAGATTAATTGGTCATCATATTTTTATTGACAACTTTACCAATGATCTAATTAACTATCAAACTATCATTTGTGTTGTAGGTTTGTGAACAAAGAAGGAAAAGTAATTGAAAGATTTTTAGGCATCAAACATGTTAAGGAGACAACCTCAGAAGCATTAAAGGCAGCATTGTTTGAATTACTTGGTGATCATGGGCTATATATTGGAAACCTACGAGGACAAGGGTATGATGGGGCTTCTAATATGAGAGGAGAATTTAATGGCCTTCAAAAGTCGATTCGTGATGAGAACCCGTATGCTTTCTATATACATTGCTTTGCACATCAGTTGCAATTGGTAGTTGTTTCTGTCTCAAGATGTTGCTCATCTATTGAGGATTTCTTTGAATATGTTGCCTTGATTGTCAACACCACTACTTCATCTTGCAAGAGGAAGGATTTATTGCTAGATAAGCAGCGCAGGATTCTTTTGGATAAATGGAACAGTGGGTAGATTTCCTCAGGAAGGGGGAAGCATCAGGCAACATCTTTGGCTAGACCTGGAGATACAAGATGGGGTTCTCATTACAGGACTTTACTTCGTATCGAGTCAATGTGGGATTCAGTCATTGAAGTTCTAGAAATTGTTCATCAAGAGGTGCGTAATCCATGTAGGGCAGGAGGTTTAGTGGAAATTATGGAGTCTTTTAGCTTTGTGTTCATCATGAAGATGATGTTGAAAATCCTACGCATCACAAATGATCTATCTCTTATCCTGCAAAGAAAGGATCAAAATGTTGTTCGTGCAATGTCTTTGGTTATTGATGTGAAAACACGTTTGATAAATTTGAGGAACAATGGTTGGGAGCCACTATTCAAGAAGTCACAAAATTTTGTAATGAAAATGATATTCCAGTGCAAAATATGAATGATGCAGTACCAAGGTGGGGTAGATCAAGAAAGGGGGTGGAACAACATCACTCAAGATCATCACTTTCGGTTGATACCTTCTATCTTTGCTATAGATGCTATTACCACCGAGTTTGATCATCGGTTCAATGAGGTATCTTCAGAATTGTTGGTTTGCTTTTCTTGTCTTGACCCAAGAGACTCCTTCTCTAAATTTGATGTGGACAAGCTTGCTCAAACTTACAGAGATATATTGTGATGATTTCTCCTATTCTAATCGAATGATATAAAAGATCAACTTGAATTATTTATTATTCATGTGAGAAGACTCGAGCCATTTAGAGATTGTCATGATCTTGCAAGCCTAGCAGCAAAAATGGTTGAACTTGACAGCATATCAGTATTTCCATTGGTTTATCGTCTAATTGAGTTGGCATTGCTACTACCGGTGGCGACAAAGATCGCTTGAAAGGGCATTTTCAGCAATGAAGATTATCAAAACTCGCTGCAAAGTGAAGCGGCGGCGGCAGCCAGAGGGTGACAAGCGACGGCGTCAACAGCAGGGGCAGCAAGGTTCGCCTGGAGGTGCGGCAGCGCGGGCGGTTGGTCGACGGCAGCGCGGGCGTGGGGGAAGAAGGCGGCGGCTGCCAGAGGGTGACGAGCGACGGCGCCGAGGGTTGGCGAGCGGCGGCACCGACGGCTATGCGGGCGACGGCAACAGGCGCGAGGGGAAGCAGAGCACGCAGGTGAGCACAGGGAGGAAGTAAACTTGGCTTTTTTGCTTCTTCCCCTCTCCAGATGTCTCTTTTATATGGGCATAATATGGGTTTGGGCTGGGCCGGGTTGGGCTAAATCCGGCCCAGGTATTACAGTTTATAAGCGCAATCAATTGATTGATTCCCGTAAATCCGGGTACTTATCAAGGCCAACACCTACAACGGCCGGGGCAGCTGCTATGCTAGCCTGTGTGTTCCTACCGACCAAGCCAACCAATTTTGCGCAGCATGGCAGCACCGCACAGGCAGCTAGCCGCTCGTGGACAGCATCGCAACGGACGGTTTGATCGCAGATTCGTGGCAGTTGCACGCATGGAAGATCGGAAATAGTAGCGAGCTGCGCCGCTGCATGGCGCTGCTGGATTTGGAGCAAACGTGCATGCATTTTCCTGGTCAGATGGAACGACTAGTATGCGTATATGTATCTATGCATTGCAGCGCTCGAAATAGTGTGTGAGAATGAATGGTTCATGGGTAATAATTGTCAGACAATACCAGATGGGTTTGCCTCCTCTGCTGCTAGTGGTACTGCATAATGTACTTGAAGGAGGATTGCTGTTCTTATAGCCTTATACTAGTATGATCTAATGATCTCTGGACAGCAACTAATATTGTAGTACAGGATGTGATGACTCCATCAGATCATTTGAACAGAAAATAATGGCATGCCGATAATGCGATATGAGGATTAGGAGAGCAGCAGGTATCATAGGTAATGTTCTGCGCATGCAGCAGTCTCTCTGAATCGGCAGGAACCTGGTCCTGCCCTGCTGGGAAAATTGTGAGTTCCTGTTTTTGTTTGCACAAACTGCACTTTAAAATTGTTGTCTTGTTTTGGTCTTAAAAAAATGTTGTCTTGGTGGCTTTCATCTGTTTTATTGCTTATAAATAACAAGGTAATATACAGGGTTGGTACAGTTTGGTTGTTTTGAGTTGCGCTCCTAGAACATCAGATTTGGTACCCAGTTAGAACAAGTTGGTACTGGTGCAACGATCCAAACAGATCATGGAAGAACTGTCCACATCATTCCTTTTGTTTTGTCAGTATGGCGATGACAACAGTATGACGATGCCCTTTTTTTCAATTTATAGTACAATCAACATCTATTCTTTTATATAATCTACCGATCGACATTGTGTCGGTAACTTCAAGTCTGCTCACGGTAGATTAGAGTAGATTTGCACCATATAAAATAATCTAGAAAGCGAAATTACAGAGTTTAAAGTGATCTAGATTAAGCAATTCAATCTACGAATGATTACCTTGCGATCCAACAAAGTGATATGTGCTGATTATGTGTTGAGGAACCATTGCCGGCGAGTCCATTCGGATCGATTTCTCCTATGTAAAAGAAATAATCAAACACATATAATGCAAATAATAGATTGAATATACAAAGAGATAGGGGAGAGCTCGTGTCTTTCTTTATTGCTTTCTTCTTTACAAGTATCCCTTTACAATGAGTAAGATCCTCTATTTATAGACTAAATAAAAGGGTATTTACTAATGGATCAAACTTGTAGGCTTAGATCTAGATTTTCCAATAGTTTAGTTTGACCGAACACATGGGCTAGTTTTCTCCTAGCCCAAACCGGCCCAATTTTGGGTTAAGAACTTAGGTTGGGCCTACTAATATAGACGTCCAATGAATCATTTGGGCCTTGGTTCATACGGCCCATGGCAGCACCCACCGAACGACTCGCCGAGCGACGTGGGCGCGTGGATCCATCCGAATGTCTGTTCCTTCTGCAATATAATAATATTTGTTTGCCGTCCTTTTTTCTTCCCTTTGCACCCCCCAAAAAAAATCCTTTTTTCTTAAACAAAAAAGTAAGCAATTAATTATCAGCAGATCAAGGGCCTGATGAGAGAACAGCGGTAAGCCAACCACCCAGATTTAGTTTTAACCTCTCTGGTAATTACTGTTACTGTTCTACTTCGCGTCAGATTTAACTCTCACATCCGTTCCGCCCACCCCCGCGCCTGCCTACCTGCGTGGACGAGGAGAAGAAACACGAGAGGGGGGGAGAGAGAGAGAAAAGATTTGAGGCGAAGTAAGAGGATTCCACCGCGCGCTGTGAGTGGGGGGACTCGTTTCCCCGCGTCCAATCTCTCGATCTCGCGAGGAGCCCCCGGCGTGAGGTACGGAGGCTTGCCCAGGTTGCCCGTGGTTTCTGTCGTACGGCAGATTGTTTTGACGCGCTTCCAAGAACCGCGAGGTTTTTCCCTGTTTCTTGGTCTTGATTCCTAGCTTTAATCTGCGTGTAGTTACAAGTATCGTGAAATGGGAATTCTTGTTTTTAACCCCCTAGATTTGGCTTGTGAATGTGTGCAGCGCATCCGTTTCTGACAGATTGGGCGCTAGATTGTAGTTGTCGCAGACAGTTTTTGCTGCGTCGATTCGAGCGATTTAAGTACCGGCTAGTGTGATCTTGACCTAGGAGTTGTCTTCATGTGATTACCGTGTTTGCTTCTAGGAGCAGGTTTAGTTCGCACCAAATTAATCTTTCTCAGGAGAAAAAGAGCATCAAATGGGTTTGGGGTGTGAAAGCGAGTGACTTTGTTTAGTTTTCAGTCTATGCACTTTGCATTGCCCCGGGTTATGATGACTTGGAGTGGTTAATTAGTTGATGCCTTTGTGATTCAACCCTGCCGTTGTTGCTTGTTGGAAAATGACAGTTTGTGTTCGTAGTGTCCTTCATGGGGTTAAAATTCTTTTGAAAAATATTCCACACTACTAATAGCACTTGCCTAATTTAACCTCTTTTTTGATATGAAAACAGGTTTCTACAATCATCTATTGTCTTATTTTTACATGGATGGTTCCTAAGCACTTACCAACTTTAAAGAGAAGAAAATTTTTGTTCCAAAACATCAATAAAGGGATGAGATTGGGGAGTATAAATGGACTGCGATGCAAGCAGCTTAAGCTTGTCATTCTTGCTTTCTTCGTGTTGTTTCTTCTCTGGAAATGGGAGAAGGGCACATACTACAATGCTGAATTCCTCCGACCAGATTCATTGGTTTTGACTCATCCAGGTCATTTTAAGCATACAGAAATATTTTCTCTCATTTTTTTATATTACACCTATCTTTATTCTCATTTTGTTTCAAACTTCTGTAGCTAACTCAAAAGTTTGTATATCATCATACATCCTCAGAAGAGGACTTTCCAAGTGCAGGTTCATTGCCGCAGTCAGTATCAGTAGTTAAAGTAGAAAAGCAAGTTACTGGTGCACCACCACCACTGTCCATAGCAGATGATTCTATTGATGTCCCAGATGAAAAGGAAGCATCACCTTCTGAGAAGAAAGGTGATTACTCTTCTTCTTTGACTGCAGGACGAACCATGAATTCATTTCTTCTGTAAGCATGCTAGAATATGCTTGTATTCTCCAATGCCACATTTCTCCTTTTTGTTATGTCCAGAAGATTGTTTTTTGGCCAGTCTCATTGTACATAAGTCCGTGCATGGGTTGTCTGGTCCTAATACTGCTATCTGATGTTTGCTTCATCTATCTTACAGAATGTAACTACAGGAATGGTAAATGGGTTTCTGACAACCGCAGACCACTATACTCTGGTTTTGGCTGTAAACAATGGCTTTCTGAGAGCTGGGCCTGCAGATTAACCCAGCGCACGGATTTTGCTTATGAAAAATTTAGATGGCAGCCTGATGCTTGTGAGATGCCAGAGTTTGAGGCCTCTCAGTTCTTGAGGAGGTACATGGCCTGATATTATCTTTGAGTCATTTAGTTAATTACTAATTGGGTCATATTTCAGAATGCAGGATAAAACCATTGCTTATGTGGGTGATTCTTTAGGGAGGCAGATGTTTCAATCAATGATGTGTATGGTCACTGGTGGAAAAGAGCGGCCAGATGTGGAAGATGTTGGCGCAGAGTATGGCTTTGTCTTAGCACCAGGTGCAAAAAGACCAGATGGCTGGGCATACCGATTCCCGAGCACTAACACAACCATTTTATACCATTGGTCCTCGACACTGTGTGATTTGGAGCCTTTGAGTCCATCAGATCCGGCTACAAGTTACGCTATGCACCTTGACCGTCCACCTGCTTTTGTGAAGAATAACCTTCACAGGTTCCATGTGATGGTTCTTAACACTGGCCACCACTGGAACCGAGGGAAGCTAAGGGCAAATAAGTGGGAGATGTATCTTGGTGGAGCACCAAACTACAACAGGAATATTGCTGTCATCTGGAAGGCCAAAAATTTCACCATCCACAGTGTCGTAAAGTGGTTGGATGGCCAACTTCCTCACCACCCCCAGCTGAAGGTGTTCCATAGATCAATATCGCCTCGGCATTTTTTCAATGGGGACTGGAACACCGGTGGCCACTGCGACAATACAAGCCCTTTGGCCAAGGGAAGTGGCATTTTCCAGAATCATTCCGATGACGCTGATGCTGAGGGTGCGGTGAAGGGAACAAGGGTCAGGCTATTGGATATCACCGCTCTGTCGCGACTGAGGGACGAAGGGCATATATCACGGTATAGTATTAAAGCCACGCAAGGGGTTCAAGATTGCCTGCACTGGTGTCTTCCTGGTGTACCAGATACGTGGAATGAGATCCTCGCAGCCCAGTTATAGTCTCTAGCTGAATGAGAAAAGAGCTAATGGTCGATCAACTTAGTTGAAGTTCTTATATATGGTGATTACTAATCTTTACTGCAGAGCTTTTGTGCTGCTGGAGGAGAACACCAAGCAGCACCGAATTATTTGGGAAGCTCGCTTTGTTGTAGCTATAAGTTTTTTTTTGTATTCCTGGCAATTCTCTTAGGAAATGCATTCCTGATATACGTGGTGTTTGAGTTGCAGTTCTGTAATCTGGACTTGAATCCTTGCACCATATTGTGCTATTGTCTAATGCTTTATTTCACTACTAGTGTAGTAGACGTTCTGATTGCTATAACATGAGAATTCAGCTAGGGGGTGATCGGTTGGGCTTCAGCTTTTAGCTTCCGGCTTATTTTTCACTATTTATAAATTTCGTCTTTTTCTGAACTTTTGGCTTTTTGTTGAGCTTTTTTGCCGGTTCTTTTTTCCCGTATTTTTTTGTATTATATGTAATGGGCTAACATATTTTTAATTTTTAAAATTTAATTATGTTAAATAAGCCTCTTTCAGCTACAATATTTTTTCAGCTAGTTACAGTGCTTTTCAGCTATAAGCCACCAAAAATAAGCCCAAATGATCACTCAACCGATGTTTAGGATGTGTGTTCTCTCAAGATTTGGTGCCTGTGAGTTCTGATTAACCGATGTTTAGGATGTTAAGCAGTAGCAATGGTTCATGCAAGTTTAACTTAGGTCTCTAATCTGGCAAATTCATTTGACTCCTTAAAACTCCTACGAGTGTCCCACTTAGGTCATTTCTCAAGTTTCTCTTTTTATAATCAAACGCTTTATTTGCCTTGACGTGCGGGGGGAAGAAGCAGAGCACCCGGAGGTCTGTCACATGCCAAGGAGTACAACCCACTAAGCGAAGTGCAAAGCAGACTCTGTTAATCACTGGTAGCTAGTTTGATTATTTTACCGTAATAACGAATATAGCTTGTCAGTTCGATGCACCGACCATGTTGCCCCAGAGGCTTATCAGTCAAGCAATCAGGTAATGGCATATATTTTACTCGTATTTTCAGCACATGCACCTGTTCAGCGACGCATGCCAAGTGCTAGCTTTGCGTGTCAAAACCTCTGTCATGAATGAGGCCTCGGTGGTATTAGATTCTAAAAGTTATTTTTTTTATATTAAATAGTTTTTTACGGTATCTAATTTTTAAAATAAGTATTTTTTAAGATAGGTTCTACTAATCGACTGTAATAGATACTATAACGATTTCATTTATATCGGTCAAAATCGCATGCGAATCTTTATCTCTCCATCCTCTCTCATGAACAGTCAAAAGCTATTACTATTTATAAGTTAAAACCAAAAATAATCAGTAAAAACCAATATAAATGCGCCCTGAAAAGGTCTCACTGATGCAAGTAAGATTCAAGAAGCAGCAACCAGAAGAGCAAAGAGCACTCGTCTCTTCTCCCAATTGATGTGCTCTTTAGGGGCGAGCAATGGATACGAATTATCTGTATTATTTGGTTATCGTATTGATATGATACAAATACGGCATAGATTTTCCTGTCTAATTAATAATTTCTTTCCTATTCGTATTCAAATTCGTATCTCTACTATTATATAAAGAAGGGTTGGTGGTCGTTCGTGCATTCTCCCTCCTCTCTTCTCAGCCGTCCAATCTAAACACAGGAATCTTGACCATCTATATCCCATCCCTCTCGCGCTAACTATCCCTCCTCTCCATTTCCACCTTCGGTTATTCTCCCACGTTCTCATTCTCTACAGATCTCTCTCCCACGCTCTCTCCCTCGCAGACCTGTCACTCATCTCCCCTCTCCCTCCTCGCCGCCCATCGGGCATCTCCTCACTGCCACCACCCTATCTCCCCTTTCCCTCCTCACTGGCCACCGGCCCTCTCCCCACCGCCGTCGCCCTTCCAACCAAGATTTTTTCACTACAGAACAGCCCTCTCCCCCTGTTCTTTGCGCCGCCACTCTCCCCTTCCCTCGTCCCAATCCGCGCCATGTCTCCTCACCGAGTTGTCTCCCCCTCCCACCGTCCCGATCCACGCCGCTACTCTCCCCTTCCCCCATCCCGATCTGCGCCCATCTCTCCTCACCGAGTCCTCTCCCCTAATATTCTACTCCGCCCCATCCCCCATCGTTGTTTCCTCCTCTCCACCCCTGGCCGCATTCGACCACGCTCTTCTCCCACTCACGTCGCCACCTTAGACATGCACGCTCTGACCCCTCCCCCACCGCAGCCGCATCAGCCCCCCGCGCCTCATCTAAATCCGGCCAGATCTGGTGACGTACGCCACGTCGCCTCGCAACGCCGCCCCCACTTCCAAGTCACCGCCGCCCACAGGACTCACTCCAAAATGTGTGTAGCGACGGGCCTTGACACTCCTTCACTGACGCGACGGCATGACCCAGGGCGTAGTAATAGTCGACCATGGCAACGAAAGTGTGGTGTGAGTTGTGGTGTGCATCAGCTGAGAACAAGGCGGAGCCAGAGCAGCTGCAGCCTCAGCAGTTACAAAGTGAGGAGTTACGTGGCCGATCGTGTTTGAATGGCAGTTGAAGCGCATACGTGTTTGAATGGCAGTTGCATTGAGGTAACATGTTTCCCTATTTATTCCTCTCGTTCTCCTTTTTAGGTTCTTCTCAGAAAGCCTAGCGCCGGCAATTGAGCGATAGGGTATAGGTACACTGGAGGCCTGCCAACATACGACCACCAGCGATGGTCGACCGCTTCGGACCTACGATCATGCGCGATAATCGACGGCTCCTGACTTACAACCATGAGGTGTGATCGACCGCTTCTGATTTATGACCACGAATGCTGGTTGATGTGTTACGACTTACGACCACGATGTGTGATCGATGTCTTCCGACTTACAACCACGAGCGTTGGTCGATGTGTTCCGATTTACGATCGTGAGGTGTCCACGATGGCTTCCAACTTACGACCACGAATGATGGTCGTTGGCTTCCGACATACGACCACGACCTATTGTCGAAAGCTCTCGATTTAGGACCACGATCGATCGTCGACCGCTACCAACTTACTACCACTAGCGATGGTTGACCGCTCACGACCTATGATCACGCGCGATGGTCAACGACTTCCGACTTATAACGATGAGATGTGCTCGAGGGCTCCCGACAGACGATCACGAGGTGTCCACGATGGCTTCCGACTTACGACCATGAACGATGGTCGTTGGCTTCCGATGTACGACCACGAGCCATTGTCTAAGGTTCCCGATTTAGGACCACGATCGATCGTCGACCGCTGCTAACTTACGACCACTAGCGATGGTTGACCGCTCCCGACCTATGATCACACGCGATGGTCGACAGCTTTCGACTTATGACGACGAGGTGTGCTCAGGGCTCCTGACCTACAACAACGAGGTGTGGTCGATGTATTCCGACTTACGACCACAAGGGGTTATCGACGGCTTCCGACTTACTTGATGGATTTAAAAATTTTTAGACCATGTTTGTATGCATATTTTAAAAATTTTTACCACCCGTGAGTTTCAAAACATGTAGTATGATAAATTTTAAAAATTCATAGCAACACACGGGCATTCAACTAGTAAAAAATATGGATACAAGTATGGTATGAATTTTTATCATTCGAAATATTATTTTATCTGTACTATTTGCATCTGTATTAGTATTTAGTGAAGCAATATATATATTTATTGCAATACGACTAATTAGTTAGATAAGTTTTGTTTTCCAATGTGAATTTGTGTTTATTTAGAATGATTAAGTGTGATTGTATGAGGACAAAATATCATTAATATCTTTATACTATATAATTTATAAGGATATCTAAATTTAACCGAATTAAGTAGATATTCGATTCAAATTCGTATTCATTATAAAATATTGATACAAATATAATAAAATATTATTTAATTCGAATTCGATGCGTTCCACCCCTAGGGCTCTCTTCACCATGCGTGATACGTGATGTACACTTCCATGTGATCTTAGGAAGCAGATTTTGGGCTTTTTTTTTGGTGGCTTATGGCTGAAAAGCACTGTAGCTGGCTGAAAAAACACTGTAGCTGACAGAGGTTTATTTAGCACAATTAAATTTAAAAAATTAAAAAATATAAAAAAATATGTTAGCCCATTACGTATAATACAAAAAAATACGGGAAAAAAGAACCGGCAAAAAAGCTCAACAAAAAACCAAAAGTTCAGAAAAATACAAAATTTATGAATAGTGAAAAATAAGTCAGAAGCTGAATCTAAAACGAGCGGAGCATTGTCGAGTAATAATTTGGGGGGGGGGGGGGGCAAAGAGCGAAGACGCCCATGGCCAAGCACGTTTATGACAGGTAAATAAGTACTACAATGTTACTACTAGTCCAGTACGACAATACCAGCTTCTTTCTAGAATGGGGTGCAAAATATATACGAATTATTCATATTATTTATTTACCATATTTAGTAGGATATAAATGTAGTATAGATTTTTTTCCATCTGATTAACAATTTCTATTATATTCGTATTTGTATTCAAATTTGTATAAAAAATATAGATGTGAATATGGTATGAACTTTTACCATCTAAATGTTATTTTATTCGGACTATTTGTATTTGTATTTGTATTTGTATTTGACGAAGCAATATGTATATTTTATTACAATACGATTAATTAGTTGGATAAGTTTTTTTAGTTGAATGTGAATTCGTATTTCTTTAGGTGAAGTAAATGAATTAGAATGATTAAATATGATTGTACGAGGATAAAATGTTATTAATATCGTTATACTACATAAGTTATGAGGAGATCTAGATCCAACTGAATTAAGTAAATATTCATTTTAAATTCGTATTCATTATAATATTTAATTTGTATTTGAGAATATTTATATTTATTTATAAATACGAATACAAATGTAAGTTAGACATTACCCAATTTGTTTTCACCCGCATGGCATATAACAAATCAATGTGCTTTGTCAATAGCTGACGTATCGGTCGGTGGGGGTACAGACTACAGGGCACTGGACTTGCTACTTAACCAGCTTGATTGTAGGCATTCTTCATTGATCATATCGGCATTGAAGCGTTTCCCGCATACGCGCAGCAGAACCGTGAATGTTTGACAGTTTTATAATAGCGTTATCTATATACAAGGTGGCTTATTTTTAAAATTTTAGGTTACGTTTCTGTTTATTTGGCGACCAAAGCTGACAGCAAATCAATCTTCACGCAAATCCAACGATCGCCAAAATCGACTTAGATAATGAAAATTATCAGTCAACTCAACAACATAAATCTTGAAGCAAACAACAATGCCAGTGATTGAAGTACAATCAGGTGCTCAACGTGCTTTTAAGATTTATAGCTTTCGGTCAGTGGCGGAGTTAGTATTTTGACAATAAAGATGTGAACTTAAGATATATCCATTCTAACATAAGTTTAAATGATATAGTACGAAAGTTTAAATATGACAAATTACATGTTTGCACTCCATAAAGAGACCATATCTTTATTCTTCTTCATAGTTTAGTGCTCTATAAATCTACATGTATAAATAGAAATTATGACTAGGCTAGATCAAATAAACAAGAAGTACTGAAGTAAAACAAGATTAAGGAATGAGGATTCAGCATTTTCAAAACTTACAACTAGAAAATTCTAGCCTTCAATTATTGTGCTCCCAAAACCCAATTGCCATGCCCAGATGTTGGGGATAGAGACGCCGGTTGCTGAGCAGCACCGCACTAGAACACGACCACGGCGCATGCTGCCGCTATACCCTCAATGCTCGCCCGCGCCCTGCAGCTTGCTGCAGCGTTGTGTTCTCGGTACATCCTCGATTGGCGCCTCGGCCGCTCGGCACTTCCTGTCACGCCGTCACCCACTACTGCTGTGCTGCGCCTAGGGCTCGTCGACTACTAGGGCAAAGGATAGGATAGGAAAATTTGAGGATGGATCTTACCATCGTGGAGGTGACCAATAGTGATGGTTGTGGCTGTGGATCTATTTAGAGATTATTGCGTTTTGGCATATCGGAATGATGGGCTGCAATTGGGAAAGGAATTTGTGGCGTATACCTCATATATTAAAGGGTGTATATAGTAGTTTTTCTAGCAAAACTTTTGGGGGGTACAATTGTACCTCTATGCACCTACTGTGGATCACCACTGCTTGTAGTTCTTTTTTCATTTTTCCTTGACATATGTGTTTTTTTATTTTTATTTAATAGAATATCTTAGAAAAATGGAACTGCCGCTATAACCTTATTTCAGTCACAATATTTTAGAACTGGACCTTCCGTCGTCGTCGTCGTGGTTCACACTTTATATGCACCTTTTTAAATTACCAATCAACATGCTTTCTTCTCTTGAAGAAAAAAACCAACACACTTTTAATCACCATGCATGTCGATCAAGCTATTTATTGGATCGTAAAGGCCTTCTCACCTCAAAAGCTAGCTAATGAGATGAGAGACTCCTCCACTTTTAAGTTAGGTCCCTTACCTTTCTACAACTAATGTGATACTATTCCAACAACTCCCCTTCACACATTGGTGTCCCTCAGCCCTTCATCGTCTTTTCACTGTACACCGATGATCCCTCAGGGTCCCTTCACCGTACACCGACGGTCCCTTAGGGTCATAGTTCATCAGACATTCACGCACTAGTGTCCATTGGACCAGAGATGTTAAAACCGGGCTCTGATGCCACTTGTTGGATCGTAAGGACCTTCTCACCCCAAAAGATAGCCAATAAGTTGAGAGACTCCTTCACTTTTAAGTTAGATCTTTTAGGCCCTGATTAATTCGGCTTAAGCTTCTGGCTTCCGGCTTATTTTTCACTATTCACAAATTTCGTCTTTTTCCGAATTTTTGGCTTTTTGTGCTTTTTTGCCGGTTCTTTTTTTCCTGTATTTGTTTGTATTATACGTAATAGGCTAACATATTTTTTAATTTTTTAAATTTAATTATGCTAAATAAGCCTCTGTCAGCTACAGTTTTTTTAGCCAGCTACAGTGCTTTCAGCCATAAGCCACAAAAAAAGTCCAACTGATCACCACCTTATCCTTCTATGGACTATTCCAACACTATTTCTCATATTCTAGGGCCTGTTTGGTTGGTGCCTAAGCTTGCCATGCCTAAGCTTAGGCAATATGTGGCTACCACAGAAAGTGTGGCTAACAAAATCGAAGCCACACTTGTGGCAAAGTTTGGCAAGAAACTAAGTCTATGACGTGTGGGGCCGGGTGCTAAGAAAGTGTGGCATGCTATAGTTACGTCAGTGAACCAAACAGCTATCTAAAAACTGTGACACACTTAACTTGTGACTAGGCAACTTCTGGTCATGAACTAAACAGATCCCTAGTGTCAAACACCTAATATGCTTTACTGAGTGTGTTGCGTGAAATTTGGAGGCCACTGCACAAAGGTTTAAGTGGGCCTAAATCAAAGTACCAAACATAGCCAAAATAATGTATGTATTGCAAACAGTTCTAAACTTTCATACGAAGGATTTAATTAGTACAATACAATTAGAATTGAAAAAACGAATACCGCATTGAGTACTGAACTGGATGACGACGAATCACAAATGGATTGGATGGTAGGCGGTAGGTGCTCGCGAGACGAGACAAACACGAATCGAAGTCACGAAGACACGAATACAAGAGAATACGAAACGCCGTAGGTGGTGGGAACCTCGGGGCTCGGGCCGAGAATACGACGCCACCGCCACGGGACGCGAAGTCGCGCGCGGATACCATGAGTCATGAGAGCGGAAATAACTCACGCAATAATTCTTCTCTTCCATTGGCCATACAGCAAATATAGAGTTATGTGACAACGGAAGGAAGCAGAATAAGAGATTGAGACTTTGAGAGAAATCCTATTCAATCCTAGTTACGTTGTTGTCGTATGAAGGAAGACGTGAATCCGTTGTTGGAGTCCGTTGCCATGCATATGAGCATATCCCACGGACGTAGCCATATACAGCTACAATGCCATGCATATGTACGTATACATGTGCAGTCCTATGCACGTATACGGCAAACAGCGCGTGCGCTCGAGCTAGGCTCTGGCGCTCTGGCCTCACACGAATACATGGACCTTTTTTTACTGGGTTGATTTTTTGAGGCCCTGAAAATTTGGGGGCCCTGTACGGCCGCACGGCCCGCACACCCATGGGCACGGCCCTAAAACTATAGATTAGCATGTCGCTCTGGGAAGGAGCAGCAGATCTTATCCGATCCGAAGTCCGAGAAAAGAGACAGAGCGGATGAGGTAAAATAAAGCTAAATTCCAGCGAGATTCTTGTCCGAAAATGGGCAGTTCCGACAATTCACGCTGCCAATTGTTACGAAGCCCCCCAGATTCTCCCCTCACGCCCCCGAAATCCACACCTCGCGAACCACGCAACAGAAGAAGCGAAGCGACCCACAAAAAACTAGCGCAGGAGAAGCCACCCCCTTGGCCTCCCTTGCGCTCCTTCTCGCCCTTATAATCCCGCGAATTCGCCGGCTTGATCTACCCAAGAACGAGCTTTGCCGTCGAATTCGTGCTCTGCAGCTTCGATTTCCCCCGCGGCAGCTCCGCCTCTAGCTCGAATTAGCGCGTTCTCCCCGTGCGGTTCTTGTCCTGGGAGGTTCCAGTTCGTCGAATTGGTAGCGGCAAGATCGAAATTTGGATTCAAGTTTGTGTTTTGCTGGGTTGGTTGGCGCAATTCGGTTGCTGTTTGCTTGGGATTTCCGATTTGAGCGGTTTGGTTGGGTGGTGGAGAGGTTGGGGAGTTCCCGGCGACCATGTCCGTGCCGGCGGTAGCCGTCTACACCAGCCCGCCGACCGCTGTCTACACGTCGTCGGAGCTTGAGGCGAGCTCCCGCGGGTCGGCGCCGTGCGCGACGGCGGCCTCCCCGTCGCCGGCCAGCTCGCACCGCCACTCCGCTATCGCCGGCGGCCTCTCCTGCCTCTTCTCCTCCCCGACCGCCGCCCCCCGCGCCGCGGCTCACGACGAGCTCGGCGCGCTGTGGCACGACAGATCCGACGAGCCCGCCGTTGCCGGCGGGGGCGGGGGCTACTCCTACCCCCAGCCGTCCTCGCCGTTCAAGTGGCGGGACCACCTACACCACAGCCCCGTGTCGCTGTTCTACAGCCCGGCCTCCTCGCCAGCCTCCAGGAGCCCGTCGGTTTCTTGGCTCGCCGGCCTCGAGCGCGAACGGCTCTTCTCCAGCTTTGTGCGCAACGCGCTTGGCTCCTGCATCGACTACGCGCCGGTCACTACACCACCGCTTGGCGTCACCGCTGCCGCCGGCGTCGACGCTGGCGAACTTGCCTTCGAGCTAGACGAGAACGTCTCAGAGGCGGAGCCGTCCTGCGAACAGTACGCTCGCGACCTCCTTGCCGGCGCCCAGGCTCGCCACCGCATCTTCCAAGATGAGCTCGTCGTCAACGCTTTCTTCGAGGCCGAAAGGGCGCACCGTGGCCAGGTGAAATCCCAATTCCCTTTAACTCGCATAAAATTTCAATATTTTCTTCTCGATTTATTTGCAAGGTCTGTCGTGTGTGTTGTTAAATCTTGTGGGGTTTGTGCTTTGGTTCTGCCATCAGATGCGGGCGAGTGGTGATCCGTACTTGCAGCATTGCGTGGAGACTGCCGTGCTTCTGGCCAAGATAGGCGCAAACACGACGGTCGTCTCCGCCGGCCTTCTACACGACACAATTGATGATTCCTTCATGGACTATGATCATATCTTCCGGATGTTTGGCGCTGGCGTGGCCGATCTCGTTGAAGGGGTATGCGTCTTTGTTTACACGATCTTGACCATTATTTTAAATAGCTTGGAATAATTTATGAGATTTCCCATGGTAGTTTAGTGAAGGTTTTTGCTGGATCCATGGCTAATTATTTAAACTCTGTTATCCTTGTTGTTTATTCAAAGCCAATGGATCATGTGCTTCTTTTTCCTAAGCTTTCAATCATATGTGTAGCTTTACTACCAAGTAAACAATAAAACAAAGTGCCTAGTTGGGTGGAGTACCGAAGTAAAATGTTATGACTTATGACCTTCTATGCTTCTACAGCATGCTGCTAATTTGTTCTTTTAATTGTAGCAATCAATTTGTGACAAAGTTTCTCATTTACCAAATCAATGTAGCTCATTGTGTAGGCTTCACTTCTGTTGACGTTTCTTCCAACATCACAACTTAGGGAAATTTTTGTGACCTTATTTCTTCCAACATCATGTCCTTTATGTCTTTGACATGTCTTGGTTTCTAGTCCTAATTTTTTGGGCAGTAGCAGGAGTGTGGGACTCGTTGTTTTCTGCTCAACTGTTTGACAGAAATTTGATTTCATTGCTACATATGCTGCACAGTCTTCTTTCTTTTTGTCTAGGAATACATTGTCTGTACCATCGTTTGACCTGTTTTGGTTACATCTGGTCCATAAACTATATCGCTATTGCAAGTTCATGAATATGATTGATTTGTTCAGGTCTCGAAGTTAAGCCATTTGAGCAAACTTGCTCGGGACAACAATACTGCAAGCAGGACTGTTGAAGCAGATCGCCTGCATACAATGTTTCTGGCAATGGCTGATGCACGAGCCGTTCTGATAAAGCTAGCAGATCGTCTGCACAACATGAAGACGATAGAAGCTTTGCCTTTGGTCAAACAACAGAGATTTGCTGAAGAGACTATGGAAATCTTTGTGCCATTGGCTAATCGGTTAGGAATTGCTACCTGGAAAGACCAGCTGGAAAATATTTGCTTCAAGCATTTGAATCCAGAGGAGCACAAGGAGCTTTCATCTAAACTTGTGATATCTTTTGACGAAGCACTTCTTACATCTACTCTGGATAAACTAGATAAAGGTCTCAGATATGAAGGTATTTCGTATCACAGTATTTCTGGGAGGCACAAGAGTCTTTACAGTATATACTCCAAGATGATAAAGTATGCCAAAGTTCTTTTTCTTTTACATTGTTGACAGTTCAGAAAAATGAATGATTCAATGAGAATTCGTAGTACCCACTCTAATTATGCTTGTGATGTCTTCAGGAAGAACTTAACAATAGATGATGTGCATGACATCCATGGTCTACGGCTTGTGGTTGAGACAGAGCAAGATTGTTATCGAGCTCTTGACATCGTCCATAAACTGTGGCCCCGAGTTGTTGGAAGATTTAAGGACTATATATTGCATCCAAAATTGAATGGGTATACAGAATAAAAAATTATCATTTTATTAAAATCTTTTCTAGAATCACTACTAATTTACTAGTTACAGGTATCGATCGGTGCACACCGTCATCATGTGTGATGGCGTCCACCCATTTGAAGTCCAGATCCGGACAAAAGAAATGCATCTACAAGCAGAGTATGGATTTGCTGCGCACTGGAGATACAAAGAAGGTGGTTGCAGACACTCATTTGTACTCCAAATGGTGGAATGGGCAAGATGGGTGCTCACATGGCAATGTGAAGCAATGAGCAAAGAGCGGCCCTCAGCTTTAGGCAGCTCTGATGCCATCAGGCCAGCATGTCCTTTTCCGTTGCATTCAGAGGACTGCCCTTATTCATACACCCGCCAGTGCAACCATGACGGTCCCATATTTGTTATCATGCTTGAACATGATAAGGTAGGTCTCCCCTTTTGCTTTCTTTCCAACTTGATGGAGGTCTCTCCTTTTGATTTCTTTCCAACTTGATGAAAATTGTGTAGTTCTGAAATGATACAACTGTGGTTGTTTCAGTTGTCTGACAAAATTGTATTTGTGACTTAGATGTCTGTCCAAGAGATTCCTGCGAACTCAACTGTAGTCAATCTAATGGAGCGAGTCGGGGCCAACAGTCCGAGATGGAGCCCTTGCAGCTTCCCATTGAAAGAGGAACTGCGACCAAGGGTTAATCACAAGCCCATAAGTGAACCGAACCTGAAGCTGCGCATGGGCGACGTGGTGGAGCTGGCCCCTGCCCTCCCACACAAGTCGCTAACCGAGTACCGGGAAGAGATCCAACGCATGTACGAGCGAGGTGGGTTCGCCCTTGCCACCACCAGGGGCGGCCCAAGAAGATGACAGTGTCGCGAATACCATGTAAACCTTTTGTTGTACAATGCCCTCGACCTCCAGTTGGTTCCTTGTAAGTATGAACTAATTCTTGAAGTAGAGGAAGGCCAATGAACACCCCCCAACTGAATTATCGAAGGTGTGGAGGTAGGTGTTCTGATGCAAGACGCTGCCGTGTATAACGCTTTACAAGCTGATCAAATTTGTCCCAGATCCTCCAAGATTCAGGAGAGCATATTCAAGAATGTGTACTGTCATTCTGTCATTGTTACATTGTCGTAGGGGTCAATGTTATCACGGCAATAAGGCGAGGCGAGGCGCCAGACTACCTTCACACCTTTTAGGCGAGTATGGTGTGCGGCGAGGCGACGCCATACTCACATCCTAACCTTTTATAGCAGCAAATTTATTGAATATACAGTGTGACTATTTTAAGTATGTAACAAAGCAAATAAACATGAATAATGGTGCAGCTAGAAAACATGAATGTTGAATGGCATACCTTGACGACATTGTCCATTGTTTGTTGACTTTGCTCTTCTCCCAAGTAGCATGATGCAGCTCCCATGAGTACTTATGTTGATCAGTTACAGACTGCCATCAAAAGAAAACCATTGTATAGACATTAATTGCGAACATCTATCACAATTTTCTGTATTTTTAATGTAACAAAATTGCAAGATACAGCATATGCTTAAGGATCCAATAGACCAATACATGTAACATAAAAAAAGATGCAAAAACCTTACCAAGACACAGCAGCAGTAGCATGGTGCAGCTTAGCAGCTCCCATGAGTCCCTTGACTCCCTTCTAATAGCATTGCTGTTCAAATCACAAAAGAGTATCATCAAATGGCATTTCATGTCAGGAAATGCAGCAGCAGGCGCAGCAGGAAACATATAAACATGATTACATGACAAATGAAACTATAGTAGCATAGTCCATACTCCATACAAATGAAACCATAGTGGCATGATTACAAGATAATAGTAGCTTAGAAGTCACACACTCCATACAACCAAAAAGACCAAAACACCAACAATCTAGCACTCATCTCTCAATAATCATCAATGTCGAATGCATCCAAATCATTGCCATCCATATTCCCGCCATCGCTCTCTATATCATCAGGTGGAGCTTCACCATAATCATCAACCTCCTCGTCATCAAAAACAAAATCTTCGTCCTCATCTTCAGTGTCTGAATTTGAGTGTGGCTCACCTTCTTCAACCACCCTTCTTGTAGAACTAGAAGTGTGACGCCGAGAATAGCTTACGACATCACCCCTTCTTAATGTTCTAGGAAGAATGCGACCTTGAAGGGTGCGTGATGCACCAATAGCTTCATCAACATGTTCCCATGTAAGGTCATCACACCCACGGTGACCTTGAACCGGTTCGGCCAGTGGGTTAACCCATTCATTGTCCCAATCAAATTCATCTATGACCAAAGGGTCATAGTTGTCACCTTTCTGACGCCGTTGTTCAAACCTACTTTTCATCTTTTGGTTATATTGAACATAGACCAAATCGTTCAATCTTTGGTGCTCCAACCGGTTTCTTTTCTTGGTATGGATCTACAAATAGTTTATAGAAATCAAAGCAAACAAAATAAATAAATTGTTGCTTTAGCACATATGTAGCTACAAATTGAGAGTTGAAAAAGAATGGTTTGGCACATTCACTTACAAACTCAAAGGTACTCCAATTGCGCTCACAACCGGAGGATGAACAGCAAAGACTAACGATACGCTTCGCAAATCTTTGTAGCTCTATGGCTCGGCCACCATATGCACGCCACCAATCAACTAAAATGACAATAAGAGACTCTAGTTAATTAATATTGAATACACAAAGAATTGAAAAAGTTTGTGCAACACTATAGAACTTACGAGGATTCCTTGATTCTCGGTTTTGGATTGCTAATTGATTTGAAAATGCTTCTCCTCGCTGGTCCTCGTAGAGAATGGCTAGCGTATCAATCTTGTTTCGAAGATCGACATCAGGCACCATTTTTGCAAGCACATCATTGAATTCTCCTCTTAGCTCACCAACATATGCATCATCACCTCTTTTCACGATGGAAAAGAATTTTCCTGGATTCAAGAAGAGTGCAGCCCCATACAATTTTTGGTCCATTTGCTTCACCCAACGTGTGACAATAATGTTCATGATTTTCTTGAGCAATTTTGACTTGTTTTGGGTAGGGAAACCTGATTTGATTTTCTCCTTTGCTTGAGCCATACATGCGGCAACCTCCGGCAAGGCGGGCTTCTCATCTCCATCAACCACCCTCAGCACAACAAGTAGTGGTTGTGAAGCTCTTAGGCAATCTTCAACTGAATTCCAGAATTCCTTAGAAAGGATAATTTCATACACACTTTTACCTGCCTCTGTGGTTGCCAATTTAGCCCTAGTCCAAACTTCACTAACAAATAGATATATCACAGCATCTTTGTGCTTGTGCAAACTTCGCAAAGTAAGGAAAGATGTGGCAAAACAAGTAGCAGCAGGTCTCACAAGATCCCTCCCACCTGTCTTTTCCCTCATTGCATTAAGAAGCTTACCATGTCTATAAATAAATGTGGTGACACGTTTGGCACGTGCAATAGGCTTCTTAAATTCCTTTAACTTCTCGATATCTTCCAACATAAGGTCCAAGCAATGTGCAGCACAAAGGGTCCAAAATAGTGTAGGAATCATCTCCATTAGAAGTTTGCCTGCTGCCTTGTAGTTAGCACCATTATCGGTGACAACTTGAACCACCTTCTCTTTCCCAACATTCTCAATTCTCTTCTCTAGCAAATCTGCTAGCATCCTTGCATCATGTGTTTGATCTGACGCATCAATAGACTCTAAGAAGAAAATTCCCTCCGGACTGTTGATAAGGAAGTTAATCAAATGACGTCCTCTTCTATCCGTCCATCCATCCGACATGAGTGTGCAGCCATATTGCTTCCAAGCCTCCTCATGCTTCTCCCTCAATTTATGTGTCTCTTTAATGTTCTCCTCAAGCAAGGGCACCCTCAGCTCATGGAAACTAGGAGGCTTATAACCAGGACCGTATTGCCCAATGGACTCACACATAACCTCGAAGCTCCTTGCGTTTGCAGCATTAAATGCTATGCCACACTCATAGAAGAACTTGGATACATGCATGTTCACAACATGTCTTTCTTCTTTGGTTCTCATCTTTGACTCCAAGGAACATTGAGAAGTGCCCTTGGTATGTCTTTGCTCAACCACATCTTTAGGTTTTGGTCGAAGCATAGCAGCAATGGACTTGTTTTGCTTTGCTTTTGGTGCTGGAACATTGAAATTAAGGGCGGATTGCTTTCTTTTTGTTGCTGTCCCAGAACTTGGTACTGGCACAATGGCAGAGGCAACGGTAGAGGCTACGGAGCCACCACCGCTGGCTACCTCAACTACATTATCTCCTTCTTCATCATCTAAGTTAAGTGGTCTGTTTCTTCTGTTCTGCTTCAGATATTCTTGCATCTCTTTGATGACTGGTGTCGTCGTCTTGGCACATTTTTGCACATCTCCATATCCACCTGTGAGATGCTGCTTCAATCTTTTGATTCCACCACATACTCTCCTGTCACAAAGTGAACATTGCACCAAATCTCTATTGCCAATCTCTGGCCAAAAGGCATACTTCCATCCTGGGTCTTTAGACTTTGCCTTCCTTGCAGGATCTTTCTTTGGATCATACTGCCCATCTCCTTCAGCGGCAGCCACAGTAGTTGCTATTACGGGCTCACTTTCATTTGCCATTGTGCTACTGCAGTACTGCTACCTAGTTCCTACTGCATAGCAATGAACATGGAAACATGATTACATGAATAAAAACATGTCTATGCAATAAAAACATCTAGCAACAATCTAACAATCAACATCTAGCTTCTAGAAATATCTAGAAAGTACAAACATCTAAAGTCTAAAGCATCACATATGCCTAATTGCTCATCTGCACGCACTTTGCATCGCATATCTACAAACATCACATATGCCTGCTGCACGCCTGCACTGCATATCTAGCAACATCACAGAAGGAAATAGCCGCTAGCCGGCGCCCGGCGAATAGAGGGAATCAAGAGCCGATCTACAAACATCACATATGCCTACTGCTGCACTGCATATGGAAGGAAATAGCCGGCGCCCGCTGCCTACTGCTGCACGGCGAAACAGAGGGAAGAGCCGGCGGAACAGAGGGAAGAACCTGAGCGGCGGCGTGGAGGCCCGGAGGGAGGCGTCGGTGTGGAGGCCCGGAGGGAGGCGGCGGCGTGGAGGCCTGGACTCCGGAGGGTGGCGACGTGGAGGCTCGGAGCCTCAGAGGGAGGCGGCTGCGTGGAGGCCCGGAGGGAGGCGGCGGCGTGGAGGCCCAGACCCCGGAGCCTCAGAGGGAGGCGGCGGCGGCGGCGTGGAGGCCCGGAGGGAGGCGGTGACGTGGATGCCCGGGGAGGCGGCGGCATGGAGGCCTGGAGATCGCCCGTCGCCCGAGGTCGCCACCACGCCGACCTCCCTTCGGCCTTCACTTCGCTGCGCCCTTCGCCGAATGCTCCGCCCGTATCGGCCCTATCGGGTATCCCGTTATGCCCTCACTTTTTCTCCCGCGCTTGCTCCCTCGCTCCCTCCATTTTCCCGCCTGCACAGGGGTATGGCGCGCGCCTTGCAGCTGCGACGCGGCATCGCAGCCATGGCAACGACTAAGCGACGCCTTCCTGTCCGAGGCGGACGCCATACATACCCGTGGCGAGGCGACAGCCGTGGCGACAGCTCCAGACCGCTCCGACACCAAAGCGACGATTAGGCGACGCCAAGGCGACGCCTTAATAACATTGGTAGGGGTGGTCCAACCCTCTGTAATTGAGCCTTGCAAGTAGCCTAACATGTAATAGGCTCAATAATATAAAGAAATGTACTAACATACTCTTACCTTATGTAATTATTAAGGGGGTAGGATGGTAATTTTTCATTCTATCCCACTCATGTATATAAACCCCCAAGAAGGGCGTGAGGGAGGAGAATCACTCATTTTCCCACATGTCTGTTTCTGTTGGCTCTCCTCTTCTAGTCTCCTCTCTACTATTTGGTCTATAGTCACAACATCAACGACCACACCATGGTCGGACGAGGCGTCTATGACCACTATGTGGTCGGACAAAATCCCGACCGCGGGGTGGTCGGACAAAAATGTCAACGACTTGTGGTTGTACGAAGTCACGACCGTGCGGGGGACGGACGAAGCATCTACAATCACGATATAGTCGGACAAAGTGTCTATGACCACTCTGTGGTCGACGAAGTCCCGACCGCGGGGCGGTCGGACAAACTTTCCACCACCACGAGGTGATCGGACAAGGTGTGAATGACCACGCCATTGTCGGACAACACGTCTATGACCACGCCATAGTCGGACAATGCGTCTACGATCACTATGTGGTCGGACGAAGTTCCAACCGCAGGGCGATCGGACAAAAATGTCAACGACCACGAGGTAGTTAGACGAGGTGTCAACGATCACGCCGTGGTCGGACGAGGCGTCTACGACTACTATGTGGTCGGACGAAGTCCCGACCGCGGGGTGGTCGGACAAAAATATCAATGACTTGTGGTCGTACGAAGTGACGACCGCGCGGGGGACGGACGAAGCATCTACGACCACGATATAGTCAGACAAAGTGTCTATGACCCACGAGGTGGTCGGACGAGGCATGAAGGACCACGCCGTGGTCGGACAATGCATCTATGACCACGCCGTAGTCGGACGATGCATTTGCGACCACTATGTGGTTAGACGAAGTCCCAACTGCAGGGCGATTGGACAAAAATGTTAACTACCATGAGGTGGTCGGACGAGGTGTCAACGACCACGCCGTTGTCGGATGAGGCGTCTATGACCACTATGTGGTCGGATGAAGTCCCGACCGTGGGGCGGTCAGACAAAAATATCAACTACCACGAGGTGATCGGACGAGATGTCAACGACCACGCCGTGGTCGGATGAAGCGTCTACAACCACGATGTGGTCGGATGAAGCAACGACCGTGGGCGGTCGGACAAAACATCAACGACTCATGGTCGTATAAAGTCACGACCACGGGATGGTCTGACAAATTGTCCACGACCGCAAGGTGGTTGGATGAGGTCTCGACTGCGAGGGGGTCAGACGAATAGTCTACGACCACTATGTGGTCGGACAAAGTCTCAACCGCGAGGCAGTCAGATGAAGCGTTTACGATCGCTATGTGGTCGGACGATGTCTCGACTGTGAGATGGTCAAACGAGGTATCAATGACCACTGTGTGGTTGGACGAAGTCTGTCCGCTGGGCGATCGGACAAAAATGTCAATAACCACGAGGTGGTCGGACGAGACGTGTACAACTATGAGGTGGTCGGACGAGATCTCAACCGCAAGGCGAATACTCTATTACCACTATGTGGTCGGATGATGTCTCGACCGCAAGGCGGTCAGAAGAAGCGTGTATGACCACTATGTGGTCGGACTAAATCTCGACCGCAAGGCGATCAGACGAAGCATCTATGACCACTCTGGTCAGACGAAGTCACGACCGCGGGGCGATCGAACCAAATGTCAATGACCACGATGTGGTCGGACGACGCGTCTACGATCACGATTGGTCAGACGAATTGTCTACAACCAAATGTCAATGACCACTAGGCGGTCGGACGAATTGTCTACAACCACTATGTGGTCGGATGAAGTGTTGTGGTGAACTCCTTGGTGAGACACATGGCAGGGACTCTCTAGTGGGATGCATGGCAGGGACTCCGCGCGGTCTTTTATACTCCGTAGAGTTACCTGGGATGGCTGAGTTCCCGACGCTTTATACTCGGCAGAGTACGTTAGGGCGCGAGGCCGCCGTTCAAATTTTTTTATTTTTTTATACCCCGTAGAGAATGCTGAGGCGCAAGGCCACCGTGCGATTTTTTATACTCCGTAGAGTTGCCCAAGACGGCTGTGTTCCTAGCGTTTTATGCTCCGCAGAGTACGCTGAGGCGCGAGTATGTCGTGCGATTTTTTTATACTCCATAGAGTTGCCCAGGACGGTTGTGTTCCCGGCGCTTTATACTCCGCAGAGTACACCGAGACGCGAGGCTATAGTGCAATTTTTTATACTCCGTAGAGTTGCCTGGGACATCCGTGGTTCCCAGCGCTTTATACTCTACAGAGTACACCAAGGCGCGTGTCCATCGTGCAATTTTTTATACTCTGTAGAGTTGCCCGGGACGGCTGTATTCCTGGCGCTTTATACTCCGCAGAGTACGCCGAGGCATGAACCCGTCGTGTGATTTTTTTATACTCTGTAGAGTTGCCCAAGACCCGTGGTTCCCGACGCTTTATACTCCGTAGAGTATGCCGGCCGAATCCACACCATGCGATTTAAGAGCATACCAGAACAAACCAAAGTAATGGCATACAAGGAAAGCTAACTCTGGTAAAAGTGAGAGTAGATCAGCCATAAAGTCTCAAAATGAAAGTTTAGCATTGAATGCCAGCACCAAACACTTGTCGTGTCATACTAGCTTTTGGCCCCTACGTACCTGTTGCCCACTTGGATGTGCATACCTTTACGGCCTTAGCTTTTCACTCCTGCTCTCCCAGCGCTAAGCTGACAAAAGACCGACTGGAGTCCAGGGCTCTGTTACCGAGGGGCCCAGTCCCACCTCACTGGTGGTTCGAGGATGATGCGGGGGCTCTACATGGGGGCATGGCCGGCCTAGGTTGCAGAGTCATGCGTTGTCTTGAGGATGAGGCTATGGACACCTCAGCGAAGGCCCCTTCGACACTAGTAGCCTTCGGGTGGGTGCTTCACATGGCGTGAAGGCCGTGGACACCTCGACAAAGACCTCTTCAATGCGGAGTAGCCTTCGCGCCACGTGGCCCAGAGGCCATGGACACCTTGGCGAAGACCCCTCCCTCGTGGGTAGCCTTTGCTCGGCCTTGGTGCGATGCGGACCGCTTCGAAGACATCCAACGGCTCACGAGCGTGGCACCAAGGCCCAGAGACTTTAGCGAATGGCCAGTCAAAAGTGAAGGCAGGACTTCGGCGAGGCCGCTGACGTGTTCGCGTAGAGGCCTGCAAGGACTTCGGCAGGGCGTGGCGAAGTTGGTGACGAGCTGAAGACTACAGAGCTAGTCGACGGGCGCAGAGCTGACGGGGCCGGAGGCTGAAGCCGCTACCACAAGAAAGAGAGTGAGCTCTAAATTCATCTGCAACAGATTGCAGTCAAGCAACTCAACGTCTCCATTCGTGCCTGTCTATTTTCTCATGTCATGTATGCGTGCTATACGGAGGCTAAACGGATGTGTGCATGCTCTAGCACTCCAATCATACATATGACTCAAAAAGACTTCAACAACTTATCTGTACACTTGCTTCGGTAGCTATTGCGAAGTGATCGTCTCCAGCTTCCTTCCTTACGCGGCTTCTTGTGCGGTCCCTACGGACGGCGCCAACTATTATGGCTATAAACCAAACAGTAGAGAGGGGGACTAGAAGAGGAGAGCTAACAAAGAGAGACCATATGTGGGAAAATGAGTGATCCTCCTCCCTCACACCCCTTTTAGGGGTTTATATACGTAAGTGGGGTAGGATTTCCTATCCTACCTCTTAATAATTACATAAGGTAGGGGTATATTGATTTATTCTTTTATATTATTAGGCTCAGTGGCGGATCCAGAATTTTACCTAAGGGTATGTCGTCCAAAAATTTTCATATACAATTCGGTAAAACCATTTGGCAATTCGGTAATAGTTGTAAAATTTGCAACGTAATTCGGCATATATGCACTAAATAACACGATGTCTTAAATTTGAAGATTAAGTTGAAAACATCCACAAATTACAATATGAATAGTTCAAACGCTATACTGATAGTTCAAGATATAGGCATAAAAGAGAGTAAGAGACTTACAATACTACTTATCTGACTTTTTTAGCCGACGCTTTCTAAGGGACATGAATGTCTCGATTATATCGTCTTCATCCAGTTTAAAGAAAATATCCCGCTCAATGAAAGTGACTAGACAATCATCCAAAAGACTATCACTCATCTTATTTCTTAATTTTGTTTTCACTAAAACCATTGCAGAAAATACCCTTTCAACACTTGTCGTTGCCACCAGTGAGAAGCAATACCAATTTGAGAAGCAAGTAAACCATATCATACACTTTATGCCTCTCTCGCTTCTCTTCATAACTGAATAATTCCAAAAAAACAATTGCTCCGCCCTACAAGAGAATAAAGAATATTATATATCATTTTGAAATTTGAATGCCGAACTTTTTTGTTCATATGTTTCATTATAGAAGTAATGCAAGATCTTCAAGATCTATGACTATGTTCTTATAGTTGGGAATGTTCCCAATTTTTCCTTAAAGAATGAATGTTCCACAAATTAACCCGCATCAATCGGTGCTAACAGGAAGCATTCATCTCAAAAATACACTAGGGTGGCGGTGGTCTCATCCAAACAAAAAATAACAAGAAATAGCATTGCTCTCATCCATCGAGAGACTCGATGATTTCTGATCGATTCATCCAAACAAAAAATCATAAGAAATCATACTTGATTACTGATTGATTTCGCTGACGAGTGATAACGCTCTCATGCGGTTTATTCGTCATGCGCGCGCGAACGATCGAACGATTCTACGCTGAGACGCTGAGTCGCTGAGGCCTGAGGATTGAGCGGAGCGGCCGTCACGCGCGTCACGCGCGGGCAGGCGAACCGTCTTGGGCTCTCGGCGCGTCACGCCGTCACGCGTTCGTCAGGCGAGGCAATCAGAGATTATCGCGTATGAGCGGAGCGGAGCGGCCGTCACGCATTCAAGCGGAGCGGCCGCACGTCACATACTGATTAGAGATTATAGCGTTTGTGTATGGGTGATTGATTAGAGATTATTGCGCTTATGTTTCACGTATGCATGCCTGGTACCCTAGTACTTGGCTGTCCCATCGCATAGGTATGCCGGGGCCCACCCGGCATACCCTGTAGCTCCGCCACTGATTAGGCTTATTAAATATTAGGTCAGTTGTAAGATCTAATCACAGAGGGTTGAGTCACTCCTACGACATATATCTTTGTGTTGCAATGACACTGTTTCTGAACTTTCATGGTAAAGGAAAGCGGTGACACGGGTCTGGCTGGTACATATCTGCTTATGAAGTATGAACCATGCATGTACTCTGTGGACCAGGTCCAGGATGCTTTCAGATAGAATATTCTGGGTGCAGATTCTTGTAAGTTTCTTGGGTGCAGTTTTAGTTGGACAAAATTGTGCGCAGCGGTTGGTTGGTGAACCATGGATTGTTGGTTCTGGGCGTGACAGCTCTCCAGGCAAGGTTGTGGCCAGTAATCGGTTCTCTCACACGAGACAACAGCTGAGGAAAACTCCGAACTTTTGTGCTGAAATCCCAGCCAGAGTCAATAGGACCGACTATTTCGATCTGAGAATGCAGCTGAGAGTATTGGCGAGCGTGTTGAACTGTTGATGGTTCGATGCACGCAGCTTTACCCCTGCACTGCCGGTCGAGTAGGGAGATGGATTGCTGACGAGCAGAACGGCAAAGGTGGATCGTCCTGCCAATTTTACCTGGTGCGTGGGCGTGCTTGCTTGGGCCGGCGCGTTTCGAGCCGCGCGTCCCACAGGACACGGTTCGACGAGGGAGCGCTGCCACGGGACGGGAGGAGCCGGCGCGCGTCGCCTCTCCGGTTGCGGAAGGGGAGGGAGCGGCGGCGGCGTCCCCGTGCAGATTGTTACAGCTTAGGACGATGCAGATTGAACTCGGGACAATCCTGCAAGGTGAGACGCCCTGTGCCCGTCCGCCGTCTGCAGCGAGGCAATGGAATTCGCTTGCATGCGACTATAGTATCAGTTCTTTGCCTCTTTCAAGCCGGTATTTGAATAGAACGATTTCTTAAAATAGTTTTTATAAATCACTAGTAATTACTGTATAGTTTTTGTAAATAGTTCATAGTAGTTACTATATGAGCCGTCGCAAATGAAATAACTTCTTAATACAAGTGTCTTTTACTATCTCAATCTATCTTGTAGCTAAAAGCAAAAGATTAGGGCCTACATGAGTAATGGCACAACCAGGACTGAGACACGCATGCACACACGAGTGATCCGTGCTAAGAGCATCTCCAACAATGTCCTCTAAATCTCATCCCCTAAATCACTTTTTAGAGGACACAATCTAGAAAATAGAAAACTAAAAATATATAACCTCCAACAAATCCCCTAAATATGGTTCCCTAAATTAAAATCTGGGTCCACAAAAACTACCAACCAATTTCTAACTTCTCTAGTCTCCCGCCGCCACGTCTGTCGCACCGCCAAGAACCGGCGGCTGATCGGCGCGCCTCCGCTTCTCCACCTTCTCTAGTCTCCCGCGGGGATCCTATTCTCAGGCGCCCCGACGAACAAAACCGCGCGGTTAAAGCGAGGCCGCACGCCCCGGTTTCCTGGCAGTCCTGCGCCGGGCAACCGCCAAACGTGACGCCGCTCTTCGACGCGTCCTCCGTGGCCGGCGCGCAGAACTTCGAGTGCCGCCCCATCCTGGCCGACGCCGGCGGCGTGACGAGTCCCATATACGACGAGTCCGACCGCAGCAGCATCTACCCGATTCGCTTGCGCGTGTGCAGGTGAGTAGGTCTACCAACCTAAATCCCTTGATCTTTGTCTAGTGATTACATGCATGGAGGTTAAGAATCAGTCGTGAATTTCTAGCTGCTGTGATAGTTGCATACGATTTGATTTAAATAGATTGCTACAGTTAATAGCTTATGGTTACAATTTATACTTTCACAGAGATGAATCGCCGTAGAAATCTCGTTAAATTTGTGTTGGATGAAGATTCTTCGGACGATGATGAGGAATTTATTTTTACGGCGGCTCAATTAATTCACCAACAATACATGAATGATCAGAGAGAAAAGCATGGAGGTTCTGTATTTGGGCACCAAGTAGTTGATCGGAATAGACTGGCGGGTCATCAGAGACTATACAATGACTATTTCTCAGAAGAACCTACATATGGTCCTATTTATTTTAAGCGCAGGTTTGTAATATTTTTCTGTAATTTTTCCAATTTTATTGCAAATAGTGTTACACGTATGATATATTTTTTTAATGTGTTGTAGGTTTATAATGAGACGGCCTCTATTTTTACGCATAATGCACGCTGTGGAGGTGCATGATGATTATTTTGTGCAAAAAAGAAATGCAGCGGGTACCCTCGGGTTGTCATGCTTGCAGAAGGTTACTGCAACATTCCGTATGTTGACTTATGGTGTAGCAGCAGATGCAATAGATGACTATGTTCGTATTGGAGAAAGTACTGCTATAGAGAGTTTAAAAAAGATGGTCAAAGCAATATGTGAAGTTTTTGGAGACGAGTATTTGAGGACACCAAATGAGAATGATACCGCTACATTACTCGCAGCAGGGGAAGAAAGAGGTTTTCCAGGAATGTTGGGGTCTATTGACTGTATGCACTGGAGGTGGAAGAATTGTCCTGCTGCATGGCAAGGTATGTATAGTGGGCATATGCGAGAGCCCACTATAATTCTAGAAGCTGTTGCATCACATGACTTATGGATTTGGCATGCTTTTTTTGGTTTACCTGGATCTTACAATGATATCAATGTTCTTCAACGATCGCCATTGTTTGCTAAGCTTGCCGAAGGTCAGGCTCCCAAAGTTAATTATATTATCAACGGGCACAACTATAATATGGGGTATTACCTTGCAGATGGTATTTATCCTTCATGGGCCACATTTGTTAAGACCATACAAATGCCACAAGGCAACAAAAAGAAGTATTTTGCCAAAGCACAAGAAGCCGTTAGGAAGGATGTTGAATGAGCATTTGGGGTTCTTCAAGCTCGCTTTGCCATTGTTCGTGGGCCAGCTCGTTTTTGGGATGCAGATACTCTAGGAGAAATAATGAGGGCATGTGTAATCATGCATAATATGATTGTAGAAGACGAGCGTGACGATGAGAATGATTTGACTTTTGATGGTGTAGGAGATCCTGTCGATGTTTCACATGAACATACGCCTGATCTTCATGAGTTCATTGAGAATTATAGGAAAATTAAAGACAAGGATATTCACAGTCAGCTTCAAGCAGACCTCGTAGAACACTTGTGGCAACGTCGTGGAGACCAATATTAGTTAATTTATAGCATCATTTGTAGTGTTTAGAAGTTTATATTCCATCACTAAACAATTCTCACAATTGTACGCAATACATCAGTAAGTGAAGTGTTTGCTCTATTATTTAACACTCTCATGGTTGATAGACTCCATCGAATGTCGGATCAGTTGCAAAATTCAATACAAAATTGTGCTGCAAGATTTTAGGAGAGACTTGTTATCGCTTCACAAGCTAGGTCTAAAATTACATGATATCACCAGATAAAACAAAGGCTGTGTATTTCTTCAAGAAATATCGGGTATAAGCAAAAGCTGCAGAAGCAGGATGTCTTGCAGTTGCTAACACAAAATTTCTGTTCATTGAAGCACTTAGAACTTCAGGCAAGAGATCAGTTGCAAGAAGTATGTTCTCGTACCTGTGTGCATTACTAAAGCGATCAAAGTGAAGTCATGACGAAATATAACAAAGTTCAAGATGTTAGAAATAGGACAGCAATCATCACAGATGATGGATAATGTACTTAAGGCCTCTTTTAGTCGGTGACTAACAATCTCTCTTCACTACACTCTGATCAATATTCATTTTGTTTCAAGTAATGCAAAAATATTCTGATGGGAATCTGACAAATTTGCTTTGTTCGAAAACAAAGGTTTAACTGAACAATCACTTAATCAAGTACTTTCAATATAATCTGTACCGGGAAACATTAAAAAGTTAGCTATGTCTATGTACAAAACCAGAAACATAAAGTGGATATAGAAAATTGCAGAACATATCAACACAAAAAAAAAAAGAATGCAATACATGTGTGTGGTGCTCTAATTGATAAGAGATAAACTCTGATTATTTAAGAGGGCAAACAGCAGAGATACCACAAATATTGCTCGTTTGTTGTAAGCACTATTGTCAGGCACAAGTGAAGTCATACCACAATATGCACCATATTTTACATTGAAGCATACATGCAAAAATAAGAAAACAAAAGGTAGAAATATTATCCCACAGTGAAATTAAAAATAGCATTATCTTCTTTCTTTAATTCCTTCATCAGTTACCTGCTTCCCATTTATTTAAATAAAAAAATCATACAAGGAACTTCACACCAGAGACTAAATCACAGCATATGTCCGGTACATAGAGAATTGACAATAGTTCTTCATCGCCTAGCCTCCATTTGGACACTGTTTTGTCATCAGGCTGTGAGGAAATGGAGCTTATGGAATTGGTAGCTTTTGAAGCTGGCATTTCATTTCCTTCGACAAGCTGTCTTACTGATTTCAACAACCACAGAGAAATCAGCTGGAACCTTGAGAGTGCAAGAACATAGGACTCACCAAGAATATCTGCGAATCGAGGCGGCGGTGTGAACAGGAGAGCCGGCACTCGGGCGGCGGACGGCGCGGGCGCTCGGGCGGTGGACGGCAGGCGCGTCGGGAGGCAGCGCGCGCGAGGAGCGGGCGTAGTGGCGCCAGAGGCGACAGCGCAGCGCGAGGAGGGCGGACGGAGCGGGCGCGGGCGGCGTGGACGGCGACGGGCGCGCGGCGCGAGGGAGGCGGACGCGCGGCGCCGAAGCGGACGCGCGCGCGCGCGAGCGGCGCGACGGCGCGCGCGAGGCGAGGCGCGACGGCGCGCGAGCGGCGGGACGGAGCGGCGCTCGGCGGGCGTGAAGGTGGCGGACGGCATGTCCGATCTAGCGCGCCAGAAAACCGTCGAAGGATTTCGGGGACGGTACGCGTCCCCCATATTTGGGGGACGAAAAATCAGGAATAGACTCCTCTATATTTTTAGGTACCATTTAGAGTATCTGTTGGGGCTCTTTTTTTATCTCTTCTTCTAAAATATAGGGGATAGGAGTACTTTAGAAGATTTGTTGGAGATACTCTAATAAAGAGACGTCAGAAGAAATAACGCATGCTATGTCATGTCAAGGCCCAAAACATTTGAACATACGTGGACGACCCATTCAACAACAAAGGAGTCAGGTAATGGGCCGTGCCGGAGAGAGTGGGTAGAGAATGGGCCTCGAGCCCAAGACATTTGGACTCTGTGTTTGCCATCTGATACGGAGCGCCGGATAGCTGAGCAACAATACACAAAAACGTGCAAGCTGTGAGAAGAGAATGAGATATTGGCCGTGTCCTTTTTTTCAGCTTATAATTTTAGCTTTTAATTTTTCTATAGTAACTAGTTTTTAAACAAAGTATTTTTTGTTAATTATAATATATACTGTACCGACTTCATTTATATGGCAGAAATCACACGTGAATTTCTATTACTCAGTAATTTTTCATATAAACAACTCAAAAGTCACAAGCCACAGTAAAAAATCACAAGCCTCAGTAATTTTTCTATAGTAACTAGTTTTTAAATAAATTTTTTTTAAAAAATAGGATCTAATAGTTAATTGTAATATATATTGTACTGACTTCATTTATATTGACAAAAACACATGTGAATTTCTGTTACTCTGTAATTTCTCATATAAACAACTCAAAAATGATAAGTTACAGTCAAAAATCATAAATCTTAACAAAAAAATAGACCCATTTTCTCAAAAGATAAAATAAAGACGTATCAGTGCATCAGGCTGTTAATTATCGCTAACGTGACGTGTTTTGCTTACAGACGGGACATGTTCCCTGCAGTTTCGTCTTCCCTCGTATTGACTTAAGCACTGCCAAGAGCAACGTGCCACGTGCTAAGCACCGTTCTTCTTTTTTTCCCTCTGGCTATAGAGAGCTAAAGGTCGAAACGACTGTGGAAGCTTACATGAAAGTGATACTACCTACGCAGATAAGAGAAAATCACCACTGGAAACAAGCACGAAAGCTGACCAAACCACAGAAGATTCGTCACCCGTTCAATGCTTCTTAGCTTGGTTTGATGGTTTCTCCAAAGTTTAAGGACTCCCGGGCTTAAGGATCAAGATATCTGCCTCTCTCCTCCTCCTGTGTGTGGAAAGATACCATGCATTTCTAACCTTAATCGACACTATCAAAACCAAAAGCATGTGAAGAATGAGTTATATTACCGTCTTCGAAAACTTCTGCTATGTTACGGTCTTCGAAAACTTCTACCACATGAAGTATTGTTAGGAACGAAGAAAAGGCATGAACTTTAGAGGTTCCTGTGAAGTTCTTACGGCCGAGCGATCGATGACGTTGCAAATACCAAAGTACTTTCCGATATACCAAAGTACCATTTCCGCTCCATCATTGAGCTATATCGGAAAGTACTTTGGTATTTCCCTTTCTAAACTTTTTAACCCTGCGTTTATATATGTACCATAGAGTAACACGTAGTAAACCTTACCTAAAATTGTTTGATCAGACACAAGAAAAGCGCTAAACGATAATCTTTATCAGTTACGTATCACCATCACCAACAGTTAACTTAAAACTAAATTAGAAAGCCACGATAAATTCACTCATCATAAACTTGCTCTCGTCCCCTCGCTCTTCCAAACCAAAACTGCGTGTGGCGACGCGGGGGTGATCCGATACCACCTCGCGATCAGGACCGTCGGCTTCGGATCGGACGGATGCCGGTGGACGTCGACCGCACCGCCGTCTTCGAGGCGGCGACGCCGCCGCCGGCGACGGCGTGCAGCTCGTCGTCGATAGGGAAGGACAGCGACGATGAGTGCTCGCCGCCGGGGGAGAAGGAGGAGGGTGAGGTGCAGAGCGCGTACACGGGGGAAGCAGGAGGAGGAGGGGGCCTCGCCGGGTTGGAGGCATTGGAGGAGTCGCTTCCCGTTCGGTGAGCTGAGTTCTTGCCGGTTTCTTTGTTTCTTTCTTGCTCTGATTTGAGCTGCGAAGTAAAAAAAAATCGGTTCTTTTGGGGTTCATGACGTCGCTAGGATGCCAATTTGTGGTGAATTTATGAGAAGGTTGTGATTTGGGTTGGTTAGTTTCTTGGAGTTTACGGGGATCACTGTGTGAATTGTGAGTTTCTTTTTTTGAAATGATACGTACTGTAGACTGCTAGTCTTGCTTGATGAATATTTTGGTGATATTATTAGTGTTGTTGTTAATTCACAAAGATGCAGCCGAATTTGATATGATGGAAATTTCCTGGGTTTGTGGCAAAGATGCAGCCAAATTTGATCTGATGGAAGTTTCCTGGGTTTGTGGCAATACAACTAGGCATCGTTTAGGTACTTTGTCTACGAAATCATATATATTATTGTGCTGTTATAGCTAGGTTGTAGGCCAAAATGCGAAATTTTGCTAGTGCGAATCCAACTGTTGGTGAAGTATTCTTATTATGACGCACTGCTGTTGGTGTTATGTTATACTCCGTTACCTTTCTTATGCGCAGCAGCTTAGACCATATCAGCACGGCATCAAGGATGAAGTAGATTAATCTTGTAGAGAAAATGGAAATAATGATGCCAAAACAATCACGACGAGAGAGAAAATTTTGATGAAGCTGATTGTAAATTCCCTAAGCACGGCCTCAAAAGAGTACAACGGTTGTTGCTCTCTTGCAACTCTCTCAATTTTTTGGGACCCTCGGATATTTGTCCCATATAAAAAATCTAATTGTAAAGAATAACCTAGCATCTAAATCTTTTGTGCGCCTCTTGCCTTGAATGAGTTGGGTTGTGGGTTGGATTCTCTATGGCTATACCTCATGATTTTATATAGTCCTCCTTTAAAGTAAAGTAAAAATCCTAATTCAATTATGATTCATCTAGGAATTCTTATAGCACACCTCTCTAAGTCCTATTAGATTAGGATATAAGTCACTATCCTAACATGTTTGTTATTAATTAGCTCTATCTGCACTGCACCGAGCATTAGATTGACTGTATAGTATAGAGTGATCTGACATGTTTGCCGGACGAGCAAGGCATGTCCATATCCAATGGAAAATTCAGTATCTTGTTTCTTGTGGAAAATTCTTAGGTCCAAAATTCATTTGGTGATGAGTGCTCAGCCGTTTTCTTTGACGCACAATAGAAGAGTCGATAGTGTTTATGTTTGTAAGATTGAAGGAGTGGGGTTAAGCCATTGACAATTCTAAATGAAACTTGAATTGCATAAATCTTGTAAAAGCCATTTTCTCTCTTGTTTTCAAAAGTCCATTGAATACAGAATATGGATATGAATTAAGCTACTGGAATTTCTCGCGTGGGAAATACGTGATGTTAATCTTGGCACATTTGGTTCGATTATTAATTAATTGAAAAGGACCTGCTTCACATGGCACCAACCAATCTTATGCAGCAACATTCAAATGAGGACTGCAGTGGATTAAGTGGTACAGAACATCAATTATTGGCTAATCGAGGGCCTATAATATCATTCCCACTCTGGATTATATAGATACAGATTATTTTGTTTTCATACGTCAAATGTACTCTAGTATCATTCCCATTAAGATAGGACTACACCAAGGATCAGTGTTGAGTCCATACATTTTTGTCCTAGTGATGGATGAGGTCACATGGGACATACAAGGAGATATCTCTTGGTGTATACTTTTCACTGATGATATGGTGCTGGCTGATGAGAGTATAATAAGTATTGATAGGAAGCTCGAGTTATAGAGAAAGACCTTAGAATTTAAGGGCTTTAGACTTAGTAGGACTAAAACTGAGTACATAAGGTGTGATTTCAGTAATGCTAGAGTAGATTATGGAGATGTTAGATTGGATGAACAAGTAGTGCCTAAGAAGAACACATTTCGTTATTTGGGATCGATGCTACAGTGGGACAGTGCAATTGATGAAGACGTGAGCCACAGGATAAGAGCGGGGTGGGTGAAATGGCGCCAAGTATCTAGTGTCCTGTGTGACAAAAAAGTCCCTCAAAAATTAAAGGGTAAGTTCTATAGGATGGTGATCAGACCCGCAATGCTACATGGAGCAAAATGTTGGGTGACTAAAAGATAACATATATAGAAAATGAGTGTAGCGGAGATGATGATGCTGTAGTGGATTTGTGGTCATACAAAGCGGGATCGCATCTGCAATGATGATATATGTGATAGGGTGGGAGTAGCACCAATTGAAAAGAAGTTTATCCAACATCATGAGATGGTTTGGACATCTCCAACGACGGTCTCCTGAGGCACCGGTACGTAATGAAATTTTAAGACGTACTGAAAATGTAAGAAGAGCAGAGGTCGACTAAAATTGACGTGGGAAGAAGCAGTTAAAAGAGACTTGAAGGATTGGAATGTATCTAAAGAATTAGCTTTGGATAGGAGTGCATGGAAGTTAGCGATCCACGTACCGGAACCATAAGAAAGTTAGGGACAGTGTTTTAGACTCTTGGCTCAGATACCAGGTTGTACATGTTAGGGTTTTAGCATTGTAGGTTTTATTTCAAGGCTCATATCACTTTGATCTTAAAAATGTTTCATTTCTAGCTTATCCTAACTTGTTTGGGGTAAAAGGCTTTGTTGTTGTTATTGTTGTAGCGTGCTTTGTTGCCAGTGGGATTGTGCTATCTTTCCTGATACAATCATAGCATGTCCTAAGCTATTGGCTATTTCATATCTGTCCATTTTGATTTGCTTACCCATAACTAATATATAGCTTTCTATGAACCGTAGTGATGGCACTTATCAATTCAATCATCATATGATTAGTTTTTGCACTATGGGTGTTCTGTATTTCAGTTCTCTAATATCCATATGTTTCCCTGGATAGGCGTAGCATCTCCAAATTCTACAACGGTAAATCCAAATCTTTCGCGTGCCTCAAAGAAGCTATTACATCTTCTGGCTCTGCAAGGGACATCACTAAGGCAGAGAATGCGTACTCCAGAAAACGGAAGAATCTCCTTGCGTACAGCATCATGTATGGAAGTTCAAACGACGCAACAGCAGAAGCTTATGAAACTGGCCTTCCTAAGAGGCCTGCTAGTTTGAGCAGAAACTCTCTGGTGACCTTGGCTAGTAGCAGTTCTAGGAGCAGCGGCAGTATCAGCATTGAAGAAAACGAGCTGCCTGAGCAGCTCCATTCGCCTCGGTCACCTGCTAATTGGGATAATTCTGCACCTCCAAAGATTCCAGCGTCACAACCAGGATCCTGCGAAACTAAAACATCATCTGTGCCTATGAGGGCATTCTCGATGATGGATTTGCATCGTCTGCATAGGTCAAGTTCCTCGGTTCGTCTCAGAGATCAGAAGAAGACGGATTAGTTAGCATTCAGAGGAGGATTTCCTATTTATTTTTGTTTCACTGTTTTGCTTGGGGTTGCTAGCTAGTATCATTCTGTCTAAGGCTGGCATTGAAGTTTCTGGATAAATAACAGGGAGCTTGTTGGTGTGTGTGTGTGTGTGAAAATGGTTGGGTTACTGTGTTGTTAATTAGCATAGTATATATACTAATATCGATGGCCTAAATTGGTCTCTACTCATGTAATCATCTTCTGTAATTAACAAAATCTTATAATGCCTCTTATTTTGCTTCTTGACCTGCTGACTGCATTAACTCCTATCAAATATACTATTGATTCTCAATTCTAGTATAGTTAAGAGATAATTTTATACAAGTTCAATGTAATCTTGGGTGCAAGTTAATTGTAGTGCAGTAAAATTAGACAAAACGCTGAAATGGGTTTAATAAGGGTTTATTTGGTTGCTTGTACCAAGTGGTACATATACTGGATGGTCCTTGGATAAAAGGCCGTCTATGCATTTGGTTGCCTAACCATTACATCTTGGAAGGTGTGATGTAAATATAAGAAATTTCACTCTAGATGTTGAACAATCCCATTCGCCAAAAACGATTGAACACGTGGTATAGGAATCATCCCATCCGATTCAACATCGTCCAATCAACCAAACACATCTGAAATGGCCACTGTACACAAGATTACTCGGAGCCAACGGTCGTGCGTGGGAGGTGGCCGAGAGGTTGGAGCCGTGGAGGCACAACAGCGGTTTAAATCCCAATTCCCACTTTTATGTATACTAGTCATCTGCTCGTGCATTGCAACAAAATTTATTAGATATATAAAGAATCATACTATATAAGAGGACTACTCGGATCAGTTGAAAAGTAGAAAGTAGAGAGTGATGAAGTTAAAGCAATGTGATGGTTGGAGGAGAAGGGACGTACGACCAACAACTTATTCTTTTATAATAGTAATGACAAGTACATCTCAATAGAAAAGTGTACGTCCAATTTGTGAGGTTGTGGATTTGTCTTCAGCCTCCGTAATTATTGGTGTGTATTAGGAGGCGCACTTGTAGAGTGTGTACATGTGTCTAAAAAAATAAGCATTACAAATTTGATGTTATTACTAATCCTATCTTTACGCTTTACGGCAAGGAATGTCTAATTTTCAAACTCGGGCGTATACAGATGCAATTATCCCTTACATTTGTTTTTTGACACTGGTCTATTGGCTGGTGAAATTCTTGGCTGCCCACGCATTGTCTAAGGATGTGTGGCAAGCGATGTGATGGCGCATTTATCCGTGCTTTTGAGCTGTTAATAAAGTTGCAAATTTGCATATATGCCGAGGATTATTTTCAACAAAGTTACGCCTTCTCCAGTGAGAATATGTTTTTCTTTGGTCAATGAGAATGTGATGCTTAGCTTTGTTCAGAATATAAAATAACTATTGAAGATGCTAGAATTTGCCCAACACAAATTAAGAAAGACACGTTTTCAACGCAAAAAATTGGCACATTGAAAAGAAAGGTTCGAGGAGTACGACAAGATTGGTTCTCGAGTAACACATTATTAGCACAACATAACTTCAATTCCCTCTAGCCGGTGTTCATAGAGTGCAATACTAATCTCTATTAGGGCATCTCCAATGGGTCTATAGCAGCTATCTACAAGAGAGTCCATGTCATCAACTGTCCTACGTGGAAGATATTAAATGAAGAAAGAGAACGCAGCTCTCTCACAAACTCTAGAGATAGTCTATAGCACCAAACGAGGCAGCCTCCATAAATTTCATATTGTGCATGTAAGCATCAAATAGCTATCCTTATAGATAGTTCTTTAGAATGCTAACTTTAGTGTGTACTATATAGATGATGTGGAAGTCTTATAGTTAGTTGCTAGCTATAACCATTGGAGATGCCCTTAAAGCTGTGTAAAACGAAATCAAGAGAGTGCCACATCATCACTTTCTCCCTCCGCCATCCAATTTGAATCCAACGAACACAAATGTACCAAAGACAAAAGACACTCCATAAACCATACATCCAGCTAGAACCACCTTATAAATCATACATCTATAACCATCTTCATATTTCTAAGGAGCAATAGATTAGTCCTCGGTCGGATTGTTTAGCTAATTAGATACAATGCTCCACGAAACATAGTTTTCCCATACCTGATCTAAAATTTCATTCGGTTGCTAATGCAAATTTCCTACACTAAATTGCAAATAAATGATAGGATTATCGCAACGATGTGCGGGCTCAATCCTAAGATTTTTTGTCATGGTCAATAAGAAATGGCTTGTTCATTTGATAGGCAACTAATATTAGACTAGCAAATAGAGTGGACGTCCCTTTTAGCTCCTCTCGGATTGTTGGCCAGCCAAATTGAAGGGCTTATTTTTGGACATTAATAATTGGCAGCATGCCCAATTTGTGCATATAGCACAGAGATGAATAATTCCCAACCATTCCAGCCGAAACAGAATTTGAACTATATTTTGGGCCAGAAACCAGTTTAGAATATTCCGACCGGAAAAAGAAATAAACAAGAACACACACATACATACATACAGCCAGATTTGACAATGTTGCGTATTGTATTTACAAAACTAGTTATATACGCACCGTATTTATAAAAATGACACTTCTATCGTCCGGTGGGCGGGCGGCAGCGCCGGTGAGGTGACACACGGCGAGGCCACCGACAGCAGGCGTCTGCCGCCCAGCCAGCAGATGGCAGGCAGCCTGCCGCCAGGTGGGGGGACGACAGGTAAGCCTGCCGTCTGGTGAGGGGGCAGCAGGAGATTAAGCCGCGGGCTAATTAGCCAGTTTAATTACCTGTCCTAATTTTTTTTAATATTTAGTGTTTTTTGAATTTTTAAATATACCAAATGATTTTAAAAAATTATAAAAATTTATGTACAATCTCATGACACAGCATAACTTATAATGTAATTTTTGGGTAATTTTATCTATTATTAATGTTGTTCAAAAATTCATAAAATTTTGATATATTTACAAGTTTTACATATATCAAACGAGCTCAAAAAATTACAAAATTTTATGTGAAGCCTTCTAATATAGTTATAGTTATTGTATAATTTTTTTGGAATTTTATGTGATCTGAATTTGCCATTTTAATTCATGAATTTACGGCCGGTGAATTTAATTCATGATTAAATTAACCCAAATAAACATGGCAGATTTGGACCACATAAAGTTCCCTAAAAATTACATAATAATTATGACTCTGTCGAGAGCTTTCACATAAAATTTTGTAATTTTTAGAGCAAGTTTACTATATATAAAAACTCGTACAAATTTCAAAATTTTGTGAATTTTTAAGCAACATCATAAAAGATAAAATTACCTAAAAATTAAATTTGACGTATGTTATGTCGGGAGGCCGCATATAAATTTTTGAAAATTTTTGAAGTCATCCGATATATTTAAAAATCAAATAAATACTAAATAGAAAATAAGTAATTAAGTCATTTAATTAGCCGGCTTAATCACCTATCGCATGGCGAGGAGATGGCAGTGATTAAACCAGCTAATTAGCCGACTTAATTACCTCCTCTAAATTTTTAGCTTAATATTTACTTAAAATTTTAAATATACCAAATTAGCTCAAAAATTTGTAAAAATTTATATACAGTCTCCCGACATAACGTATTTGACAATGTAATTTTTAGATAATTTTATCCATTGTGAATATTGCTATAAAATTTATACAATTTTGATATTTGTATGAGTTTGTATATAGAGTAAACAAGCTCCAAAATTACGAAATTTTATGTAAAACCTCCTGACACAATCATAGTTATTGTATAAACTTTTGAGAATTTTATGTGATCCGAATTTGCCATGTTTATTCGAATTAATTTACTCATGAATTTACGTTTGATGAATTTAATTCATGATTAAAATAACCCAAATAAATGTGACAAATTCAGAGCATATAAAATTAAAAAAATTATACAATTACTATGACTGTGTTGGGAGGTTTCACATTAAATTTCATAAACTTTTTCAAGCTCGTTTGCTATATTTAAAATTGTATGAATTTTTGAGCAATATTCGGAATGGGTAAAATTATCCAAAATTTACACCGCGATGTATGTTGCGTTGGAGGTTGTACACAAATTTTAGTAAGTTTTTGAGGTCATTTGATATAATTAAAAATTGTAAAAACACTAAACAGAAAAAATTAGTGTAGGTAATTAAGCTGGCTAATTAGCCGGCTTAATTACCTGTCGCCCCTCATCGACGACAGTGCTTGCTCGCCATCCCCACCGCGGCAGTTACCTCGCTTGTCGGGCGGGCGGCAGCACTGTCGCCGCGCCCTTGCCACGTGTCACCTCGCCGGCCTTGTGCTTCGCCCACCGGATGGCGTATACTAGTTTTGCAAATACAATGTGCATACGGCTATTTTTGTAAATACGGTGTGCAACAGTGCCAAATCTGATTTTAACTCTACATACCTACACACCGTACACACACACACACAAACAAACACACACACACACACACACACATATATATATAGGACCTGAAATGGGGCACCATGGTATCTAGGCACCGAGCCTCCCTGCCTTTAGATTGCTTTTAGATGCGTGCAAGTGAAAAGGAAGTCATTGATTTAGTATGCTAAATCAATCATGGATGGAAAGTCTCAATCATGTAGTCTAGGCACCATGGTGCCTCTATTATTTATACTATATATATACCTATATATATACATGTGTGTGTGTATAACCACGGTTCAACAGAAACATAAACCTTTATCCAACATAACTGGGTGCATGCCATCCATGTTCAGAGTAACTTAGTTATTATATTACTGCAAGTGAAAGCTGGTTTAGGCCCGTTCGTTTTAGCTTCAGGTTCTGGCTTTTAATTTACTATTCCTTAATTTCATATTTTCCTTGCTTTTTGGCTTTTTTGGGGGCTTTTTTGTCGTTTTCTTTTTTCCTGTATTCCTTCGTATTGTCCGTGATGGGCTAATATGTTTTTTATTTTTAAATTTAATTACGCCAAATAAGCTACCATCAACTACAATGAAAAATAAGCTGGCTATAGTGAAAAAAGCTAATAACCACTGCCAAACTGAGCGCCCTCGTGATCAGTTGGGCTTAAAAGCTCATGGCTTATGGCTGAAAACACTGTAGCTGGCTGAAAAAACACTATAGCTGATAGAAGCTTATTTAGCATAATTAAAATTAAAAAATTTAAAAATATAAAAAATATGTTAGCCCAATATGTATAATACAAACGAATACGGGAAAAAAAGAACCGGCAAAAAAGCTCAACAAAAAGCCAAAAGTTTAGAAAAAGACGAAATTTATGAATAGTGAAAAATAAGCCAGAAGCCAGAAGCTCAAGCCGAACCGATCAGGGTTTAAGAGAAAGTTCTTTCTTTCTCTCTCTAGCTGCAAGTAGCTAGGTTTATTAGCTACACTCCATGCATTGACTACTCATAGTCACGCTCGATCATGTCATGCGGCATCATGAAATCCCGTGTGCAGTCCTTGAAGATCTTTTTAAAGATGATTCAAATTTGTATTGTGTCCGTATATGACACTGCATCATTTTATGTCAGATATAGCATAATCGGTGTCAGGGACATATGCAGGCTGTATCAGATGTGGTGTCAATCTGTAGCAACTGACTCTAATTCGATTCCTTTTCTTGTGGGACTCATCTACCTCACCCTATATATGTACTCCAGTAGTCTAAAGGAAGATCAAGAGTCTCATTATAATATCTCCTTGTATAGTAAATTTTATTTTCGTGCATCTGTGGTTTTTCCCGCAAAGATTTTTCACGTTAAATTTATGTCTCCCATTCTTTCGATCTTCTATTTTTAACATGTGTTTTATAATAAATTGTATTAGAGCTCTGAGTTTAAGATCCAAGTCACTGGCCCAGGAGGAGCTGACTCCGGGGCAGCATCTTCACGACTCCCATACGGTGCAGGCAAGAATCGATTGGATGAAAAAAGATTCATCGTTCAATGAATGTTATTCAAGTCGTCAGACTCGATTTGCTTGTCTGAAGACAAGTTCGAGATAGAAGCTAAAAATTTCTGTCTCTACATCAAAGCTGATCTGCATGATAAAAGCATAGCAACGCTTTGTTTTCTTCAATTTTCCCTCAGTCCCAATTGTAGGATCGTATGGCTCAATCAGATGATGGTGAATGATTGGCTTTGCTTTTTGATACCTAAAAACAAATATCAAACCAGAAGAAAAACAATCCAAATTACTGGATGTAGATTTCGATAGTAAGTCGTTCGACTGCTCCCTCTTGACTCTTTTGCACGCACTCGATGAACACTTCGATCGCTCGGCGTTCAACCGCTCACTTCGACTGCTCATTATGACTGCTCGCTTGATCTCCTTTGCACATAGTCAAAATCTTCCTTGCTCAAAAGCTTTAACTGCTCAACGAGAACACGCCGAAGATAGCACTGTGCTTGTATCACTCAAGATCAAGATGTGTTAGCACATCACCGCCAGGGCCATAGGAAAAACAATGCTCAGAAAACATGTTGCTGACATTAACTAACTTTTCTTAGAATAGATCTGATCTATTATTTTTGGATCATGTTCTGTGGATACAAAGCACCCTCACAGCACCTCTAAAAACTCTAGCACAAAATCCTCCTCAAAACCACAGCTAAAACCCCTTGCCTCTACCAACTTTTATATGCTAGAACCTAAAAGCATGTTCACCTCAAACACGGACATCTCAAACTGTATCCCTAACAACCTAGACATGCAATCCTATCTATTCCAAAAATCAAGGGATGCGAAACCCTTTCAAACACGGGCTTTATCCAATCCCTAACTCTTCCTAGTTATGGACTCTATTCACAACTTCTAACTCACCACATGATGAAGCCTCCCGAACAGCACCTCCTGTATCTCCATCACGCACCATCACCTCTCATGTCGAAACCTCTGAGACTGCACCTCCCGTATCTTCTCCATGCATCATCACCTTTGATCTCCATGTGCTCTAACGTTAGCTCGACCACCTCGCGTGGCATCTTTGACCGCATGGACCACAGATTTCCTCATCCTAGTTCTGGTCCTTCTTGTTACCGACCATGACTGCCTCCATGCCAACTTGCAGATGTAAAGACCAAAGAACGTTTTTCACTGGTACAAGTTCTTCCTAACTTGATCGACATTAACACATCGATGTATAACTCACCCTTGTCTATCCATAGATAAGAACCAAACCAACCACGAACACCAACCAGATCATCGACAACCACAGTATCCATGCTCTCTAGAAATCACCAACTTCAGACCACTCACTACGACTGATTACAACCGCTATGCAAGACCGGTCGCTATATCATCGAGTACTCAAACACAAGTATTCGGGAAATACCATCGCTCAGAATACTTGGGAAAAACAAGCATTGCTACCGACCACAGAACCATCAAGTACTGACTACTGAGTACTGATCGCTATGACTAAAACACCATATCGCTATCCCAATGCTTACTCAAAGCCTACGAGTAAGATCACAATGCCTTCGACCACCAATCACCGACCACAGTTGCGAAACCCACGACTGCAACGCCTTCAACTACCAACCAGTAAAGTCTACGACTACCGAGCATGGAGTCCTTCTGATTCCAAATACCTAGTCCTTTCGACTATTGAGTATAGTCCTTTCGACTACCGAGTACCAAATCATTCCAACTTCCAAATACCATGACCATCTGACCACCGAATACTTTCATCTTCCGAGTACCGAATCCTTTGAGTACTGTTCACTAATCATCGACCACCATGCACTAGCTAGTCAAATCACTGGGTTAACACGAGTACTTGAAGTACTCGAAGATAGCGAGAATTGAAGCACTCACACTGACAATGAAGTCTACAAGTACCGATCGTGAAGCTTACGACAACTAATCCTACCGACCACAAAATCTTTGACTATTGAATACTGGCTAGTAAAGTCGAAGACTATCGAGTATCGACCAATAATGTCTACGATTATCGAGTACTGACCAGTAAAGTCCATTACTATCGAGTACCAACCAGTAAAGTCCATGACTATCGAGTACCAACCAGTAAAGTCTATGATTATCACGTATCGACCAGGTATTGTAGCTACGACTATGAAAAGTATTATAGCTATGATCATCGACCGTTTACTGTAGCCGATGACCTTCGACCGGTTCATTATCACTTACGGCCGGTTAAATGTTGCTTACAACCGGTTCACTGTTTGAAGTCAAAATCTACGATTATCTTCCGTGGTCATTATGTCATTGTCAAAATACTGTAATCGAAGGCTGCCATGGTCGAAGTCTGATATGGTCGATATACCATGGTTGAAGTTTCACGTGGTTGAACCTGACCGTGATTGAAACAAGACATGGTCGAAGTCTGCCATGATTGAAACCGGACATGGTCGAAGTTAGACATGGTCGAAATGCCAAGGTCGAAATACCGTGGTTGAAGCTTGACATGATCAAAATGTCGTGGTCGATTTACCATGGTCGTAGTCTGCTGATTCCATTTCTGTAAAAGAGCACCAACAGAAAATTTCTCATATGCAAATTTCAATGCAACCCAAAAGTCAATTATTCACCATCAATAAATCCACGACCACCACTTGGTCTAACAATTTTCCCCTTAATAAATACATTGACAACACCTAAAAATTCTAGAATGAGAAATTTGCGAAGGAAAAAAATTCAATGCTGTAGACTACAATAAGAAGAGCCAGTAGACCACAACATAGCAAGAGAATGCAGCAGACCATAGCAGAAAGCCGAAAGCTCAGAAAACTCCTACTTAGCCCACATAGAGGGCTCAGAAAACTCCCCCTCAAAATAAGAGAGCAATTTTAACAATTCCTCTAATTTTTCTCCAATTTCTCCCCCTTTGGCAATGTAATCATCAAGAACTCTAGAGAAAAGAAAAATTCTAAGAAGGAGCAATGAGAGTAAACATCCATAAGCTTTGTAGATTATCCAAGACACTTTGCATTCATTTACCATTTTTTAGTAGAGCTTGCTAGATCATATAATGTCATATATCATATAGCACTATCAAAACTAGTCTTTAACATAATTAAGTGATTTATATGAATGACATGCATATCAACAATGACCAAACCAATTATAAAGAGCATAATGAGATATCACAACAAAAAGAGCAAGCATAAAAGTGAAGCAAACTGTAAGTCAAGACGAGCTAGCAGTCTCATATAGCAACCTATTGCTCTACACTCAATTTTTAAGCATGTGGCATGCTTGAAGCATACTTCTTTTCATGATACCTTCCGTGAAGCATACTTTTTTAAATGGTGGCATAATTGAAGCATACTTCTTTTCATTCGAGCACGTTTTGTGCTTTTTTCTGTTGTTTAATCATGGCATGCTTGAAATATACATCTTTTCCATCTTTTCTTTCTCATTTTTTATTAACATGCCTGATTGGGTGTATATAAAAAGATTACAACAAGAACCATACTAGCCTCATAGCCAAGATTCAAAATAAGACTCATAATCAAGCTAATCCCTTTTAGATGAACATCACAAAGTACTATATATAATTAATTTAGTCAAAGTATTCTGCCATGTCAAATTTTAATTCAAGTATAGCAAATTCATTACTACCAGTTATGATCAAAGTTATATAGCTTATGCGTAAATATGATAAAGAAACATCTTATACTCATTAATTGATTTCAAAGACTTGGACTTGATGCATTATTTGACATGCATAGTGAATAAATCTTTCAAAACAATTAAACATCAAGCTCTCCCTCTAAATAATCCCATAGGAAGCAACATACCCAACTCACTTTTCAACCGAACACAAAGAGAAGAATCAAGTAGCTAGGACAAAAAATATCAACAACTTGAGTATCAAAGCACATGGGGCATTGGAGTTATCATAGATGTAGTCAAAGAGGTCGTAGTGGTCGTATGAATACCACTTATAGGGCAACATCACCTTTTTCACATGGTCTAATTAGAAGGTGAAACTCTTGGAAGCCATCAAAGGGAGTGAAGAGCCATCAAGTGTCAACCAATGAAGTAAAATGGTGGATTCCAATCAAATACATATTCTTCATTCCGCGTCACCTGGTATTACATCGCAGAAAGTATCGGTCTCATAGTACTGGGGTTAGTGAGATAAGATTTAGGAATCCAGTACTATGACACACGGTGAACAGGGGAAAAAGCATGCAAAGATTTAAGTGGAGTATTAACATCTGACATATTTCAACTAGACAGTTGATGAGATGTCAGTTCGATGACGGGGCAGTCTGACCTCCTTAGTAGAACTGGTCTGACCACTGATTGGTCTAAACGAGCAGTAAAAGCTGGTCAAAAATGATCTGACCCCTTACATAAAGCTAGTCTACTTCCCGACTGGTCTAATCAAGTAGAGAACACTGGTTGAAAGTCTCTTGGGAAGTTGGTTCGACCATGGGAAACAATTGGTTGAAAATCTGGTTCAGCCTTTCTTGTTCGACCATGGGAAGCAGCTGGTCTAACTGGTCTGACCGTTGACCAGTCTAATCGAGTAGAAAGCACTAGTCAAATCACTGGTCGTTGAAGCGTTGGTTGAAGTGTTGATCCAACCACAAGAAAAGCTGACCTAACCGGTTCTATTGCAAAAACTCCTGATCCTGTAGAAAGATGATTAGAGAGAGAGAGCAAAGTGACAACCTACAGATGATTGGTTAGAGAGAGCAAAGAGACAATAAGTTTTCAAATATGCAAAAGACTGATTAGAGAGAGCAGAGCAACAACAAGGAGATTGCACAAATCCCATTCGAGAGCACTTTATTAACTTGTCTCTCTTTTCTTTCTTAGCTTTACAAAAACAAAATTGAACCACATGACCATCTCCACCACAATGAGTGCATTAATACTTGACTAGATGTGAAGTCATATTGTTGACTTCACAACACCCACTTTGGTAGAGGGGTCCTTTGCTATACTAGCAGATTTAAACACAATTGGTTTTGGCACAGAGTTTACATCAATCTTTTCTGGTTTAAGAAATTTAATAATCTTCAGAGGATTATTCTTGGCATGCTCAACAAAATTAAATCTTAGACCATATTTTTTCACACTTGTTTTTGATTGATCAAGAATCATGTTTAATTTTTTCTTGCCAAAAGAAATCCTTTCTAAGGTGTTCTTAAGATACTCATTCTCTTTAGTCAGTGTAGGACATGATGTGTACTTAACCAGTTTATTCACTAAATTCTTAAAATTACTAGACTTAGCCAATCTATCTTTTTAAACAAAATCATTAAGTTATCTAGTCAAAACTTCTATTTCAGTGTTAAGTTTAGAATAGTTAGAGCAAGAGAGAGTCTCATGATAAAGTATCTGTTGAATTGATTTCTGAGAAGAGTTAAGTCTAGCTTGGAGCAAATCACATTTAGAGCATGCTTTAGATGAGTTAGACTTAAACTTTTCAATTTCATCATTAGCAACTTTAAGTTTTCCATCACATGAGTCATGTAGCATCCTTAGTTGATCAAATTATCAGTTGCATCTCTAAGTTGAACTAGGCTTGTTGTATTAACAGATCTAGCACTTTCCAATTCAAAGTATAAGACTTAACAACCACAAAATTATTTTACTTCAATCGTGGTGATCATTGTCACAACTCTCAAAATCACCATCACTCAGATCAAGGCACTCGATTGTTGATAGAACCTTCTCAGGCACTCTGCGATAAAAAAGATCTACCCATAGTGTTATTCTTGGATGATCGACAATGATAGTTCCTGCCCTCCTTTTTCCCTTTGAGCTTGGGCAGTCCATCTTAATGTGGTCTGGCTCGCCACACTCATAGCATCTGATTGAACCTAAAGCGCCGCCTTTCTTTCTCATCCTCACATTGTTGAGTGTCTTGTATGCCCGTAAGGAGATCAGCACCAAGTCTTCTTCAGGTAGCTGCTCGAACTGTTTCTCTGAAAAAGAAGTCAAAGTAGACACAGAAACACAAGACAAAGTGCTCGATGAAGCAGCTGCATGGGGTTAGTCATAAGTGCTAAAGATAAAGATTTATCAGTCTTATATGTTAAAGCCTCCATCTCATAGGTTTTCAATCTACAGTACAGATCATCCATGGTAAGGGTATCTAGATCGACTATTTGATTAATAATCGTGATGACCATTAACCACTCTAAACCTAAAGACCTCAAAATTTTAGTTGCATTATCTTGATCAGCAGGTATAACACTAACTTTGCGCAAGTTAATCAAAATTTTCTCAAAACGACCAAAAAGATCATCAATAGATTCACCAGGTTTTATAACAAAATTCGGGTACTCCTTTTGATAAAGATTCTTATGCAATTTCTTAATATTAGTCGTTCCTTCATGATAATCGCAAAGAATTTTCCAGATTAAGTGGACAAAAGCTATATAAGCTACTCGATCAAATTCTTTGTGAGAGATTCCTTAAAATAACATGTTACGAGCTTGAGCATTTAGATCAACATCTATTTTATTTAGATTTGTAACCATAACAAGGACCTCTACAGTCTACAAACCTTATTCTAAACATCACTACCCTGAACCTCAATGTACATTTGCATCTGACACTTCTAAAAAGCAAAATCAGTACCATTTAGCACAGGGAACAGTTCACATACTTCTCTGATGCCATTGCAGTTGGCTTTGATACTACTTGAAGGATCGTATGGTGCAATCAAAGGTGGTGAATGATTGCATCCACTTTTTGATACCTGAAAACAAATCTCAAACTAGAAGAAAAGCAATCTAAATTACTGGATGTAGATTTTGATATCAAGTCATTCGACTGCTCGCTCTTGACTCTTTTGCACGCACTCGATGAACACTTTGATCGATCGGCATTCAACTACTAGCTACGATCGCTCGCTTGACCTCCATTGCACATAGTCGAAGTCTCCCTCTGCTTGAAAGCTTTAGTTGCTCGAATGAGAACACACCGAAGATAACACTGTGCTCATATCACGCAAAATCAAGATGTGTTAGCACACCACTATTGAGGCCACAGGAAAAATGATGCTTGAAGAACATGTCATCAACGTCAACTAACTTTTTTTTGGAATAGATTTGATCTATTATTTCTGGATCATATTATGTGGCTACAAAGTACCCTCACGGCACCCCAAAAAAACTCTAGCACAAAAAGCCTCCTCAAAGCCACGGCTAAAACCCCTAGGCTCTACCTGGTTTTAGATGCTAAAGCCCTAAACCGTGTTCACCTCAAACATGGACATCTCAAACCATGTCCATAACAACTTGGACATGCAATCCTATCTCTTCCAAAAATCAAGGGACCCAAAACCCTTCCATACATGGGTTTTATCCAATCTCTAACTCTTTCAAGTTATGGACTCCATCCACAACTCCTAACTCACCACGTGACGTATCCTCCAGAACAACACCTCCTGTATCTCCATTATGCACCATCATCTCTCATGTCGAAGCCTCTGGGACCGCACCTCCCATATCTTCTCCACGCATCATCCTCACATGTTGAAGCCTCCGAGACCGCACTTCCCGTATCTTATCCACGCATCATCACCTTTGATCTCTATGTGCTCCAACGTGAGCCCGACCACCTCTCATGATATTCTCGACCACTTGGACATCAGATTTCTCCATCCTAGTCCTGGTCCTCCTCATCATCAACCATGACCACCTCTAAGCCAACCTGCACATGTAATTGACCAAAGAATGTTTTCCACCGGCACAAGTTCCTTCCAACTTGACAGACATTAACACACCCACGTATAACTCACCCTCACCTATCCATAGATAGTAACTAAACCAACCACGAACACCAACTAGGTCGTCCATGACAATAGTTTCTACGCTCTCTAGAAATCACCAAATTTAGACCACTCTTTATTACCGTTTACAACCACTATGCAAGACCGGTCACTAGCACATCAAGTACTCGAACATAAGTATACCATCACTCAAAATACTAGGGAAAAACAAGTATCGCTACTGACCACAGAACCATCGAGTACCGACTACCGAGTACCGATCGCTATGGCTAAAACACCAGATCGCTATCCCAATGCTTACATGAAGCCTACGAGTACAGATCACAGCGCCTTCAACCACCGATCACTGACCACAGTTGCAAAATCCACGACTGCAATGCCTTTGACTACCGACCAGCAAAGTCTACGACTACCGCGTATAGAGTCCTCTGACTGCGAGTACCTAGTCCTTCTAACTGTCGAGTATCAAGTCCTTTCGACTACTGAGTACCAAATCATTCTGACTTCCAAGTAGTATGACCATTTGACCACCGAGTACTTCCATCTTCCAAGTACTGTGCATCGATTACCAACTACCATGCACCAGCCAGTCAAATCGCTGGCCCAACATAAGTATTCAAAGATAGCAAGAATTGAAGCAGCCACACCGATAATGAAGTCTATGAGTACTGATCATAAAAGGCTAAGACAACAACAGTAGAACACAAAGTCAACGACAACCAATCGCAAAGTCTTTGACTATCGAGTACCGACCAGTAAAGTCCACGACTATTGAGTACCATCCAGTAAAGTCTATGACTATCGAGTAACGACCAGTAAAGTCCATCACTATCGAGTACCGACCAATAAAGTCCACGACTATCGAGTACCGACCAGTAAAGTGCACGACTATCAAGTACTGACCAGTAATGTCCATGACTATCGAAAATTGACCAGTAAAGTCCACGACTATCGAATATCAACCAGTAAAGTCTATGACTATCGAGTATCGACCAGGTACTTTAGCTACGACCATGAAAAGTATTGTAGCTATGCCCATCGACCGTTTATTGTAGCCGACAACCTTACAACCTCCGATCAGTTCACTGTCGCTTACAACCGGCTAAATGTTGCTTATGACCGATTCACTGTTTGAGGTTGAAATCTAATATTACCTTCTGTGGTCGTTCTGTCATTGTCGAAATGCCGAAGTCGAAGGCTACCATGGTCAAAGTCTGTCGTGGTCAAAGTCTGATGTGGTCAAAATACCATAGTTGAATACCATGTTCGAAGCTTCACATGATCGAAACTTCATGTGGTCGAAGCCGAATATGATCGAAACTGGACATGGTCGAAGTCTGACATGGTTGAAGTCTGCTATGATCAAAACTAGACGTGGTCAAAGTCAGACATAGTAGAAATGCCATGGTCAAAATATCGTGGTTGAAGCTTGACGTGATCAAAATGATGTGGTCATAGTTTGTCCATTCCAGTTCCATAAAAGAGCAACAACCGAAACTTTTCCAAACGCAGCATATGGTCTAACAATCTCCCTCTTAATGAATAATTAACAACACCACAAAAACTCTTGAATGAGAAATTTGCAAAACAAAAAAGTTTAACACTGTATACCACAGCAAGAAGAGCTAGTAGACTACAACACAGCAGGAGAAAGCAACAGACCATAGCAGAAAGCCGAAAGCTTAGAAAACTCCCCCTTATACCACACAGAGTGCTCAAAAAACTCTCGAAAACTCCTCAACATAAGAGAACAATTTTAACAAATTCCTCCAATTTTTGTCCAAATTCTCATTTTCTCCTATTTCTCCCCCTTTGGTAATGTAATCATCAAGAATAGAAAAAAATTTATAAGGAGCAATGAGAGTAAACATTCAAAAGCTTTGTTGATTATCCAAGGAACTTTTCATTGATTTAATATTTTGACTAAGCCACTTTTTTAGTAGAGCTCGCTATATCATATCACATCATATATCATATAGCACCATCAAAACTAGTATTTAATATGATTAAGCAATTTATATCAATGATAGACATCTCAACAATGACCAAACCAATTATAAAGAGCACAATGAGATATCACAATAAAAAGAGCAAGCCTAAAAGTGACGCAAACTTTAAGTCTAGACGAGCTAGCACTCTCATATAACAACCTATTGCTCTACAGTCAATTTTAAAGCATGTGGCATGCTTGAAGTATACTTCTTTTTATGATACCTTCTTTGTAGCATACTTCTTTTAAATGGCAGCATGCTTGAAATATACTTCTTTTCACTTGAGCATATTTTTTTGCTTTTTTCTTTTGTTTAACATGGCATGATTGAAGCATATATCTTTTCCATATTTTCTTTCTTATTTTTTTTAATAACATGCCTAATTGAGTGTATATAAAAAGATTGCAACAAGAACCATACTAGCCTCTTTGCCAAGATTTAATATAAGACTCACAATCAAACTAATCCTTTTTATATGAACACCACAAAGTACAATTTATAATTAATCTAGTCAAAGTATTCAGCCATGTCAAATTTTAATTGAAGTATAGCAAATTCATTACTATCGGTCATGATCAAAGTTACATAGCATATGAGTAAATATGATAAAGAAAACTCTTCTACTCATTATTTGATTTCAAAGACTTGGACTTTATGTATTATTTGACAAGTATAATGAATAAATCTTCCGAAAAATTAAACATCAAGCTCCCTCTCAGAATAACCCTATAGGAAGCATCATACCCAACTCACTTTTCAACCGAACACAAAGAGAAGAATCAAGCAGTTGTGAGGAAAAATATCAACAACTTGAGTATCAGAGCACATGGGGCATTGGAGTTATACCTATGGCAAAGAATTCTCTCATTTAACTCACCAATCACTTGTTCAGGGGGATGACTTCGTTGAATATGTAGAGGAGTCTATGAAGTGGTCGTAGGAGTGATTGTAGATTAGTCGAAGAGGTTGTAGTGGTCGTACGAATACCACTTATAGGACAACATCACCTTTTCCATATGGTCTAACCAGAAGATGAAACTCTTGGAAGCTATCGAAGGGAGTGAAGAACCATCAAGTATTCTAGTCAACCAATAATGTAAAAGACTAGAATCCAATCAAGAACATTCTTTTCATCTTGCGTTAGCTGGTCTTACTTCGCATAAAGTGTCAGTCTCATAGTGTTGGGGTTAGTGAGATAAGATTTAGGAATATTACACTTGGTACCTAGTTTAGGCAGAAAGTGGGGTTTTATCCATGGGACAAATGACCCAAAAGCTTTAGAACTAGGAAGTCTAACTGCTCTCTTGGTACCTAGTTGCAATATTACACACTTGGTCTCCTATCTCTTATGTAAAGCCTATATCATAAAAAAAGAAATTGTTTGTGCCGTGGAACTGGGGTTAGTAAAGATTGACATGTAAATTCACTTCTAAGACACATGACAAGTAAAAATGCTATATCCCAATGTGAAAGGTAGACAATGAAAATTAAATGCTCACAAATGTATAAGCAACCAATTTTGAACATGAATGTACAAAGCATAATAATAAGCAAAACAAGAACAATATATGGTAGAGAGATAAACCAAGCTCTCTATATATACCCATAGTTGGCAATAAAGCAAAGTCATAGCATGGCAAGCACACAATAAAGGACAAAATATGTAAAAAAAATATTATGACAAAGCTTATCTATCCATAATTAGCAATACCACTTGTATTACCAGCACCATGTAAGCATAAACCATGTTAATGAACAAAATATACTTAAATTATGCTAACAAGGATCAAGAGAAAGATATGCTAACATGGATATCTAATAAATACCTAGAGTCAGATATCACAAAAGCATAAAGTGAATATAATAAGATAACACAAGTTCATGATGAAAAGCCAAGCTCGAACATACATGAAAGTTATGATAAAAATTCTAGCCTATATACATATGAGCATGAACAAGCAAATCATGATATAGGATAAAATTGAGAGTAACACATGCTAATGCTAAGAAACTCAAGTATTCACAAATCATATATCACACTACTATGTAAATAGAAAACATGATATGGAGCAAATCATGCAAATACATAGTACAATGATATCAACCAAGCACATGAATACATAAAACACAATACTAGCAAAAACATGATATAGGATATTGCAAGAATAATACATGCTCATAAGAATAAAACTCATATATCCACAAAAGATGAATTATTAGCTAGCACATGGATATACAAGCAAAATACACACAAAGATATGATAAGAATGTAACAAGAGTAATACATGCCAATATGGTACAAGTGAACGCATGGATAAGCATAACATACCAATTATGATCAAACATGAATATGAGGGTATGAAGGTATAGAATAGCTCACAAAGTAGGTGAAAATGCCAAATATGAAAGCACATACCTCTTGAATGCCATCAAAAGGAGTAGAGAACTATCAAGTGTTTCAATCACAAACCCAATCAAACTCACATTCTCCATCTCATGTTCCAGTACCTACACTGAACTAAGCTTTGACTAGACAAATTAATGATTTTACTGAAAACGATAGATTAGCTAAGTCTAGTGCATCTAAGAATTTAGTGAATGAAATGATTAAGTGCACATCATGTCCTACATTGGCTAAAGAGAATGAGTATTTTAAGAACACCTTAGAGATGTTTTCTTTTAACATGAAAAATTTAAACATGATTCTAGATCAATCAAAAACAAGCGTGAAAAAATATGTTCTAGGATTTAATTTTGTTGAGCATGCCAAGAATAATCCTCCTAAGATTATTAAGCTTCTTGAACCAGGAAAGATTAATGTACTCTAAGACAAAACCAATTTTGTTTAAATCTACTGGTGTCTAAAATAGATGTTAACTTCGTACTGCCTACAGCATATGACCATATAGATATCTATTTTAGACCGGAGATAGTACTACTATCCGCATAGGATTATGCGTGCTCCAATGCCAATATCTTCCACCGCGCGCTCAAACTTCCGCTTGAGGCACGAACCGATGTTTCAGCTGGGTTTCAAAAGAACGTGAGCCGTCGCCGCTCTTGTTCTTCCACTTCCTCAGGCCACTGGACTTTATCACCTTGAAGTCGACGCGCCTCTCCTCCCAGTCGTCATCATCACCAGGGCCATTCCTGATATTTTGGAGGCCCTGGGGCAAGACAAAAATAAAGGTTTTAGGGTGTTTCTGATATTTTAAAAATCTCACTTCTATTCAGGCTGATCAGACACTTTTATGATCAAAACCTAATGTATACCAATAATAAGTACACATAATTCTAGATAACCAACATCATATTGTATGAGCAAGATTATATATGCTAAACTTCTTTTGCAAATTGCAAGAGACATATAATTTAAAGGTCTCATTTAAGTCTCGAGAAATTTATCTTGTTTCTTATGAAATTCATATGTTCTAAATATGCCCTTTATGAATGAAACCACATAAAAAAACTATTTTATGAGATTTTTCAGTTAACCAGGACATTAACTAAGTAGTCATCAGTCACACTAAAAGACAAAAGCACCAACCTTCAAAAGAAAATCTTCAATCTTTCAACTGATACAGGACTTTTTGTTAGTCGCCAAACACAACCACATGCAATGAAAATTTAGAGTTCTAGGCTACCAATCTTGAACCAAAATTTTTCTTTGTATACTTGAACGGAAGAATTCAAATATTTAAGAAATCATCGGTTGTCAAATTCCCAGTTTAATTAGAAAGTAAATAAGATACAAGCTAGTTGAGCCGAGCTAGGCATTAATCTTATGAGCGAGTATTCATTAGTTTAGTCACTTGTGACATGTCAAATGATGTGTTTCCAAACAAGTTATATATATAGGTATATATACATATGTTGGGGCCCCTAACTTTCGTGGGCCCTAGGCGGTCGCCCTTGCCGCCCATGCCCAGGACCGGCCCTGATCATCACCAGCGCAGCCCAAAAGTGGAAGCTGACTGCCGCCTTGGCCTCCAGTGACGGCGGGAGCCGTGCCGTTGCCACCGTACACCATCCTAAGCCATCCTACAACAGGGTTTTCAATATCGGTTTGTAATTTTTACTGGAGGTGGCCGATGATAGTGATAATCACGATAATCGGAAAAATTTGAAATTTTTTGGACCAAAAATTTCAAACAAAATTTGAATTTCAAATAAAATTTGGCAAATTTGTTAACACTTTTGCTAATTCAACCTTATCTATATTCTTTGCAAATCAAGAGAACAAACTGCAAAAATTCTTACCTTGGCAAAAGGGCAGTCAGAGAGCACTAGTACCCACCGCCGACATGGCCTCTTCCCCGGCCTCCCCTGCCCCGACCGCCATCACCCTTCTTGCCTCCACCACCGTCGACCCAGACTCTAGGGCCTCCACCGTCGTCCAAGCTTCCACCTCCACAGCCTTCACCACTTGCCATCCAAAGGGGATTTGAGAGGAAGGACGTGGGAACTAGGAACTGGGGGGACGCACTGACGATGAGATCGAGCGAGCCATACCACAAGACGGAGAGGAGGTGAGAAACTGAGGAAGAACCGAAGACGGCGAAGAAGAACTAAGCAAATGTCTGAGCCTAAGAGGAGGCAAAGCAAAGCAAATGCACCACCGGGGAGAGGGCTGAAGAAGGCATTGCTAGGCGCTAGCATTAGGGCCCGTATGTAAGTGACACATCGCAGGGTATTTTATCAAACTCACATGAAAGGTAGGGCAAATCATCAAATATTTCTTTAACTAAAGGGGACCGGTTAAGGCAATAAAACCAGTTTTCGACCAGTTTTCGGCCAATAATCAGAACCTTGTCCTAAAATCCAGGAAGACCTTGCGCCACACCACGACCCTCCACAAGGTGACCACCTCGCCGGCGTCGAGCGGCCTCTTGATGACGTAGGTTGCCGTGTGAATCGTGCGGAGCAGGTCGTACATATCTTCTGCGTCGCCTGGGGTTTCCGGCGAGAAGGCTGCATCCAAAGAGATTATGCTTGCATGAGATTTTGCTGCAACGTATGCATGGTACTAGATCTGTGTTTGCAGTCAGCAGTGCGCTTACCGTAGATGACTGGGATGCGGAGATCAGGCTCGATGATGTCATGGAAGTCGAAACCGCATGTTGCTACCCTGTGAGCGTCGACGTCAAACATCTCTTAGACTGTCGCCGGTGAGAAGCCTTAGGGCTGAACTTGGGCTCCCGCATGTTGCCACTGCAGAGGCAAGGGATGTGAATGTATGTTCTAGTTAAGAATCATGTTTGATACTCACAAAAAGATCTTTTCGGATAAAACAGAGATCTTATTAGGCATACATAATTGAGCACAATTAAACAACGGTGTGGTAGAAGGTACAGTAGCACCAAAATTAATTTATTGTAAAACAAACATCAAGATTTAAAAAAGTGAATTTGGCGCGAAAGACGAGCGCGCGCAATTTGATTTGAATCTTGATTGGACCAAGAAAGAACATTTCCCTTGGAAAGAAGGAAGAACGTTGGTTTAAAACGTGATCTAACTATACTGCAAAGGAAAACGTGAAGAATCGCCACAGAAAGAGCATAAGAACGTTGTAGTCAAATCTTTTAGGGACCACCAAAATATGCACCGCCTGACCCGGTTCGATCCCTGGGTAGTCAGTGATGGAAAAGGGGAAAAACCTTTTGCAAAAAAAAACAAAAAACAAAAATGAAATCTTCTGTACAAACTTTGAGAAGCAAGACCGCAGGTGGCAAGAAATTGAAGGGATTTGATAAACATAACTCGCCCTCCATATCAAACCTAATCACACAGCACATATATAAACAACAAAATTTCATGCCCAAAGACTTGCTAAATCAAACACTTAAAAAACAAATGTACCTTCAATGCATCTTAGAAACAACATGAGAAGCAAGCTCACAGATGGCACAATTCAAAAGGGAATTTTATGAGCATGGTATATTTGGGCCTGTTTGATATAGCTGCGGCTTATGACTTTTGGCTGAAAATTTTGAATTTTGCTGTTTGCGACAGAAATTACGGAGAGAGAGAGATACTTACTTGCGATTTTGGTTGATACAGATGTTAGGCTTTTAACGTGTACTACAATTAACTTGTAGACCATATCTTAAGAAAATACTCCATTTGAAAGTTAGATACTGTAGCAAAAGCCAAAAGCTGCTTTTAGAAGCCGTAAAGAATAGGGCCATAACAGTATCTACGCACTTAATTATCAGGTCTAACAAAATTTTTGAAGGAAAGGCAGGAGGACCGCCATATATTAAAAGAGAGAAGAGGAAAAGATTACAAAGCGGCCAACCGACCGAGGGCTACAAGGCAAACACTAAGGAAAAACAAACAAGAAACCAAAAAAAACTAAAAGGTCCCCAAAACTCTAACCGCTAACCGATTCCTGTCGCCTCTCTTGTCGAAGCAACTAAGATCACTTGCCTGCTACCTATAACTGCTTGATTTGCCACCGATTCCACCGAGAGAAAAGAAATTTCGAAAATTCTTCTATTCCTCTCCCTCCAAACACTCCACCACGTTTGAACTAGGGCCCCAATGCATTCCCTTTTGGTAGATTGTGGTCTAATTTTTGTAAAAGCCTTCCACCAACCCGAGAGGGTATTGTAACTTTGTCCACTGAGTGTCACTCAAGTTCAAAAGCTCTATTACTTTGCTCCAAACAGCCTCAAGAAACATGCAATCTTTTGCTAAGTGACTTGGGTTTTCTCCTGCGAGAACAAAGAGCACACAAAGGATTGCATGGCCAATTTCTTTTGAGGAGATTGTCGTGATTAAAATCTTGTGCTTTGTATAGCCAACCAAAAGATTTTGCTTTCTGCTCAGCGTGTCCTTTCCACAAATGGTTTAGAAAGGGGTTCGGAATTATACCACTAAACTGAATCGAGTAAGCCGAACGAGTCGAATACTCCCCACTTGTTGTCCATTTCCAAAGAATGGAATCTTCCGTATCTTCCAGGGTGAAATGATTCAATCTTCCAGCTAGCCCGATCAGTTGCGAGAGCTGATTAGCATCCGAAATTGTCCCAATACAATTTAACCAGAAATGTTGTCTCATGGCATCTTGAACCGAAATCCTTTTACTCCGAGAAATTTTAAAATGTCAGGAGCTAAGGATTGCAAGCTCTGATTATCCAACCACTTATCATTCCAGAAACTAGTCTTAGCTCCATTGCCAACCGTGATTGTCGTGCTTGCCGAGAAAAGAGCGATGTCCTCTCTGTTGCACGGCAGCTCCATGAAGGACCAGGGCCGAGAAGGATCTCTCCATTGTAGCCACAACCATCTTAAGCGAAGAGCTCGGGCGAATCTTTGCAAATCAAGAATTCCCAATCCTCCTAGGGGGCGCGGTTTACACACCGTTGGCCATTTTACTAGACAGTGTCCGCCATTTACATGTTCAGGTTCTATGCCTTTCCATAAAAAAACTCTTCGAAAACGATCTATTTTCTTTGTCAACCATTTGGGCGCGGGCAGCACTGTCAAGAAGTAAGTAGGCACAGATGAAAGAACATGTTTTACCAAGGTTTCTCTTCCAGGCATGGTTAAAAACTTTCCCTTCCACCTCGGCAATCTATTTGCAATTTTATCGATTAGGGGTTGGCAGTCAATTTTTCTCAATTTGCGCAAGTGCAAAGGAAGTCCGAGGTATCTACAAGGAAAAGAGCTTATCTTTCCTTGGAAACATTGCCGAGCAGACTCAATTTGCTCCGCTGAGCAAGCTATTGGATATAGTTCTGTTTTTTCCAAATTAGTGAACAGTCCAGAAGCCCTTCCAAAGAGCTCCAAGATTGCTTTGAAGGCTTCTAGATTATTCTGTTCTGGCCTTAAGAAAACTGCCACATCATCCGCGAACATGGATACTCTAAACGGCAAGTGCTGTCCTGACAAGGGCATGAGAACTCCATCCTCCTCTGCTCTTGCAATTAATCTTTACAAAGGCTCCATAGCTAGAATAAAGAGCAATGGGGAGATGGGGTCTCCTTGTCGTAGACCTCTAGCATGCCAGAAAGAATCTCCAGAGAAGCCATTTACTAGAACACTCGAAGAAGACGAGTAGAGGAGATTTGCAATCCAATTCCTCCAAGCAATACCAAAACCAAAATTTTCCAAAACCTCAATCAAGAAAGGCCAACTTACGGAATCGAAAGCCTTTGCCACGTCTAGCTTCAGGAAAAAACTTGGAGTTTTCTTTCTCTGAAGTAGCTGAAACACCTGCCTAGTGTAAAGGAAGTTTTCATGTATAGATCTCTTTTTAATGAAAGCATTTTTGTTCTTAGAAATCAATCTGTCCATCACTGAAGCTAGTCTCAAAGCCAAAAGTTTTGATACAATCTTTGAAAAACTATGAATGAGGCTGATGGGTCTAAACTGATCAGGTCGACTTGCATCCAACTTCTTATGCAGAAGAAAATTTTTGGCGGTATTCAGCAGCTCTAGGTGCTCAGTTTGAAAATCCAAGAAAGCTTTAATTGCCTCGAAGAGATCTTTCTTAATTATATTCCAAGCTTTCCGATAAAAACCTCCAATAAAACCGTCGGGACCAGGTGCTTTTTCAGCTGGCAAGCTAAAGATAACAATCTTTAATTCCTCTTCAGAGATTGGTCGCTCCAACTCCTCCATCTCCAACTCCAACCTCGGCAGTTGCAGCTGCTCCCAGTTGAGGGAGGAAGAGCGGTTAAAAGCAGAGCCTGTTTTTTGGACAAAGAAATCTGTCATTTGGCGTAACTTCCCCTCTATGGAGAAGACTGGTCCATTTTCAGAGTCTAAAAATTCAATGAAGTTCTATCTTTTCCTGCCATTTGCCCAAAGATGAAAAAAATTTGTATTTGCATCACCTTCTTTTAACCAAGACAATCTAGCCCTTTGTCTTATACGAATTCTATTCAAGGTCGCAATCCCAAGGACTTTAACCTTGATGTCTCTAAGAAAAGCTATCTCTTCTGGTGAAAGGTTTCTCTCCTCTTGTGCAGTTTCTAGTCTTAGAATGATTTCATTTGCCAAAGCTAACTGCAAGCGCAAATCACCAACTACATTCTTGCACCACCGCTTGAGAGACTTTGCTAGGCGTTCTAGCTTAGCATGGAAACACAAAAGGGGTCTAGTTGTGTTAATCGGCTTCTCCCAGCTATGTTGGACCTCTTCGAGAAAATCTGGTCGGTTAAGCCAAAACGACTCAAAACGGAACCCAAGGTTCGGCCTCTCTTCCATATCCCCTCTCAGGAATAGGGCGCAATGATATGAATTTGCTGAAGACAAAGCAAACATGTGCGAATGAGAAAACATCATATCCCAATCCGCCGAACAAAAGGCTTTATCTATTTTTGTCATCGTTTGCATTTTTGGACCTCCACGCCAAGTGAATCTCCGGCCATTTAAAGGCAATTCCCTTAGATGAAGCCTGTCAATACATCCTTTGAACCGGGACATCATCCTTCTGTTTAAGTTATCATTGTTTTTATCACTGGCCAAGTAGACCAAATTAAAGTCTCCAATGACCAGCCATTCATCCAGCACATTCTGTTGTGTAGATTCCAGCTCTTGTAGAAAAATGATTTTGTCTTCTTCAGCTTGCGGTCCATACACCACGGTTATTGACCAAGTTAATCCTTCCCCTCTCATTTTGAGATTTGCAGTAAGGGAGAACTGTCCCAAAGAGACATTAGATAATTCAAAGAAATTATCATCACAGGTCTAAAAAAATGACACATAAAGTGCAAACTAGAGCTCAAAGATTTCCAAAAGCAAATGTACCTTTGAAGTTCAAGAGAGACAGCATCACGGTAGCCGATTTCACAAACTTTGGATCATGGTCAACAACCAAGACCCGGACAGGTTCACAATTTCAGTGAAATTTTAGCAAAATTTCGTTGAAAGAAAAACAGTTCAGTCAAATTCTTGCCGAATTTGTTCTCATTTGAATTTTATCCTAATTTTGATTAAATTTCATCAAAAATTCAAATGACGTTCCAACATTTTGACCGGATTTTTTTTTTACCAAAAGGACAAAATTTCATTCTTTTCGTCCCTTTCGTTACCCTCCAAATTTTTTGCAAAATGATTTTTTTAGCTGGGCCCGGATGCCATTAGGGAAGAAGGCGAACATTTCCTCCTCCATTGAGGCACCAGTGGCAGTGCAGTACTCAGTTACTCACTGATGGAGTGGTTAGAAGAGGGGACTGGACCGTGTATTTGTAGGCCAAGCGTGGGGAGCAGTGGAGGCGATGAATGACGTTATCACATTTGACAATCCAAAGCTGCACAAGAAACGGTGCGTAGATGTGACACGTGTCCTACGATATGCGCATTTTAACCTGAAATTAGGAACGCTACTCCTTGCTCAAAAGTTGAAGCCCTTGTGGAGTTTTGCCTTGACCGTTGTGTTTGTCATGATGGTTTGTATCCATGGTACATACGCCTGTGTCGTCTACCCCTGATTAGTGACAATGACCCTCCACCGATTTCACCCAATCTACAAGCACCCTTTCCCATGGGGGGCTAACCTATTGCACAAATGTCGATAAAATGCAATTAACGGGATAGAAGATTTGTATGAAGTATTCAAAAGTATTCATCACACTACTTACCTCCTTAAAACTAATAATAAAATTGTTGCAAATATGCACAGAAAAAATAGAGACAGGAGATACGAATTTTTACATATAAAACCTTTGTGGGAAAAAACCACAGGCACACGAAAGCAAATCACTAAAATGAGATATTTATAATAGAGCGCTTACTCTTCCTATAGACTACTAAGGTACGTATAGGGCAAGAGAAACAAATCCCACACGAAGAGGAAACTGAATTAGAGTCAGTTGCTATAGGTGTCCACGTTGATATAACCTGTGCATGGCTTTGGCACTGGTCATGCCACATTGGGCATGAGGTGATGCAGTGTCCTACATGGACACAATACGAATTCGGATCAACTTTAACAAAAATCAATATATGTGTGTATTACGGCGGATGCACCCAGGACTAGAGCCTACTGATACCTAGGTCTGGATCCGTCCCTGCTGTCACCAATTTGGTGTTACCGATCATCCCCTTGAAAAGTTTAGCAAAAGTTATTGAAAAATCTGAAAGAAACCAAGCCATGAAACCTACAACCTTCACTGCTGCTCGGGTTCTGTGTAGCTCTATGGAACATGCTCAAGCTCTGGACCGAACGCTTGCTTCTTGGGACAGACCTATCCAAATGGGCGGCACGAGCCAGTTAGGCATGGCCCATTTAGCACATCAGCCTAAACGGGTCATGTCGTGCTGGCCTATGGGCCAAGATAGTGACCAGGCAAGGCCCAACGGACATTCATGATGTGCGGGGCCAGCATGCGCCCATTTAGCCTGATGGGCAAAGTAGGCACGGCTAACCTGTTTCATCCAAAAAAATTTGAACAATATAATAGTTCAAAAATATGTAGAATTCAAAAAAGACAAAATAAATTGTAGAAATGTAATATGAGCTTTATTAACGTTTAAGTGGTTGCCTCATTAATAAACTTGCCAAGTACAAACTCAGCTTGAGAAAACTTTAGCAAAGGAAAAAAGAGTACAACCTATAGTTCAGTAATACATATAAAAAATAAAAAAGTTACAATGTATATATCCATGCTCTCAGAAGTGTCAATGTTGTAGGCGTCATCTAGGTAAACATTGTTGAACACATGCACCAACTATAGATTTTCCACGTAGTGTTGAGCTTGTATATCAGTTTGTTTTTAGTCTTTCACTGTGAGAAGTATTTCCACCATCTCACTCATGAGACTTGTTCTTCTCTCCTCTAATATTCTTCCAAAAAGATTGAAAGCAGACTCAAAAGAAACTATCGAGACAAGAACAATTAACACACCCTGTGCTAATATGGATAGCATCAAATATGTTAGCTTGTGCTCATGCTACCATTCCAAAATGTTGAAGTCCTCTGCATGGTGATCCATATGACCCCCATGGGTACTGGTACAGATTGCTCTAGTACTTCACACTGTAGAGTTTGATCTTCTAGAAGATCCTGGTACACCAAAGATTTTACCCCATATATTTGTATTTTTACCTACGGTGGGTACTAGTGGAGGTCATTGCAAGCGAACTCCTTAAAATTTGTGTTCATACTTCTGATAAACTTCAGACTATTTACAACGAACAACTAAAAAATAATTAGAATAATCTATCCCTCTAGGCTCACCTAGAAGTGAAAGAATATTAGTGAATCCTGCAATTTTAGTTCTTGGATCTAGAATAGATGCAAATGCATATAAATATGGAATATCTTTCCAATATTTTAAATATTTAGTTTTCATGGCACACACAACATATTGTAACACTATGTTATTTTCATTAGCTTTCAAGTGAGTCGCAATCTCAAGAATATGATACACAATTACAGAAGATGTTGGATAGTACACTTCGGATAAAGCAACAGTTATTTTATAAAAGAGTTCTAGAAATGCTATTAACATTTCAGCAACATACAGCTTCTTAGTCAATAGTGTGTTATCGGCATGGCTTTGATACTGCATGTGCATAAAAACAAAAAATATGGGCTTATAGGGTAAAAGGTTTTGTAGCATGAGATAAGTTGAGTTCCATCTTACCAGCATGTCCACACTAAGCTTTCATGGACGTACACCCATCGCAATGCAGTAGTTCTTATATGTTGCAATTCATTGGTTAGAATTATTTACAAAAGAAATTGTATCATGAAAAGCTTGAAGATATGTATCCAACCTCTTTAAACCGCATTTAACTGTAGGATTAATAATATGGTAGGCTCATCGCTAATGTAGCAAGAAGGATTTAGCGTATGTACTAAATAACAACATAAGAATATCTCTTATCATGGAGTTTGTTGCAGCATTGTCCAGGGTAATTGTAAAAATTTTGTTTGTAAGACCAAAATCTTCCACGATTTTGATAATATATTTTGCTATATTCTCATCCATATGTGCTACGCCAATTAGTTTGAAGCCTATTATTCTCTTTTCCAATACCCAGTTATCATTCACATAATGCGCAACTACACTAAGATAATCCTCTTTAGACTGACCACTCCATATGTTCGAAGTTAAGGCCACCAAAAATGTACATGTTTCAAACAGTTCTTTTATTTTAGAACGACCATTATTGAGTATTTAACTAAATCTCTAGTCGTTGTCTGTCTAGAAACTGAAGAAAATCTAGGATTATGGCCAGTTCTAATGTACTTTTTGAATACTTCTAACTCACCAAAGTTTAAAAGAAGATCATGTACGGAAATTAAATGGACTAAACATTCTTGAGCTACCTTGGTGTTATAATTCCAGTTATGCACCGTACCTTTAGGGTTGAATTGCAGCTGCAGTTGCCTCATGGCTATGCCTTGTTTTTCTTTACATCTTTGGGCATGTCTGTGCAAGTGCCCGGTTCCACCTGTAAACTTTGCAGATAATACATGATGCCATATTTTACAAATAGCATATCTTACCTATGCTCTGGCCTCGTCTCACTTTATTATATTATCAAAATCTGCCCAAACATCTGATGTGCTGGGTTTGGACCTCTTTGCTTTGGTGCTTGAAACGCGGTAGCGCTTGTAGATTCTGACGATGGTACAACTAGGGTATGCTCTCCCATTTGAGGTGGAGGTGGAGGCAGAGATGTTTCATTCCCAAAGAATGAAAGATCTTCTAAATCAATTTTGTATTTACTCGCAGGAAAATTGTCAAAATTGTCCATGGAGAAATGTGAAAAACTGTAAAATGCAAATAGAAAATTACACTATTACCTATTTTACATCACAACAAAAAAGTAAATATATGAAAATTAGTATTGTTACCTCTTTTCTTGGCTGTAGCCGGATTTCAAACTTTTGGATTTTTGGGATACCATTGTGGGCCGTGCCATGCCTGGGTTGTGCCTACATAGTGTGCTGTGGGCCGGCCCGGCAGGCATGGCCCATTTGGCCACCTCTATCTTGAGACGTGTTTGGTTGTATGCATGTGGATACGACTGTTGAACCAATTTATTTCGCTTACGAGGCAACGCGGCTCGAGAGACCCGATATGTCTCAGCTTCGAATTTTAAGACCTCTTGGACTCAGTCTGTGAGGAAAAAACTTGATGATTTGATGGTTCATGGCGACCCGATGATTTTTTTGATGGAATCGCCTGCGCTTCGTGCTCTAATACCACTTGTTGCAAATATGCACGAAAAAATAGAGATGGGAGATATGAATTTTTATGTGAAAAACTCTTGTGAGAAAAACCACGGACGCACATAGGTAAATCACTATAATGAGGAGATATTTACAATGGTAAGCTTACTCTTCCTATAGACTACTGGGGTACATATATAGGGTGAGGCAAACGAGTTCCACATGGAGAGGAAACCAAATTAGAGTTAGTTACTACAGGTTGATATCACATTTGATATAACCTACACATGGCCCTAGCATTGGTCATACCATGTTTGAAATGATACGATGTAGTATCCTACATGGACACGGTACAAATTCGGATCAACTTCAACAAAAATCAATATATGTGTGTATTAGGCAAATGCACCCAGGGCTAGAGTCCACTCATACCTAGGTCTGGATCCGTCCCTGCCATCGCCAATTTGATGTTACCGATCATCCCCTTGAAAAAGCTAACCTATGGGTGTTTGTTGGCAATGCATGCCTACCTTTTCTTGGGCCCACCCAAAACATGATTGGACTTCTTTTGTTCTCTTCTCTCCCAATTCCTTGTTCTCCCATTTGTTTCCTTCCCGAGCAGTGCCATCTCTTTCTCTCCTCTCCCAATTCCTCGTTCTCCCATTTGTTTCCTTCCCGTGCAGTGCCCTCTCTTGTCTTCGTCCCTTTCTCAATTTCCTAGCATCGACATTGTTCATAGGCTTGTCATGTCTTGTCAGCTAGCCTGCCATGGAGTCCACAGAAACCCTGGGAATAGCTTGGCAGTGCATTGGTTGATCGACCATCGTCGATCTTGGCACCCTTAGCTGCTAGAGAACCATCACCTAAGTTACCCTGATACGTGATACAGGTACATCAATACCACAATACAATATTTTTAAAAAATAAGGATACATCAATATAGCAAGTATATATGTATTTAAAAATAAAATAATGTAGAGAGGCTATGAAAGTGCAAATTTGAAGTGAACCAAGAAAAGAATAGTACTCTACCTGGAGGAGGCTTCACCAACTCTAGATTAGCCACTCTCTCATCTTCCACCGGCGCTGTCACAGGCTTAATCTCTCCTACATTTACACAAATAATCATACCATTACAAGACAAAAATAACTGTTCAAGGAAAAAGTGAAAATTTTGCTAAATTTGCCCTCACTTTTTTTCAGTGCCTCAAGATCTTGATCATCTCCTACAGTGGCGGACCCAGGATTTTACCAAAGGGTATGCCGCACCAAAATTTTCATATGCAATTCGGTAAAACTATTTGCCAATTCGGTAAATAATTATAAAATTTGCACCATAATTCGGTATACAGGCACTAAATAATATGATAAATTTTAAATTCAAGAATTAAGTTAGAAACTTACACAAATTACAATATAAATAGATCAAATACCATATTAATAATCTCAAATATACATAAAAGAGACTTACAATACTACTTGTCTGACTTTTTTAGCCTACGCTTTCTAAAGGACATAAAAGTCTTGATTATATCATTTTCATCCACTTCAAAGAAAATATCCCACTCAATGAATATACAAAAATTAAATTGCAAGCTTATTGGAGGCTTCAGCTTATAAACCCTGGCTTCAACTTATTTGGGGCTTACAATACAAAACTAGCTTAGGCTTATATGATAAACCCAACAAGGTTCACCATGTTTGGCCTAGCTTCAGCTTCAAGAAGTCCATAAGCCAAAGAACAAGGTACAAAAGGGGACAGCATGAAAACTTGAATTACCTGAGCACTTGCATCTGTTGGACTCCCCTTAGTTTCACCATTGGGTTGATCTGCTGCTTCCTCGTTCTCTTCTTCATCATCACTATATTGCCCAAACAATGCTAGAAGATTCTCCTTCTTATCTGAAAAATACAAGTGCATCAGTAAAATCGCAAAAGGTTGCATGTGGCAATCTACATTGCACTCTTTTCTGAAGCATCTGTAAAGACATCAACACAGGTATAAAAGTAAAACAAGTTTTGGGGGTTTGTTAAAATTACTTAACATGCAGTATATCTGCCTGGCAATTAAAAAGACCAGGCTAGGACTACATTATAAAGAAAGAGACATACAAACCGAGGAGGGAACAATCACATCCTGAAATCCCCACGCTTAGATGCTGCCAAAAGAGAAATTACCCATAGGCATTCACTCAATTTTGACAGTGGCAGCCTGATCTGAAGAATTCACTCAATGTTCCTTGCAGGCTGGGAACCCTACATGTGCCTCAAAACCAGATATGTGGAGCATATACATGCTTGTACAAATATTCCAATTTTCCACCAAATTTACGTTCCATAGGCATGTCTTCCTTACATATCCCTTGGAAGGAAATCGATGAAACCCACCTGAAGAAGATGGTGAAGTGGGAATCCCAGTTTGTTGGTCACGGTTTTCCCCTCCTACTCCCTCTTTCAAAGATGCCTCCCCTGCAAGTTTGTTGCTGCTTTCTACTACTAATAGTCTAATACTACTTGCTGCTGCTACTACCACAAGAGCAAAACAGAGCAGCAAAAACACAGAGAAGGGAGGAGGTCAGGAAAAAAAGATTTGAAGGAAGAGGGGGGAGGAGACTGGAGGTACAGATGATGCCTGCCATCAGAGGCCAGAGCCAAGGATGAAGGAGCCAAAGCATCAATAACCCAAACGGTAGCACCAGTCGCCGTCGGCATCCCTGCATAACTTAGCCTAAATCCACATATTCAGGATGAGCTCGTCATTCGAGCTGCCTCCACTCAGTCAGGGTGATCGCATCCGAGCGACCAAGCAACCCCTAATCATACAACTACACCACAATAGGCTTCGCCCGTTCAAACTAATCGAGTTAAATCCAAGCCTAGTCCGCTTACAAGCTAGATAGATAATCAGCGCGAGCAATCAGCAACTAATCTCAAATCACGTCGGAATTGATCGGAACACATGGCATCGCGATCGAACACAAGTCACGCAACCAAATCGAGCCAAACCGAGAAGGGGTAAAAACTCACCGGGGGAGGGATCGAGGAAGAGATCGAGCTTCACCCTGCGGCCCGTGGCCGCCATGGCCGCCAGGCGGCGCTCCTTCCTCCTCCCCATCGCGCGGACCCGGGGGGCGGCGCCGAGGATTCGAGCGGGCGCCGGGGACAGCGAACCTTACTAGGGTTAGGGTTAGAGTTCTGCTGGGCACAGGGTATGCCGGGCCCACCCGGCATA